>JAJTTW010000007.1:735559-1335559 GCA_036971245.1 Arthrobotrys sphaeroides | reverse complement strand
CTCGCTCATACCAGCCGTTTCAACTTCTAAGATTTTTTATATTTTTTCCAGCGTCACCGTTGCTTTGTACAGATCCAAACAGAAGGCCATTACATGTCCGTAGACGCCTAGTTGTACCAGTACTCCTTCTTGACAAAGTCGGCCATGGTCTTCGGGTCCTCCGGGGCATCGGAATCTAAACAGATTATATTCAGCAAAAGGAACATCCAATCAACCATATATCAGGAGAGGAATGAACGTACGCGCATCCTCAGCTCCAACGTATTCCATCTTGATGACGTTACCGCACTCGGTGCATCGCTCGATGGGTCGCGAGCGGGAGAGAGTCAACCACATGGTGACATGGGAGTCCTATCAGCCACCTTCATTAGTTCCATACACCGATTATTATAACTCCCCGATGGATATAGAACGTACAGCTGGGAATCCAGTGCACCCGACATAGCTATAAACGATACCCTCATCAGCCATCAAATCCCACTTATCACCATAATATAAACCAATAACAAGGAAAGAAAAGGAAACCTACTGCTCTTCACCGGCACTCTGTGCAATAATCGGATTCTCCATAGTCCCTAAGGTATATATCCATCAGCACCCCTCTCAATCCACCATAACAGAGTTTTAACATCTTACCCAACCGACTAGCATCCAAAGGCTTCATATTGAACACGTCAATCCCCTCCATCTTTCCCAAAATCTCGAGACGCTCAAGACCAGTCGCCTGCTCCAGATCAGTGGGCACAGTACCGGGCTGAGCTCCGGGACCGACGAGGTCCGATGCAACCTTGATCTCTGTTCTCCCGTGATAACCACGTTAGATAATCCATCTCTATATAAAATGGATGAATGAATGCCATACCGGAAAGCGGCTTCAGCGTGCCGGGTCCGGTGACCTCTGGCTCGTGATGATGATGGCCTCCTCCTCCTAGAACGCATCGAATGAAATACGATATCAGCATATCCGTCCTACACATATAACCCCTCCATAGCATCCAATTGACCCCCCATATCATATCACATCACATCCCCAATTCCCACCCCACACTCCCCCCTCCTCCCGCTATAATACCCCTCCGAATCCACCCCAAAATCACAGGGAACGACCTACTCGCAACCAGTCCCACCGAGAAAGCCCTCCTCGCAACCACAGGCTTGAAACCCTGCGCTACAGCAGCGCGACGAGCACCGGCAATAACGGACCTCGAGAACATCGTGAGAAGAAAAAAAAAAAGAATCCTATCCGGTATTCGAGGAACAGAAGGTATCAGATGGAAGGGAACGAGTCGGGTAATGGCAATTGGGATCGAATCGGCTGTGTCCAAGGACGTCGTCGGCAGAGCGGAGAGTGTTCACAAACGGGTTTTTGGCTTTCACTTTCGGGTGTTTTCTGGTTGGCCGAGAATTGACTTCTGACAAAAAGGAAATTTACGCCGCCGCGGACGCAACACATCCGCGCCGGTGGCCTGACTTCAACATCATTCTCCACCGCACCGTCAACTACGCCACGATGGCATATACAATTACTCTCGATCGCAAAGGAAAGGTAGTTTGCGTGGGGATTAGTATACACTAGCGATAATATACAGGTACGCCGTGGAAAAAGGAAAAAAAAAAACGGAACAGGATCTCGTCAGACGTAAAACATTTCGGTCCATTCTATGTCATGCATGTCCATTCATCCTACTCAAAGTTGTCGCTCCGGTCCACCCACAGGTCCTCCAGCTCATTGAAGTTCTGGAAGTGCAGCGGCCGGTGTAGGTCGCTGTAGAACGGCAGCGGCGTATCCATCTTCACATGGTACGGCTTCTTCTCCGCCCCGTCGCTGAACTGAGCCCCCAGGAAACTGTAATTCCACACCCCGTTCTCCGGAACCAAAAAGTACCCCAGTATCTTGTCCGACAGCAGCAGCTGGCACTTCTCCCCAAGATCCATCTTGAACCCCTGCGGCATCTCCCCGCCGCTCGGGTCCTTGTTCTGCGCCCCCCATTCGTACCCGCCGGGCGTGAGACCCCATGCACTCAGCGACACCGCACCGGACACCAACGCAACATCGATCGTGATCGTTTTCGAGTCCCAGTCCTTATGCGCCGCCATCATCTTCGAGTGCTGTGTCACGTCGTACGCGCTCATGTAGCTCGTCTCCGCCCCGCTCTGCGTGTGAATCCATCCCAGGGCTTCCATACCCGCCTCCTTGGTCAGGTACTCGTGCTGCGGCAGGTGTCGCGGAAGCTGCACGCTCGTCGTATTGCCCACCTGCGGTACCATCACAAAACACTTGATCTCCTTCACCTGGTCGTTGTCCGGAGGCGAAGATCCGTAGATGTACGCTGCCACCTGCATCCTCAAATCCGAGATCATGATGAACTTCTTCAGGATATTCTTCGGCATGATATAAGTGAACTTGCTGCCCTCGCCGAGATCATCAGCAGAAATGTAAATGTTGTTCGACCGGCTTCGAAGGTTGTTTGCTGCGATCGCTCGCGTTCTCCATTCGGTCTTGGACGCGAAGGCTCCTTGCTCGTACTGTGTCGTGGTGTAAGTCAACATCTTGTCTCCGTGAACGTTAACAGTCTCCGTCAGTGTTGCCGTCAACTGCTTCTGCTCCTGCTGTTGCTTGTCCATCTCCGCCGCCTGCTGACGCTGCAAGCTCGGTGCGGAAATCTCCATACCAAGAATGATATCACGGACTTCCGAACTCGTCAAGCTCGAAGTGTTGACATTGTTCTTCTTTCCGTAGTCGTTGAGAATCAGATCACGCAGGCTGGTTTCGACCTTCACCCACTCCTCGTCGTTGAGGGAAGGCCAGATGTGATGCTCCTGCGTGATGACCGTCTTGTCAGGTCGGAGAAGCAGCTTCGTCTTGTCTTGGTTGACGTGGAGGGCACGGAGAATGAGAATGAGACGGGAGAAAGCTGTGTATGACGAGATCGACTTCAGCCAATCGTCGTAGAGGTTGAACAGCACCATCTGAGGCTCAGTCGCAGCCAATATCATATCTCCCAATTTCTCGATCTTCATGGCAGCCTGGAATGGAAGCTGTAACTCGGAAGCACGGATCGAAATATTAGGGAAGTCAAGCAGATGCACCTCAAGAGGGTCCAGCAGACCCTTTCTAGTCACAATAAGCTGCTTCGGCTGATCTTCAACCGGCAGAGAACGAATCAAAGCTGCAACTTCCTCGGCCGTCTTCCATTTGGCAAGCTGCCCGAGACGTTTCTGACCGGCCCAAACCGCCGTCACGATGATCTTCAAGAACAACTGTCCGGATCTAGGGTTGAAGATGAAAATAGCACCGTTAATCGGCTTGGTCGTCAAGTTACCCTCAAACGTCTTGTGGATGGTGACACGGTAGGTATTGGAGTCGTCGATGAACAGCTGGATCTGGTTGCTGAAGAGTTCGGAGTAGTTCTGGGAGTTCAAGAAGTCTTGGTTGGATTCCGATGCATAGAGCTGGAGACCTTTCCTGATACGCTCACGTAAAACGTACAGCGCCGGATTGGCCTTCATGATCTTTGCCATAGCCTGCTGCATCAGCTGCTTCATACCGGGGAACCAGTTGCCGTACGCATCGTACAAGTTGTATGCAAGATCGATAGCGATCATGCAACCGGTAGGTGCGGGGTAAATCGACAGCGAGTCGGTAGTGTAATCCAAGAACTTGGCCCTCACGTAACGGGAGATGTCGTGACTGTCGTAATCTCCGTAACGTAGTTGAACGTCGACCCAGAACTTATTCGCGGTGGTCTCGTAGCTGTCCTTAGTGTCGTGGAGTAGAGATGGTCGTGACACCTGCCACTTGTTCGCAGCAAACAGCAAGATATCCGCAGCGGAGCTGTTCATTTTGTAGGACTTTCTCGGATGGATGGTCTCCTTCTGTACAGTCTCAATACCCAGAGCTTCCATTTCCTGATCAAGAACCTGGCACAGATCGAAAGTCGTGGACTCGTGAATCTTCTGCCATAAATGGGCTCTGAAAATCTGAATCAACGAAATCTTCAGCGTTGGAATCTTGCCGTGTAAGAAGATCCCTGTCAAGTCCAGCTGGACAACGAAACCGACGTAGACGTTGGCACGGTTGATCGTCGGGCTCCACCACAAAGTAAAACGACGGTTAGGAATCTGGTTCAAACCGGATCTCTGGGCGTTGGTCAACTTCTTGAACTTCATGGACTCTTCGAAACCCGATGCTCGCTCCCAGAAGAGACCTTCCCAGGACGGGAAGGCAGTGGCCTTAAAGAGTGTGTGCTCGAGAATGGTTTCAACACCACCAAGCGCTTGGATAACGTCAGTTCTGTAAGCGTTCAAGTTCCACAATTTTCCATCGTGACGGCCCGAAGTCCACCAAAACGGTGCGCTACGCATCATCTGGTACTGCTTGAAGATCATCCTGACACGCCAACCTTTGTCGAACGCCAGTGTACTCCTGTCCTTCTGGAAGAGCGTGTTGATACGAGGGATACCACGATCCCAAGAGTCTTCCAAATCCTCAAGAGTCAACCGTCGCCCAGCGTTGTTAGCCTCAGCTCTCTTCATAGCGTACTCGCTCCAAACTCGCTGCGAGTCGATAAACTCGGTCTCCCAAGGCGACAGGTATCGGAAGATATTTGGAATAAGAGTATCCTCGTCATGCGTCATACCCGCACGGAAGTGACTGATACCCGTGTCGGTTTGCTTCGACCATCGACGGTCGCTTGTAGGTATGAGAATGTGAGAACCGGAAATCATACCCAAACCTCCCAACTCTTTTGGCGTGTAGAAGACCGCTGGAGGGAAACGGGAAGGCATCTTGGAGTTCAGTCCAATCTTCACACGGGTCTGGATCTTGTTTTCGCACTTGACAATGGTATCCAGAAGTTCCGTCGTCGAGATCGCTGCCTCACGGTAGTAAGTAAACAAAGCAATCAAGCTCGTATTCCACTTGTTCGCAATCTTCGTGAATGTGGTAGATCCAGAAGACATGAGAATCTGGCGAATCCTGTTGTTGAACTTGGTGACATCCTCGTCTGTAACGCGCAGGAATGCATGGGCGGTTCTTTCTTTCGAAGAGTTGTTGACGAGAGACCACACGCTATCCTTCACCGGGAATTCATTATTCTGGTTCCGGCATATTGGCAATATCCTGACCTCGAAGCCGCACATGGAGAATAGGAGATTCGGGTTGTCCCTGCTATAAACGCTCGCGAAGGTTTCATCCCACTCGATAGTCGTGATACTTCGAGGCAACCGGTTGGCGAGCAGCCACCAAGTAGCCTTACCCAAATTGACATCATGTCGCATTAAACGCATACGAGAGTCACGCGGCCAGCATTTCTTGTTTTTGTACCCAATAACATTTTCGAAGTTAGGGTCGGGCTGTTCGGTCAAGAATCGCTGGATGAGATCGCGGGCTTCGTCCGCCGAAAACCGGAACAGGATATGGATTTTGTCAACGTATCTGGTGTAGAGACGAATTGGATGTGCAGTCTCCGTAGCAGCATCTTTGAATTGAAGGAACTCGTTGGGGATACCCGGGGGTCCGGCAATCTCGGTTGCGCGTTCCAAACCGAGGAGCAAAAGATCGATGATTAAGCCGTAGTACTGGAAAACGAATGCAGAAAACTGAAGACCACGGATCAAGCCGTAGGTGTTGGTATGGTTCATATCCTTGTAGTTCAAAGAGACGTTGTTCTTTGCAGAGATGTAATCGGCCAAGTTGTGGTCCATAATAAGTCGCAACAGACGGTTAAGGAGAGTAAGGTCGATCTTCTCCGCAACTTTAGAGAGCTGGGTCTCGAGCAAGACATTGCACTCGCCATCCTTTGTCTCCCAGACATCCTTCAGGTTGTTGATTCCTTGCGTCCACTTGTAGACAAGGAGGGGTGGGACTTCACTGTCAGAAGGCTTGATCCAGTTCGGGAACAAGTGTCGCTGCTCGGCCTGATACCACAAGTATTGATCCAAGTAGGCATCGGTAATCTTCTCAATTGGTTCAACGTCGTAGACCGGGTTGATATCAGAGTAGTTGTCATTCATGTCGATTCCAACCTCCTTGAAAGCGCGCTGAGTCAAAAGGAATCGCTTGATTCTCGCCAAGGTTGTACCAGGAGAGTCGTAGGCCTGTTCGATAAGGGCGAGTTCTTCTCTTTGACTCTGGTTCAGGCGTCCCTTCACGGAGTATGCCTCCCTCAGACGTTCGAGAGCGAGAATAAGGATCTTGGTATCATGCTTGTAGGAAACGGACGGGAATGGGATAGGAGAAAACTTTCGGGATTCGAGCCAGTGAACAGTTGTGGTATAAATAGCAACACCCTCCTCCGAAGAGACATAAGGACCGTCCTTGAGGTAATTGTGCTGACGCTCCTGCTCAGCTTTCAACCAGAGACGGGTTAGACGACCCAGGTTCTTCTTCGCAACAGTCTTGTCCACAGTGGCGCCACGACGAATACGCTCTCTGTTATAATGGGCAACGCTAACCCACCAGTCGGCCTTTGCTTTCACATAGCGCAAAATGACGTTTTCGATAGGAGCAGGCAAGCCAGGGACCTTCCAAGGGATATTCGATTTCCAACATCTCCACGCCTCGGACAAGTGTGCCAGGACAACATTGACCTTGTTTTGTTTGATACCCTCCGGCATCATGTCTGTAAGATCTGCCATGACACTTGCTCGGAGCTCCAAGTCGAAATGGGACTCCACACGCTGCTTTGTGACAGTCTTCGCAACGCCCTTGGAATGTCTACCTTCGAACTGACGAGCGAGCAAGTTTCCGAGCCAGCGCTCAAGAAGTGGAATGATGCCGCGAAGGAAGAAAAGCCAAACACGCCATGCTGGAGCCCAGAAACCGCATCCAGGACCTTTACCAACTGGGCCACCGTTGAACCGGTAATAGATCAAATGCTTCAAATCCTTGCAAGCACGAATTTGCCTCATGAGTTTGTACTTGTAACGGTACATACCCGTAAGTTGGCCGACGTGGTTGAACGCATACAGAATACCATCTGCAAGTTGGAAAGCGTCAATATTGCCAAGACGGTATTGGACCTGGGCATCAACAATGAGTTTGGTAAGACGGAGGATTTCTCGCATTAAGTGGAAAGCATTTCCGAAACGGGACTTCTTTCGTTCTTTGGTGGTCAGAGTCTTGACCGGCTTCAAGTTGAAGTTGTAATCAAGATGCAGATATGTCAAATTTTTTCGGTGAATCAGCAACTGTAAGGCGTTGAAGCCCTGTCGAACGACCTGTAAACCAGCCTCAACCCAATCGATTGTCGTGCTCTGGAAGAACTTAGTCCCTCTTAAGCTTCGGAGAAGATTTTGTTTGTTTTGGCTCTTCGGCGGTCGGAAATGTAGCTCGTTGAGGACATAGCCCTTCAACAGCTTCTGGTACGAAACTCTCACTTTAACCGGCTGGCCGGCAGGCACATGTTCGAGATACCAGTTTTTGACCAATGGGATATCCTGTGCTCGGACCATACGCCCGCTACGCTTGTTGAATGGGAAGGGCGCCCACCACAGCTGGATAGCACTGGCGGTGTTGTCGGTGTAAAGCTCCTCTTCTTCCAAGAACGGCTGAACCTCATCCGGCAACTCGAAATCATCCTCCTCCACTCCAACTCCCAGTACGTCGTCCTCGATGCTTGAGCTGGCATTTGCGGCACGGACTTCCCGACTGCTGATTGGCGCGATTACAGGGTCGAAGTAAAAGGCCGGAAGATCGGGGTCGTCGGCGCGAACATAACAGACTTGCGGGTCATGATAGCTCGAAATTCTGACGGATCGAGGAAGCGAGTTGTATAAGTACGGGAACGCAACCTTGTACTCCGTTCTGATTGGAGCACGGAAGATAATACGCTCGATTGCGTTGAACTCCCCAAAGTCTTCGTTGGTATCAATATCCTTGTACAACGGTTCAAACCGGGGACCTCCAGGAATGGCCACATTGAGTGCCTTCGCGGTAAAGAAAGATTCCCGGTCAAAAAGATAGAAGTAGTTGTGGTCGTTGACATCGCTCAGCAGTTGATGTGATAAGCGATACAGATTGGCCATCTGGGGCAAGTTCAAGTTCCACTTCTTGTAACTCGGGCCGTTGGCGTGGGGTGTGTCGACAAGCGGGCGATGGTCGTAGAACCACTCGTAAACATGCTCATCTTCAGCTTCATCCAAGTCCATTTGGATGGGTTCGAGCGGTTCGACATCTTCAATGTTTTCGCTGTACGACAGTGGCGGTTCTTCGTCGTCAAATACCGGAAATCTCATACGCTTGAAGTGTCGTCTGTCGGCCTTTTCTCGCCTCATGACCGTCCACATAGTCGCCCATTGTGCTTCGAAAACAGGGGGTATAACTCGAGGAACTTCGTTGACGAGGGTCAAGCAGCCGTTGACGTGATAGAGAACCCTAACTTCACGCTGGGATTCCCACGGCATGGGCATGTTTTCTAATAGTTTGAGAACAGCATGTGGCTAAAAGATGAAACAATCATGTTAGTCGCGTCTATACTACGCCGTACGCCTTTTCGCAGAGAAGCCATCCGCAGGGGACCTGTTTAGCGTACACAACATTCTTGCACAGTAAAGGAATGGGATTGGACGGTGAGCCTTACCATGTATTTCAAACTACCAAGATAAGCCCTCTTATCAGCCGAGAATTTCTTCTGGCTGACATCTCCGATATCCTTGACAATTTTTCGCAGATGCTCTGGGGGCATGTCACTCTTCTGGGTCTACACATACACATAACCATTAGCAAAACAGCCTCAAACAAAAGCTCATAAGGATCGATTCCAAGGACCTACTTCGACAAATCCCCCTTTCCTCTTCTCTCCGAAACGACTCTTCTGAGTCCTCAACCACTCCTTCTTCTTCTGTTCCAGCTTCACCGCTTGCGGATCAGCAGGAGGGCGGTAGCCTGGTGGAGGTGGAGCTGTCAACGGTACACTAGGTCCCGGAGGCGCTCCAGCCATCATCGGACCAGACCATCCCGGTGGAGGTGGTAAACCTGCCATCTTGGAGCTGTTTCGTTCGACGAAGTGAAGTTTCGTGTTAGCAGAGAGTTAAAAGCTAGCTAGCCGGAGCTATGTAAATGCACGCGATTGACGCGTCGAAAGTCGGTTCTTACGTTGGTTATAAAGTTTGATGATGGTTATTGGATTAGGATACGATGGATGCTTAGTCCAAGTCGCGTCGGCTTCCAATGGATTAGTGATGTATAGAGAGATATGATGTCTGATGGGAGGCGATGGAGGTCTGGTTTGCGCCAACCTGCTGGAAAACTTCTGGCCGAACAGACTAACCGAATCGGGAATAGTCTGACTCATGCGTTGGATGTTTGACAATGTGTTGCCAGGATGTGGAAAGCGTCCCGAATAGGAAATGTTTGTCGCTAGGGCTCCAAGCCCTCGCCAAACAAACGAGCCCGTTTCAACACTGGCGAAAAAGATTTCGAGACCGTGCTACACCATACTGCGACAAGACGACCCATCTCGACATCGACATCCTCAACTTGACCGACAGCTTACCGGACCTGCCGACACCCTCTTCCGACCTCAATCATCATGACTTCCGCCAGAATCACCTACGTACGTTCACCTCTGTCGTCCTGAGCTTCCAGACGTGATAACTAACATGGCAATTTCTACAGAGACGGAGAAATCCGTAAGTACCACCCTCTCGACGACACGATTCCGACGATGGCGATTGCAGACGACATGTCGAATCCGAGGAGAAGATTGAATGGACGATTCTGACGGCGATTTCGATGGATATAGGTACAACACCCGCAGCAACCGAATCCGTGTCATCAAGACCCCGGGCGGTGCTCTCCGAGCTCTACACATCAAGAAGAAGGGATCCGCTCCACGATGCGGTGACTGCAAGTCCAAGCTCTCCGGTGTAAGTGAGATATCCGGGATCCTGGGTGGAAGGTGTCGGATTCGAAGCAGCAGTTGTCCTGGGCAAGCATTGGGGTAGAAATGATGGAGGATTGGTGCATTGAGGATACTATCCGGTCACGACACGATTGATCACTTTGAGGAGGGAAAATACCGACAAATTTGGAGAAGAAACGAGGCTTGGGAGCCGATGGGAGTAGAAAAGGACCACGGGAAGGATAAATGATACATGGAAAACAGGCACCTGGTCGAGGGATTGCAATGAAGTGGATGACGGGACAACAGCTGCTTCGAATCAATAGCACAGCTGGCATGATACTACTGGCTTATAGGTACTAACGAGATATTCTCTGTCTACAGATCCCAGCTCTCCGCCCACGAGAATACTCCCAGGTCTCTAAGCCCACAAAGACCGTCTCGAGAGCGTACGGTGGTTCCCGCTGCGGTAACTGCGTTCAGGATCGTATCGTCCGTGCCTTCCTGATCGAGGAGCAGAAGATTGTCAAGAAGGTTCGTCGCCAGCATCTCACAATACCAACATTCCATCAAACCATCGAAGACTAACGCCCCTACCAAAACCACAGGTGCTCAAGGAAGCCGCTGCCAAGAAGAAATAAACGTAGCGAATCTTTGCGTTTCTTTTGTATCTACTTATCTTTTCGCACTTTCTTCTTCGGCACGGGTTTATAATGATCCTTTTCCCATGGGCTGGTGTTCATTCTTGTTCTGTACATCTTATGCATCTTCTTCCGTCCGACCTCCTCTATACCACCGACTCTTTATATACGCTACGCCACCCGATCCTGCACTTTCGACGCGTGGAGAATGCCCGAGGGACTGATTGGGAGGGCCGATAGATACATCATGTTGATAGTAATTCTTGCTTTCATATCAGCATGCTCTCGAGCGCAAAGGCCGGTTCGGCCAACAGCTTGAAATCAACCACCATTCCAAGCTCCGCTACCGGACTTTCTCGTTACCTCCATCACGAGTTCTCCATCATAGACCATACATTCATTCGTAGACCGCAGTTATACCTCAAAGCGGGTCCCTCCTATAATTTACCTTGTCCGCGTTGAGCCGTCACAAAAGTGTGACCAAAACATCCCGTCCAAAGAAGCACCAAAACTGGGATTCGGGAAACCGGCGTCAGTCACAGCCAGACAGAGCTAGTGAGCCCCATCACGATGACTTTTTCTTCCCCATCCTTCTCGCGGCGTCAGTCATCCGTCCCAGACTTCGCATCTTCGCGCGTACCGTAGCATCGCCCGTTCTATCACTCATGGAAAGGTGATATCGGAATTCCACTTCTTGCGCACCCAAAAATACCCTCACTAAACCGTAACGTCATAGCCACGCCAAACCGTCGGCCGCATCGCGACCTCACACGACTCCACATCTTATCGCGACGGCTCGTGTCTCCCCATGGCTCCGACCACCGTAGCCGCTTGGGAACCCTTTCCCATCCAAAGCGCCTTTAGCCCGGCGCTGTACATCCAGCGACGATTCACGCCGACGTCATACACAATATATCTGACGGATCTGACGTCGATATGGGCGGAATCGCTCGACAAGGGCGCCATCTGCGACCGCGCCGAGGACCGGAACTGCTCCATCGACCCTTCCACCGATGATTCCCAGTTCCAGATCTTGATGGAGAAGCTGGCGGCGGGGATAACAGGGCTGAACCCGTCGGTCACGGTGGACCTCGAGGTCCGTGGTGACACGTTCAGCATCAATACCAAAGAGAAGCTGCAGGCTCCTTTGCAGCCGCTGGAATGGCGGTTCCGACTGAAACTCCAGTCCGCTGCGAGCTTCACGAAGCATTTTTCGCTACCGTTGCTGTACTATGGATCTCTTCTGTCGCGGCAGACGAATAGTCTTTTGACCATCGTCGACGAAAAGGACGCGACTATCGCTCGTCTTTTGGATAAATTTGAGGAGTACAAGTTCGATCTTAGCAGCATATTCCCAGGTTACAAGAAAGGTCGGACACCTCAGGGAAAGGCGAAGGGACTCGTACCGTTCGAGAGAGAAACCTGGCGACAAGAGCTACAAGCCGCCGAGTTCGAATCGAAGGTGTCGAAAGAGCTCGTAAAGACCACCTTCCACCACCTGGCGAGAAAGGATGAAAAGCTAGAGGTCCCCCTTCCAAAGGCACCCGAAGCTCAGTGGTGGACAAAGCTATCAGGCAAGACCACAGTGAAGGGTGAACCTGAGCCCGAGAGGACACCGTTCACAACCCCGAAGAAGCCTCCTCCAAAGGCCATACGGGTGAACACCGACTCCGATGATGATTTCGAAGCTCTCCCCTCGTCGCCCATCCGAGCCCGTGCTCTGGAAGCCGAGATCCCGATCAAGACAGCCGCTGACGAAGAAACCGTACGTAGCTTTGGATACCCTACCGATATAGTGGCCTAGGCTAACATACCAGGCAGACCGATGACGAGGATGACGACTTAACAAACACCGTTCCTACTCAAGGATCTCGATCAACCTCAACTTCGCAAAACACAGTTGTTCCAGCGAAAAGATCCGTCTCTCCAAGACGACCGGAGGCAAGGAGTACATCGCCTAAACCGAGTGTGAAAAAAGAGTCACAAGACAAAACCAAATTTGAAAACAACTTTCGCAGCCAGATGGATTTACTAGATTCACTTGTAGAGTATGATGAGACAACAAGTGATTCGGAAACCGAGGCGCCAAAGCCGAAGAAGGTAGCCCTCGAACCACCAAAGACGGGGGGTATCAAAAAGACAATCGGAGGCAGGAAACAAGAGCCAGCCAAACCATCTCGTGCTGATTCAGACGACGACAAGCCCACTGTGGTACCAAAGCCCGAGGAAGAACCTGAACCTCCCAAACGACTAGGCAAGATCAAGGGAACGATCGGAGGCCGTAAACCAGGCAGCGAGCCTATCAAGCGCAAGGAGCCAGAGCCAGACAGCGATGTAAGCTATCACATTTTCCATTTGCTTTCCAACTCTGAAACGAGGCAACGACATACCACCGGTGGTACAAGTCTGTCGCCCCGTTTCAGGGATCCGTACGAAATGTGGTTGAAGTGATAGATATCACAAGATCCGCAAGCTAACAGTTCTCTTTTCTTTTCCGTTTCAGGAGGAAATGGTCGACCCGGAGCCAGAAGCGCCGAAACCACCACCTGTACGGATTTCCTATCCTTTGTCTTTCCTAAAGCATACTCTCCTCTACAACTTCGTGACCATGTAATCCTTTCGCGTCCTGCGGAGGGTCCCGGACCTATCGTGTTTTCTTTGCTTTACCGACAATCCGACATCCAGGATTTGAAACGAAAGTTACTAACTTTAACACCCTCTACCAGAAGAAGAAAGGTAAATCAAAGACCCCTCCAATTGAGGGCATGGATGAGGACGCAGCGCAAAAGCGGCGTGACGATCTCCAAAGGCAACTTGCCTCCAAATCAGCCGGCAAGAAGAGGGGTAGGAAGTTTTAAACCGTCGTTGAACTCCGGTTACAAACCCCAAGGGTGCCGAAGGATTAGGCACCCTCCCATGGTAGACACGGCGGCAGTCATGCTGGCAGAGTATCGACGACTCTGCAGACCAGTATGGACAAGTAGACGAGACCCCAAGTAGTTTCATGTGTAAGACAGATTATCCTTAACAAGAGTACTCACGGCGTGGATAGGTTTTCAGATTACAAGGCGGCTATCTCTAGTTGACAGGTCAATAAGTATTACATTTTCATAAGCGTAGAAACAGTATCCTTTGCTTGTAAATAGGCAACCTTTCTCCATAGTTGTGTACCAGCCTCATTCTCCTTCATGGATTTGGATCAGTCTCGTAACTTAACTGTGGGTTCGGATGCCTTATTAAGATCTGGACAAGCTTTCGAGAGTCCTTGCCAGCTCCGAACATATCACAATCCAAACCTCGAAGCCTCCAGATACCCTTGTAGTTCCATATCCGAAGAAAACATCATTGAAACTAGCAATATTTCCCCATTTAGTACCAGCACCATCCGCGTGGCCACTTCAAACCCTAGCCAACCCTCCACATGACTGATACTATCCAGCCCCGTGTACGCCATATACGTTGCCGACAACTCAAGTATAGTATCATGTCGATGTCTCAGGTATGCAGGAGCCATTTTTCAGGTAGTTATCCACGAACATCTCTGATGATGGCAAAGGAAATCGCCATAGCGGCCCCCTTGTCAGCGTTTCCTTTTTCTTCCGTGCACCCCAGAAGTATCAAGAATGGTTATCCAGAAGTATCCAACAATATACACAATATACTCGCTCGTCTCAAGGTCGGCGACCAATCCATAGCCCCGATCTCGCTGCGAATGATCCTCTATTGGGAGAAGGCTGCTGTATACTTGCATGAGCTTCCCAAGCACACGGGTGGCACAGCGCTGCTGTACCGGACCACATTCTCCAACTGCAAACCGCCCTCGTTGCATACTTCGTTAACTAGTAGATACTTGTCCGAAATTACCGGGGTCTCCTGCACGGCAGCCTCCATCCTGCACAATCCCCAAATATACCAATCAAAACCTGGCTTACTGCAAATTATACGTATATACTCGGAGCTACCCGCCAGAGTTGCAGCTATCATGACTGGGCGTAATTAATTGCGACGCAGTGAATCGCAAAACAGAATGCCATATATCGGCATCAAAACTCCACTGCAGGATGTTCGGAACCATGAGCGTGTACGGTATACGATTGTAAATTATGAAGCTCGTCTATGTGGGAGCCGGGAATATACGTATACATGTACACAATGGCTGCACAGACCAGCCTCTATAGATCTAGCCACTCCATTAGCCCTGCAGCAGCAATTAATTACAAGTCTATCTCCTCCCGGTAGACATGGTAATTGTAGCAAGGCAGCAGCGTCGCATCCAGCAGTATTCCAAAGAATAATCAATCCACCTGCATGTACATATGTGCGGGGTAAACTCCGGATACCAAAAACGAGTTCCGGTTAACAATGCGATACAACAATCCTATTATGACGTTCCATGTGGCTCAAGTTATAACGTTAAGGACCTTTGGTACTTCGTCAATGCACCAGTCTCGTACAATTAATACAATGCATATACAACTGTCACATTGGATATATTATCGGACGCGATCCTGCAGAGTGGTTGTGCAAAATACTTAACCGACAGCGCAGTGTCACTTCACTGGGCCCTGCATCATGCATGATCACGTTGTTCCTAGTACATGTAGCAGCCCGACGGCTCCGAGCCTCCAGCCGGTTGGTCGCCCCAGAATTCTGCCCCAGTACGTAGCCAGCGTTAGCCCCCTCAGAGACCGGCCGCTCTCAAGCTTCGGAGTGGACGGGCTGTTTAGGCGACCCCCACTATGAGGATCTACCGTTACACACGCACAAATCTCAGTGCTCTTGCCATGGAATTTGCAACGTGTATTCCCATCCTCAGGGGCCCCAGCTGCCCCGTCGAGGTTTAATTGGGCAGTCCATTGAGCGCTGCTACCTGTTCGCCAAAATGCAACAAAGCAACCCCAGGATTCCTCGATACTTCGGAGCTAAGGGAGTCTTTCGGAGCAACTCTACCACCGAGATCACACATTGATACCTTGATACATATCCTTGAGGGGTATTTGGCAAGGGAACAGTTGCTAGCCATACCCCGTAGCGTGTGCTAGAACTCCATGCACAACTACTCCTCAGTAAATGCCATCATCACAAACCCGGAATTACTCCAGCCATTCCTTGTTACACAAAGATGCTGACGATGCAAAAATCTTTTTATGCAAGATGAGAGTGCTTTCATATATTCCGGATCCCGG
The DNA here is from genome assembly GCA_036971245.1 of Arthrobotrys sphaeroides. Lineage (NCBI taxonomy): Eukaryota > Fungi > Ascomycota > Orbiliomycetes > Orbiliales > Orbiliaceae > Arthrobotrys > Arthrobotrys sphaeroides. The sequence goes on along the minus strand of JAJTTW010000007.1, from coordinate 1,319,887 downwards.
GAAGTATCTCGAAATCGAGATGCAAGGGTTGATATCGATATCGGAAAGCATTCCCCCATGCACTATGCGGGAAAGTCCACAAATGGAAGGCTTTGCGTAGGATCTTCAGGTGCAGATTGCAACTTCATGGTCCGGATCAGAGTCTCGACATGCCGGTTAGCTTCAGAAACAAATGGAGGGCGGGGATGGGCCAGCCCGTAAGTTGCCCTAAAGGAGACTAGCCTGACACCCGGTAGAAGGAATTGACTCCGGCACCACTACATTACATTGCCTTCCCAGCCTCCGTATGACATGTCAACGAAGAGAAGCGCCCAAGAGATCTCCACCGCGAATAGCTGCCTAAAACTGTGCTTTTGCCTCCAAAAGCTAGTAATATATTGCATGAGGCTATGACAGCTTTGCACCAATAACTTGCCGTCACGGAAACCGGGGCAAAAACTTTGACGGAGAACAGTACACGGGATCCATGAATTCAAGATTTTTTTCTTATGAATATGTGAGGTAATTGCCACCAAGTGGATAAGAACCCCCCATGCCTGTCTCAAGGGGTGGTCTTATAGTTCGATACCGGTGCCATTAAGATGATGAACCGGTGTCAATGATTCGCTGGATGCAAGGCCAGGAGTCAATACTGCGGTACAGCCCGCTAGAGATACTCACCCATGCAGGGTATTCCGTCTCTTTACATCTATGCATGCACCCTTCTCGTTTTATTTGAACGGTACACATCAGATCTTGACCGTTTTGGATTCGCAGACGGGATACGGTGTGTACAGGAAGTCCACTTCTTCTTGGCTAATATACCTAGCGTATCCCCTCAGTGAGATCGTATGCATATATGCCACCTCACTGACAGCCCAAAACCATCACGAGGCTGTCTGGCATCCGGCCATGGCCTGTCTTTGGCCTCAAAATGACCCAGCCCCCTTTCAAAGCATTAATTATACTAGGAAGCCTTTCCAAATCCGTCCACGACTGCATTGATGGCACCCCTCCACCAGACGGGTGCCCCGCAGTTCAGCTTGTAATCAATAATCCTCGAGGGCGGTGGCAAAGACGTGGCCTTCGATCTCGCCCTCCTATGGGGGGTTTGGGGAGCAGGGTATATGTACATGTACATCTTTTGAGTGTATCATTAACGTTGCAGATATGTGAGGAGTCGAAGTGATGTACGTATTTGAATACTTGGTATACACCCACTCATTCAGTTACTCGAGTGATAGGCGCCTGGGTCATTTAGGTTAAAGTTTCCTGCATACATTTCATGGGCCCGGCCATTCAGTTACTGTACATTCATGCAGCGAGCTCACATAAACAAATTATGCATCACCCGGCCGGATTGCCCCCTCCAACTGTCAGGTTTGCATTTGGGCCAGTAGTATTTGACCAATACCCCTTGGTTTCTTCTACAGCTTGCCCCATATTCCAATTCCTCGAGTATGTGCCACTGTCGAGCGTTGACGAGTACAGCATACCGACTTTCAAACATAGCCATAAGGGGTGGGTATTCATAGATGCATAATAATAGAAAACCATATACATAAACGTACATTGTTCAACCACAAGAAAAAACGGCGGTAACGATATCTCCTTTCAACAATAGGTCTACGCTAAAATTTAAAGTGATAAATGTACACTTAACCAAGACTACTCTTAGGTATCCAGGGCCGCATTCCCAGGGCGGTCTCCAAAGTGTGCGGCCCGGTGTTGCACCAAGACTCGTGTCCGGAGCTAGCGTATATTGGCACGAATGGTGATATCTCTGCAGATCTTCAAATGCAGGAACCCAGGCCATCAAATCCTTTCAACGGACATCAAATGGATACGGCCCAAGCGGAATCACCATCCAGCCACACTTTGATACAAGCCTGTTACGAAACCGTGGCTCTCCTTTACCTTACCTCGAACAGTTAGAAACGTCCAATCTATCCATCTCCTTGAAGAACATTAAAAAAAACCCCGAACATAAGGGCAAACCATGGCGTCTGTCAAACAAGGAAGGAAAAAAATAAAGTGAGCTTTTTTTTCTCCATCGTCATGTCAGGAACACCCGCTGTGTGTTTGCCTCTAATCACTCTGATGCATATGCGCCCGAGCTAGTACAAAAGTTAATTTACGATAATCATCCCGGTATAAGATCTCCCCATTATTCCAAGCTGGCTGCCCACCACCAGCGAGAAAATGATAAAGGAAATGGGTGTAAGGTGGATCCGTGGGTAGGGATCCCGGGTCTCGAAAAGGCGTAGCTTGGCCGCAAAATGCAAGGGCGGTCGAGAATTCGAGCCCATAGACGCATTGATAGAGGCGCATTCGATGGCTGCATACCCCGTACCAGTGTGCAGACTCGCCAGACCACATGGCAATTTAAGCTGAGCGATCCGGCCCACTCACACGTTTTATCATGAAAAGAGTGATTACCACGTGGCCCCCCGTAGACGCATTTCGAGGCGAAAAACCACATGGGCATCCAGGTACAAAAGCTTAAAACCTATAGATGGCGTTGCATATATATCACGCACACTAACTTGGTGAAATTCGTAATTTCTGCCGTGTTGCAGATACCATGGTCTCCCTCTCGACATCTGCCGCCGGCACGGCTGCTAGCTTTACCAGATGGGGAATCCACCTCGTGGGCAGGAGCTGACGATCATCGATGGAGATATAGTGGCTGGTGTCTATAGCACACCCCCCTTGGACATTATCACAAGAAACCCGCAAATAGGATCTCGAACTGCAATTTCCCGTGTCAGTGAAATAGCTTGCAGTGTTTCTGCACTAAGTAGACGTAGATGTACCGATCGACGGCGAATAGGGATTCGAATCGAATGAACCCCTGCAGCGTCGACGGCATGCGTTCGCTAAATGTCGCGTGGCAGGAAGGAATTCATAAGGTGGATCATCCTCGGCTTGCATAGGATCATAGCTAAAGCGTTATGAAAAAGTACTTCGTATTCCAGCCGTCGACGGATAGGCATCCAATGTCGGCGTGCCCATCCGATCTTGACAGACTGGATCACATTTTCCAAGTTCACGAGCTTCTCGCGTGGGCATGGCATAAAGTCTTGGTTCCGGTATGTTCCTTACCCCGCAGCTTTCCACGCTAGATGTAACCTGAGCTGCAGACTCCTACGCATCCCATTTCACACCTTTTCACATTGCATCAGCGAAAAAAAAAGGACTCGAGAGGGGAATAATCGACCACTCATGTCATCGTTCGGGCTCATTCACTCCTGCAAGAAGTCTTGGTTGCAGCCTTTCATTCGCTTCTGTCAGCGTGGAAGGCTAAATGGCCACGAGGTTGAGTGGAGACACTTACATGCAGGGTGGGCGCTTAGTGTTTGGATTCGTCGAAATACGCCAACACCGTCGATGTGTTGACACTGTTGCAGGATCGCTGATTGGCCTGTGCAACTTGCCGAAAGTGGGCACAGACCGCTTGGCATTCAGCTTGCAGCTTTTATGGGAAGTGCCGATAGCAGAAGTTTTCCCACCCACTCGTATTTGTGTATGCTAGACGGTAATGACACAGGGTAATATGTAATGCTTACGGTCTGCTATCCCAGTAAGGAACTTTCGGATGAAAGAACAAGTTGTTCCTTTGAATCCATGGGAATGCAATACCTTGAATTTTTTTGCTTAGAAATTTGTTCTGTTATAACGTTAGATTCATAGCCAGGGTAAGCTAGTGGCTACCACAATACCTCAAGATCACCATGTCGAATGAAATTCGAAACGGTGCCTCATCTTCGCTCGATGAGAAATCTATTTTAACTTCTGAAATCCGATTAATTACATTTCCAGATTAGGGACATCATTACTTCAACGTCTGTCTCATGTGCAAATTTGATGTTTGCACAACCACGTTGCTATTGCAGCAAAGCTAGCTGCAGGGCTTCGGGTCGGGGTCTATGATCCCGACATCGCTGTCGATTTCGAAACCTCACCGTCGATAATGGGGGTCGTAGACGGTCATGACAAACCCGTGGTGTCTAATATTAGCTATCTCCCACGTTCTCGATCGATCGGAAAGACCACATCTTCCACGAGGCAGAAGGCATGCATCAGACACCCCCAAGTCCTCATGCCCACGTTTTTTGGACCTGGGTGGTTGCAGACCCGCCCGCACGTGGACACCATTACGAAAAGGTGGAAAAAACAAACGGAAGGGCTCTATAGGCGTAATTTCGCCTTATCAGCCCCACGAGTGCAGGCATGGAGAGGAGTGCATAAGAAGGTCGGTGTGACGAGGGCCACGAGCAAGCAGCTCAGAAAGAAGGTTGGTTCGGTTATACCCTTGCAGTTTCGAACCCTTCCAGAATGCTGCCAAAAGGAAGCATATCCTGAAACGGCTGCGATGCAGGGGTTTCCACCCAGACCCGAAGGGGACCCACCTTGCAAAGCTGATTATTGCAGCGATCATCTGATACTTTTTCGATTCGGAAAGCAAGTCTACGAGAGTACGAGAGTGGAGAACCTGGGCTTTCCTTTGCAAAGAACTGTTATCGCGGAGTCCGGTGGGTATCTTCAATAGCGAGGCTCCATTGGAAGGGGATCCCGGGACCGGACGGTTGCGAGCGGAGCATATTAGTTAGTTAGTTCTTGTTCCCGAACTTCACGGGTCCACAGTAACGTTACTAGGATTTTTGATGGCGCAAAAAACGCCATCAAGCAATATCCACCGCTTCACGGATGACGTATTGATGACCATTCCGGTATTCAGGGTGAAAGTGTTTCAGGATTTTTCTAGAAAACTGTCACTGGCCAGTTGGTGGCTTCCCACACCCCGAAATCCTAATTCTGCCGCCGTGAAGTGAACGAAACATGCAAGGTTCTCCCGTGCTGTTATCGATAAATCCCCAACCACCATGAGAGAAGCAATCAAACTAAAAAGGTAAAAGAAAATAAAGCAAATCAAATGGCCCAAAGCTCCATCGCTCGCCACGGCGAAGCGAAAGTAGCCCCAATGCTCGAGCACACCGCGCCGGCAGGGCACGAAAAGTCCGGTTCCTGAAAAATCTGTCCCCCAACCCACTCGACCTTCCAAATTTATCATCTCGAGTATGCAGGTACCGTCTCAAATAAAGCAAAGGGAGGGGTCAGAGCGGAGCTTTTCCTTTTTAAAGTTGCAAGACCTCGTACCGGACTGTGTACCTGAAGCTAGGGCTGGCATCAATTTCACGACTTTAACCTGGCGAGAGCCAAACAATCGAAATAAACCAGACCATGACCAAAAATGACGAGAGGAGGTCCTCTTTGACAGCCATGTCCAGACCACCCACCAAGATTGCTCTAATCTGCCATGCTAATAATGTACTATACTTACCAATGACTGTATCATGCACCTCAGAAAAATTACATTTCACTCTTGGATCTTTTGCCCATTCGGGTTATTTCGCAATATAGGCGATTGACCACGTGCGGAGACCCATCCCCTTCTACCCCAACGGGCATGATCTGAAGCTCCAGGTATCCTGCGCATCCTGGCATACCACCGATTGATACGTCAAAAGATCCTTGCGGTAACCGGTCCATGTCCAAATTATTTTTTTTCGAGGTTTCTATATTTATACATCTAAAGCTGGTAAAACCGTCGCGTCGACATAACGAAACACACCCTTAGCTAGCTAAAGGGTAGTTATACCGCGTACTCCGATAATATATTTCAAACTTGGTAGTTATCAACGAGGAGCCACTGTGCTCCGGTGATAGCCCTGGCTCGCCGCAGAGCCTTCCATGTCTAAGGGCCCACCAATGCCGCATTCTCACCGGGGGCTAGTTCGATAATGGAATAATTGGTGGCTAAGCTTGGGGAGCGCCACACCAATGCAAACTCACAAAGCTGGTTCGGAGTTAATTGACTCTTGAAAGGCGAGACAACTTTCCGTTGTTCAAGAACATACCGGCTATAATTTCCTCGAACCTCTACGAAGGTTACATGTATCAACTTCCTTTTAGCTAATATCATAATCGATGGGCATCGGCTGTTATAACGTTATCTCCTTCGAAGAGCCCCAATCAGCCAAGAGTTTACCAACACGAGCGGAAGCTGCCGATGCTCTCCCAGAACTTATCACTTTTGCGAATATGCTTCAAGGAGAGCAGTTCTAAATGAAAAAAATTTCCCTTGACATGGCTTAAGGTCAAAAGCTCCCAGGAAAAAAATGACACATCTCATCACCTACAATGTTAATGCATGATCTCGGTATCAAATTACAAATATCACCGAAGATTGACTCAGTTTGAAGCTCTCAGACGTTGCCAGTAAATTAGAAGAAATAAGCTCCAAGTAGCATCAATGCATAACAAAACGTGTATTACACTTCATATGGGAAGAAGGCGAAAAAAGGCTATCAATCGGCCGCAACCGATCCACGTCCCCCCCAGCCTCCCGACAAGTTTACTAGTAGTTCCCAGCCGGACCGAATATATTTTTTAATTTATATGCAATTTGCTCTGGCGCTTGAGCTCCACGATGTAACTGGTTCCCTGCACTGGTTTCAGTGCGAAGGTTTGGGTAACGAATCGTCGAAAAAATCCCGGGAACGATGCCAGCCTCATTCATCAGACTAGTATCGGATCTCAATCGTCTGACCAGTAGCACTCAAAAATCAGACGATTCAAAATAGCACAGAAAGAAAAAAAAAAAAAGTTCTAGCCTTTCCGAAGCTAGATCGAATACCCGTTCGTTGGATTGAGAGACATATTCAGGTACCATTTCCATTTGCTTAGCCTTGTTTTCCAAGATAAGAGTGGGAGTCGAAAAACGCCATCTTGATCATGATTACTCCAGCCAAGCCGTGTTCCTGGACCCGTTCGCTAGCTCTTTGCCCTCTCGTCAGCGTGGGTTTCGGTGCTTTTTTCTTTCTCTTCATCACAGCTGGAGAGGATCGAAAAGCCTTGGAGCTCGTCGCTCTCCGAACAGGAACCCTTGCCGAACGAAAACCATCGGCATTGACCACTCTCCCAAGCCCCACCGAGGGTACCGAATTCCCACTCCCCAGTCCTAGCAAAAAGGTCATTCCTCCCATTCTCAATAGCGCAATAGTGGGGACCTGTTAAGCTTACTCCGAGTACACAGCATTGGAAAAAGTATCCTCCCCATACAAACCACAGCTAAAAGGTACAAGTTAAGTAACAGCCCCGGCCATTCTGCTTTTTGCCCCACCTTCTTTAAAGTTTGCTCTTATGAAACAGCAGCAACCGATAATAATTCCAGACATTGGAGCTTTCGCGCCCTGCGTCCCCACCTCCGGCTAGTTTAGCGGTTGTAAACGATTATCTCACTTATCTCGATCGGTACTCGAAATTGAGAAAAATGAAGGGAAAACGTGTACATCTACAGCGAAGGGTTGAAATGGCCAGCCAAGAACCACCGCATGCAATGCCCAGTGTGGAGTACATGGACATACATCTTTGATCGTTTTATTCTAGAAAGAACATCTGCACGTCAAGAAAAAAAGAGAGTGGACCCACAGATACACCTCTCCCATACCTTTGAAAGCCGTGTCCAAAAAAAAGTAGGATTCTTTGAAACTCCAAAGAAAAGAGGAACCTGCTTGATCAAGACGTCCTGCAACACTGGGTTTACCCCCGTCACAATCTTTCCCTTCGAGATGTGAAGTTACGAATAGGACAAGAAAGAAAAAAAAAAAAAAGAGAAGTTAGTGAAAATCTTATACTTATCACTCCGGGTTTATTAACAAACCAATACACCGAACAATCCAGCCCGTCTATGCATTGCCCCGTGCGGTCTGAGCTCTAACAAAACATAGCCAACCACAATCCAATACCTCATCTCCAAAGCGAGACGAGAGATATCCTGTAAAAGAATCCGATTGATCAATTGAACCCGTCTACAAAAACCAAGAGATAAAACAAAAAGGAAAGGATAGCAGAAAAAAAAAAAGCCACCACCAAAGTGGAGTTCCCTTCTCTAGTAGTAGAGTGGGCCCACTCGGGAAGGGGGTCCACGAGCAAGTTTTTTGAATTTCGTACCTGAAGCTAACTATATCCGGGATCAGCCATAACTGACGGGCTCTGGCTGGAGCTCGACAGAATTGCGCACACACATGAATGGGTCACCGACAAGGGTGGGAAAGGAAAAAGAGTGTCGAAGTCGGATAACTAGCTCGACGGTGATATCGAGGTAATGAATAATTTGTGCACAAAGTCTTGGCCCCCACTGGTGTTTTGATAGCGACAAACAATACGTACTTTATGCATGCAAGTAAAAAATACGATAGATAAACAGGAAGGAAAGACAGTAGAACCCACCTACGATGTCACCCCAACATCGCATCATCGTCTCAATCTTTAGCGTATTTCGCATAGAACGGAAAGATAAACAAAAAAACAAGACAAGAGATCCGAATTTCTAAACTAGTGTTTCGCGAACTTCTGTCCATCATGCTCACTCCGGGTTTGACTGGTCGAAACATCCCGCTCCACTCAACCTGGTCATCTGATGACACGGCTCGATAACCGAATCAGAACTTCCAAAGCCCAAAGAAAACCACCCTTGAGTTACGCCTCACGAATGTCCCCCAAAAAAACCTGGACCACTCTATCCTTGAAGATCTTCACAGGGGGGGTTAAATGGAGAGGCTGAAGACTATATCCGTTTTGTCCATTAAAGAGTGTAGAAAGTTAAGTTGAAAATAGTACATACAAATGGTATCATGATTAAAAATAATAATTTGTCAAAATGAATGTGAAAAAGGTCCACTGAAGGCGGGAAGCAAAAGACGGCAAGATAACCAAAACCAAACAGAAGAACAGTCGCTCACCCCGAGATATTTTTTTCTTCTGCTTTCTAAGAACGCCTTGAAGAAAAGGGAAAAAGGGAATTGTCAAAAAAAAGGGAACACCAAACGCAATATCCAGCAAAAAAGCAGACGAAAATTGAAAGAAAGTTTGTATGTAGCCTGGAGAAAGGAAGAATACACATCGAAAGGAAGATGTTACTAGTCAAGGAAGAGAACCCATGGTTCGTGAGGGGAAGCTGATCCGGCCTTCTCCACCTCGATCTTCCTTGTCTAGGAGGAAACGAGCCGGGAAAAAAAAAAAAGAAAAAGAAAACCAACGCCCACGAGCAGATGCATAAAAATTAACAAGAGAAGAAAAAACCTAAACCCGGACGCAAGTGACATATATCGTAGACATTAAGGACAATAAAAGAATGTTCGAAAGAATGGCCTGTCCAGATGCAAGGGGGTCGAACAGTTTGTTTGCGCCGCCAGAAGAACAAGGATAAGCTCCAGTAGATGCATATGCATGGTGGTATGTAATATGTGTTTCGGCCATCCACTGGCGAAGGATTGGATTTTGACCGAAATGAAAGAGTTCAGTCGTTGATAACGAATGAGGCCTGTGTAGGCGCCACCGGCTGAAGGAGGCTAGGAAGGATAGTGTCGAACGTGCATTCGCCCGGATTCGACATCCTTCCTATCCGCTGCAGCCGGCAAATAATATGTCTCGTAAACCAGAAGGTTCGGATATCTGTGTGAGCGGAGATATCAAGAAGAAAAAGATCCAGCATTGCCTTTCGGGTTACAGGATCACTTGTGTTGTCGGGGTTGAAGATAAGGTGGATTAGAGGATTAGGATTAAGGATTATTCAGAGAAGAAGGTGGAGATGCTGGGGCGCCGTCGGAATTATTCGCTGTAATGGTGGCTCATGCAACCGTCGTAAGAACCGCCATAAGTTGCCATATCGAAGCTGCCGTATTGTGCATTGTAAGGAGAGTTGAGATCGTCGTCGCCTTGGCTGTAGGCAGGGGATGGGTGCTGAAAGGCCGAAGACTGCCATTCGCTTGCTGCCAGTGCTGGGGTCGCATATTGGGAGCCGGTCTCAGAAAACCCTTCAGAGGAATACGACATATCAGGGGTCATAGGCAAATCGATGCTGATTGGCGTGTGGGCTTCGAATTCGCAATATGGCATCGAATCGGTCTGTTTTCGCTGTTTGTTAACTTGCCGCTAAGTTGAGCTTTTTGTGTCTAGTGTTTCGGCTGACCTGTGCTTGTCCTGCTTTCCGACTACCGCTCCTGTTTCTTCTCGGGAGAGCGTAGTATTCGTAAGATTCATCCGGTTTCATGGTGCATCGATCGATCGCTTTGCATTTCTTGCGATACCTCGTCGTGGATTTGATGCCAAACTCGACCGCTTTGGGGGCGAGGAGCCACGTGTAGCCTTTCCCCCCCTCTTCGGGTAGCTTGTCAACTTTGACGAAGGCCTAAGCGTATTTTTATTAGCAATTTCTATATGTCAACCAATGGTGTTTTACGACTTACCCCGTTCATGGAAAGATTGTGTCGGATGGAATTCTTCCATCCCCGCTCGTCGTTCCTAAACTTGGCGTAGTGGTCTCTGAACCACTGGTAAATATCCTGCAGCGGCATGCGGTGGTCTGGAACGCTCATTAACGCCATATATATGAGTTCCGCGTATGGCGGAGTCTCCTCTTCGGCCGCGCTGTGTTCAGGGTAATATGATTCATTGATGAGACGGATATCTCTTGGTTCGTTGCTAATGATGGACCCAGGCGGTGTCCCAGGTATTATTGATTGGTCGGGAACATATGGCCCGTAGTAACTTTGTTGTGGTGTCAAGTGGTCGGAGGGCGAGAAACCGTAAACACTTGGAGATACAGAGGATTCCATTTCCAACGGTAAGTCCCCGTGGTGAGGATATCCTGGAGCGGCCGGTATGATCATGGGCATTGGAGGATTGCTCCTTGTATATGGGCTTGATGTGAAGCCATCTTCGACGGAAGGCGGATAGAAATGAGGCATCATGGAGTACATCTCTCCGCTCATGCTTTTGTTACAGTTCTGTGGCATCTGAGGAAGATATAAATGCTGTGAACACGGCTGCTGTTCCCAAACCATGTTTGATGCGTCGACGCCGTGGGCTGAAGGCGACTCTGGAGAATGAGATGTTTGAGAAGGAAGAATCTTTCTTGGAGTGGGAGGAGGATAGCTTGTTGGACTTGTGGACGGTGGGATATGAAGTTGAGAAAGTCGGGGCTGAAGGTACTTTTCTGGGATATAAGAGTTTGAATGGCCGCGTCTTGAGGATCTGAGTATGTGCTGAGGTCTATGAAGAGTCTCCTGACTTTCAACTAGGGCAGAGGACATGTCTCCACTAGATATCTTCGCTCTATGTATGTCTTTGTGTGTGGAGCGAGGGGGGTGGGATATTTCTTTTTCTTTGAGCGGGTCTTCGGTATGCACGTATGTGCAGGTGTAGTACTATAGTCCTGTCCCTGTCCCTTCTATGACCTAACAAAAATAAAAAACCAAAATAAAAAAAAAAAAAAAAAAAAAAAAACCTTATCGCCGTTCTTTATTTCTTTTGCTTCTCTCTTTCTCAGAGATAGAGTGTATGAGCTCCGCGTCGGTACTGTCTTCTGCCAGTTGCCAGCTCAGAAGGGGATACGCGAGGAGAAAATGAAGTGGCCGAGAGTGGATATTGGTCGGAGTGCAGTGGCGAGGCTATGTTTTGTAGAACGTCAAGCGACAGTGATGACGGATGATTCGGATAGAAGCTTCTTTGCCGAATAAAGTACGGGATTGGATTGAAAAGACGGTAGACCAATGGATGTTGAATGAAGAGAAGGATCAGATGTATGCTGGTACCCGAGACAAAGAGACCTAGACAGACTGTGCGCCTGCCTTTCTAGAAGTGCTTTCGGAGGGTCTAGGACGGCTAAAGAAAGTTGGAAGAGAAAGGAATGATCTCTATAGACCGAAACAGAGGAACCGGGTGAGAAAAGAAAGCGGCCTGGGTAGAGGATGTTTAAACTGTAGGATTTGGGGCGGCCGTGGGGCTTATAACTAAAATGTGACGGGATAGTTGAGATTGGGGCGGATTGTAGTCTGGTGTGTTGGCCAAGGCGAGTGTAACGGGAAATAACCACGAGATCGATATTATATTGTTAAGTGATCAAGCACTTAAGTAGACAACTATATGATAGAGAAAGGAAAGTCGCTGGGATGGCTGCAGAATCTTGGTTGAATGCTCCTTCTAGAGGGGATGCTTCAGATTTAGATTCGAGGTGCGGAGAGTCCTTTTAACAAAGCACGATGCTTCGAAGCTACTCTGACTTAGTTGGGTCGACCAGAATCCAGGAATCCGAAGCCAGTTGAGTGACTGGCTGGCTTGAAACCGACGCTGCATAAAAAACCCGGCAGACAGCCAGCTGGGGTTCTGTGGGTCCCTTCAGGTACAAGGTTTGGTTTCTTTTTCGAACCACTTCTTGCAGGATGCAGGTGGTGTCTGTGGAGAAGGCTTGCCGGAGTGGCTGGGTCTAACTTGGCAAGCCCCGGGCCCCGGTGGGCATGCACCACGGGGACTACGACCGGGATCAAGTGGGATTGAAAGTGCGGCTTGAGACAGAGCAGAGGCCTGAAGGGAAATGCGGGCTATAGCGGTAGGAGTTAAATAGGCACAGAGGCAGAAGAAAGAAGAAGAGAGAGTGGCGTATTCTAATACACCGCGAAGTTTTCACAATAAGACCTTCAATGGATAGAATCAGGAAAGCTGAATAATAACTTGAGTAGGTAGCCGTTACTGCTGTACTTGCCTCTGCGGACGAGGTAAGATCTAGCAGATATAGTGCGCATTTATAGAAACCAACGGCTGCACTTGACGCCGAAAATCATTATTACAACGACAACCTTTAGCAATGATTGCAAAAAGTAAAAATGAAAGGGGAGTTTCGAGAGTCCTTGTCGTGGTTTTCGTTATGAGGATGAAAGCATGCATCCACCCGCCAAGCTGTGGCGGTAACATTTGAGTGTGGCGCGAATCGGATAGTGTGGCGCGGACGTTACACCAACTAGATCGCGTCCATGGCAACCTTCATGGGAGAAGACTTGTAGCGCCCGAAGGCTGGAAGAGGTAATTATTTCACTAATTCTAGGCGACGAGGATAAGTGGTTACACCAAAGATGCAGCGGAACCGCTGGAGCTTTCCCCTCCAAAAAAAAAAAAAGCGAGCAAGGACCTAGACGAGGAGAATCAGGAGGAATCGAAGTATCATTGGTGAACTGGAAACCCGGCGTGTACACGAATAGATCCGTCAACTTCGTCCTGAAACAGAAGCGGTGATATTTCTTAAGTTGAGACCGAGGGAGGTGAAGGGCAGTCTCGTAACTAGAAATATAATGGAGGGTGCAGCTAGACCCAGACAACCCCTTGTCGTCACACGAGATACACGAGCCACCTGACGACTTATTTCCGGTAGTATATCTATGCATGAAAAGTTGTCAATCGCTTTGTCCAATAAGAGTGCATAACACCCTGCATCTCCTTCATGAAATCGGGGACAGATTTGCGTACCTTTTTCAACTGGAAGTGAAGCTGCAAGATTCCCTGCACGTTGTATCCGGTGTTAGCAAATCCGTCATTTGGCACTGGTAGCATAACTCGTTAGACCCTGCCCTGCAGGGAGTAATCATCCCCCACTGTTTTCTTTGAAACAGCGGGGTACGGCCACCAATCGACGTCATAGGTTGCGGATGCCCCCGCTAAAATAGGCAATGCTAAAGGGACGAGACGACGGATCATGTTCTCACCTTTTCGAACGAACTCCTGAACCCCCTCTCGCGTTTTGCGGAGTAATCCCATTCCTTGTCAACTATCCTGAACGCAATGTCCTCGTACGGTGCCCCTGCGATAAATCGAATCAAGCACGTATCATCCTCGCCCGCAGGTGCAAATGATTGGCCCCGTTTACGACCGCCTTCTCTCTCGATTCGGTATGTTGGTGCTTTCGCCTTATCAATGAGGTCGGGGTAGAAGATATTGAACTTGTAGCCCTGCACAACCTTCGGTGGAGGGTTATCGTGATCATAATGTGTTTGGTTGTACTTGTTCCATTCGTATCCCATCTGAACACGGTTGAAGTAACGAGGTTTCCGTGGCCTGTACTTGTTCGCCCACTGTGATTTCGAGGCGGTTTGCACCTCCTCTTCAGTAGCAAAAATCTCTTCATTGTCACCGACACCACGGGCAACTTCACGTTCGTAGAGGGCTCTCGTTGCTTGGGAGAAGTCATCGTTGGGGATCGCGCTAAAGCGGGATACTGCCCCTCCACCGGTATCGTTGGTGTTCGGCTTATTCCGATGGCGGCCATCTCTCGATTTCTCGTTAGTGGCAGTCCCCCTCTTGATCGGGACATATCCAAGTTTCAGAACTTTAAGTCTCTCCGCAGCCTAAAGCGAGGGTTAGCACAGGAGGTAAAAAATAGAATAAAAAGTAATTCTAGACTCATAGAGCGTCAAGAATGTCTCCGGTTGCCGGCTACTTACAAGCTTGCGAAGAAACTCTTTTTCGTCCATTTGCTCTAGCGTCCGATCCTCATAGGACAACTTTAACATGGGCTCGGGATCCATGTTGCGTGTGTACAGGATTGGCTTTCTTTCTCGCGGTGGTTTGGCCAGAGCAGCTGAATTTGCCTGACTTGTTTCGTCTGCAATGTCCTCTCCGTCTGCCTCCAGGACAGGGAGGGGGCCTGCAAGAACAGATCCTAGCTTTCTCTTGATGTTTTCTGCTTCATCTGATTGCTGCTTCCTGAGCATCTCCAACCGGCTGTTGATGACAGACTCGTACACTTTTTTTAGCCTCGCTTTGGCTTTCCAAACGAGCAGACTCCGTAGCAGTTGCTCCCAGTAGTCAACATCGATAGGTTCGTTTGACCTCAGCTTCCGAGATATTTGTTTTTCGAGGGCTGCAAGCTCGTCCAAGGATTTGTTCGATAAAAGTTTATCAATATCAGTCGCCACGGAGCTTACCGCCCTGCCCTCCGGCGCGGCTGCCTTAGATTTCCGCTGTCTGTCTTGACAGATTACCTTCATAGTCTGTTTTGCCAAGGATGGAACGATTAGCCACCAATAATACTTTTGCATAGGAAAAATTTATGCGTAGAAAAGTGCTTTGTGCAGAGCAGTAATTGGAGGACTCAAGCGAGAGAGGCCTTGAAGCAAACATACCGTCCAGTACTCCTTGTTCTCCTTGTTGGTCTCCAAATCCAAGTAGGCACTGATATCCTTCTCCAATGCCTCCAGCTCTGCATCGCTCAGCCCTTCAAACACCCCCTCAGGATCCACGATGTCCAAATCCGCATCATCGATTTCGTCGTCGAGCGGATTCCGATCTTTGTCGATAACCCTGAGGTTAACCGCCAGGAAGTCGATGGGTTTCGCCCTGCCCTCCTTCACCCGGATTTCTGCCTTCTTCTTCGCCTGCTTGAGCACGAAAACATCTTCCTGCGATACCCATTCTCGCATCTGCTCCTCCTCCTGTAGGGCATTTCGACGGGTCTGTTCTTTGGCGAAGGAGTCCTGATCACGTCGGTCACGGTGTCCGTCCCTGCCTTCCCCACCACCACCACCATCCCGATTTCGATCTCGGTCCCTCCGATCCGATCTACCGGATTGATATCGTTCGGAATCGCGATCGCGACGGGATGAGGCTCCGTCACGTTGTCTGTCGCGCCACGGGGGTGATCCGGACCGTGAGCGTTTCCGGGTTCGGCTGCCGCTGTCGCCGTACCTATCGGACCGGTCTCTGTATTGGTTACCTGACGACATGACAAAAGCCTCGTTGGTCCCACGTACGTGTATAGAAAAGGAAGAAAGTCGTCGGTTGTTGGAATTGAGGTTCTTCTGAGGATGGCGTCGAGGTGAGTCGTTGTGGTGCGCTTTCGAGGTGGATCCAAATCTTAGTGTCGTTGTGGCTTGGCGTGGAATGAGGCTCTGCCACAACTGGACGGACTTCATGATGCATGATTATGGGATTCTCAACTTCAACTTCAACTTTCAACGGGTTGATTGCACGCTATATTACAAGCTATGGATTTCCGGGTACATATCCGGAGAGTATAGTACCGTATCATCCATTGCAAAGCTATTGTATATACCATCGCTCATATCAACCCACGCGACCGAATCTCCCTCTCCACCGCCTCCATATCCGTCGACCCTTCAATCCTAATCACAAGTTAGTATCAAAATCCCAAAACCCCCCTCAAAAGACGATAATACATACGCTTCAAACCCCTTGTTAAACACACTCCAACTACTCTTCTCCCCTTCCTTCCTCTTCCCCGTATTCGCATACATCATCCACAGGATCCCCACGCAGAAAAACGCCGGCCCGAGTTTATACCACGCCGCTATCGCCTGCAATACCAGGTACGCGTAAAACTGCCTCGACCGGATCAAGGCGTGGAATGCCCGTGATGCCAACAGAGAGAAGGATTTCTGCTCCTGCTGGAGTTGGTAATCCTCCAGTTCCAGGTCGGCGCGTTTGATGTAGTACGGCTTTTTGGAGGATTTATCCTTGGGTTCTTTTTCTTTCCTTTTGGAAGACATTGTTATTGCCTTCGATGAAGGGTATCGACGGGCTTTAATTTAAGGACTTGGATGATGGGGTCTTTTGCATTCAGGCCCTTGAAGACTCGATTCCGATGTTGGATGCATGTCGATGCCGGCGAAAGGACAGAATGCATGGGAGTTTGCGGCCGAATACGGCAACTTGTTGGATTTTGGGAGGACAACACACATCAAACATGTCTTCGAAGCCCCAAATCGAGCCGCGGAAAATATGCGAATCATATTAACCCTGAGCCCGCTGATATCGTAGGGATATCAGATAAGAATTTCCAAGAACGTCGAGGTTATGGGGACTGCCAGGTATCATTCCCTCCCGGCCACGGCCCTTCGTAGACCAAAAACGCGCAGGTCCCCGAACACCCACTATAGCATCGGCCGGGACCACTCTAAAGCCCGGAATCGCCCCCCACGATTTCAAAATCGAATCCACCGGTCCGCCCTGTCCTACTAACCCCTAACCTTCACGATCTCACCCAAAGAACACTAAAACCCTTTTCCAAAAGTACTAGTACAAGAACCCTACACCTCATGACACGAACTGTTAACCGTAAGTACCCAGCCCATGACTCCAACCCTCTCGTTACACAACATCACACCGCTAGCGTTATCACTAGCACTTGACCTTATCCCCCCCGTGAGTTCCCTCACGTTTTAACCAGCTGAACCCAAAACTCCTCCGATATCGGTACATACCTATGCGTTGGCAAGACGAAGAAGGTAGGCCGTATGCATGTGGCGATACAGATCCTTCATCCGCAGCGATCGATCGATCCTACGTTAAAATTTACTCCATTCGCAGTATTCCAGACGAACAGTCGGTGCTCTTAAACCGGGCCTAATACACCCATGATCAAACCCCACGACAACCTATCTAACTGAAAAGGGAATAATCTCGTCACCATAATTCTCGCAGCCATGATTATAATCGCTCGATCCAATCAGCCAGTAGGAAGCATTTCCGGCCCATGCACACAAGACCATTAAGATCTGTAAGAACCTAAATGATCACAGATCCTAGGTACCATATGATACCCAGATCGCGAGCTTCTACAAAATACCCCTGTGCACTCATCCCAACCTACACCCGCACAAAACCTTTCTACCGGCCTACCTAATAGCTGTGAAATCCCTAGATCCCATACAACCAATCAACCCCTGCTCACCATGCATAATCCACTCCAAGCAGGAACTTACACCACCTGCAACCTGCACCCACCCCGAGGCTACCACCCACCCCAACAACCCCCCCATCCACATGCATGCAACCTCCCGCTGTCAAACCCCCCCAGCAAAACCTGCAGGCTAAACCTGCACAACCCCACATATGCACCCCACATAACAAATCACAACATACATACCTCCACCCGCACGCACACTCCTGTCGTGTACCCAAAGTACACAAGCTGTCGTGAAACCTTCCAGAACCTTCGCTGCATTAGCTTAGTATACTCAAACGGTACTAGCCTCGTGTAGCCAATTATCAGGACTCATATGGAGTGTCTTATCTCTTAAGATGTGGGGTGGAGCTTCCCTGCAGTTAAGCTGCAACTAGTGTGCTTTCTGTACGATTGAGTTCATCTGCATATCCATGCATCTAGACACCTATACCTCAAATCCGCATAAAACTCATCACCACTGCATGCACCGGAGCTTTAAGATTCACAGTTATATAGACCTCTATACGAAAAGCATAGAAAATATATCGAAAGACGGGATCGAGAAAAAAAACGAACGAAAACCTTGCAAGTAAAGCCATGATGATAATCATAATAATAATAACCCATTCATTACACCCATTCTCGTCTATAAGTTAACGACAGGGAAAAAACACAGTTAAAACGCCATGAGTAAGAAAAACAAAACCGCCCCCCGTAAAAAACATTCCATAGGTCGAAGCAAAAACATAAACCCCTCTTCGAGAGAACGCCCTGAATATAATACCCCGCTGGAGAAGAAGACATGATATCGATGTGATCTGGAACAGAACTAGTCGTGTTTCGTATGATAGATAGGAATGGGAGGATAGAGGGAAACACTCGGGGCATAGTAATAGGGCATAGCAACGGGTGAATCGGGGCTCGGGGCCTTAAAAACAGAAAAACACCATAATCGTAGTCGTAATCGAAAATCAACTCGCACTATCCTCTTCAAGAGAAGGGAGTGAATCGTTCCTTCGTATCTTAAAAAGCCGCCGCCTGGATGGTTGGAAAGAGATAGATCTTCATTCCTAGTAGTGGTACATCAACATGGCGTTGCGGTCCTCCCTCTCGCGTTCTCGCCTCTGGTCCGCGAACATCGCAATGTGCGGCGTCGTCTCGGGCCCAATCGGGACGGCATTGGCTAGGACGTAGTCCATGATGTTGCCGTTGTTGTCGCCACCCCCCGTGGCCGGGTACTGGTGGATGCTATACAGCTTCGCCTGCGTCTGGGGGGAGACCGGCTTGGGTTGGAGAATTGGCGGGATTGAGATCATCCTCGCCGCGGTGTCGTTGGCCAGGCGGCGCCTGAACGACGAGACGGCCTGGTCTATTGACCAGGTACCGTCGACGGACCTGATTGCCCCTTGGGCACGCTGCTCTTCGAATTCGGTGGCCGCGAGATACTGTTTCATGGCCTCCTTCTCTTGAGGCGACAACGTGCCGTGGAGGCGCTTGGTTGGCGTCCCGTCCCCCTCCGGGGAGCGGGAAGGCGACAAGTCGCCGTGCGCCGCGCCATCGGCCTTGACGGTCGTCGTGGAGTTGACGACGTTCTCTGCCCCATGGGCCACAAGCGTTGACTGCTCCTGTCCGTCGGAGCTGCTCCCTCGCTCCGGTGTCAATGTACGGTTTTCACCGTACATGATCACATCGATGGCCATCATGGCCCTGGTGACTCGCTCGATGTTCTCTGTGACGAACCGGTTGATCAGGGTTCGGCGCCCTGCCGCCAACTCGATGCCCCCAGTCTGCTTCGCATCGGCGGATGCGGCCCTCGAGCTGCCAGCAGGGCTCCGACTCGAAGTCGAAGCTTCCTGCGGCGCTTCGAGGGGGGCGCACCCGCCGACGCTCGACAGACTGGCCGAGGACTGCTTCTGGGAGAGTCTCGCGACTTCTCTCTTGACCCGTTCCTTCATCAGAATATAATCCCACTTACTGAAGTAGACGGCCAGGTCGGCCTCCAACAAGTATGGATCGAGGATCGCGGCCTTTTCCCCTTGGCCCTTAGCGGGGTGGTACTTCAACATGTAGTCCATGAAGGATTCCACGTCTTCACCTCTGAGATAGGACTTGAAGTCACGGCTTCGGCGGCGGAGCTTGTAGTGGTTCGTCCATTGTTCCAACTTGGACCAGTCGATCTCTGGACAAACAATCTTCAAGGTATGGATGAGAGGTATGTAGAGGAGTCGGGCGGTTCGATAGCTTTCTTCATGCTCCCAGATGTGCTCCAACTCAGTCAAGGGGTCTCTACCCGGTCTCGGGGCTGGAATCTGGGGAAGAGCCGGCAGGGGACAATTCATTCTGGAAGCCCGCTGTTCTTGAGAAGCCTCTTTGACAGGAACGGCCTGGCAGGCCTTGGACATCGTTCGTTTCGGCTGTTGAGAAAAAAAAAGTTAGCAAGCCATCTCAATAACTTTGCGAGGGTATTTGTTTCGCTGAATTCGTCGACGCCTGTCGAAGGCACGAGAATTGAACGCTCGCTTTTTGGGATTGATTCTTACCATTTTGTTGGATATGAAGTTCTAGTCTGAATACGAACGAGAAACTTGATTGCGAGGGGAGTAAGAACCTTCAGGCAATCAAGCTGAAGAAGGGAAGTCGTAGTATACTCGCGAGCAACGTCCAATCGGAAACCAGGACGGAGACGAGATGTGATAAGCGAAGCTTTTGCGTGAACAGTAGATGATGACCCCGTGTTTTGCAACGGATCTGTCAAAATTATCAGGAAAGAGGATGGATATCGATCGAGAGGAGAGAAGTTCTTGTCCGAGGACGTGAGGGAACTTGTACAGCTAAGGAGAAGTGAAATAAGAAGGGGATTTTCAGGAGAGAGAATCAAGACCTAAAGTCTTTGATGCAGTAGAGATAGATAGAAGCTGTCGGATTCTGATATGGATCGAAGGTTGTTCTGAGCAGAAGCTGAAAGTGAAGAAGGAGCTGAGGTGGAAGGAAGAGAAGGAGGGTGTAGAGGAGAAGGAGGAGGAGGGAGGGGAATGCAGGTGGAGCAGAGGCTTAAATAGGAGGGCCGAGGGAACACGCAATTATATTCGAGTTTCTTTTCGCAGACCGTCGACAGAGGGATTCTCTCAGCATTTCAGACAGCAAATCTTGGTCTGCTAGCAACCTAGGGAACAGCATCTCCAACTGTGACTTGTGGATGGCCAGGGATCCTGGACCTGAGGTTCCCAACCGCTGGGGATGCGTTCGATAGACACCATCAGACAATCCTACGGCGGATGAATCTGCACCGAGCGTGCGGTCATAGATATATTATTGTGCATTATGCCGTTGGTGTCCGTAGTCACATCTAAGAACTAGTCATAGCTCCAAGATATCTTCACTTTCCCTCGCCATCCCATCTTCCCATATCGTCACGTCCACCTCCACTCTCATAACAATATTTTGGTACGCCTTCACTGCAATTGTATCTATCTCGCGATTGCTACCCAGAACCAAGCTCTTATTCATCCGTTCCGACCCGTTGGCATGCCGTAACTCATACAATTGAGGCCATTTGAATCTAACATCAGGAATCTAGATCATCCCAAGCATGCTGTCGCAAGAACTAGCTGCTTTCAAGCGGGAGTTCCAAGGGATCGTTGCCCAGAAGCCGGCAATCGATCAGGGGATCGCAGCCGCCCTCCGGTGCCTTCAAGATTTTGGACAGGCCGGGCTAAGGAACGCGGGAGGCTCAATTGAGGAGCTCCCGGCCGAACACCGAACCGAGCTCGTGGCCTTGCAGGCCCAATTAAAAGATGCCCACCGTCACCAGGCCCGTTGGTCAGCCGAACACTCCGCAGCCCAGGCGAGGATTGTTTCCCTCTGCCTGAACAAGTCGAAGCGGTGGTTCCGCGAGAGCGTCGAGACGGGGGAGATTTTTAAATGGGGCAGGCGGGTCCGAAAGCTTCGAGACGCCATTGAGGGCGTCGATAACATGTTTTGGAGCGACGGGTGCCGAATGTGGCGGAAGGTCGCAGAGGAATACCCTGGCCTCGATGGCATGGTCGAAGAGGTTTTGGGCGAGAGCCTCCCGTGGAACGTCCCCGGCATCCTCGGGAAGCAGCGTGAGGCAATGGAAGGCCTCTAGACTATCACCACACCGGCATTTGACTTTTCGATAACTTTATGATTCTGTTTTATATTTGCTGGCACGAGGGAGACGGCCGTAACCCAGTCTCGCCTCAGCCAGGGCGTTCCGTTGTTCTTCTGTTGTTTCTTTTCCGTTTTTAATACTTACCTATTACTTATTAATAATAATTACGAATTTTATGTCATCGACGTTATCTGTTCAGCCGTCCCAGCCTCGTGGAGGCCACGGGATTGCACGTCCACCTCGACTGTCCTCTCCATAGCACGACCTGCGCAACGCATTTTCAGAGTGCAACGGTGTGGTATTTCGGACCGCGTCTGCATTGGGAAGGGCGACGTCGCGCGCGACATGAAGGCCACCCAGAGTTATGGAACCACCATCCGCAGTACCACTGTATAGAATAGCATGCTAGCACCTTTGCGATCCTAAGCGATGATGCTGTGATACTCCTATCCCAGCTGCACTTTACAATCCTCCACGACCATGTTGAAAATACCATATACTATCACACTATCAACTCAATACTATGATATCGATACAGGGATTGATACCATCAGAGCTGCAGAGAGTATACGGAGGATTCCACTTAAGGCCATTTAAATTTGCGTATACGATCGGGTCTGAATGGGATACGGGTGGTAGGAAACCACTTCTATCAAATACTACAGTATTGGGCGTAGTGCTATAGCGCGTACCTTGGACCCCTTCCACCCACGTCCCTCCCAGATCTAGCTAGCAGTCGAAGATCCGCGTCACATATCTTGAGCTACTGGTCACGCAACTTGATATAAGACGTTACAGAATCCAACAAAAGCTATCAACCCGTAACCCAAGGTTAACTACTGTGATTCCGTAGTTGCAAGGTGGTTTTATAAGATTTAGACATTCTGACTTGGCCCGTATGATTCTGGAAAACTATTTAAGCCCATTCGATCCCAGAATCTCATTGCTCTTCCTTTTATCTAGTAATCAACCCTCCTCATATTAATATCCAGGTGCTGTGGAAATGCAGCAAAGTGAAGTAGATATGAATTCGTGCAAGGCACTTAAGAGTCTACCTAGTAGACTAGCTATAAAACGGAAAACTCAGCGTTCATCTTTCTTCCTCCTTCAACTCTATTCTTCACACGGCTTCCCAGTTACTACCAAAAACCACCACCATTTTATCACCGTAAGTCGAATATCTCTATCTTGTCTCGTGCTACCACAATACAAGCATCCATATCTAACGGCATTAGCTTCCTAGACCACAGAAATGGAGACCATCTACTGGGGCAGCTGGACCGACTTCGAGCAGGTGCTCAATAACCATCCAGACTCCATCGAGAGTCTTTTGAGACGCCAGCCGTCTCCCCTCTACACCGTCCTCCCCGGCACCGACGAGGTCGTCCCCGTCAAAGCCGCCATCCTCAGGCTCTCCCATACCCCGATTTTTCGGGCTCCGGTTGGGTTTGAGGTGGCCCCCGACGACCCCAGTTTCCCACAAATCGCCATCCCCCGTGTCGAGATAAACCGCACGGGGTTCAGAAAGTTGGTTGCGGCCCTCAAAGGCGAGAGGGATACGAAGATCGCCGTTCTCCAACAGGGGAACGAGAAGTTGGGAGCAAGGCTCCAGAAGGTTGTGAAGGAGGTTGAGGAGATTAACGCTTGCCTTCAAGCGTTGACCAAGGCGATGGCGGAGACGGTCGTTATGACCATTCGACAGGCCGGGGGGGGTACGGGGACGGAGCACTTCCGTGCAATTATCGCACGGATCACGAAGACCGTCGATAAGATCGAGGAGGAGTGTGGGACGGGGATTTGGGGGGAGGTTGAGAGGCTTATGCCAGCCGATGGCATCCTCGTCAAGCGGAGAGGGGGGGATGAGGAGGAGATTTGATAGGGGCGTTTCTTCGTCTTTTTTTTTTCGTCTTTTTTTTTTCTGCTTGTGGCTCTCTCGCTGCCTTTTTAGATAAAGGCATGAATACTATCATGTAAAGGTTTATTTCTGAGTCTCGATAGACGAGAAGTCCCTCAAACGTAATCCGGTGAAGCCGTGCCTCCATATTCGTAGCCAGAACGTAGCCCAGCTGGATTGAACCACAGATTCCAGTGTCAGATTGGATCTTTAGACCCTCACGTACCCCGGAATGCCCGGTCTCGTAAACAGAGCTGTGTTATTAGTAATCGATATTCCTGGAAGCCCTCCAACGTAGGACTCGTAAACACCATAACCTCAATCGGACCGGCTCTCGTCGTGCAAGATTTCGAATTCGCAGAATGATCTCGCGAGACCCGTGAGACCGAGATATCGTATTCCCAAGGACGCCGACTGCTATGCTAACGCCCTAACGTGGATTGAAGGCCTAGCCCTATAGAAATTCGTCGACGTTTGAGCGAGCGGGCAGAATTCCGGCGCAAGGAACAACTCCATCTCAGATAAAACCGAGCTCCCCATACCGTCCACCGTTTAAATTTATTTTCCCTCCTCTTCCCGGCTTCCTCCAAGCTTCTTCCAAGCTACCTCCAAACCCTCACTGATACCTCTTTCCATCAACCTACCACTCCCCATCGACCTGACCACCTCACCAGACCTACCAAGTACCCATCAAACAGTCACCGCCTCAACGAGCTCGAATACTCGAAGATTCTCTCTCTACAGCTGTCTTCAAGCTCCAGGAACAAGCAGCAACCAAGCTCTCTCGAACCAAACCATCCTCAAAAGGTTTCCCACCTTCCATAAACACCCATAAGACCCCCTCAACAGCTAACATCCCATCTAGCCAACCTCTTGTCCCTCGCGAAGATGAATAACACCGGCCTCCCACAATATAGCAACGTCTCAAACCCACTGAAATATGCAGTACATAGCTATCCGGGTTGCTTGCCAGAGGCGGCCTGTACCAAATTCCTCCAAGAGTACAACGCCCTTATCAGAAACACCTTCATAGTCGACCACGTCCTCAGGACCTTCCGCGAAAACCACAGCGACCCATCCACCATCACCCGGGCGCAAAGAAAGCACATAAAGGCATTGGAAAAATTCTTCGTCGCTTCTCGCAGAGCCATCAAGGCAGGTAGGGAGTGGGAGCGATTGATAGAGTTCGTCATGTTCATTCGAAGCAATTTCTCGGAAATCTTGCGACCGAACCGCCGTGGGGTCATGGGACTCGACCCTCCAGAGTTCGTCTCGTTCATCGGTGATTGGTTCAGGCTCGAAGGT
Source organism: Arthrobotrys sphaeroides (assembly GCA_036971245.1). Classification (NCBI taxonomy): domain Eukaryota; kingdom Fungi; phylum Ascomycota; class Orbiliomycetes; order Orbiliales; family Orbiliaceae; genus Arthrobotrys; species Arthrobotrys sphaeroides. Next base: position 1,294,999 of record JAJTTW010000007.1, on the reverse strand, counting down.
GGTGGGAAAGGCCAGTTTGTGATCGATTCGTGTCCGTGGGTGAAGGATTTCGTCATCTTCGCTGCGGAGGATGGGATCAGAATTCCGAAGATAGTTCAAAGGGAGCTAGGGATTTTTTTCAACACTGACAGTGACAGTGAGGGGTACGATGAAGATGGGATCGGTGAGGTCATGGGCGAGAGTGGCGAAGATGAGGGAAATGGCGAAAATGAGGAAGGTGAAGATTGTGACGATGAAAACGGGAACGATGGAAATGAAGCCGACTATGAGGATGTCGAAGACGATTACGATGATGAGGAGGAGGATGACGGGAATCCCCAAGGTGTGGGTCAATGCTTCGAGCTCTGATATCTGTCATCACGCCTCCGTCGACGGCAGGCTTGCATTCCCTTTCTGTGATACTTCAGACCACATGTTCTGAAATTATTTTCCTGGCATCAGCTCCTGTTCCATTCTCTTTCTCCTTTCACTCTCCTTCATCCAAAGATCAAAGGTCATTGAACTACTCCCCATTAAAAGCACCTATCAATTCATACTATTCCCCCACCCCCACCAAGAGACTTAGCTAGACTCCTCATCAAAGAATGTACGTATCCAGGAACTAATCGAGCCCCATATCCATTCCTTCAAGCATTGATCCCCTGATTCTCCAGAACAGCAAGAAGTCAAAAAAATGGACCAAACCGTAGGTTTCCTGCGCTGTTTCTCCCGTATCAACGTTAAAGCCACCCGGGATGCCGCGATTGTTCTCTCAGAGCACGAATTCTATTTCCCCTTGCTTCTTGACGAAGCATACAAAGCGGTCTCGAAACAGGCCGTTATCACGAAAAATGATATCGCCAGAATCTCCTGTCTGGAAACTGCCTCCCAGGCTGCGAAGTTCAGGCAGGAAGGCTACCGTATCTGCGAAAAAGAACTTAAAGTTATGGGCGGTTTGAGGCGCGTCTCTGGCGCTGTCTTTGAATGCGCCCAAACGGGAGACATCGGGAAGCTGAAGAACGACCTGCTTGACTTCTTCCCGGATGGGGCAAGTTCGGTGATGTCTGAACGTTCTATCAAGCCTCTCTGTACTGTTGAGAATGTCGTCCAACGCCTCCCGCTTCTCAGGGACCTCCTGCGTGAGATTGGCCTCTGGAAGCCAGACGGGGATGGGAGCGGGCAATGTATTGAGCTTTGAGGGGAACTGACTGTCTCCGGTGAGTCGGTGGTCGATATCGGTATTTCAACCTTCATATATACTTGTAGTTACTTACTTAGCTGACGATGATTGAATCCTTAGGGCTATACATGCACTAGTACTCCCACTGGTAAGACTTGTCATAAGACATCTGACAATGTTCTCTTCGACACATACACTTTTATTCAACGATAGTAAGTTTTGACCCCCATCGCACTACCTCAGCCTCGGAATGATATTGAAGATCTGACCCCGTTGATAGTTTTCGGAACTTGGGCAAAAAATGTAATTTCTTATTCGATTTCCATCCTTTTCCTAGCCATCGCCTTTAAACTCGCAAGATTTCACCCTTTTGCGTAAATTAAAAGGCTGGCTACAAAACTTTCCCCTTCCATACTTGACAAAAACCTCGAATTCAATCCACCACGCAAATGATTTTTCCTGTCAAAAGTCCTATTAGCAGATGCGACCTAATGTATCTTCCAGCTCATTCCTGCATACCTTTTGTCTGATTCGATTCCATCAACTGGTGTGCCTGAATAATCTGTATCCAAAGAACCCTAGTTAGCATAAACTGCCACAGACATTATCCCCTATTAGGCTCCCTCACCTCCTTCCACGAGAACACCTTCTCAATGACAATATTAAAACTATCCTCCTCAAACCTAGGCATAGCCTCCTCCACCAACCGGTCCCTCAATACCTGCTGATACTCCGGCGTCCGACTCCTCAACGTACTCCCTTCAATCCTCACCCTCTTCCTAAGAATCTGGCCAATATCAATCTTATCCTCCGTCTTCAACCCACCCATCATAGCCAATATCACAATCCGACAATCGAACCCCGCACACCGAAGATCCTTCTCAAGGTACCCCTGACCGACAATGTAGTCCACAATCACATCCACACCCTTCCCACCCGTCGCCTTCAGCACCTCCTCCGCAAAATCCTGAGTTTTGTAATTAAACCCGGCAGTAGCTCCCAACTCCTTGACACAGAAATCGATCTTCTCCTGCGACCCAGCGGTAACGTAAACCTCCGCCGCACCAGCGTTCCTAGCAAGTTGAATAGCCGCGATGGAAACCCCGCTAGCACCGGCGTGAAGTAACACCCTCTCACCCTTCTTAAACCCCCCAACGAGGAATAAAGCCTGCGTAGCCGTAATCCACGCCTCGGGTACCCCCGCCGCTTGCTCAAAGCTCATCTTGGCGGGTTTGTGAATAATCATCTTTGCCGAAACCGCGATTTTTTCCGCGTAGGCTCCGCCGTAGGCTAGGCCGAAGACCTCGTCGCCGACTTTGAAGGATGAGATGGAGGGTTCGTCGTTGTAGGTTTTTGAGACGGTGCCGGAGAATTCTACGCCCATGGTTTTGGGGGCCTGGGGGGGTAATGGGTATTTTCCTTCTCGTTGGAGGAGGTCCATTCGGTTGAGGCCGAAGGCTTTGATCGAGACCAGGACTTGTCCGGGGGCGAGGGTCGGCTCGGGGATTGAGTCTATGAAGAGGGAGGTCGCGGGACCGACATCGTTTTTGATACCTGTATCATCATGTTTAGTTATCTCTATATATATGCGATCCAGGAGAGCGGATTGGATGGGATTCATAAGGTCCCATGTTACATACTGACAGCTCTCATCTTCGCGAGCCAACGTTACCTGTATCCCGATATACTTCCTTAATACAATCCTTCCGAGACCAAGAACCACCGGGCCTGCAGGTGTAGATAACTTATAGCCATGTGTAGAGGGGATGATTAATAAGCAGCTACCCCTCCAAACCCCACCACCAACATCACTGTTCCAAGCTAGCATCTCCAGGAAGCCCTCGGACCGTGACGTTACCCGAACCCAAGTAACTCTCGGCAAGGTTTCGCGACACCCAGGAAAGACTAGGAAAACTTAAACCGCGGCACCAGCCAAAAGCGGATATCAACGGATGCAGTTAGCGTGATCGAGCTGTTGCATTTTGAGATCACAACACGGCTTTCGATCCGAAATATCGCATCATGAACCGTATAGATAACAATCAATAGGGGTGTATAGTGAGATTTGGGATATTCCCCAGTGCCGGTGAAGTTGGTATTGCCTCGGATGGGCTCGAGAGGCTGGAATGGGCTTCTGGGCCTGAAATAGTAAATGTTAGCTTCTGGACCGCATCAACAGTTCCTTCAACCATCGGACGGTTTACCATAAGTACTTCTAGTCCTAGATCTGAATTGCCATGTGTGCAAATTAATTGAGCTCATGAAGAAAGGGTTGAGATTGCTTAACCACGCCTATTCATTTAGCCCTGCAAAACACTATATATAACTCCACTATTCCATGTATATAACAAACATGGAAACGTAGAAGAATCCGAAACTAAGACGAGATAAGGCTTCTGAAAGGAAGCCCGAGTGAACCGCATCAATGTCGCTTTGGGGATACCACAAGGAAACCTTTCTGGTGCGTTCTATCCTGAAAACGGCGGAAAACGTACGACGTACTGCCAAGGACGCAATCCAGTACGCAGTACGCAATCCTGTACGCAATCCAGCACGCAGTCCCTACGCAGCACGCAGTCCGCAGTCACTCCAGCCCTAACATGCCCTAAGAGAACCCAGGACGTCTGCACGTCGTCCTGGGCGTAACCCTATGCCAAGAGATTGCGTAGGACGTCGTCCTGTTGTTGCAGAAAACCCCCCACTCCAAGAATTTTTTCTCTTCCCTCCCACCGCGTCCTGAAAATATTCCTTCGACCGTCACCAGCAGGTAACCCATCAAGCTTCCCCACTTCCCCACTTCCCCACACCTTCGTCCCTTCAGCTCCCACTCCTCCTACCAAGTATTCTTCCTTCCCTATCCTTGATCTTATCGTCCCTGCCCTGCCCTGCTGTCTCTTAGATCTTTGACCCGAACACCCCTGACTACCCAGTCTACCATTGTTCCGATTCACTAGGTATGTGTTGCCCCCTTCGCACCACCACCACCTGCTTCAAACAGGCCGGTTGGCTGATTCACTCCTTGCAGAGATTACCCCTGCTCTCTTTTTTACAAGATGTCCGGTGCTCCAGTAACCAGCGTCCCTGGGGGTGAACGCCCTATTCCCCCATGTAGCACCAGGCCTTGTTTAGATGGGATACCTCTCGAGATCATGAAAAACATCCTTGCAAGAGTAAGTAAAACCTGGCTGTACGAGATGTGGGCTGTCCATAACTTACCGGTGAGTATCCGCGGCTTCAAAGCTGCCTCCCAGAGATGTTCTCTCCGTCATACGATCGAACAAGACGCTCTCCGGTAATGGGACTGAGTCCTTGTACACCGAGTTGACCCTCGCCTGTGGCTCCCGTGAGGAGCACACGTTATCATCCAACTTTTTTGACTGCATCTTACTCAGCAAAACAAGCCCGCTAGAGTATACCCGGTCAATAAGGGTGGTTGTGAGCGAGTTCGATAGAAGACCCATCACAAGGGCGAACTCCAGCCATGCACTTGAAACTCAGTTTCGCTTGCTCATGAAAACGCTACCTAATGACCTTAGGTCGTTCAAGTAAGTATCGCTGTTCTTCCAATTCGAATGGGTATTACTAACCGATGATAGATGGCATCAACCGTACGGGCCAGTACCGGCGGCTCTCATCTCAGACTTGAGAGAGAAGTTTTGCCATAGCCTCGTGTCGTTGGCTGTTTCCGGTTTGCTAGATACCCGCCCTCTTGGTCCAACCCTGCTCCGGACAGGGCTTCAAAACGTGCGACTATTGAAATTGAAAAGTCTGCGATTGTACCAGATCAGAGGCCGGCGAGGAATTGCGCTCGTCCAACAACTCCTCGGCGCCGCGCCCGGTCTGGAGAAATTCAGGATGCACGTAGAGATTGAGTGGGCCAGAACGCACGACCCCGAGCTAGGACAACTGAGCCTTGTCGGCCTTGTACCGCCGACTTTAAAAAACTTAAGTATCGAGCACCACGCACTGTTCCCAGCACTCGGCGTGGAGTTAAACCGAATCTCCGCGCTCGAGAGCTTGACAATCAAAGGGTGTTTTATCATTGAGCAGTCGATACCGGGAATCGGGGGCACCACCGACTTCTTTGACTATTTCAGGCCACAACTTGGGAGCTTGAAATCAGTCAATCTGGTCATGCTGTACGACGACCGCCTCAAGTACGAGCAGTTTCTCACACGGTTGCCGGGGGCTCTCCATACGTTGTCGTACATAGTGGACGATGTCCCGGATGACATCGATATGGGGCCGGAGAAGGTTTCCCCTTCCCACCAGCGGCCGTTGCGGGCGTCGGGAGTAACCTCAGAGCATTGGGGCTGCTGTGCGTCTCGAACAATCTCAATGTCCGGATTGGAGAAACTCGAAATTGCGAGAACACACTGGCACAACTTCCGGATACCATTGAGGAGTTGTTGTTCGGCATAGACCTGGAAATGGTAAGTAATAGATTAGCATAGTTAAGAACCAAATTGAGCGCTCGAAGCTAACTGACTTACTTTTCGATGTCACAGAGGACGGAAAGGTCCATAACACTGAAGAAACCTAGGCTCCGAATGGCCCACTTCAGGAGGTTCAGGAACCTGAAGATGGTGACGCTTGTCCCGAGCTCATCGGAGGTCAACAAACGATTCCATACTCTTCAAGTCGGCTACGGAGGGCCTGGCAACGGCAGGAAGCTGTATCTGAGGGACGTGCCGAAGTTTTTTTGCGACAAATACGCCAACCTCGGGTGGCAGGCAAGGCCTACACTTGACTACATCTTTCTTGGGGTCAGGGGGTCATCCCAGGTCGGGGTGAGTGTTGAATGGGAAGAGCTAAACGGCCGATGGGTACCCCGGTACGGCTATCTGCCGTCCACAGAGAAGCTCTACAAGGAGCTCAAGTTCAAGCCAATGTAAGTCAGCTACAACAACTCCCGAAGGCTGGGGGATTCGTGGTTAGTGAACGGGACATCGCTAAGTATAAGTTTAGGCTACAACGATCCACTTACTCGAACGCGGAGGAGTGGTTTGCCGAATGTTAAGGACGGGCAGGCAGTTGCTGATGCTGATGCTGATGCATCGCACCGTTAGAGATGATATGACTATTGATGATGGAGAGAGAGAGAGAGAGAGAGAGAGAGAGAGAGAGAGAGAGAGAGAGAGAGAGAGAGAGGAAAGAAAGAACTTTCAGAGCAAGCTGGGGGGAAAGGTGACTATTTTATCATTGATCTCCGCTTTGTTTATTCCCCGCTTTTCTGCCAGCGGACGTGCATCGAGAGCCAGCGGACGTGCGCCATTCAACAGGAAGGTACTCACGCAGCTCACTGGGGATTGCTGCAGGCTCTCTGGTTGTTTTCCAAATTTTGAGGGAACAACGTGCTTCCACTATTACTTTGTTTTTTTGGTTGCTACTTCCTTAGAGGAGAGCAACAACTGTTCTTGCACAGCGATGGCGTTTCTTCATACTGCCAAGGAGCCTTTTATATCTCCCTGGTTGTTTCTATATCGTTACTTTCGTTCGAGCTGGAAATTCTATGAGAGGCACGACCCCGTGGTGTTCCTGCATAGCTACGGCGTTAACTATTATATCGTTTCTCCTTTCCTCTATCGTTTCTCCTTTATTGTTTTTGTCGTTTCGCGAGCAGGGTTCTGTGGTGTCTATATATATTTTTACAGTGTTTTCGAATTTTCCAGGCGCATCACCACATCTCCCGATCGGTCGAATAATGCGGGGTGAACAACAAAAATTCCATAACATAATACTAATTGTGCAAGTTAACAGCCAAAACATGATGTCACACAAGACGTTCCATATCCGCAAGTTTCAAAACCCGCTGCAACGGTCTTCGGGACGTTTCCAACATTTCCAACTCAAACCAAAATTTCCAACCAACGTTTAATTTCGAACCAACGGGTGCGTGCGTGCATGCATGGTACTACGCGAGTCCCCGAGCGGTGGAAATAAATACCGACAGAATGTTGCGTGATGGGAGTCCCAGCGCTAGCAGGGATTGTTTACTTTGGGCTAGATCCTAACCAGGAGGGTCTTTTGCAAACGTTGCGTCGTCGAAATTAAGTTGTCATACTGTTGGCCCGAACAGACCCAGTGACAGCGGGTCGGCTATGCACATATGACTAACCAGCGGGGGTTTCATAAGCTCTCCTCCTCGTTTTGAGGGGTCGGGAAAGTTGGTGGGGAGGTCCAACGTGCATGTGCAACCATGTTTTGCACTTGAATCTGGGGACAGGTAACATGTGGTACTATAACGAAACCTCCGAGACATATAACAATTACTTGGTAGTATACGTCTACCGTCACGGAGTTAATCTTCACAGTATAGTCCGTAGAATCTCAGTGACCGGTTTCCAGAAGCATATATTCTATTTTATCTCCAAAAGCGAAAGAACACCCACGGACTACGAAGCCCGTATGCCAGATAATTATCAGTTACACAAAAACCCTGCTTGCTTCAATCTTATAAACAAGCCTGCATTCGAATTCCACACCAGACAGAGGAAGAAAGGGGAATTCTCAAGCCTTAGCCGGTGGAGGACCTAACTCCGCATAAGTCTCCTGAACAGCCGGCAGCTCCTCCATCCTAGCCAACCAAGCCTTAAACGCCGGGAGTTCCTCCAGGTCCAGCCCAACAACCGGGACCGTTCTTCCCCACGTAATCCACGCCACATCAGCAATGGTAAGCCTATCACCCACAATCCAATCCGACCCCTTCGCCTTCTGGTCCTCCAGCCGCTTATTCAACACCCCATAAATCCTTCGAACTTCATTCTTAAACCTAACGATGACGTGATCGGGTGCTTGTTCGCCGTATTTGGCCTTATGCAGCCTATCGACCGAGAACCAAAAGAACTGACCTTGCATAGGCGCCTGCCCGGAGATCTGGAAAGCGATCCACTCGTTGATCAGCGTCCGTTCTTCCAGGTTTCTCCCGGAGAACTTGTGGTCCGTGTCGTAGACTTCGGCCAGGTACTGAAGAATCGCGGCGGATTCCCAGACGTTGATGTTGTTTTGGTTCGGGTCGGTTATGGCTGGGATGCGTCCGTTTGGGTTGATGGAGGTGTAGTTTGGGTGCTTGATGCCATCCTCGACGGTTGGATCGTCCGTCAAGGCCTTTTCGATGTGGACGTAGGGCAGGCCGAGGAGTTTGAGGAGGATGAGGACCTTTGGTGGGTTTGGGGTGGCCCCGAGGTGGCCGTACATGGTGATTGGCTGTAAGGAAGACATTTTTCCGGTGGTATCTTTTCGAAAAGAAGGGTGTAGGAGGTATTGCAAAGACGGCTATATCTTAAGATCTTGCGCAAAATGGAAATATGAGGGATCAAATTGCTGTGGACAAGGAACTGATATGGACAGACAAGCTTTGTATTGATGGGTTTGAGACTAGATCATTCGCTGATATTGTTAAGAGAAATGGAGAGAGAGAACGCTCTTAGGATAGATATTTATACACTCTTCCACCTATACCCAGCGGATAATATAATATGCTTAGAAACCATAACCGGTGGGGTAACTTGAGAGTTCTAAAGATCCGAAGCCATGGGTATTACACGATATCAGCTGATAAATCTCACCAGAAGATGGGACTTTACCCAAAACAATATCGGCCGACTCGCTCCGTACCAAACGCAGGATAATCGCAAAGCCAATTGCGATGGAAAAACCGGCAATACAGGGCGCCTTTGGTGGAAAGTCGGATATCTAGCATTCCGATGGTTTCCCGCTGACGACCCTGCGCCTGCAAGTCTGAGCTCACCAGTGGGCCTGAATACCTCCCATGGCCCAATTAATTTCTCTACTAGCTACTGCTGACTTGGCTACCATCTCGAGATCGGAACGGATCAAGAAAGGCGCTCCGTCATCCGACGCGGTTATTAAAAAAGGAGCATCAGAACCTAACTTATCCCATTACGCCTCCCACTCGGCCGGGTTGAGCGAGCCAAAGCACGTTTTTGGAGGGAAGGCACGTTGGTTTGTTGGATTTGGATGTCGGCCGAAGGTAAGTGATGATTACTCAGCGTTCTCGTCACGTGAATTTGTTGTCGCACGGACTTTCCTTGCATGACCCCAAATCGAGCGGTGCACAAAATCAAGCGACTTCTGAATCACGTGGTCTTACCCATGCAAACTCTGATATTGCAACACAAGCCTTGGCGGCGTGACGAGACTTCCTAAAGCAAAATCTAACAGGTCAACACTTGACCATTTGAAGGCGCGAATACGTTGTTGGAAGGATACTTTTAGTAGCATATACTCGAGATACATGAACGTGTGATACATGGATGTGTGACAGGCACCATACCGAAGACTGTACAAGGTACGGAAAGGCGTGAGAGGTAATACAAGACGTGTGAAAGTGAAACTAATACAACAAAATAAGCACAACGACATGAATGCTGAACGGGACGTCTATACCCCAACGCCAGAGAACAACGAAAGGAACACTTTTTTTTTTTTTTTTTTTTTCCCTCCCTCCGCATATGCGTACCTAATCCCGGTGAACCTTTGAAATCGCACTCAAAGTCTAGAGGCGGTCTCGCAACCTGGGACAGTTTCGCTAACCGACTGTGGGTCGTACTGTGGGGCCAGTTCCGGCAATGCAAGGGTTGGCCAACGACATCCAACACAGCGGATACAACAGAAGGTCGTGAGAAATGGGGGGGTCTTCATGAAGATGGGTGTCTGTGCAGATATATATATACCTGATGAACGCGGATGGGAGAAGTATGGGGGTCAAAGAGGAAAGGTGGCAGTCTCGTGGACCAGACTGCAGCTGTGGGGTGTTGCTAAGAACAAATAGCTGAAACGAAGTCTATATAAAACGAAAGCTGGAATGAACGGTAAAACATGGCTTGAAACCGCTAAAGTGAAGAGAGGCACCAGAAGGAAGACGAATAGTGGAGGGGCTCGGCGTCGAAGAGGTAGGGTTGTAATTTATGAAGAGGTAGGTATAAAATGTATTATGTTATATTGGTCAATGGCAGGTTGGTTGTTGGTATAGGTAGCCAAGCTTGAATTAGGTTTCCGTGCGTATGTTTGAAGGAGGCTGTGTGCGTGTACACGCTGCTGATACGCGTCGCCACATCTGCTTTGCACCCGATCGCCATTTGCGATCCATTTTCGCGGCAAGCTTCATTGCAGCCTCCATGAGCGCGCCAACATCCACTATTATATACGAGAGATTTCAAATAAGTACTACGTCTGTAGGTTCAACATCAATTATGCACGGTTGCGATCGAAGCCGCCGGACTTACCCAGGTCCTCGTCATTTACAATCCAGGCATATAGCCGCTTGACCCAACGGCATATGATAGCATAGCACATGTTTCCGAGGATATTTTTGAAGATATCGAAAAGAAAAGCTCCCAGAACCATCTATCGTGATATATTATAATTAGGTTAGCTTAGCCGCGGTTGAGCCGCACCGGGTTGGCCACCGGTTCACTGTTAAGACTTACGGTGCTGTTACGGGGATTTTATCAGTTCTGGAAAGTGATTTCTGCTATGAATCCGACAGGCTCTCGTACAAGAAGCTTGTGCACGTGGCTATCGATATATATATCTCAACGAAGTATATATGGGTTTTTGTTTGGTTGAAGAGAGGAATATTAATAGGTAGTTGAATATATTCAAGTATGAGGAGAACTTGAGCGGGTATCGATTAATATTGCGATAGTATATATAGATAGCTGCAGGTTTACGAGATAAATTGAATTGTAAAAACTGCGGCTAGCTCTTGATGGGTCTTGAAGGTTTGAAGAAGGAGAACAGCCCACGCTCAGTATATATAGATTCAACCCCTTCAAAAATGGTGGTGAAAATGGAACACCTCCAGAAAGTGTGGTATCACATCTTGCTGATGAAATCAATCACAGAAATGCTTGCGTAGTTGTCCACTCCCGTCCCGGCCGTCGACTCCTAGCTGCCGCCGACTGTGTACCCGAGTCTTAGCTTTGGCGGAACAAACTGCCAGTCGTTATCATATCGCCAACGCGTTACAGCTCTTTCCCAGTTCAAATATAGTACCTAGTATATTAAATACAAGCACCGCCATAGTGCGGTTCCTTCGAAGCCTCCCGCCCGAGACAAACAGAGTCCCCCATCAGCAGGTTACCTACGAACATTTTGCAGCAAGGCACTTCCGTTCCGAAGGAATATTCTCGATCAGGATGGGGCCGGGAACTTCAGACGCACACTGGTAAATGGGTGCACGGGAGAAAGGAAAGGAAAGCACAAACACTTTCCGAGCACCAGAATCTCTCCAAACACTGGCCATGATTAATTAGTATGCAGGATCCCGGTATGAGGGACCTACTAGTAGGTACCCTATGCATATCCTAAGACACGCTTTCTCAAAAGCCCATTCAGCTGGTCGGGACCAATTTGCAAATCCGAGTATCTGGCTCGGTGTTTGTCCAAGTCTCCTCGACCTGGGCAATCGATATCTCATCAGGATAAGTTTTCTGGGAAGACAGGCACGGACTGGTGAATAGCCCTCTTCTCATCCTCCCCGATCACTCCCTTCTCTCTCCTCCCCGAAGTCTCTTCGGGATTTTCTGGTCTTATTTTTCTTCCCCGTATTTTCTTTTTCTAGCTTCCCTTTTTTGCTTGGCGACTGGAAAAAGAATCGAATTCGAAGGCTTCCTTTCTCTCGGCAAGCGCAAGCGGCTGACCGTCCCTTCCATCGTGTTCACAGCACTCTTGACGCAAAGAAGGTACCGGTCTTATGGTACGATCCACATTTGCTCGGATGGAGGGGCACATCCAGGTCACGACCTCCTGGTAGTAAAGCATTTTTCACAGCAGTCTTCAACGCGCGTTCACGCGGATTGCATGCGAGGATGCATATGCAACAGGTTGCAACCGTTTGGATATCGATTCGAGGCTAGCAACCGTTCAAGTTGGAAACGGTCCAAAGGTACCAACGTACAACGCCGTTTCGGTCCATGTTGCTTGCTTCGTGAGCCGCCGCCCGTCGACGCCGAGGACCCCTAGGCCATCGGATCGCGACCGATCGAAAGAAAAAAACCAATTTCGCCGACGATTCATGCATGTTGCGATGGTACACCTGTCCCCATGGGGTCGGACGAAGTAGAATCCTAGAAGCAGAGCCGGCGGCCACGAGAGCTGCCCCATGGCGTCTATATATATATAGGCACCGATGACGAGACATACGAGCAGACCAGTCGCCATCATTGCGCAGCCGGCCTATTACAGTCTCAAGTGGCATTGGCGGCCGCATTACCCCCAAAGAATCCATACCGGCCCGGTTCGCTCTTTTTCATCTGTATTCGGTATACCATAGGGGTCTTTGGGGTCTTCAAGACGGGTTATATCACCTTTCAGGCTTCTGAATCCAGCCCTCAGGCGGATTTTCCGTCTCAAAAAAAGCCCCAACCTCCCTACAGTATTCTGTCTACCTGGGCAGCACGTATACTACCCCCAGTCGAAGCCCGCTCTTCCACCCAACGATGCATCACTTTGGCGTGGAAGGAATGGGCATTGCCTTGGTCCTTTGCCTGACCGCCTCTGCGGTACTCTCGGTCCCACTCTCAGATGAGGTATCGCAAGGTAATACGGTCCTGCAGAATACACCGGCGGTATGGCAAGGAAACCAGACGGCACGCTATGGGAGTCAAACGATGTCAACCGTGCAATTCCCATTGAGATCAGATCACGCAAAGCCAGAAACTTCGAATCCGGAGACGACTACGTTTGCGCACCGGGACCCTGTTCCGGGGGCAGCTATAGCTACAGCGTCAACTCTAAATCTAAGGACATCTACAATATCGATCTCAGATATAAAGACAGCCAAATTGCCAATCCCAGCTCCCAAGACTACCACACTACCGATACCACATATGGGGACAGCTACATCGTCAATTTTGGATCTCCAGACGACCATGCCACCAGCGCCGGTGCCAGAGATAGCCCCGCCTTCAGGTCCAGAAAGTACCAAATCCTTAAATTCGGATCCCACAGAAGATAAGGTGTTGAATCTAGATTCAGAGGCAACAAAATCGATAGCTTTAGACGTCGACCCGGTGGCTCCTCCACCGCCACCCAGCGAGCCCAATCAAAATATTGGTCTCGAAAGATCCATCTCGGGGGGAATATTCTATACTTGGAAACTCCGGTGCCCTCCAGTTAAAGAAATAATGAAAGCAGACCCTGACACCTTCCCTCTTGTTGGGGGAAATGAACGCCCGGGTAAAGAAGACAAGAGTTGGGTCTTTGCCTACCACCACGCTATGTGTACGAAGTGCATTTGTACCCGCAATGGGAACGTGCGCACCGGCCCTAACCCTCCACCCGATCGCCATTGGGACCTGGAGAATTGGTGTACCACGACTCTGCAGGTTAGACAGTGCACACTTTGGTATAGTGGGTATTACCTAGGCCGTCAATCAACCACTGGCGGTATATGGCTAACATAACTCCCTCTAGACTGTCGCTGCGACTTAGAGATGCATCAACCAAAAATTGAACGAGGCAACAGTATTACGTCCTATCAAAGAGTCCTAAACCGTCTACCTTTCGGAGTAAAAGCTAGAAATCCAGGCTGGCACTGGCAGCCAGTTCGTGGATATCGTATGACCTGGCAAAGCATGACTCCGAACAAGGGTGCTTCGGATTCCGATCAAGAAAATTACCCCGAGATGGGGCCAAAGAGGTACCTGGTTTCGGATGGGAAAGAGCCGTACTATTTAGAAGGTCCTTCTCAGAATTCGGACACAAGATGGATGAACAGCCTACCTGTAGGGCTTCAAGGGGATCCATTAGCTCTTGGTGGGAAGGCTTTCGCGAAGCGCGCTAAGATAGGCGCCCGAGGTGAGGATCAAGACGATGATCAAGACGAGGATCAAGACGAGGATCAAGACGGGGGTCAAGACGGGGGTCAAGACGAAGCTCAAGACGAAGCTCAATATTAAGACCCGAACGAGAAAGTCCAGGGGCATATATGCACACTATCGCCTCGGGGTCGGACTAGGGAGAAGACTAAAAAAAAAAAAAAAAGGAGGGGGGGTAGAGCGTACGCATCCTGGTTTGACGTGATTCATGTATAATTCGAAATTCTTTTATTCTTCCTATGATTTCTTTCCATTTTATGCCTGTAAATGCTCACTCACTTTCCTTCTTCACTGCGGTTACGCTTAGTTTACCATGTACGTACATCATGATTTTAGTTTGGTCGCGATCTTGATCTTATCTAGACCTAGTACTATGCATCAAATCCACAAAGCTCACAATCACAATCCTCTTTAGATCTGTATACACAAGAGCATCTTACTCTACGATGGATTTCAACAGTCGAGGACTACGGATACATTTAAGCTGGGAACCTACCAGATAGACTACCCACCAACCCAGTGGAGATCGACGGCCAAACCTCACCTGTGCTGGCCGGAACCCTCTGCAAGGCCAACCTATGTAAAATTCGTCTGTACTCAATTGATCAAGTAAAAATTCGATCGTATGGCTTGCTGAGCCTAGACCTTGGGTACAAATGCGTGCTACAATCCGTAATATCGTTACAAATATGGCATATAGCGGGCCCGCCATATATTGTGGAATCCGCCTTAGCTGTGCATGTGAACGATGATCACAGGCAGGCAGGCAGGAAGTAGGTACCACGCCTGCCATGCCCACCACCACCACCACCATCACCACCACCATCACAGCCAGCATGTACGCCTACTACTATTCATGAATGAAATCACACAAATCAACGAAACCTGATGGTCCTGAATCTGCTCTCAATAACAAGTTCGTAGGTCTAAGCATTGTCTCGTAAACCAGACCCAACCTCCACGTGTAAGCAACTCATGATCAATAAGTTAAAATTAAATTAAATCGGATCCGCCAGAAGATTTCATTGTGTGACTAATAGCATACACCACCTCGCCCGATAAATTTTGTATCCTTAGGCAATAAACCAAGCATACTTGAACATGGACCAAGCACCCGATGCTGGTGAGTGACATCATGACAATCTACGCGCTGACCGAAGTCAAATATTCTAGAAGGTTCTTTCGATCGAGTAATAACTGGAATGAATGTGAGACAGGCCCATCCATGCATGTTCTCGGACGGAAAGTCTCCCCTCGAGTCCCACGTTGCTTTTTCGTTTCTGAAAGTGTCTGGTTACGAGACTGGCAGGCCCCTTCCTCTTCTTGATCCTAGCCCTTGTTCTTGACTTTTTCGTCGAAAAACATACCAAGAGCCTTATAGCTATCGGCTCATATGAATTCGGGCTGTGTCGTGGAAAAGCGGGTATGTACTTAAGGCAGACTCGTGGTTTGGCCATGGACCGTGTGGCTAGATGAAGCACATCGACCCGACACATCCCTAAGTGCCGTCCGGCGGGAAGGCTGTGTGGCCGGGCCTTTTTTAGGATTTCGGATTTAAAGAACTAAAGACCACTCCAATCCTTGTTTACAGTGTAATGGAATTCATCTTTTGCATTAACCTCTTGAAACAAATTGTTGGATCAGCTTTGCCACCTGAATACATTGTTGGAGAGTTGATTGCCTGTTGTTTTATGTACATACAACTGCTTGAATCCTTCTGCTCTCATCCGTCAAGTCAGTCCTTGGCACACTGAGGTCAGCGGCTTCTTGCTGTTGTTTCTCGAAATTTAATCTCCCTCATAGTGTTGGAGCAAACAAAATTTTTAACGAAATTCTCAGCGCTTAGGCTCATTTCTATGGGGGTGTTCGATGATGGGTATGGGAAGCGAACTTCGTTGTTTGTCTCCTTCAGACCGTTTACACCAACGTACTATTCAGTTCGACTACGAGACCAAGTTCGACGGATGCCAGAAATCTTCTAGCTACCTGTTTACGTACAGCACCCTTCCTCGTTTCCTCCTCCGTCACTTTCTTCCCTCACGTTTTCGTTTCATCCGCACACAATCTTCTAATTTTAGAAAAACAGAAAACGGTGTGACGAAGGCCACTGAACTTGATCAGTCTGGTTCCAGAGGGTTTGAAACACGCTCTCAGCCCCCTGTACCCATATTTCGAGAACAGATCTGCGTTTAGTACACATTGCAGAAACCAACGCCGGAAAGTTGCTGCAAGACCGGCAGCTGTGCCAGTCTCGCTGCTAGATGGGGACCTGTGCGGTTGTCTGCCTAGACGAAATGTTTCGGACATAC
Organism: Arthrobotrys sphaeroides; assembly: GCA_036971245.1. NCBI lineage: Eukaryota > Fungi > Ascomycota > Orbiliomycetes > Orbiliales > Orbiliaceae > Arthrobotrys > Arthrobotrys sphaeroides. The sequence goes on along the minus strand of JAJTTW010000007.1, from coordinate 1,278,686 downwards.
AAACACCTCTTCGTTTCATTCTCCTCTGCTTCGCGTTCGACGTCCCTCACTCTCAGAGGTTGATTTCAAGCCAAATTTGGCATTTTTCTTATGGTGGCTCAAGCAACATGTTTTGTCAAACCGTCAGCGATATTTGGCATTTGATAGCACTCCCAATGATGCCAAAAATTACCATTTCAGAGCACAGCCAAGCATCATGGTCAAGAAATCGGACGATTTTGAAGTTAACCAAACACCCTCGACGGCTACCTTGCCACCGGACCAGCCCAACCGCCATCTTTGGATCCATAAGCAACAAAATATGGGTTATACATATTGAACTGCCAACAACGGTAGATTTGCACCTGGACGCTCCCTCTATACCCACTAAGCCTCCTGTGCGCCAAGATGACCGGATCGAAAGAGCTATGCGGAGAAAGATGTTCTACACCTTGTCAGTTTGGCTCATAATACGAGTAACGATCTCAGCTACCTAAAGGGTATTCAAGGCTAGTCTAGGTCCCAATTAAAGGCATCCGATTATCGAACTGTAGGTGCTCGGTAGACTGGCATTGCGGGTCACGAGGCACCAATCCCGGATCGAATGGGTAACAGTGTCACAAATTACCGAAAAAACATTAAACAACGTAGTATCTCAGGTGAAATCCCGAGATCCACGCTACGGGAAGAAAGTGGTAAACCAGTTCTTCTACGACATAGAGCACATGGAATGCTTAGAACGTTTACTGTAGACGGTATTCCTAGAGAGAAGGGGGCCTGACAAAATACAACAGCAGAAATGCGTTGCGTTGCGGTGCCGCGCCAGGCGAGAAAATTTCCTGCTCACGAAAACCGGATATTTCTTGTTCGTCCGGGTTTCCTTCGACTTCCATGCAGGCGCACTGACGGCTCGGACTTCCCTTTAATTCTCACGCCACCTCTTCTTGATCGTTCGAATCAGGGCATTCTCGTGGTGGGCACGGTACGGCCAGTATTATAATCCCTCAGCTGCATTCGAGTTCCGTTCTCGTCGACGGGCTGTGATTCGGACCCCTGAGCTTGCCTCGCTAGCATTCGACAGCGTTATATCACATATCCAGAGGACCTTAAAACCCTCGCACGACCAGCTCTGACTTCGTGTCTACCCCGCATATTGCATATACACCTCACAAGTCTACGATATCCAGAATAAGAATCTTCATTGCCGTCGACAATGCCTTCCGAAGTGCAGGATCCGAAGGTCCTCTACGTTTACCTTTCTCTTTCCGCCGGTTCTTCGACAATAGATACCGGACTGCGCGTCCTCGAGAGGATATTGAAGGCGAATAAAATTCCTTTCAGCGTGATCGATATCAGCACCGATGATAAGGCAAGGAGTATATGGACTCGGAGGAAAACCCCGAAGCAGAAGCTTCCGGCTTTGGTGAAGGATGGCCAGGTTATCGGGGTTCGTGCTCCTCTTTCCATCGACACTTCCTCTCCGTGTCTTTTTTTTTTTTTTTTTTTCCCCGTTCAATTGACGAGGCAATTCTGTTGTTATCATTGAGGCTAACTCAGAACGGGACCTCCGTCAACACGCGTCGGTTGACGGAGAGTATCCTGGTTGATCGTACAGGATTTCACGGAGGTTGAAGAATGGAACGAATACGGAGAGCTGAAACAGAAGTTGGGACTGGAAACGCCCCCGCATAACGCGCTTCCCCAAACCGCGACCACTTCGACGGTAGCCGAAAAGTCAGAGGACAAGCAAGCGATCCCGTCGGGCAGTGCGGCCATCGCTAGTGAGGCAGCAGCGGCCGGGGCTGCCAGACAGAAGAGCGACCAGAAATAAAGTTGTTTGGGGCCAGCCAGTCCATTCCGATCTGGCGTTAAACAGGCCTTGACAGCGCTTCCGGCGGTTCGGCCGGCTATGGCTCATGGGGTTAAATATCATGTATTAGGGGGTCCATGTTGGGGGAATGCTCCCACGATATCGGAAAAGTTTCTACTCATGCCGGCGGTGCCTTTTCCACGCTGCACTTGCCGTTCCTGCTCCCGATGTCCATAGATGCGGTCGTTCTCCATGTATACGAGCACACGTGCCCCCAATATATATGTTGCCCCGTGTGCGGCGGTCTTCGTCCCGGTCCGGACTGGGGCCCGCGATATCTCCCTTGAACTGCTAAAGGATACATCCAGGTGGACGGTCTTGTGCTAAGCTCGAGCTTCCCCACAGCCGGTTATCGATAAGCTGCGGACCCCTGCCCGTTCCAGCGAATTGGGTGAGCTCGCTCGCATAGGGGAAAAAAAAAAAAAAAAAAAAAAAAAGTTTTTGGTGGCGGACAAGCTTTCGAACCGGCGTCGAACGAACTAACAGAAAGCCCAACAGCATAAATTCTGCTCGAAAATTTTTTCCTCGCACAAATTTCCTTTCTTCTCTTTCTCTCCTCGTCTTCGATACCCTCATCGATTTCCACAATTATCCTCACCTGCTTATTCCTCGACCTCCTGTCGAGTCGACAGCACGGATATTTGTTCGCTCTTCGCCAGCATCTTCTTTTGGATTCCACTTTAAATTAATCTTTCTTTCTTTTTTTTTTCTTCCCTACTTTTCTGTCGCGATGGCTTCCAACGGCGTTACAAATGGCGGTTACGAGGTCCTCGATGCCAGCAAGGCCCTTGAATATCTCAAGGAGTACGAAGGTCGCGACGGTATCTCCGTCACCGAGCTGCTCGACTCCAAGAAGCGCGGCGGTTTGACGTATGTCCTCTCCACCGAATGATAGTCGCAGACGGCAAGCTGCATGCGAGTATGGCGCTAACTCGGTGGCATGGGCAGCTACAATGATTTCCTCGTCCTTCCCGGCTACATCGGCTTCCCAGCGAGCGAGGTCACCCTCGACTCCAAGATCACCCGGAACATCTCGCTCAAAATCCCACTCGTCTCGTCGCCTATGGACACCGTCACGGAAACGGACATGGCGATTCATATGGCGCTGCTCGGTGGTGTCGGCATCATCCATCACAACTGTCCTGCTGAGGAACAGGCTGAGATGGTCAGGAAGGTCAAGAGGTACGAGAACGGGTTCATTCTAGATCCCGTCGTCCTCAGCCCCTCCCATTGTGTGAAGGATGTTAGGGAGGTGAAGGAAAAGCAAGGGTTCGCTGGTATCCCAATCACCGGTAGGTACTCTCCCTGTAATCCGCGTATAGTCCAGAAAAAGTACTGGGAAGGCCTGGCACGGAAAAGCCGGACACCGGCTGGGTTGGCCGTGGCTTCCAAACGCTCAGATGATGACCAAATTGCTTTTAAATAACTTTCGTTCAACCGCAATGGACTCACGTCCCTGTGGAAAAAAGCTTGGAGACCTCCTGATTTGCGTTAGCTCAAGTTCTGGATGCATATATCAATCATTCATGGTGGATTATTCTAAACAATCATGTCGCTAACGAATCCGCGACCTTGAACCAGAAAACGGCACGCTCTCCTCGAAACTCGTCGGCATGGTCACCATGCGTGACATTCAGTTCGTTCGAGACCCCAATACCCTTCTGAAAGATGTCATGACCACCCGCTCCGATCTCGTAACTGCAAACCAAGGCGTCACCCTCTCCGAGGCCAACGTCATCCTCCAAAAATGCAAAAAAGGCAAACTCCCCATCGTTGACAGCAACGACAACCTCACCGCCCTTCTCTCCCGCTCCGATCTTATGAAAAACCACAACTTCCCATTGGCTTCCAAGGTTCCCGCCTCGAAGCAGTTACTTTGCGGTGCCGCCGTTGGAACGAGGCCTGATGATCGGGTCAGGCTGCAGAAATTGGTTGATGCCGGCTTGGACATCGTCATTCTCGACTCGTCGCAGGGAAACTCGATATACCAGATCGAGATGATCCAGTGGATCAAGAAAACCTTCCCCCAGATCGATGTTATCGGCGGTAATGTTGTTACACGGGAACAGGCTGCCGCATTGATCGCAGCCGGAGCCGATGGCTTACGTATCGGGATGGGATCCGGCAGCGCATGTATCACACAGGAAGTCATGGCAGTCGGAAGACCCCAGGCGCAAGCTGTCTACAGCGTTTGCGAGTTCGCAGCTAAATTCGGAGTACCCTGCATCGCTGATGGCGGTGTCCAGAATGTTGGACACATCGTCAAGGGCCTGGCATTGGGTGCTAGCACTGTTATGATGGGGGGGCTGTTGGCTGGTACAACGGAGAGCCCTGGCAAGTACTTTTTGAGCGAGAAAGGACAGTTGGTGAAAGCCTACAGGGGGATGGGAAGTATCGATGCTATGGAGAGCCAGAAGACCGGTGATAATGCGGCAACTGGGAGGTATTTCAGCGAGGCGGATAAGATTTTTGTCGCGCAGGGTGTTAGCGGGAGTGTTGCTGATCGAGGGTGAGCCCCTACCCCCCACTATACTCCGTGCAGTTAAGATGCTAACAGTGTCATCTTCATTTTTCTAGGTCGGTTACGAAATTTGTGCCGTATCTTCAGGCTGGTCTGCAGCATTCGCTGCAAGATATCGGTGTTAAATCCGTCACCGAGTTGAAGGAAGGCGTTAGGGCCGGAACCGTCAGGTTCGAGATCCGAACTGCGAGCGCCCAAATGGAAGGAAACGTCCACGGCCTTCATAGCTTCGAGAAGAGGCTGTACTCTTAGGGGATGACTAGGCGGGGCAATTCAAGTTCATCCCTTCTGAAATTTTACTGTACATATTTATAGAACATGGTTTCCTTCTTTGAGACTTTGCCGGCGGAGCTTGTAGACTATCTATGCTTTTGATGAAAGGGATATGGAAAAGTTTTTTTTCTGCTTTGAAATTTTCAGCGCCCTCGAACACTAGCTTTAGGGCCGGTGGCGTCTCCGGTACCTGTTTCTGTAACTTAAATACCGACCTGAAGAAGTATTAGGCGGTGAAAAGGAGACCAAGTCTTCGAGGGTTGATATACATCAGTACGGCTAGCTGCTTTTCCATATACAGATAGAATATTGGACTTCCGAATTCGAACTGGATCGAATTCTCATTTCTAAGACGTATGAAATTCTCTGTAGCTACTTCTTAAATCCGTTTGATAGTTCGTTGGCACAAATTTGCTGAGGCGAATGCGAATGGGACAGCGCCATATATTATGGCCCCTACATCTATGTAACGACCAAATAGGTGATACGCTGCTCTGGTAATTCGAGGTTCACTTTAGTATTATTCTGTCCGAACGAGTGTACAATCCGCCTGACCACGTGGGCGGCGAGAAGCATGCAAATATCTCCATCGACGATCTTTCTGTAGACAAAAAACCTATTACGGATGCTCATCACGATTTATTTTACATCTTGGAGAAATTAATGATCACCATCCATCTTTTTTTCTATTTATCATTGAAATGAAAAATGAGTCTTCCTTCGTCTGTGTTTTTTACATCGTGTTCATATTACTTGATCAAAGCCTTCGTCTACCATTCAAAGCAATACCGGATACCTCGAATGTGTCTTGAATGTTTCATTGATCCGGCGATATAATACCCTACTAAAAACCACGGTACCAATATATATATATCCTCAAAATGCCATCGAGTGTATCCTCCCTCTCCACCTGCACCTCAAAATCAACCACGTCATCATCACTATCATCCTCATCGGATATAGACCACCTAGCCTCCATCCTCCCCCACCTCAAACTTTCAAAGTCTCAAAGGGGGGAACTAAGAGCCCGCAGAGCGTTATCTAAAAACTGGGAGATTGCGGCAGATGGTGCTGTTATGATGGCTCTAAGGAAGGAAAGAATTGAGAGAGAGAAACGGGAGGAGAAGGAGCGGTGGTTGGAGTCTTACCGAAGGGAGAATTCAAAGAAATATGAATATAAGGAAGAAGAAAGGGGGGAAAAGGTGGAAGAGCCGTTTGTTCCTTGTTGGGAACGGGAGGATCTTGGGAAGGAGAGGAAGCTTGAGGCCGGTTGGTTATCCAAGATCTTGGAGAGGGGGAAACGGGTCGGGATTGATTGAGAAGAAGGTATCAGAAAGCTGTGAGTATCAGTACTCACAAAAGAGTGGTGGATTATAATTATAATCGTACCAACTGGGAATTCGGTGATGGAGATTCCCATTTTATTAATCGAGCCTCAGTTAGCCTGCAATTGATGTTTCTTGTCGATGTCCATGCGTACAATAGCAATGTACTATTAGCCCAAACGCCTGCTTTTAAACCCCAATGCTAATACATCAATAATAACCAGTCGCCCAATGACTAGTACAAAGTAACCGCTGAACCTCATCCGATCCTTCACTACTCAAACACCCCATGCAGGGAACGAGACTACACCCCATGCATAAAAACGCCACACATGCAAAGAGGAATAATGCCTCCTCGAAGCTACTTACACTTATATATCCGACACCGTCCGCACGCCATCTCCACCAATATTCTCTTGAGTACACCAACAAGCCCAAACCATAGCACACAGAGCACACCGTAACAAAGTCACATACCCCGCCGACCACCCCCCTTCCTCGCTTCCGACGGCGTTATTAAAACTCATCGAGCAAACATCGCAGTGGTATCCATTGATCTCTATACACCGGACGCAGGTTACACTCATATCAGTACTGGCTGACGGATCCTCCGCCTCCACCGGTTGGTTCTCATTGGTGGTGCCGTCTGTTTGAGTTTCAACCGGTGGTTCGGAGACGACTTGCCAATCTGGGTCATCGGGTGCCGGGGTGGAGTCTGTGGGTGAGACCATTTCTATGTCGTGCGGGCCGAATATTTCTTGTGAATGCGGGTATCGTTGCGTTTGGGTGGGGGTTCTGCCTAAAGAATTGAAGAGGTCGGAAATCCTAGAGGGTCGACGGAAGAGACTGCTGAGTGTTGAATATCGTTGGATTATGGGCGATGAACCGGACGGTTGAGGTTCGAGTGTGTGCGGTTGCGGCAGTCTTAGAATATCGGCGTCGGTTGTTCTGTTCCTGTTTATGCGCATCTGCGATAGATTCATCGACACCCTGTGAAGTTCTAACAATTCATATTTGGACCAGCGTCAGTGATTCCCGCAGTTGTCTGAACATTTTTTTTCGGTTGTCTTGCTTACCACTTGCATGCATATTGAAGAACAATCGCTCAACCATCCGCTCAACCCCGCTAGAAACCCCACCCACCGGCTGCTCGCTAGAAACCTCACCCATCGGCTCCTCGACGGGGCTCGCTATTCCCTCCGGTGTCCCATCCGACAAAGTTAACCTTGGTAAACCAACCATCATCCGATTATACCGCCTTGATCCTAAACCTTCAACGGAAACATCAGGACCACCCTGAACACCATCAGCCCCATCTCTGCTCGTGGGCCTAGTATTCCTATCAACCCGATTGCGAGACCCAGGCGGTCTACCACGTCTCCGAGTCGGCGAGCGAGATACAGATCTCGTATTACTATCGGTTCCGGTTGACCGAGAACGGGTTCTTTGCCGTAATGCCGTGGCAGCCGCGTGGAGTTCGCGTCTATGGATCGGGGACGTCGAGGATCTTAAGGTGCGAGATAGGAGTGATCGCGATCGTGATCGTGACCGTGATCGTGACCCCGGGGGTCTACCTCTGCCGCGACGGATGGGGGTTGTGGGCGGAGTACCGATACCTGGTATGACGACCGCCTGTAAGTGCCGCTCTGATCTTCTAGGGGCCATATTTGCCGTTGAGCCGCTGTATCCAGGCTGTTACGCGTGGATACAGCTAGTGTGAATGCAAATATTGTATGACCGGGGAACGGGAAGAGCGGTCGAGAGCGGGAGGAAACACTGGTCTCGACGATGTCTCGGTGAGTAGGGCCCGCGAAAAGAAGAAGGGATACCATATTGTCATCCCGCGGTTATCATATTATATTAAATATATCTAACTATCAGCGATTAAGGTGTATATCGCATCGGCACGATTGACTGTGATCCGAACACAATGGACTAATAGTTCTTGTTGCATATTATGCGTTGCTGGTTGATTATCAGCGCAATGAGGAAGGTGTGCCCGGATAGGACTAGACTCGTCCATCCCGGTCCAATTGGATTCCATACCGACCTTCGATACAATATCAATTAAGATCGCAAAAGATGGGATGGATGTTTACCTGGTCCACATGGTATGACCGATCGAGACTATTCGAAAGATTCACAAAATAGTTCCAGTCCGAATGGAAAGGTCCTTCGTACTTCAAAAAAAAATTTGTCCTCTCGTATCATCAATATATCTTCAACCAGAGAGCTCTGCAAGTCCGTCTTCGCTTTGGGTTAGTTGGTGGGCAACCAGGTTGGGGTGAAACCCACAACAACGCACTAGCCGAGAAAAAAAAAATTGCTGATCTTCTCCTTCCGGATCCCAACGTGTCATGTCTTCAACGATCTCCAATCCGAGACTTCAAAAAAGGCATCACCATGGACCAAAAAAATGCAAAAAAAAGAAGCGGTTGCTATGGAAGCCCGATGCGGGGGTCGAACCCGCAGCCTTAAGATCCCAGTTGCCACAGAAACTTGGATTCCTAGACATTAAGAGTCTTACGCTCTACCGATTGAGCTAACCGGGCTGTTGTTGTTGGAGTCAGACCCTCAAAAGTGCCTTATAAATCTGTATGCGAGGCGTAATTACCTTGGTGACCTGCTCTCTCTCCACAAGTCCTCTGTTGCCGCCCCAGCCTCTGTAGCGGTCTCACCGATGCAGTCATGGTCACTTCTTACTGCCTCGGCGCCAGTCGACAGTTCGATTTACCATATAATATCGGGCGTTTAATACCTTATAATAGAAGGAAAAGAATACACGAACATCTAGCTGTCGTCTTGAGCTTCGTAAGGTAAAAGCAGAACAGGTAGTGGATAATTTTAAGAAGATACACAAAAGGAAAATCATTAAAGCAATTGAATACATAGAACCGAACCCGCGAACACTTCAAACCCAGGAACAAAAGAACTATCGCCGAATATGTAGGATATACAAAGAAGATTCTTTACTCATTAATCAACCATCCCGACATTTTAAATACTCGTCCTTCATAATCTATAAATCAACCCAGCCACCTATCTCCTCCCCGTCAGCTGGCGTCCCGACTCGCCGCTCCAACCGGCGCACTGTAAGCCGTCGGCGCCTGTCCAACCGGCGCATACCCGCTGCTACCCCACCCGCCACCTCCGTAGGTCTGTCCCTGCGGCTCGTAGACGCCGTTGCCGCTGTACGCCATACCTCCGCCGCCCATGTAAGGCGGCGCCGGGGTCGGCGTGTTTCCGTGCGATGCGTAGCTCATCCGCTTATTAGCGTCGGGGCTTCGCATGGTATCGTAGGGAGTCTGGTTATACGGCGAAGTTGGCGCGGCGAAGTTGTAGGCCGGCTGGATATCCTGCGGCAGGCGGAGGAATTCCCATCCTTTACCGCGGGAGATCATGAACATTGAGAAGAAGGCTGTGAAGAAGAAGAGCTCCGAGATGGCGTCGCCGACTATGAGGCCGATTTGGGTGAGTGATCTGGCGTCGTAGTATGCTAGGAAGACAATGATCACGTTGTAGAGGGAGTAGCCGAGGAGGCAGATTATGAGGACTGGGATCCAGCTTGTGACGCCCTGTGAGTTTTATGTTAGTCTGTCGCTCGATGACAGGCTTAGGAGTTAATAGTTTGGTGAGACTAACCTGTCTGCGTTCCGGCTTCCTCCCCACCCGGATCCACCCCAAAATCAAACCGACGACCGCGAAGACCGCGAGCAGGAAGTAGAGCACGAAGAAAGCCTGCACCAACCTCGGGTACGCTATCCTCGTGGCTCGGGTGGAGGCCCCCTCCACGCCCCAGGTCACCAAGCAAAAGATGACGATGTATGTTACAAATATTGCCGAGACAATGGTGAAGAAGATGATACCGAGCACAACGAACGTCCGTTTGAGAGCTGTTGAGCCGGCGAGCTGTAACAGCCGCTTTACAACCACAAAGATGACGAGGCCGAGCAGGAACAGTGTGGTGATGTTTTTTACGACCGTCGTTGCGGTACCAATTGCCGTGGCTTCGTAGCCGGCAATATAAAGGACGCGGCACTCGATAAGTGAATAGCGGACGATAAACATAATGAACGTTCTGCCCGAAATTGTTAGTATGGATTTTCCCAGAACGAATAGATGACTAGGGACTCACGCAATAACCAAGAACAAAGCAATCCCGAACTGATACCATCTCAATATCGACTTGTCCTGGCCGGTCTTCTTCCTCTTTCCGCTCCTGCTAGCCGTGCAGTACGCTAGCAGCAGAAACAATAACAGGAACCCTCCCATCAAACCGATCTGTGCTTTTGCAAAGTCGTCGCTGAAGGCGCCGTAATCGCTACACTGGTTATCGACGGAGCCGCCGCTCGAACTCCCACCCCCTCTTCTAGGTGCCATTATCGATTTTTATAGATGTCGTCTACGGTGACTTCGCAAAACTACCCCGGCCCCTGTGTTGACTGTGCTGTGATGTTGCGGAGCCGAAGCTATAACCAGGGTTGGGGTGATACAACGATCTTTAAGGTTGGGTGATACAAAGATCTTTGAGGTCGGACCGAAGAAGATATCGGGAACCAAGGTTTGGGAATGAAGGATGCACCTGGGTTATTAAATAGTCTCTGTCTGTTCGATGGGAAGAAAGAAAAATCTATTCCTCCTCCATGCGACAACGACCCCTCAAGATATAAAGCTTCTTGCTTTTGCGAATTGCAAGGACCGGTCGACCATGTCCAAGCAAGAATTTATCCCGCTTTGGGCAAAGACAGCGGACAAGGGTAAATTTCGCAAACAGGTAGCTCTCCAGAGTGGAGACCTCTTAGTAACAGCTACTTTCCTCCCGCGCGATTTCATGCGTCACCCACAATAAGGGGGCCAAGAGATAGGTAGCTTTCTCTAAGCCTCCCCAGGCCCACAACCTTTGGGACTTCTTTTTCGCCATGACTTCTAGCAGATGCGTTCAGTGATGAGCGGGTGACTAAGGTGCCTTGGTGTTTCACACCGTTCTGCCCTGCGCGGATAACTCTAAAGGGACGAGAGTTCGCTCTGGTCGCTCTCTCCACTCCTGATCTTTGGGCTGTGTGTGTGTGTGTGTGTGTGTGTTTAAATTTAAATTTGTCATCGCATCCTTGTCGATAGAACCTGCATTTTTGGGCCGTCGCAAGAAATGTTGGTCGATTTTTTTCGACCGGGGGAGCCTCATAACGTTAGCGAACGAACGGAGTTTGGGGGTGGTGTGGAGATCAGATCAAACCTGGCGACTCAGCCGCAGAAGTCTGGCTGAAGTTAAACGCAGGTCTATCGCGATTTGGGCCCAAGATTGGGAAAGAAGTTATCTGTATACTAATCGAAAAGCTCCCAAGACGGTGAAGGAGGGGCTTTATAGATTATAAGACTCGGGGCGGAGAGAACGACTGCGAACGACGGCGGACTCCGCGAACGTTACCAATGATCATATTCTCGTAAGGCCTGAGCTAAGCTAAGCTTTTCGGCAGTGAAATCGAGCGACTTCCGATCTTAAAAAGGTATATTGGATTAGCTATACAAAATATATAACCGCTGAAATCACAAACCTTATCCATCAGAATGCCATTTCATGAGTAAGATCCGTGCCACAGTGGAATCGTGCGAGCGATTGATTAATTAAAATTCACTGTTGGTCGCCTTGCCTGAATAACCGGAAGCCATTCCAACTTCGTGACAACTTTCGGGCCCGACTTGCAAGCTTTAGCGACACATGCATATGTCTAATCTTCCCTCTTCTTCCTCTTTCTTGCTTTTTTTTCCCCTCTTGATTCTTCTTCCCTGTTACTCATCAGCCTTTTCTGTTGGATATTTTGTTGGACCAGACGAGTTCCGACATGTCGTATAGCCATCCAGCCAAGATCTCAAGAGTGGAACCCTGGAGTGTTGGACGTCTTTTGACCCGGGTTACTATTGTTAGAAGCACCTTCTGGGCATCTGCGATCGCGAATTTCGCCCGATTGGCAGGCAAGCTTGCAAGCCGACGGTACCATTCGATTCTTGAATTCGGATGTCAGTTGAGAGCCGTTCGCGGAAGGACCCTAACGAGGGGCTCAAGGGCGAAGTGCGAATGCCTCGGCTCGAGACTGAGGCACCAACGCACAAAATGCAACATTTGCGTGATTGTGGAATGCCCTCATTGTATACTCCACGAGACCTTGCTGTTCGCCCAAACATTAACCCTTTGAGATGGGTAAGGTATCAACGAGCAGTCTATATCTCTAACTCCTCCCGAAAGTATGGACCAGTGTATTCAACGGTAGAATCTATAATGTCGATATCGCGAGTCCAAAAGCATTAAAGGTAACGTTACTTTCTGTCGATGCGAGAACGACCGGGATAATCATGTCTAAACTGATCCTTATCAGTGCTATAGAACATCATACCTCGCCTACATGACTGCGGTCGGTACTTCTGGGGGCCCGAGGCTAGTATCAGTGCCTGGATTCGAGGCTAGTACTTCTGTCACTGTTTAGGCTCGTCTTTGCATGCACGCGTATATAGGACGAGCTGGTTGAACGATGTGTAAATCCGCGGCTTCTATTGAATAAATCAATTTCACGTCTATCTCGCACCGATCACCGTATAAGCTAATCCTTATAACCGAAATCTAAGATCCTTCATGACAAAACACTTATGAAGAGAAAAGAACAATATCAAATGTTGAAAATTGAGGCTTAAGACGGACGAAGCACAATCTCCAGAGCGATCATTTCGTGTATAGAGCCGGGATCTAGTCGTCAAAGGCGTCGAGGACGGCGCCGCGGCTGGCATCTGAGACGAGGCGTGCGTATTTGGCGAGGTGACCGCGGTTGACTTTGAGTTTTGGAGCCTTCCATTTTGAGAGACGGGATTTGATCTCTTCGTCGGTGACGTTCATATTTATGGTGTTCTGGACAGCGTCGATAGTGATTACATCGCCATCTTGGAACGGAGTTAGGAGATAGCTAGCCGGAAATCATGAGGAGAGGACGTACCTTGAACGATAGCGATGGGGCCGCCGGTTTGGGCTTCTGGGACGACTGTAGGGCGCAAGTCAGCATTGCAAATAAAGGCTTTGAAATATTATAGGCTACGTACTATGTCCAACAACTAGATAAGAACGGTACACGTTAGCGATATACCCAAACGATTCAGCTGGATGGTGGTAACTTACTAAACCCGTGAGAGGCACCGGAGTAACGACCATCGGTGATCAAAGCAACCTGCTTGAGCCCGGCTCCAATCAAAGCACCGGAGGATTTGAGTTGTTCCGGCTACACAACGTTAGCTTAGTTATCTCGCTTCTCAGGTATACTATTCAGACGTACCATTCCGGGGCCTCCCTTTGGCCCTTCGTACCTGACAACCAAGACCGTTGGCTCATTCGGATTCAACTGACCGGAATTCAAAGCCTCAGTCGCTAGTTCTTCGGAATCGAAAACCCTAGCCTTTCCTTCAAACTTAGTTCCTTCTTTACCGGTGATTTTGGCGACTGCGCCACCCGGAGCAAGGTTTCCGAATAGAACGCGAAGGTGGCCGGTGGCCTTGAGGGGGTTGTCGAGAGGCCGAAGGACATCTTGACTCGTGAAGTCGATAACGGGGGCGCTCGCAACGTTTTCCTTGAGGGTTTTACCAGTGACCGTCAGGATCTCTCCATCCATGAGACCAGCATGGATGAGAAGCTTTGTGACGGCGGGAGTACCACCGATCTCGTAGAGGTCTGGGGGGCTATTAGCGATCCGCGTATGAGGAACTAGTGAACGGACTGCTTACCGGACATGTAGTACTTTCCACTGGGCTTGAGGTTGGCAATGTATGGGGTCTTGTCACTGACACGCTGGAAATCCTTGAGAGAGAAGTCTAGAATATCCGCAGTATGCGCCATAGCAAGGAAGTGGAGCGCGGCGTTGGTGCTTCCGCCAAGGATCATGGTCATCACGAGGGCGTTTTCGAGGCTCCGTTTTGTGATCAAGTCTCTGGGACGAATGTTCTTTTCCATGCAGACTCTGAGCGCGGCGGCTGCCCTTTCGCATTCACGCATCTTCGCGGGTTCGATGATGGCTTCCTGCGTCGGGCTACCCCCAGCGGTGGTGGCGGGTTTAGTGATTAGGGTCATCGCTGGGATGCTACTGCTGCCGGGGAGAGTGAGACCCATGACCTCCATGGCGGTGGACATGGTGTTTGCAGTGAACATACCCGGGCAGCCTGCGACCTGTTAACGTGGGGTACTGAATTCTAGGACTCCGTAGTACAAACCTCCAGGGCCGGGACAGGCATGTCTCGTGACGTCTGTTCGAGCGTTAATTAAGATTTCGATACACTTCAGACACAATTCTCCATACCGTCCAGCTCTTCCTTTGAAGCGTTCCCGTAGTGGAAAGCACCAAGGACTTCAAAGCATGAAGAGACGTTGCTTCCTTGTGGGAATCTTTGGGTCTTCTTTCCTGGAAGAATAGTGCCTCCGTATACCAAGACGGATGGACGATTATGACGAGCCATTGCCATGACGCCTACAGCCCATTTAGCCTTCTTCTCGAATTGAGTAGGAGTCGTAGGTGAAGCAGCCCATACATCCCGGCATATTCTTATCACATCCTGGAATCGAGATGTTACCATCATGAAGCTGACCACAGGTCGCGGATTCGATGCTGTCGGCGATCAGGTCACGACTAGGAAGGGAGTACCGCATCCCTAGGTTCCCCATGGTTAACTATGCTGGAATTGCTCGCACACGCATATGCCGGGGGGGAATACCCTCGTGGCCCATTGTGATGGCGTCAGAGATTCCATTGGGACTGTACAACCAGCCAATGAACCCTTGCTTATCGACTGCGGCCTTGACAGCACGTCCGAGATCGAGTACTGCACACTTGTGAGATTGTGGAACCCCTCCGCTATAGAGCCAATGGACAGTAACCCACAGTGCTACGGCATTGTTAGCATGGGTATCTTCGCAGCTTCCGTTTTAAGCATTCAACCTACAGTATTGCACGGATTACCCTCCCACCAGACGGGTGAAATTCCTAAGAATCAAAGTATGAGGCCGACGCCTACAGAACCAAGCCATAGCGGACCGAACCGGTGCTCACCGATGTGCGGCTTGAGCTTCATATCATGCTCATTCTGGATACCGGCAGCGTATAGCTGGGCCTGGTTCAACCGAAGGACATGGGTTAGCCGGATCAATTGAACCGAATATGGAACATTCGACGGAGGGCACAGAAGGCAAGGGAAAATGCAGCGATGCATACCTGGGCCGCTGCGAACTCATGATCGTTGGTGACGGTAGCAGACCAACGGTTGAGGATCAAGGAGCCGTCCTCTCGTTTCGTCCCGTAGGGGATTTCTTTGAACTGGATAAATTGGCTCGTCCCCGCCATTTCGGACTGGGTAATTGGCGATTCGAATGTTGATTGTGGGGTAGCCCGGATTCGGTAGCAACGGGTCGAGAAGCTACGATGAGGATGGATGAGAAGGAGAAGGGTGGAAGAGAGAGCTGTCGCGTGCGAAGGAGACGTCAAACCGAGAGAATCGACACAACCGGCCAGCTCAGAAGCTCGAAGGAGAACAATCGGCCATGATTCGATGGCACTCGAATTACCCAACCTCAGATCGCACTTGTAGACGGCACTAACGGCTACGAAGACATGGTACAAGAGCAATTTACCCTGCTATTTTCCCGGCTGGCGCTGCAGCTTCAGCGAGTCGACCAGCTAGCCCTCATGCGTATGTACTAAGTACTTACTCTTCAGTCCGGTCCGAGCATGTGTACCTGCTAATGTCCAGTTTTTCTTCAGGTGCCCCTCCCATTCGGTCTCGTCTCGAGTGGACGGCTGTCCGTAACCTTATCGAACGAGAAAGATTGATGGAGGGGTCATTTCACAGGCACAATTGGCACGGGCAGATGCCGGCGGCATGGGGGTCATTGCCAATACGGCCGTTCTCATTGGCCCCGCCAGCCAGGAAGAATCGCAGATGCGGCAGTGCGGGGGAATCAAAAGCCTCTTCGTGACGAGGTTACGTTGGACTGTGGCTCGTAACGACTAGTCCGTTTGCAGCGTTCCGAAGTTCGGCAGGGGAGCCGAATGATCACGATTGTGCAATTGACAGAGACGCTCGAACCTACACCGATGCCGTTATTCTCCCCGAGGAAGATAAGACGGAAGCGGGAGGGGCCGACTGGACGCGACGATGTATCACGTTCGGAACTCCAGATTACCCCAGATCCGCAGTATGTACATTGCCGCCAACGGCCGGCTACAAGGGAAGGGCGGGGGGGCTAGTGGCTGATATCCCAACGGTATTCGATTCGATTCACATCTATCGATATCAATTGGCCGTCACGTCACCGGTCAACCTCGTTCCATTCCGGAAAAAGCCGCTGGCGCAAATATATAACCAGTATCGACCGAATACTCTCTTGAGGAGTACTCCTTTGCTCATTCCTTGGACATCTTGTGCGATCGCTCGGTTCCTTTCAAAACAGGGCGAGAGTAACATCCAAGCCCGGGGTATATCGATATCCTAGCGGAGCACGTGGCCGAGGCTTCAAATCTGACACGCCGAACGGAAACCTACCTCGACAGGACGGGTCTTACGTGGATGCAAATAGCAGAGGAGTATCATGTCAGCGCAGCCGGCCGGCCTTGTTACAGGCTTGTCCCGGCACAGGCTTCGAATGCACATCGCTGGGGAATACCGCTTTTTCCTACTCTTTGCTTCGATGCCGTCACAACGTATGAGAATGGGCAATGTAGAAGACCCAGCGGATGAGAGAGATTGCCGATTGAAAGCGATGTCCATGGGACGCGATTTCGAACAGGCCTCGGAAGAGGGCTGCCCGCTGGCCCTTGCATCGTCGCCTTGGATGCTAAATCCACCGGGTCAAAGATAATCTACACTTAGGCAATTGACTAAATGCTTCTTCGAAGCGGATTACCCAGCACGGACGAGCGAAAGGAGAAAAGAGACTGGCCGGCGCGGGTGTTTTTGGTCGAATGACGGCTGTCCGCTGGGGCACGATATCGGTTGGCTCATTCTGGGCCGGTTTGTCCCCAATCGAACCGGCCCAGGTTTCTTTTTCCGGCCCTCATCTCGACAACCTCCACCCTCATTGCCAGACGATACTTCTCACGACGAGACGGTATGAGCCCGCATACCAGTACCTAGAAGGCCCCGCCCAAGCACAGAGCAGCACGCACGTACGTGCAACGATGTGGCTGGTGTAACTGGCTGCAGGGCCGGATCATTCCACCGCAGCCTGCGAGGAAGGAATCCAAGTTGGATGTTACCGTTCGAATAGACCGAGCGATTAGCCAGTCACGGTTTTATACTCCTGTTCATATTGCCAATACACGCATCTTATATTTCCAGCGATGCCTTCCAGCCCGTTTCGGAATGCTCCCTCCTTTCGCTCTTCCTCTCCCCCTCCCTCCCATACCCATTCCGCTCCCTCCTCCCCCATTTTCACCTCCTACTCTCCGTTCCGACTCTTCTTCGTTCTTTTGACGGCTCTGTCGTTACCTACGACTGCCGCCGCTTCGAATGGGGATCTTTCTGTAGTACCAAAGCTCGGTGTCGTCATAAGAGACCAGGCTTCGTCGTTTATCTCCCGGATCGCAACCATCGCCAACCTGAACACCGATTGGACCGGACACCAGCGAATCGTCATCATGACCCTTGCAGCCCTGTGCGGTATTGGGCCGATAATTCGATGGGTAACATCTGGTAAGAAGAAAACGCAGGACGACCAAAGGCTTGACGGCCGCATAATAAGTATGCCATCGATAGCCCCGAACCGTAGCATCTCGTCGGCTAGGCTGCTTCTCTCGCTTCGGGGAACAAAATGGGCTAACTCTCGCCAGCATCGAAGACGGTCGATACCCCGCACATCATCGAAAACACCCATCTCGAATCCTTCAAGACAAGCAAATACACCTATCCGTCCATTAGAATCTACAACCATCTGCATCGTAAAGCCGCCAAGCTTCCGCCCAACTTACCTCTTATCGTGTTCCTCCATGGCCTCGGTGGGCAGATCGGGCAGTTTCAGTACCTGCTCGAGTACTTTATCAACGTCTCGCATGTATTGGCGATCGACCTCCCAGGTTGCGGTGGCTCTGAGATGTTGCCGGCGGATTGGAAGGCGTACTCTACGGCTGCCTTGGCCGAGCTAGTCGGCGTAATCGTTGAACGGTATCTGGACCCTGAACAGCAGTTTATCGTTGTCGGACATTCGATGGGTTGCTCCATCCTGGCTACGCTGCTCGGTAGGGGCAATGCGGAGATTGCAGAACGATGCGTCGGGTTCGTGGGAATATGTCCGAAGGCCGAGCTGTCTGACAAGGAAAAGAAGCAGAGGGACATAATAACGACGTTACCCCGGATTGTCTTCGACACTTACAGGTTCATAGATCGAAGAGGCGGGGTGGATTCGCCTAGTGTGAAGCGTTTTGTGTCACCGTCGTCTCCGAAGACGATACGAGAGTACCAGCTATTGATCAATGAGCGATCGAGGACACCGACGGCCTTGAGGGTATTGAAGGGATTCGTGACACCAGAGCCAGAAGTTTGGAGGACTATCCAGTGTCCAATGTTACTGGTCACTGCTCAGCATGATCATGCGACGCCGCCGTCAAACGCGGATACCATTTCCGGATACCTAGCTTCGCTGAATCAAGAAAGGAAGAGTCGGTTCAAGCAGGTGGAGCTGCCGGACGCAGGGCACGGGGTGATGTATGAGAAGTATCACCATGTTTGTCATGTCGTTGCCGAGTTCCTCACGAGGTTTGTGAGCGAGCAACTGTCGATGGCCTGGCAGTTGGAGATGTTGAAGGAAGGGAAGTGGATTTTGAAGAACGAGAAGAAATGGATGATGACTAGTAGTGTTAGTGGGAGGATTGGGACGAGTATGTTCAAGGCTATGAAGGTGAGCTTTCGAAACCGCATAAAGACCCCGCGTAAATGTGCCCTGTTAATTTATGGATAGACGCTACGACAAAATGACCCGATTCATAACCCGCAAGCGTTCATCGAGGCGAATCCCGAGGTCTCGCATATCGTCGACATCTCGTTCGAGGATCCGCCCTATATCCCATCCTCCTTTGATGGATCTCACATCACATACCACAAATGTAAGCTATTTTATTACGCTCACAGTCTCGCCCACATTGTCGGACGCTAACACATATATCTACTAGTTTCTACGAAATCCAAGCAACCCCCAACCCTCGATCAGGTCTCCCTTTTCATCTCTCTGGTAGACTCAATCCTCGAGAAGCAGCCTCTCCCGCCGAACCCGACCACAGGCCTGATAGCCGTCCACTGCCACTACGGTTTCAACCGTACGGGCTTGTTTATCTGTTCTTATCTGATCGAGAAGCTGGGCTATCCGGTCCAAGCGGCCATCGACGCGTTCAAGGAGGCAAGGTACCCTGGTATCAGACATGCTCATTTCATTGATGAGCTGTTCGTGAGGTATGATAGCGGGCCCGAGGGGATACGGCGGGCACCGACGTTTTGATAGGGGAGCTGAAGCTTCCGGACGTTCTTTTCGTGCATGTGCGGGTGAGCATGGATACTTTTATCGTGATAAGTGGTTTTAATTGTTGGGTGGGGTGTTTCTCGATTACTGGTATGGAGGCTTTGCTTTGGGGGCATACACCATCGCTATACCAAAAGCAACATGAGCGGTCGTTATTATAGAAGGAAGATATGTTCTATGAAGCCATGGCGTTTGATTTACTCCGGCGTTCCATTTTATTTGCTTTCATACACTCCTCTTAGCCATACTATCGATTGACCCGAGAGAAGTAATGCCATTTGAATAGAATCTCATTCACACACGGGATGTAAGTCGATAGATATAAATGCAACGAAGTAAGAACAAAAAGATGTAGAACGCAAGGAGACACTAATCCCGTGTGGGTCCTCCATCTTATCGAAACAAGACGGGGGGACGGGGACGTTCGAAAACAGAAGTGTACTATGAAGGTTCAAAAAAGGTAAGAATTGATATCGCATAGCTTGTACTGTGTAAGTAAGAACCTCTCGTCCGAAGAAAAGATGGATTCTCAAGCCCGTAATGAACCATCCTAACCGGATTCTCGTTCGCAAGACGCAAAGATGAGAGTGGTTGTAAGTCTGTAGGCTTCCCGAGAAGGGGAGAGACGGATGGGTGGGACCATGCTGGAGATAGTGATGATATTGGGAAGAGTAGGTGAGAGTAAGGATATTGTGAACTGATAATCTATTAATCGTATTTACAGATGAAGTGCCCCTGCCACCCCCGATCTAAAGCTGTCGTGTCGTGAACTGTCGTGGTTGAGATCGAGATCGATATCTGTCGAGGAGAGTGTTTTGGTTTGGAGAGAAAAGTTTGGCGGGCTAAGCAAAATAGCGGGTGGCTAAGCCTCGCTTGCCGTTATGGCGGCCCACGCAAATTGAGACTTGAGTCTTGCCCCCTTCCATCTCTTGTCCTCGGTCTTATCCTCAACCATCACCACAACCACCGTCCTTAGCATCACTACGACCATCATCATCCATCAAAGACCACGGTTTTTACATTCGTACACGGTACCGGCACTATTCATCGACTCGGAGATGGTCTCCCGGAAGAAGCGATCTCACAAGGATGACGCGCAGGAGCAGCTTGCGCGTCCGTGGTGCTACTACTGCGAGCGAGACTTTGACGATGTCAAGATCTTGCACTCCCATCAGAAGGCCAAGCATTTCAAATGCGAGCGGTGTAGGAAACCGTTGAATACGGCCGGGGGTAAGTTCTTCTCCTCTCTCTGTCTCTTGCGATGGTTTATCACCGATGACTAATTCCCGATTCCCGAACAGGCCTTGCAGTACATATGACCCAAGTCCACAAAGAGACGCTCAAAGAAGTGAAAAACGCTATTCCAGGACGTGAGTCCACTGACATCGAGATCTTTGGCATGGAAGGGATCCCTGAGGATGTCTTACAGGCGCATCAGACCCGGGTTTTGGCCCAGATACATCAGAAGGAGACCGAACGTCGCGCTGCTCAGGGCCTACCCCCACTCGGCCAGGAAGGAAGTGCGAAGAAGAAGATTAAAGTTGATTCTGTAGATCCGGAGGAGATTATGAAGAGACTCGCGGCCCACAAAGCGGCCCAGGCTTCTGGCAGTGGAGCGGCACCGGCTACAGGTAGTCAGAGTCCTATGAGTACCCATGATACCGGCGGTAATGCTAGTCCGGCTCAACCACCACCAGCTATGAGTCCCGGATTCCCTCCAAATGCATACACCGCACCTCCGTCGGCCACCCCTCAGCCATTCCAACAACCACCTCAACAGTATGGCATGCCACCAGCACCGCAGTTTCCAAATGCACAGGCTCCCTATGCACAGCCAAACCAGCCTCCACCGTTTTACCCTCCCGGACAACAGGGATTCAATCAACCACCTGGGCCACCATACTCGGGGTTTCCTCCACAGCCGCAACCGCAGCCTGTTTACGGTGGATATCAACATCCACCAGCACAGACTCAACCGCCGTACGGAGGATACCCACCTGCGCAACCGCCTCAAGCGTATCCTCCCGCTCAACCCACGTATCACGCGCCTCCTGCCCAGACTCAACCTCCTTTCCACCAGCCACCACCCCAACCGATTCCCCAATCGCAGCCTACCACAATCGCTCCTCCTCAGAACATCCCGGGTCTGCCAGCCAGGCCTAACATTCCTGGACTTCCCCCACGACCAAAGTTCTCCCCCCCTCCTGCTGCCCCTGGGAATACTTACCATCAACCGCCTCCAAACCCCCAAGCCCCTTACCTAGGAGGACCACCGGCTCCACAGAATCGTAATGTCTCACCACCTAGTTCCAATCAGTTTTTCCCACCACCCATGCCAAATGCGTACCAAGCCGCTCCACCAAAGCCGTTCCCGCCCCCGGTCCATCAACAGCCCGTTGGCAGCAATGGCGAGGTAATAATCAACGGAGATGGGCAGGTCATTCTCAGTGGCGGAAAAGACTGGACCGGGAACGCCATCCCTCATGCTGTGGTCCCCAAGGGTGATTCTAAATCGGATGCTGCGCCTGAGCTGAAAGAGGAGAAGAAAAAGGACGAGAAAGAGGTTGCTAAGGCTACTGAAAAGGAGGATACCGGAAGAAGGAAGGACAAGGATACGAAGATGGTATATTCGGATAACGAGTACAGCCCGGTAAGCTATGAATCCTTGTGCTTTTCGTTGGCATACCTTATACTAATATGGATACGTCCGTTCAGGAAGAAAAGCGGGCCGCGCTTGCTAAATACGTGGCATTCGGAGCTCGGATTCCACTACCTGAGGCGGAAAGGACGGATATGGATATGACAAGCAGCTAAGCTATCGCTCAAATACTAAACTATATTAGATCTAGATCTCGGTGGTAGCCAAAGCTCTAATTCTTAAGTCTGGGTTTTGGCTGGAGACTAGGACTTCATATCAAAGCAGAAACCATGTTCGCACATATATTCTCGAATCGATTCGGTCGAAAGAACGTTGGGACAGGCGCAAACCGGTGTTTTACTTCAGTATGTTTTTAAACTGCTTTTGATTTTTCGTTTGGACCCCTGGCTTTTTTCTCTTCCCCTTTGTAAATGTGTTTACCCAGCGTTTGATTTCCGAACGGTGTCGCACGCTCCGTTGGTCTAGCTACAGCCGGACCAGCAGGAGTCGAGGCGAAGAAACCACTGTTACTCAGTAAGTCTTGTTATTATCTATTCTCGGTATGCTTTCTTTGTGAATTATATAACCTCCCAAGAGAACCAGATATTCGATCAGCGAAGGGTGGCAGGTCTTGGGTGGAGGGTTTTCGTGAGAGGTCAGTCTTTTCGTGCAAACTTTTGAATGCTAATACTTTCCTTATGTTCCTTTCCTCGGTGCCGCTGCTTGACCGAGCGCTGAGCAACTACCGTAAGTGAGATATATACCTGGCTGTTGGGCATGAATAACTATAATATACAGCGGCTGCAGCAGGCTTAGGACTTGCTACCAGGATTATCCCTAGGCGGGGCTCTTCCTTTGAGATCGAGGTTCAGCTAGCGGTAAATCTGTTCGTTGATACTAGAAATTCTCATGGATGCACTCATTGATCCTTCTTTCTCTATGAAGGTCTGGTTTCAATATTGAGCTGCCCAAATCCGCTAGATAGGCACGAAATCGGCTCGAGAATCAGGCATACCTTTGCCCGCGTTTTCGCCTTTTCTTTGAACATGATAATATGCAGTAAGTGCTCTCACGGCCAAGGTAACGTGGAGCAAGCTAGTAGGTTCCTTGATTACGCACTTTCCCGTCTATGACATATCCATATCCATAAGGTACACATGCACACACAAGCTCCCCGCCCTCTCGACCGTTGATCATATCTAGGCCCCCTGTCGCTAGATATGTGTAAACCATTTTTTCACCCTTCCCATCCTTGAGTATTCGTCCGTAAGCGGTATTTTAATTTTGCTGCGCTGCGGGGTTTCCTTTGTATTTGGCCTCGATGAGTTCGAGATGGCTTGCACGCCTAGGCTATCTATACTTCGAACGTTTGTTATTTGGGAACGTGCTACCTAAGAATCTTTTAGCGAGGGCTTGCCTACCCCTCGGATTCAATTTGGTCTATCGATCCAGTGTATCTGCTAGATCATGGTGGGAGGAAACTATCAAGCTTGATGGTATTTATTTTGAAGGTGAACGTTTTATTATTACACAACCCACCTTGTGACGCCTGTGTACAGACTACTACACACTTCAAGTAAGAAAAGGGTATATATTATCGTTGTTAACTTCTCGTATGTATAACTGAACGGTTGCTAGCATGCAAGCTATGGGTGACCATTCGAGTTATGCTAACCTACTTGATCCAAGATGTACCTTCTGAACAGTATACATGTGGGAATATGATTTGGTACAAACCTCCAGTCTATATATCATAGAGATCTGGACAGTCATTTGACAAGTTATCTATAACCTGGCAGACTCTTTCCCTGATTAAAGCGTGTGGGAGTAGACGGACAAGACCGCTGGGGGCGTCGCTCGGAATATAGGCACCCACACGGCCTAGATTCTGTCAGTACTTAGTACTCATGCTCAGCCGACCCCGATGTCAGTCAGCCTTGGAATATATATGCAATAGAAGATCTAGATCGGGGTAGCTTGCGCAAGCCAGCTGCTGGTAGCTGGGTAGTCGGCATCGAATACGTACTATGAGGAGAAAAAACAAGGAAACTACGGCCTCGAGAGGTGGTGCAGGGCACTATAAATATATCTCCACCCTCCTGCAGCTGCAGCTGGTTACTCTCTCTGTGCACGGAATGCTGAGTGGGCATGTGCCCATCTGCGGCTTTTTTTATATATGATTAACAAGAAGAGAGTATTCCTGGTTTCCGTGCCTGACGGAAGTCGATGCCGTCTTTAAAAGAATATGATTTTTCAACCGCACGTCGGTAAGATTTCGTCTCATCTTTGAAAAGATTCCCTGCCCTCCGAAAAAAAAAAAAAAAAATCCTTCTCAAGATATGCCCGTTGCTCTCGGCCAAAGGGATCCCGGCCGACAAGTACATAAAATCAGGTACGACGTCGTCTGAAAGAGGCTGCCGGGATATAATAGCCTAACCAGCCATTCCACGCAAACGACAGCGAAAAAAAAGATCGGATAGCAAACGATATGGGGCCTTGCAGATATTGAAAAGCTGGAGGAGAGGGATGCGACCTGAAATTTGCAAATAGCCTATAGCCGGAGACCTTGGTTCGTGACAAAACAAGCTTTTCCTCCAGCGACACGACAGCTGTTCGAATTCAACCGCTGCGGTAGGATACCTAGGTATGTAGGCAGGCATATGTGCGTGTGATAGAAGAATTAATCTAAAGGACGGAAAACAGACTGCCGGATAGTCAGAGGAGCTTCCAAGAAAATCAGAACTCGGTAGCTGGGTCAGTACGGTACATCACCAATCTCTTACGAAGACGTATGGGGCGACAAAAGATGCAAGTATCCCGTCTACCGGGATTTAATTTTATATTGAGGCTTTCTCGTGAAAAGGTGGTGGTCTGACAGGACATTGCTTCCCGACATCCCGAAACTGGCGGACAAGATGAAACAAGGCACCAGGCTCGTGAGCCGCAGGTTCAGACGCATTCGCTGCTGTTGGTCAACGCGGATTTTCCAACATCTGTAACTTTATTTTCTTCCCCCACCCGCCACACGGCTGGCGGAACACGACCCCGGACCCACACTTTCGACACGCTCTCGACCATGTTTTCGACAATTTATTTTTCTTGTCATCGATGCATTTGTATATTGCCTCTCCAGCCATCAATTGCTGGCGAACCCTGGGCGGAGATCACCTGGATCAAGATGAGGATGCTGCACGTGGCTAATTGCCTGCGTAGCAGCTAGTATACTACTCTGTTACAGGTTGACGCCGGCATAACTGTTGCCGGAGCTAAGGCAGATCTTGCTCTGGTACTCCGTCGCTGGTAGAGAGGTTTAGGAACCGTGGGACCTTAACGCTATCATTTTTTTTTTTTTTCGGGGCTAGGTTGATTTACGTACTTGTACATTTATACGCTTCCCGTTTGGGAGGAACCGCTACCTCCGTTTGAATGACCAGGCGACTTGTCCGGATGCTGTCAAGCCGTCTTGGAAAGGGAAGGAGCGAGAGGGAGCGAGCGAGAAGGGTGAAAATATGGGTTGGCTAAATTAAACAGGGACCGATGATGGTGGATAACGTAGGTTTCTAAGTACTAGGTACGTACTTTGAATTCCTGGCCGGGGGTGCATGGGTATCTTGTCCTCCTATAGGTGAAGGAAATCTGATAATAGATTCTGTGGTAAAGGACGTTGAGATTGAAGGTTGATAGTGTGGGCTCACGGACCCTCTCGGGGTATATAAATTCGTCATTTCTCTCCTTCCTGGATTTTCGTTTTAAAGAGAGCACTGGTTCTTTGGGAATTATAGGCTGGTCTTTATATAAGATCGAATCGCACGACAAAAAGACAGGCGCAGAACCGGGTCCTTTGGCGTATATATATATCTATTCATACCGTTACTTCTTTCTTAAATCTTTTTTGAACATACCTTTCTCTGGGAGACTTCTTAGCCCGCCTTTCTTCTATTATACTTAAGCCTAGTGATAATTTACGACGAGAAAAACGATGAAGTTTCTCGCTCTCTCTGCCCTGTTGGGCGCTAGCCAGGTTGCCGGTCATTCCATCTGGCAGGATTTGTGGATCAATGGCGTTGATCAGATATGTACCCCCTCTCTTATCTATAACAGAGCCCCGAACATTGCTTGGGGACGTCGTGGCTATAGGTGCTTGGGAGTGATAACAGAGAATGCTGACGTTAGACGTCTCTCCACGGATCGAGCTGTGTGAGAATGCCACCAGGAAACAGTCCAATTACGGACCCCACGAGCACCAACATCCGATGCAATGTCGGCGGTGGATCTGGTATTCCGAACAAATGTGGCCTTAAGGCTGGTGACCAAGTCACTATTGAGATGCACCAGGTACGCACGGCTTGCGGAATAATTTCTCCGGGTCGTATCTATCGATTTTTGAAGGGGAAAGATAGATATCTAACGTTTATATTACGCACGTGTAGCAAATCGGAGATCGATCCTGCAGTGCCGAAGGTATCGGCGGCGCCCATTGGGGCCCCGTCATGGTCTACCTCTCCAAAGTCACCGATGCCTCCACGGCCGACGGTTCCAGCGGATGGTTCAAGATCTACCAGAACTCTTGGGCCAAGTACCCAACCGGCGACGGGTCAGCGGATTGGTGGGGAACAAAGGATATGAACTTCTGCTGCGGAAAATTGAGCTTCAACATCCCGTCGAATATTCCTTCCGGTGATTACTTGCTACGTGCTGAGGCTTTGGCATTGCATGCTGCCCAGTCGCCGCCACCGAATGGTGCCCAATTTTACATGAGTTGCTGTAAGTTCTTGATTCATTCCATGGGAGGGGCTTCGGAAGACCTTGAAGACCAGAGATATTGATTGAAATATCGCAGACCAACTCACCATCAGCGGTGGCTCCGGCTCCGTCCCACCAACCGTCAACTTCCCAGGCGCCTACAGCAACAATGACCCCGGCATCTTCGTCAACATCTACCAGTCCCTCTCCACATATATCGCCCCAGGTCCAACAGTCATCCCCGGCGGCGCCACGAAGTCTCCAAACGTTCTCACCTGGTCCGGAAACTGCGCTGCCACCTCTACGGTCATTGGCGGTGGTACTAACCCAACCACTACAGCGAGAACCACTACACCCGGCGGCACAACTGCTCGCACATCTACCACTACTCCTGGACGCACCACTACTCCTGCTACGACGGCTAGGACCACTACTACGACTCCTGGTTCTACTGGGTGCACTGCTGCTTTGTGGGCACAGTGCGGTGGTAGCGGGTGGACCGGGTGCACTCTTTGTGCTGTAAGTATTCACCTTTCTTGGTCAGGTTTTCTGAAGAATTCCGCGATGTTAGAATACGGCCTCGCTAATCTAAATGGTTTTTAATAGTCTGGATCCAAGTGCTCCGTTCTCAATGCCTACTACTCTCAGTGCGTCCAGGCTTAAGCCTGTACCTAATTGGGTGATGCCGGTATGGATGTGTATAAATGCATAGGACTCGGTGTTTAGTTACTTAACAGTTGTAGCGATTCTGGGCTTGTTCTCTCTCTTTCTTCTTCTCCCATGATTTTCCATCATTTTTTCTGATATATGTCTATTTCGGAGACCCAGGAAAAATTGTATATATAAAGTATCAAGTAGTCGAGCATGCAGAAAAATTACAAGAGGTCGTGCCAAGATTCGGTTGTGATACCTGGATAGTCTCGTGACCTTTGTGACTCTTTCAAGCAGCGTAACATGGAGGCTTTGAGGATATCAGATGGATCAAAAGCCGGGGACTGTTGTACGTACATAAATGTGCATCTAAGCCTCACTAAAACTGTTGTCGGGACGGTCCAGCTACGGGATCTATAACCAACTGATCCTTCGTACGACGTTTCCTTCCCCCTGCGGTGTTACAGAGCTCACCTCTCCCCCACAAATACTCAACCAACTAAAACCCCCCATGTCAGGAATCGCGCGGCTGCGCTCTGCTAGTCCACTGCAGCTAGCACAATGTGCGCGTTGTTTTTGTTGCATTGGAATCCGAACCAATGGAAAGCGCAGATGCTGTGCAACTTCCCCAACGACCCCGAATTCCAGCCCGTCGGCTAAGCACCGACTGAGCCGAGATGCTTGGCTTGGAAATGAAGCAACTTGGCGATAGGTCTTGTTACCTCTTGTTCCCCCATTGTCGGAGTTCAGCGGTGATCGGGACTTTTGGAATGCTACTTGTGCGGTACCTGTACTTTTTTTTGGTACTTTTTTTTCTTGGGTGCCCCGTTGGCATTTCTGTGAGCCCTTTCCGCAGTGCTTAGCTACTGCACAGGTCGAAGCTCTAGATCATGTGAGTCTAGCGTGGGAGGCTAAATGTACCCATGAGTGTGACTAACGAGAGTCAAAGATATTCGAGGCCTGGGCTTTTGGCTTGGACGACTAGGCTTGAGAAATGCTAAGCCTTCTTATCAGCTTCCCTTTTGATATCTTGGGTGCCGTGGGTCTGATACAACGATCGACCCAGGTGGGTCCGCCGCTTCGATAGCTAATTGCGACGGACGTTTTGAAATCTTTTGGGGTTATGAAATAGGAAGAGAATTTTAGGTATAGAGATATTTCGTTTCTTTTTACGTTTTCGCATTCCATTGTAATTGCTCTTGGTACGTGTACGTACATGATGTATATGTATAGGTTGAAGAATCCCTCGCGTCCCAAGGATCTTAAGATATATCTGAGGCCCTTGGCTTGGGGGGTAAATACGGGGAATATATTGATATTATTTGCTGGCGGAGGGTTTAGAGAGGGTATTATCACCTTGCATGCGCGAGTATATGCATAAAGCTGGCCCGCGGGGGTGGGATTCGAGTCCAGATTTTGTCCATTCAAAGACAGTCACTAATAGAATTTACTGTGATTAGAAAAAAAAGTTATGTGACGTTTTAAATTATTTTTTTTCTTCCATTCGATTCCCCATGTGAAAAAGAAATGAATCTTGCACTTTTTTTTTTTTTTGTCCTCCCTGTCTTGCATTGCATTCCTTTGGGGGAGAAAGGGAATTGAGCACGTGGACGTCTCGTGTCCGACGTTTTTTTTCCTCTGTCGCACAGTTTGCGGAGTTCCCGGACTTTGGGTTTGATATTGGATACGAAATACGGAAGTTGATTGCCTTTCCGAAGGTTCTTGGAAGACCTTAGAATGTCTCGGGATGCTCGATTGCTCACGCAATAATGGGAGGCTTAAAAACCCGGCCTTGAGAAGCCGACCATCCCGAGTCAGAGTTCATCGGTGTTCGGAACGACTGCTTGGAGCGGCAGAGCTTTAGAGCGAACAGCGTCGCTTGGGATTCTTTGAACCGGTGCAAACCTTTCCCCAAGGTTCCTTTTGTTCCCAAGTGGCACGCATCGGGCTTTTCCCATCCCGGTTGATGCCGAAGCATTCCCCAGTCCTTGCAACTGGGACCAGGCCTCCAAGACTGGCCTGCATTTCTCGGCACTCGGCAGTGTCAACCTCGATTGGATGTGATTGGTCGATGAACCTGGGCGGCTTCGCTGGAAAACTCTTCCCCACAAGGTGTTATCTTGTTCAAAGTAGCGTCGACGTGCTTTCCGAATGAGATTAAGGAACTCTAGGGAAGAGGGAAAGACCCCGGGGGCAAAGGAATACCTAGCGAGAGATGGATAGGCATTGCATCGATGCTATTTTTTTTTTTTTTTTTTTTGTTATCGCCGATGGGGGGGGTTTCAGACGGAGTCTTGGAAGTTGTAAGCTGGAGCATTGGCGGCATGTGGGAGGGTGCTACTTGTCATTGGGCGATTTTATGACATCAATCCTTCTCTCTTTTTTTTTTCTTTCCTTTCCCTTGACATGGGACAGAAGAGTCCTCCCACGAGGGTGAAGGAATGACCATATGGCTGTGGTCGGATTGTTAGCGAACTATGTGATTGATGGTGCATGATCGAGTGAGCCTTGTGCATGTTTGGAATTCTTCAAACTGCTAAGAGCGCGGGATATCACAGTTGACGAAACGACTTGGGGGTTACAATACATACATGAAAAGCATCACGAGCGGTAGACGTGGGCAAATACCGTTCGATCTTCGACGGCGGAATCGATGAAAGATACCGTCCGTACATGCTACTTCTGCACCCTTGCGAGATTTAATCTCAGCCAGAAAGAACAAAAAAAACAAGAACGAGACGGGAGGATGTAATCAGGTAAACAAGCAGGCAATGCTCGAAAAGAAGCAAACATAGATTACCAACTTTTCCGGACTCCGAGCTCAATACGTGATAGCCAAGGGAAGGCCTAAGGCCTTGGTGTTCGCGGCAAAGGGCGATGTACGGCGCTCTGAGGCTCGGCGGCCAACCTTTGCACACTGAGCCAAGACTGGAGATGGCTTGGCGGACGTCTACAACGCCGTCATGGTGTTGAATAACGGACTCCAGCCCGCCCCATATGACAAGGGTCTCGATAAAGAAAAAAAAAAAAAAAAAATTTATGGGTGAGGTACGAGGCTAGCACGTTAGGCCGATGGCTGGCGGCTTCAGGTTCGGGACTTCCTGGATTTTTGGGAAACCGTTCGGGATTATAAATAGGATTGCTTCTGCCCTCTCGCTCGACGACCGGTTTTGGAGCAGTCTAGATTCCGGCTGCAAACAATCAGCTCTCGCTGCTCGAATCCGGAGACCTGACCAAAGCCAACCACCAAAGAGCTGCTTGACAAGGACCATCGTCATCGTCATCGTCTCTACCACCAGCTCAGGAACTTCCTAGATCCCTCCCCCATCTACCATCTAGCACCTTACACCGTCCTCCGTCTAGTCTAGCATCTGACCATCTACCCATTGCATCGGACTGACCGACCAACTGACTGAAACTGGCCGATTGAACGGTCTCTTCATCCCCTTCATCCCCACAGACTTCACCAAGGAATGATCCCTTGGCTGTCTTCTCCTTGAATCATGTCGAACGGACCAGAACCGAAGATCAAATTCAGCACTCCTCCACATGCTCAGACCTTTGAGGATGTCGCGAGCGAGCTCAAAACTGACGTCGACAAAGGTCTAACGGCCGCCGACGCGAAGCAGAGACTGGGCGAGTATGGCCAAAACATCCTCGAAGGAGGAGAAGGCGTCCATGTTTGGAAGATGCTCTTCAAGCAGTATGTCCCCTAGAATTCCCACGTGGCTTAGAAACCACATACAACGAAAGAACGAACGAACTAACGGCCGGTTGATGGGCAGGCTGACAAACGCCATGATTCTCGTCCTGTTCTTTGCTATGATCCTATCGTACGCCACCAAGGACTGGATCGAAGCGTAAGTTTTCCGTGAAATTCTCCTTCCGGCTTTGAAAAAAAGCCACCTTCTGGAAACGGTGTTAACTGAGCCACTAAACCAGCGGTGTTGTCACTGGAGTCATCGTTCTCAATGTCAGCGTGGGTTTCTACCAAGAGTTTAATGCGTAAGTGTCCTTCTTATTCAAGCTCCGATGATGTCATATCCCGACTAACCGGTGTGTTTCTGGTGTAGTGAGAAGACTATGGAGTCTCTCAAATCGCTCTCCTCTCCAATTGCAGCTGTCATCCGAGACGGCAACCTGGTATACGTTCCCTCGATGGAGGTCGTCCCCGGTGATGTCATAGAACTCAAGACCGGCGACGTTGTCCCAGCCGATATTCGTATGATCCCGGAGACCCTGAACTTCGAAGCCGATGAGGCCCTCTTGACCGGTGAATCCCTTCCTGTAAGTTTCATGAGCTACTGGGTTTGCATTGTGTCGAAGCAATGCCAAGGACAGGTACTAACCGAAAGTAGGTCGCCAAAAGCGCTTCCATGGTCCTCGATGCCGAAGTCGGTCTCGGTGACCGTATCAATCTCGCCTTCTCGTCTACCACCGTTACCAAGGGCCGTGGCCGCGGAATCGTCATCGGAACGGGAATGGAGACGGCCATCGGTGCCATCGCTCTCTCCCTCCAAGGCAAGAAGAAACGAAAGCCCAATCGATCGCTCAGTCGTAAGAAGCACGGTCCTCTCCAACCGGCCAAGGGTGCCATTCTACGAACCTGGGATGCCATCGGCAAGTTTCTCGGTCTGACTGTCGGTACTCCTCTCCAGAGGAAGCTGGCAAAGCTGGCATACTTCCTCTTCGGTTGTGCTGTGGTCCTGGCCATCATTGTGTTTGGTGCAAACAAGTTCAACATCCCCCATGAGGTCGTTATCTATGCCATTTCCCTGGGTAAGTTTCCCCTTCCATATTCGTGAAACGATGCACGAAGGAGCGTGGCGCTGATCAGACGTCTTAGCTATTGCCATTATCCCTGAAAGTTTGTTGGCCGTTCTTACCATCACCTTCAGCGTCGGTATGAGACGCATGGTCCAGAGGAAGGTCATTGTCCGGAAGCTCGACTCCTTGGAGAGCTTGGGCGGTGTGACCAACATCTCCTCCGACAAGACCGGTACAATCACCCAGGGAAAGATGATAACCCGTAAATTCTGGATCCCAAGCCTAGGTGTCTACAGCGTTGAGAACAC
The DNA here is from genome assembly GCA_036971245.1 of Arthrobotrys sphaeroides. Taxonomy (NCBI): domain Eukaryota; kingdom Fungi; phylum Ascomycota; class Orbiliomycetes; order Orbiliales; family Orbiliaceae; genus Arthrobotrys; species Arthrobotrys sphaeroides. The sequence goes on along the minus strand of JAJTTW010000007.1, from coordinate 1,246,083 downwards.
TGCTGAGGCCAACGACCCCAGTTCCGGTGATATCCGTCATGAGAGCGAGGCTCCAAGGCTCGGTGAGAAGGGTGACGAAGGATCCAGCAAGCAGTACAACCTGGACCTCATCTCCGGACAAAAGGCTGTTGAGATCTTTACCCGTATCTGTGCTCTTTGCAATGTCGCTACCGTCCGGTATGATGAAGAGAAGAAACAATGGCAGGCCACCGGTGACCCAACTGAGGTAAGCTTTCTTTCAATTCCCCTCTCATATATACGGGTGTATATGCTCATATATACACTTGTATCAATTCGTTGATCGATACTGACGCATCCTAGATCGCACTCCAAGTTTTCGCCCATCGCTTCGAGTCTGGCAAGAAGCAGCTCCTCGCCAGGGGCTGGAACCAGGAGGCCGAATTCCCCTTCGACAGCGATATCAAGCGCATGTCTGTCATTTTCCAAGAACCTGCTACCGAGTCCTACCATGTATTCACCAAGGGTGCCGTCGAGCGTATCCTCGACCTCTGCACCACTTACGGCATTGACGGCGACGAGCACAAGATGACCGAGGAATACAAGGAATCCGTCATGACTCAGGTCGAGGAATTCGCCGGTCAAGGTCTCCGTGTTTTGGCATTGGCTAAGAGATTGGTCCCCAGCTGCGACAACTGGAAGGGTGTTGAACGTAAGGACGTTGAACAGGACCTCATGTTCGTCGGTTTGGCCGGATTATACGACCCCCCTCGCTTGGAATCTAAGGACGCTATCAGACTGTGCAAACAGGCTGGTATCAAGGTTCATATGTTGACTGGTGACCATCGTCTCACTGCTGCCGCCATCGCTCGCGAAGTTGGTATCATCCCCGCTTACACTGGCCGCTTATCAAAGGAAGAAATTGACTCCCTCGTCATGACTGCCTCGGAGTTCGATAAGCTTACCGATGATGAAATCGACGCTCTCCCCACTATGCCGGTCGTCATTGCCCGTTGCGCTCCCGATACCAAAGTCCGAATGATCCAAGCCCTCCATCGACGTGGTCTCTACTGCGCCATGACAGGTGACGGTGTCAACGACTCCCCAAGTTTGAAGCAAGCCGATGTCGGTATTGCCATGGGTCTTGGTGGATCTGATGTCGCCAAATCTGCCTCTGATATTGTTTTGACCGATGACAACTTCGCCTCTATCGTCAACGCCATCGAAGAAGGACGCAGGATGTTCGATAACATTCAGAAATTCGTTCTCCACTTGCTCGTCTCCAACATCGCAGAAGTCATTCTCCTTATTATCGGCTTGGCTTTCCGCGATGAAGACGATTTCTCTACCTTCCCATTGGCTCCTCTGTCGATTATCTGGATTAACATGCGTAAGTTGCTGTCGTCTATCGCTTTTATATTCAATCACTAATCTGGTTACAGTTACGTCTTCGTTCCCTGCCTTCGGTCTCGGTCTCGAACCCGCAAACTCCGAAATTATGCGTCGCCCACCACACAACAACAAGAAGGGTGTTTTCACCTGGGAAATCATCACTGACATGCTCGTTTACGGTGTCATAATGGGCGCCTGCATGATCGGAACTTTCACCATCATCGTCTACGGTATCGGAAACGGCGACCTCGGTCGAAACTGCAATACCTCCTACAACGACTCTTGCGATCTCGTCTTCCGCGCTCGTGGTGCCGTCTTCGTTACTACCGTCTGGTTGATCCTTCTCAGCGCCTGGGAATTCAAATCTCTCCGTCGCTCGGTCTTCAGACTCGATCCTGAAGATGATCATCCCTTCCCACTCTTCAAGGACATCTACAAGAACAAGTTCCTGTTCTGGGCCGTCGCCATTGGCTTCGTCTCCGTCTTCCCGGTTTTGTACATTCCAAAACTTACCACGAATTTCTTCAGACACAAGGGAATTACATGGGAGTGGTCTTTGCCCGTTGTTAGCGTTGTGGTGTTTATCTTTGGCGTTGAGGTTTGGAAGTTCGTCAAGAGGCAGTTGCATTGGTTCGAGGCCGATAGAGGGATGTATAAGAGCAACCAGCTTGATCGATTCTTGTCCACCGATACAAGGTTCTCTGGAACTGGAAAGGTTTAAAGAGGATATTACTATTACAGGTAAAGGGGGTATTGTGCGATACGATAGGCATTTTTTTTTTTGGGTCCCTACATTTTTTATAAGGGGTATGTGTCTATGCTACGATACTTTGGATTTCCCTTTTTTGAAGCTCCTTTTTTGGTTTATGACGAGGCATGAGACCAGCGTAACCTCGAACTTTTTTATTCCATAGCGTTTTTCCTTAATTTATTCTTCTTCCCTTCCTTTCAAAAATTTTCGTTTTTTGCTAATGTGTAATGCATTAATGGTTTTCCTGGTCTTGTTATTTCGGTTTAATTCCCTTATTTCCCCTTTACGCATGTGAGATACTTTATAGCTGGCTTCATGGGGACGATGGAGCGAAGACGGGGGCTGTTAAGATATGGAGAGATTGGTAGCATAGCTTAGATAAAAGCGGTAGATCATCGTTACATATGGTGGTCGGTTTTGTTTTTTTTTTTTTATGAAAAATGGAATTGATAACGTTAGTTTTATGGAAATCTAAGCTCTGTAGACTTTCTCTGAGGAGAAAATATTCTTAGTTTTAGATTGATACATTGATCATGACTTTTGAGATCTGGGGACGGATATTATTGATGTTCTTTTGCGGATACATGGTTATCCCAATTTTCTTATTCAATCCGGGGATCACATGCTTCTGACCAATTGCAAGGATGCATATGATATCATTATCTATGAGTGCGTGGGAATCGAAGTTTTCTATCTTATAAACCTGGCGGGTATTATTGTTATCTATGAAATTTTCTTTTCTTCGGAACCATTATCTTATCGACGAGAACAGATCTACGGAATCCGTTAATCTTATCTGACTCGTCACATGTTTTTTTCCCGTTCCGATTATAATATTTCAGGCACGTTCTTTAGGTTGGTGGTGCCTTACGTAAAAAACCCGACTGGTGTCATGTATGTATGCATCGGGAGCAGTAGATATTCCGGTCCCGATGTTTTCCGTCCGTCCGCCCGTTCTAATAGATTGTTCATATCCCTGTTGTATTTTTTTACGCGAGAAATCTGTCAAAATAATACCTTGCAGAGGGAGCATCGCAAGACTACAGAGCTGTCGCAGCCGTGGTAAACTCGGGCACAATATACGAATATTCCAAGAATCTGCATCATAATGTAATTACTCTATTCCATATCAATTTATGGTCTTATAGAGCAAACGCGGTCGCGCAATCGGCAGCTTTGTCAGCGGCTCGCTTGTCTGGCCCGCTCACTTCTCTTTTACGTTAAGTACATGATTTCGGGATGCAGAATTTCTGACGAGAATTTGTGACTCAACCCCGGGACCCAATAAAATATTGAACGTAGCGGCAGTGAGCCCCAAACGTGCTCAGGCGGGCCACATCCGGGGCTTTCGCAATTGTAAACAGTAATTGCTGGAAGATGATTGTAGAGGACTTTCAAGCAACCGTACTCAGGCCACTGGGCCATGTTTCCGAAAGCCACTGCCTGCTCATTAGTAGCGCATATATAACCGAACCCATCATTAGTGCGCCCCGATACCGTGCTACCTAACAGCCCTACTAGGATAACGTCGAGTGCGCGCATGTTGCTTAACGGTCGTATGAATCTGGTATGTCAAATAAAGTGGCAGCGATATGAAATTTCCGAGGTAATTTGAAACTTCTAACGGCGGTCAACTTTGGCCAGAGAAGCGTTGTTCGCGCGGGTATAGACGTTCTAATCCAGTCTTAGTTTGATGCAAAATAGGCTAGGTGAAAGACCGAAGGGATGAAAACCTTTACTAAGACCCGCTCTATACCTACTTAGAGCACAATAAAAGAGCGACAATGCCGCGAGAAAACGACTTAAAAGCTGCTGAACAACCTAACGAACAAACAACAAACAGCTTACATAATCTGACAACAGGTTCAACACAGGGTTTTGGTGTTGTGCGGGTTTTGGGTGTCATTGTCAGGAGATATTCACGTTTTTGGGGGGATTCATTTACTTTTAAAAATTTAGATATTACGAGGTTTACGAGATTATCTCTGCGGGGGGTAAAGGAGCTTGTCGATGTAATCTATACGTCCAGTGTTAGTATAAAATATATATAGACTTCTTGAGCTACAGTAAGTATGGTTTCTCATGCGAAAGCACGGTTTGTTGTATTTTTTCTGCTCCAGGCGTGGGCGGCGATGATTGGATATTAGTCGTCGTTACATGCACAGAAAAAGAGGCTCTTGGTACTCTTTTCTCGGATCGCGGGCCATCCGTGGAGGGAGGAACAAAATTGAAGGGAGCGAGGTGGTGTGCTACTCACCTTTCTCGCGCAGCTGGCGCGGGGTCAGCCCATCTGATGAGCGGGGAGCTCGCGACGTTGGTCGCAGGGAGGGCACGTCACACATCTGCACGATGTCATTGGTTGTAAATTTTGGGGGTTTTTCTTGTTGATTTTGAAAAATCAGGATAAGTCCTTTGCTTATCGTGATTTGATGGATTGATTGATAGGGATGGATTCCCCTCTCTTGCAAGTGGTAAAAGTACAGTAAAAGGTAGAGAACAAAGGCGATTAAAGTACTGCATTAGGTATCAGAAAAGGATATTTACTTGTTGGAACGAAAAGGAATTCAACAAGACAGCGATTAGAAATATGCAGAATACCGTGTTTTTCCCTTCTATCATGCGCCTACGAACAAAAATACCAGCCTTTTTCCCCTTGCCTTGTGTTTTAAATTCCTTGTGTTTAATTGGTAGAGCAATGGACGATTTGATGATGATGATGATGATGTGTTTAGCAAGGTAAATTTTGTGACCGCCTAAGAAAACCTCCGCCTGAGATGTATTTTATGGACAAACGGTGAACGCCGGAGAAATAGAGAAGCCACCCTATGAAACGCCCTGAGAGAACTGACGAGATTTGCTGAGAGAGTGGTGACGAGACTGCTGAGAAAGGAGGTGTGGAGACCGTTGTGAAAGGTTGTGTTGTTTTTGATTAGAGAAATAGGAGAGGCGAGGTTGAAAGGAGATGATGAAATGAGATGTTGACGCCTGAGAGAAACTCCGTGATGTGAAAGATGCAAGGTCGCCGAAAATGAAAAAAAAAAGAAAAGGGTTTCCGTTCTGTGGTTATGTGCATGATGAAAATTGAAAGATAATGGATGAAAGCGAGAAAGGAGAAAGTCGTGTCATCGATGAACCCTCTTTCCGAAGCGCGAAGACAGACCGGGGAAGGTCTTCAGCGAATCCAGGGAACGTGAATCAGCTCTGCGTATTTTGCTTCGTGACGAACGGGAGGGTTCCACCACGGGTGCTCCGGTTTATCTGACTTCTTGGGAGACTCTGGTTCTTGAGGTTGCTCCCTTTCGGAGATGGTGCCGCCGCTGGAGGACAGCGAGGTCTTTGAGCGCTGCTCTTGTTGGTTTTTGTACATTTTGTGGGAGTAGAAGGAGGCGATTGAGACGCCGAGGATGGCGAGAGGGGCTTTCATTGTTGTTTTTGGGGATTTGGGGATTTTGGTTGATGGAGCGTGTGTGGTAGTGGTGGTGGTTGGATGATGTTTAGGTTGGTTGACGTTGGTTGAATGGAGAGAGAGCAAGGAGGATGACGGGGATTGTTGGCGGTTCTTTTTATATCCTTCAAGACCAAATTTGGACGACGGCTGATTGATGGATGATGATGATGTGGATGTTCTGCACCCTGTAGGTCCTGAAACCTAGCCTACGTGTAAAACTTGCCGGGATGGAAGAACGGATACGGAAACTTCAGGCGGGTTTGATAGCCTACGATGGATCTGATAGCTGATATCGGTGGACAGACGGTGTGCTAAGACGGATGGATTCGTCTGAGGTTGAGGTGGTTGACAGCGGTACGCGGTTCTTAGGGCGAGGCTGTGTTGCTGGGGGTGTTTTAAGGAAGGGAGATCTTTGTGCCAAGACTTATAGAGATCTGCTGTGTCACGTGATTGAGGAATGGAAATAGAATTTGAACTCAAAACTGCGTTCGAATGATTTAAGCTTGAAGGTGCTTGGCGGGGTAGGAGCATGCGAGCTTAAATGCTACTTAGTACACCAAAGCCTGGATTCGAGGCTACAGCTGCAGCAAAGCATAGCCTCGAATCGAGCAAAGCAATGCAGTGCGTTAGTCTTTTATGGGCGACTTTGGCAATCTGCACTGTCATATTAAGGTATCCGTTGTACACACCAGTCTACAAGAATTTCTCATGGAGTCTTATTACTCATCTCTTGTAGAGCTAGAAATGGACTCTTCCTTTGTTCGGATGTGTTCTTCATCAGACCGGCACGTTGTACTAGATGATATCACGTGAGAGAGATCTGGTTTGACGGAGAAATGTGTTGGGACGATCGATCAAGATCACCGTGGCAACGCGGGGCTTTGATTGGACCGGGTGCCTGGGAACGTAAACAGACAACAAGAAGTGGCTAGTCGATTGGCTCTGCCGGGGCCAAGCACACCGAAGGCACAGCGAAAAAGCAGGGCGGAGGAGAGCGCAGAGAAGCAAAGAAGAGGGAAGCAAGGAGAAGCAAAGCACATGCACAGAATAATATGCCCGCCCGCTAGTTGACTTATTAGTTTGACGAACATGCATCACAATCCCCCCATCTCAAATATACCCCCTCCCACGATCTCATAATCCTCCACCGGCTATAGGGCTGTTGACGAGAGATCAGAGCCGGGTCCCTGAACAGAAGCGTCGACGGGGGCCTTCATCCACCTTTTGCCAGCCCGTCTACTATACTACCTACCTAGGTCCCCACTCATTCGCTCATTTCGCTCATTTCGCCCGCTTCCTTGCTACATTGGAGGTTGTAGCTGAGGATTCATTCCGGTTCAACAACAAAAAGTCTGATCGCATTCACATTCTTTCTTTGGACCGGATTGAGCTCTCTAACGAGTTCTCCACCCAACCGACCTGAGTGCTCCCCACCCATCTCCATCTCCCATCGCCGTCACCATCGCCATCGCCATCACCGTCTGAGACCTCGTGCGACCCTCGTCGCAATCCATCCATAATCGGCGTCGGGCGGCGTCGTCGATGAATCAGTCATAAACAATAACAAAAATAGAGTACCGATGTCTTACAACTACAACCACAACATGTACCCCTCCTCCCCGGGGAACCACCGCCGCAACAGCTACCTCAACAACAGCAGCAGCAGCAACGGCAACAGCCATCACACCCGCCAGCTATCAACGTCGTCCGTCGCTTCGGGCGTATCGTCTGCGTACGGTTCCAACTACTCCACCCAGTCCATTGGTTCCATGCCTTCCCAGGCTTCAACAAACTCGTCGGTGCCCTCTGTCTCCCGCTATAACACAGATGGAGTTAATTCCTCATCTTCGTCTTCATATTTCAACAAATACAACCTGAACTTACCTTCGCCGGGGTCCGGGTCCCATTATACGAGTCGTCACCAACCGGATCCGTACTCTCCTCTTGAAAGTCCCGTTGCTAGTCCCACTGGAACTCCGACAAAGGGGGTGCATTACACACGGAATCACTCTGTCACACAGACTCCGGATTCGGCTGCACGGAGGCTTGATTTCTCGTCGGATAGCAGTACCCCTCGTAGGGAGAGTATTCAGGGGTACTACACTCCATCCGTGACTCCATCTGCGACTCCGACCACCGATCTAGCCTTATCGAACGCTATATCAGAGATCACCTTGTCGGAGAGGGATCCTTCAACTAGAAGAATGTCTCAACGACCGACGAGTATGATCCTGACCGGCGCATCTGGTATTGCCACATCTGCCGACCTGAAAGCCCTGAAGAATTCGTCCATCAGCCATCTGAGAACGCTCTCCGAGACCGGCGAGCAAATTGTCGCTGCGACGAAAGCTCAAGATGTCGTCGGTCTTCACGGCCGAAAGGCTTTCAAGAAAATGAATATCAATGATGGCAAAAGTAACTGGTCCTCTGTTACTTGGATGGACGCCCAGAGAAAATATTTGAAAGCCTACGAATACCTATGCCATATCGGTGAGGCGAAAGAGTACGTGATACTGCTGTCATACGGTTTATATGTGTCTGAACAATAGAAGTGGGCTTCTGGCCCGGTAACTGACTATATTGGTTGTAAATAGGTGGATCGAGCGGTGTATCGACGAGGAAATCCCTCCGATTATCGAACTGGAGAACTACCTTCGGAACGGAATCACTCTCGCCCGGGTCACCCAAGTCTTTGCCCCGGAATTGGTCCCTCGTATCTTCACGGATCCGAAGCTTCAGTACCGCCATACCGACAACATTGTGCGATTCTTCAAGTTTATCAGACGGGTCGATCTCCCGGAGGTTTTCTACTTCGAACTTACCGATCTGTACGACAAGAAGAATATTCCGAAGGTCATCTACTGCATTCATGCTTTGAGTTACCTGTTGTTGAGGCTGGGCATGACAGATTTTTCGATTGGAAATTTAGTCGGTCAACTTGAGTTCACGGAAGAGGAATTGCACAGCACTCAGCGAGGACTGGATCAGGCCGGCGTCTCACTACCGAGTTTCAGAGGTGTTGGGAAACATTTCGACGAGGAGCCGCAGGAGACAGAGGAAGAAAGGATACAGCGGGAACTCGGGGAAGTAGAGGGCAACGTGGTGGACCTCCAATCTGTGATTCGTGGAGCACTCATTAGAGTGGCCCTCGGATGGATGATGGATGACCTGTGGTCTTGTGAACCGGAAGTCTTGGATCTCCAGGCCAGGATCCGCGGAATGTTCGCGAGGGAGAGTTTCGCCTACACTTTCGAGATGAATGGCTGGGCTTCCGATATGCAGGCTCTTGCTAGAGGTCTTTTGATCCGGAAGGCTATGGAAGAGAAGAAGAGGTCGCTGAAAAGGAACTCTAAGCTATTCGCCAAGTTACAGGCTGTCCAGCGTGGCCAACAAGTGCGGGAAGCACTCAAGCAGCAGAGGAAGGAATTGGAGCGAGCTGCCCCTGGTGTTACTAAACTGCAGTCGGCCATCCGTGGAGCTCTGTTCCGACACGACTTGGGTGCGCATATGGACGACATCTATGACAGCGAAGCCGATGTGTCCGGATTGCAAGCCCGTGTCCGGGGTTTACTCACTCGCAAGGCACTTGCTAATCAAGCGGCGGAGCTACGCGATGCTAATCAACAAGTCGCCAAGCTCCAGGCTATTGCTCGCGGTGTGATGTACAGGAGTCGGAAGGCTAGTGTTATGAACAAACTTCAGGCGAAACCTGGTTCGTGGGAAGCAATTCAAGCTCGTGCGAGGGGTATACTGTACCGCCGAAAGTACGCTGAGCTCATGCGACGGCTCCAGGCTGCTTTGCCGAGTATCATTCAATTCCAAGCAGCTATCCGCGGTGCATCTGTCCGACACGATATCATGGGCAGTCATGATAACCTTTACGACGAGGAAGAGCCTGTGGTGGACATACAGAGCACTATCAGGGGTATGCTCGCCCGTAAAGCATATCAGGCCAAGGTAGCTGCTGTCCACGCTCAGGTTGGCAAGATTATCGAACTTCAGGCTCGTGGCAGAGGCGCACTTATGAGAGGAAGCAAGAATGTCTTTGTTGCCGAGATGGTCACTCACCACGAGGAGGAGGTTACTGGACTTCAAGCGTGCATTCGGGCCGCCCTGGCACGGAAGGCTGTTCGTCATACAGTTGAGGCTGTGATCGACGAAGAACCAGAAATCGTCGATTTCCAATCACTCGTCCGAGGAGCACTCCAGCGCAAGGCTTTCCACGGTAAACTTGAACACTACAGGCAAAATATGGACAAAGTTATCAAGCTCCAGAGCTTCGTCAGGGCCAAACAACAGGGTGAGGCTTATAGGAGTCTGATGTCTGGAAAGAATCCACCGGTTGGTACTGTCAAAAACTTCGTTCACCTTCTCAATGACAGCGATTTCGACTTTGACGAGGAAATGGAATTCGAGTCTAAGCGGAAGACTGTTGTTCAGCACATCCGACAGAACGAGCTACAGGAACAATATATCGAACAGCTTGACATTAAAATTGGTCTTTTGATCCGCAACAAGATTACTCTGGACGAAGTTATCAAGTACCAGAAGCTTGGTGGTCATCATGGCATCATGCTCGGCAATTCGGAGCTCGGATCCTCTGATCCATTCGACCTCAAGGCTCTCAACAAGAACTCCCGACGGAAGCTCGAACTCTACCAGATCTTGTTCTTTGCTCTCCAAACTCAACCTGTCTACCTTTCTCGCATGTTCCAGCGTGTGCGTCAGGTCGGGACTGCGGAGAAGGATCTGAAGAGACTTGAGAACCTGATAATAGGCTTATTCGGGTATGCGCAGAAGAGGCGAGAGGAGTACTACCTGCTCAAACTGATCGCTAAGAGCATACGAGACGAGTTGGAAGTATCCAAAGAGCCCCAGGACTACCTCCGCGGAAACTTCTTCTGGAGCAGATTGGTGGTCAACTATATCCGCTCGCCGAGAGACCGAAAGTACATGCGCGACTTTTTGGGACCTATTCTTAAGGGGAGGGTTGTCGACAATGACGCGCTTGACCTCGAAAGCAACCCGCTTCAAATCTATATGAGTTCTATCAACAATGAGGAGCTGAGTACCGGAAGAAAGAGTCAGAGGCGGAGGGATATCACCCCCGAAGAGGCAATTCGAGATCCTGATACAAGGAAGGAGTTTGTACAACACTTGGAAGAACTGCGCGATCTTTGCGATTGTGTTCTGGATGCGATCGAGGAGAACGCCGGCAGGTTACCTTACGGTGTACGACATCTTGCGCAGGTATCGCATGATGCCCTGCTCCTGAGGTTTCCCCAGGAGCATCCGGATGGTATTATGCAGGTCGTTGTTCATTTCTTCTTCCTCAAATACTTCAATCCGGTTATTCTGAGTCCGGAGACGTTTGGGATCGTTGACAGGAGTCTTGCTCCCGCACAGAAGAAGAATCTAACGATCTTGAGTAAGGTGCTGAGTAACATCAGTGCCGGAAAGCTGTTCTCACATGGTGAGGATGTTTACTTGCAGCCTATGAACAATTATATGAGTGAAGCCATCGGGAGGATGCTTGGCATTTTTAGGAATCGTAAGTTGATGATGTTTTGGTACTCACACAACTAGGTGTAGTTGCTAATGACCGGGATAGTTATCCAAGTACCCAATGCCGAGAAGCAGTTCGATATGGACGAGTTCGATGATTTGACATCTCGACAGAAGCCGACTTTGTTCATCAAGATGGCGGACATCTTTGCTCTTCACGCCATGGTGTCGAGAGAGATGGACTTTATGGCTCCTGAACGTGAAGATCCTCTCAGAGATCTCGTGCGGGAGCTCGGCAATGTCAAGAACACGGAGATGGAGTTGGCGAGCGTTTCTAGTAGCGAAATCTGTCTTACTCTCGATCCAAGGCTGAGCAAAGTCGAAGGTACGATCGTGAGCTCCATTGGTGATTAGTGGATTATGCTAAAACCTTTTCACCCAGATCCCGAAAGCAATATCAAAGCACTTTTCACGGAGACCAAGAGATGTGTCCTGTACATCATAAGAGTGCAGACAGGCACCGATCTTATGGACATCCTTGTCAAGCCGGTTACGGACGAGGACGAGTACAAATGGCAACAGGTCATCGCCGAAGACGCTGCCGACACCCGCAAACGCGCGGCTTACTCCGATCATATGCCATCGCACCACACCCTCAGCGATGTGAGCCTTATGACCTACAGCGAGCTGAAGAAGACGGCGTTAGAGAATGTGTTGAAGCTGGAAAAGACGGGCAAGATTACCAGGAAGAACCAGTTCCAGGATCTTCTAAACGCCATTGCTATCGATATCCGGACGAAACACAGGAGGCGAGTGCAGCGCCAACGTGAGTTGGACGGCGTCAAGCAGACACTGAGCCATCTGGGCGAGAAGGCGAGATTCTTGGACGACAAGCTTCAGAGTTACAATGACTATATTGAGCAGGCCATGTTGACGCTGCAGACGAAGAAAGGGTATGTTTTTCTTGTCGCGGGTGAGAGCGATTCGATTTTACTAACGAATGTCGTTTATCTGAATACAGAAAGAAGAAGACTATATTGCCCTTTACGAAGCAATACTTCCACCTTAAAGAGCTCCAACGCTCCGGACGGGTGCCGAAGTTTGGCAGCTACAAGTACAGTGCTCATAACCTGTTTGAGAAAGGCGTATTGGTGTCGATGGAGGGTTATCATCACTATGATAAAATAAACTTTACCTTAAGCTCGGACGAGGTTGGAGTTTTCCTCATCGAGGTCAGCCAGGGCGCCATGATGCTGCCCGGTGGTAGTGCGAAGATTCCCTTGGATGATTTGTTGCAGGTGAGTTGAGCTCTGCGCGATCACACGGTTTGGGGATCGAAACTAATTTGTTCTTAGGCACAATATAATAATCATCAATTCATGACCTTATTCGAGGGCATGTGCAAGCTGAATGTCAATTTGTTCTTGCATCTTCTGTTCAAGAAGTTCTATAAGGATGGTTGAAGGAGCTTCGATTTGGTTTTCTCTGCTTCTTTCGCTCAATTTCCTTAATCTGAACTCTTGAGAGCGTCTATTGGGTCTGCTGGTTTGGCTCTTTTGCTTCTCGGTATTCTTGGTTGAGTTCTCAGGAGTAGCATATTTTTTACAGCATAGTTTCTCCCTTCTTTCTCTTTTACTTTTTAGTTCTTCATCATGGGTGGCATGGTATTCAATTGGTAGGGGATAGATTGAATGAGGCACGTGCACGCTGCGACGGCCGTTTATTGTTTTACTTGTTCTTATTTTCTTTTCCTTCCTCTCGTTTGAGGGATATACGAGAATGAGTGCTAATGTTGTTACTGACGTATTACTTATATCCATATGTCACGTTTTGGGACCGATTTGTTTGCATGGCGATATTGATATCTTCATTTTTCTTGTTCGATTTCTTTCTAGTTCTATATTCATCTCGTTCTAGCGGGCGTTCTTTTTATGTTTTGTTGCATTTTCTTGAGTAATGTTTTTTTGAGTGGACGGCTTGGTATCTTCTTCTTTATTCTGTGTGGAAGATGGTAGTACTAGTACTATAGTATATGCCGGTAGTGTAGTATTGGAATATAATGTTTTGGTTGAGCCAAAGATCGAGAGTGGTGTGGTTTCTCGGGTGAGGTTACGTACGTAGTATTTTGGATATGCAAGGATATTTTAGAGTTTTGGAGTATCTGGTATGGGTTTTTCTCAGAAAGATATTTTTAAAGTTTGAAGTTTCGGTAGCTGGTATACTTTATAATTTAGGTCTTGTTAGTAAGCTAAGTATATCTTAGAGTTTTTTAAGTCTTCAGTAACGGTAACAGCGCTGGGGTGGTTCTGTAGATGTTGAGTTCCGTCCTTTTTTTCTTGCCGGTTGGAAGGGGAAGGTTGGTGCTGGGTTGGAGGCTGGGAAGGGTGAAATGGTATGAGATTGTGATGTCAGTGTATACTAGGACGCCATTTGGGGGGTTTTTTATTATTGTTGTTTTTTTGAGCGCTGGAGATGGAGATGGGAGAGGCGGGGCGGTGGATCATCTGGTGGCTTGGGCGATGGGGGGTATATAATGGGATTATTTTTCCCTGGGGATGGGAGCTTGCTTTGGACTGCAGACTACAAATCACAGACTACAGACTACAGACTACAGACCATCGACCGCCGACCACTGACTATTGGCTATTGAACCCCTGGTTACCGACTACCCCATCGTCGCCGAATTCTCCATATCGGTCCTCCTATTCTCCTCCCGGTATCCCTGTGCACACGAGGGAAACATATATACCAACTGTCAAGAAATAAAAGTATTTTTATTTGAATCATACAAAAAATGAAGGTCTCACTCCTTGAAGTCATCATCGCGATCTCTGCGTTCCTTGTTACGCCGGCATTTGGGCTTCCGATTACGAGTAATGCGGGGGGTACTGAGTTGTCCGAGCCGACGGAGTTTAATATTGGGGGGTGTAGTGCTCAGGTTGAGAGTAAGTTGGCTATGATACGGTGGGATGAGAAGGGTATGTATTTTAACATCCTTTGCCTTCCTTTTTTTGTGTACTTTTAAGGGAGGTATTTGGCTAATGGTCTTTATAATTTAGATCCTGAGAAGCTGATGAGGGAGCAGAGGGAGTATTTGGCCGGGAGGAATTTGTCGGATTGCAAGTACTTTAGGGAGGCTTCTGGGGTTGAGGAGTGTGTGGTTATGGGGAAGCGGAGTTCTGGTGTGTATACCCTTTTTCCTTTGAGATTTTTTGGGGGGAGTTTACGTTCTGACCTGGGGGACGTGGGATTAGTTACTCTTTCGGTGGTTTATATTAGGCATATTTGTGAGCTGTTGCATTAGATATGGAATGGGCTGAGGCAAAGCGTGGAAGGAGCTTATATTTGCTCATGGTTGGATTGTATGGCATGGTATTTGATTGTGTAGCCCTTGCTATTGGTTGAGGTTGGAAAACGTGCTCGAGAGAGGGGGTATGAGCGGGCACACGTGCGTCCCTTGGATAGTATGCACGTACACAAATAACGTGGGAAATGGTTAACTCCGCGGCTCGGGTTTTAATTGAATGACGTTCTCCTTTTATTCCCCGTATATTAGTGACTAGACGATGTGGACCGACGACGCAATTAGGTCGCGGCTGCTGGTGGCTATTGTTCTGGTTGTTTTCAGTGGGCGTTATGTATCTGCGACAAAAACCCTTCAACGTCGGGCGCCTATGCCTGAGCCTACTGGCGGTGGTAGCGGGGATGGTAAAACGACACCTACATGGGGGACGTCGACTCCGAATCTAGGGTTTGGGAATCAAAGTCCGTATTCGCCACAGATGGGGATGAATACTTTTGATACTAGCAGGATTAGCGGTGTGGATCCTCAGACTCCTTTCTCTCCGGGGAGGAATTATGTTCTTACCGCGTCCGGGAGGATTCCTGTCAACTCACCGCTTGAACTCAGTGCTAGTTATAACAGAAGCCCGAACTTCAGTGGGTATGAAAACCGGGATGATGACGATGACGGTATTATAGACACAGAGCCTGACGAGCTTTTATACCCAAAACTGCCGAAGAAAGAGACGTACGTTGGGAATCCGAAGGATATACTTGAACGGAATTTGTATGCTCGGGATAAGGGGATTACGTTGGATGTGGCCATGAAGGCTTTGGGGATTAAAAATCCTGAGGAGGACCACGGTGCCATTTCACCCTTTGCGGGGATTCTGAAAACACCGTCTATGATTGGCGGGCAGAATACTCCGAGGTATGATGGCACCAACAGTCCTAGATACGGGAGTCCATTGGCGAGGGATAGGTTTACGGTTGTGGACCCGGTTGAGAAGGTTTGGGGTGATGATGATGAGGGGAATGTTGAGGATGATGAGGATGAGGATGAAGACATGGTTGTTAACGTGCCGGTGTTTCGGAAGATGAGGTCGGTGAAGCGGCCAACGTTGAGTTTGAGGCCGGAGAAAGGTTATCCTGGGCTGTGGTTTACGGGGCCGAGGAAGGTTAATCCGATTGATATCGATACTGATACGATATCGATACCGATGCGTGAGTCTATCTACTTCGAACGTCGGACCCCCCTCTGGATGGGCTAGAATAGAAAGCTGATCATGCGTTAAACAGTGGCTACGGAAAAAGATCTGGCAGTCTCGCCGAACGTTCCGTCTCTCACGCTGGTGTCGCAGGATACGACCGACCCTTCATATGCAAATGCATTCGTAATGACACCCGGCGAAGCCAGCAGCATCGGTGTAAAAGTCAACGCTATAATCGACGAATCCAACGAAATGATCATGGCGGCTCAATATGACTATTTAAATCCCAACCCCAGCAAATGGATTGTGGACGAAAAATACGGCGGCGTGCTCAGACTCGCCGGTAGCCCATATTTCGTCTATATCTGCCACGGAACGGGGAAAAGGGCTGGGTTTAGACTGGGACTTTGGGATGATCATGATCTGAGTGATGTTTCGCAAAACTGTGTTTCCGGTCGGTTTTATTACATGGGTTGGGAGGTGGTTATGCACAGGGAGAGAGCGGACTTTCCAACGACGGGTGTAGAGAGAGAAGTGCGTTTTAACAACAAGAAGCTAACTTCACTCAATACGAGAGGATTGTTCACGATCAAGCTCCCAAACAAAGATTTGGACTACCTCTGGCATATCATGAATGTTGAGGATGCGTTCAGAGATACCGAGATGAGGCTACCGAAGTATGCACAAATTATGACGCTGCCGGCTTCACAGGTCAAGCGAGTTGTTCATGGCGGCGGGTTGAATGAAGGACGGCAGTTTTCATTATATGTGGGGGATATGATGCCGACGGGGAATAAGGTGTCAAAGGGGTGGAAGGCTTCAGATATTTAGAGGGTGCGCCGTTCCAGATACAGAGTAAGTTTTGTTGTGCTCTCCGTCTGCATCTTGAATTCCGGACATGGGGTTGGGTATTGACGGCGGTCACTAGCTTCCGATCCGAATAAGTATCCGATGGCCTGGTAAGGGGCACCTAGAATGGGAATTTGGCGCCAATATGTTAATGTAATATAGGTTCTTAACGGAAATCGACCCGAGAGCCGCCAACTACCGCACAAGGGATAAAGTTGGGGTAGAGGTCGTTATGGCGAGCTTGCAGGCCCACCCCAAGCCTGGTCTTTGGTACTACAATGCTACAACGGAGAGGATATACCAATTAGGCACCAAGAAGTTTATGTACACCTGTAGAAACGAAGACATGGGAGGCGCGTTTGTATTGTTGGGGACTTGGAGAGACGCCCTAAAAGATTGCAACAAGGAGTACGTGATCTATATTCCAGGCTCACCAGTCTATTGGTATTATATACCTCAGATTTGACAGACGCTGACTACGATTTGGGATTTGATAGATTCACCTACCCTATACAAATGCATATAGGTCATTATATTGGACCCCACGGACAGGTGTCTATGACGCTCGGCAGAGGACTGATGTGGGTAACACCTAGCGAAGATTGGACAATACCTGGGTATGCATACGTCGACGGCAGTAATATTCCGATAGTGGGTAGATTGATGACAATTGGCAAACCGAACTATTCCGGAATGACGAACTACGAGATAGAGGAGGCAGAGGAGTTTAGGTTTCTGTCAACGATGGTTACTGAGGCCTTCGTCGTGGATGTATGACTTCATAACAATTCTAATGGAACAAGAAATTCGAATTGTGCGTTGATAATGTTGGATTTTGTGATCCGCTGCGTTGTGTTTGCCGTGTCAAACGCCACCGTATTAGGACAACACCAGCGAGGGCTTCGAACCCTACGCGCCCAATCCGGTTAGACCGCTCGCTCACACAAAGGTCCGGCCAACCCAAGCAAATTTGCTAGCAATCTTGAATCTCGACGAACTATCACCAACATCGACGACGACACCAAATCCATACCTCCTCCCGACTCACATCTACCGACAACTTCCGACTCTTCATCACGTAAAGCTTCCCTCCTCTTGACACACCGTCCAGGGTCGAATACCACGACGATTCCGTGTCCCGATTGCCTGACGACCAGAGAGCTAATACGGATCCTTTGCTTGCCGATATAGTCTTCCAACAACCGCAATCATGCCTGGTGTTTCCGTTCGCGATGTACGTACAAAACGGTCCTCGGATTAAGAAAGTTTCCGATTATCCTACTTGGAAAGGCTGGAGTTTTGAAGGATTTATTGGAGGGGATAATGTTGGAAATCTGAGAAGACTTATACTGATGGAGTTTTGGTGGTTATACAGGTCCCTGCGCAGCAGTTCATCGAAGCCTATGCTGCCTTCTTGAAGAGACAGGGCAAGCTGCCAGTTCCCGGTACGAAAAATCTGCTGGAAGATGCATACTTCGATATGGGATACAGGGAACCGAGAAACTGATATGGTTTATGGCGTTTATTAGGCTGGGTCGATACCGTCAAGACCGGTAACATGAAGGAGTTGCCCCCTCAGTCCATCGACTGGTACTACGTCCGTGCCGCTGCCGTCGCCCGTCACATCTACCTCCGCAAGAACGTCGGTGTCGGCCGATTAAGAAAGGTCCACGGTACCACCAAGAACAGGGGTTCGCGTCCCAGCCACCACGTCGATGCCTCCGGAGGTGTCGACAGGAATATCCTCCAGTCCCTTGAGAAGATTGGTGTCTTGGAGCAGAACGAGAAGGGTGGCAGGAGCATCAGCCAGACCGGAAGGAGAGATTTGGATCGTACGTTACCCTATGTTACGACAGGATGAATGGTGGTAGTGTGTCTGCGGATATGGATGCTAACGGGGATTGATGTTGCAGGTATTGCCCAGACCACCATTGAAGCCGAAGAAGACGAAGAGTAAATTTGCTTTTTGAATCTTCTGCTTTGCTCATTCTTCAGCTCTTTGTCTATACCCACCTAATCCAAAGCCTCGAATTCCTCCGACCATTTCAATGGACCTCTCTATCAAATCCCCGTCCAAAAGAAAAGAACCACTCCCCCGTCGACCTGAATCACTCCCCCCGACTCCTCCTCTTCTTCTTTCGTGCACCAAAACAGGAAACGTCGTAATGAACATGACCTTTATACTCTTTTTGTCACGGGGAAAAAGCTACAGCTTTTATAACTACTCATTTTTACATTTTTCATTCGGCGTACCAATGGGCTGATTCATTTTTCCTTGCTCCCTGTAATATCGATGTTCCCTTTTCCTTTTCCTTTCCTCTTTTTCATGAATATATATTTTTCTTCCACGATGGACGCCTGTGCAAATGCGGGCATGGAAGCCCAGTGGAGACGCAGTTTTTTCTGGTTGGAATTGACTGGAAACGAAGCGGATTCGAGAGAAATAGACGTGGTTACAAAGGCACCTTACCATACCAATCGTGATATTCTTATCATGGTATCCAACCGTAGAACCCAAGTCCCCATCGATAGCTAGACCTCAACCCTACAGCCGTTAATAAAGCTCTGAATGGCGATAATCTGGTTAGTGCTGATGCGGCTCGAATCCGCAAACGGAAAAGGATGCATCGCCGCACCTTGTTTTGGAGGCCCTGTGACGTCAAGCAGCGACAACACAGCCAATTCAGTTCCATCCAAAACTCTCTCCGACCTTTCTTTTGAGTTCGGATTCATCACCACCAAGTTAAACTAAGTTGTACTCTTGAACCTTTCGTCTCTTCCACGGTCATTGTCACCGTGATAATCATTAACATCAAAGTACTTGATCATCAACAATATTACCCTCTCCCACTAAACTAAGCATACTCGTCAACCAGTTCATAAGCAATGGCAACCGCTCCACTGGTCTCCATCAAGGACGTAACGTCCTCCCAAATCCCTCCAAACTCTTCCACCCCGATCCCGTTAAAATCTGGCACTCTGACACTCACCGAGCCTCTGGCCGGTGCGAATCCTACCTCTGCCAAATTGTTCCTTACTATCACGCCGGATCCTACATCCTCGTCGGTGGACAAGACGCCTTTAACGTTTCCTATCCATCCGGATCTCTTCCTGGGCAGCAAGTCCGGACTCTGTCAGACATTTCGGTTCAAGATTACGGACGAGTTAGGGGCTATTGAGGTTGAGCTGCCGGAGAGTATTAGTGAGGAGGATGCGTTGGCTTTGGAGAAGGTGATGGTTTACAATGGGTTTTTGAAGACGGGGATTGTGGCCGCTGCTGATGAGTATGTTCTTTCTTCGATGCTTCGTGGTTGAATTGGTAGAGAAAGGAAGGGATGGTGCTAACATGTTCTCTCAACGAATGAAATAGCTTTTCAAAGACGATTGCTGAGACGGCCGCTAATATCAAGAACTACCTGAGCCGGAAGACGGACGAAAGAAATGAGCAAGCTGTCGCTCCGGAGAAAGATACCGAGTTCTCGGATATCACGAAGGAGATCGTGGATACTACTGAAGTCGCCACGGAGAAGGTTGCCGAAACTACGGCTACGGTTGGGCAGACTATTTCGGTAATTTACTCATTTGGTATTAGGGTCTTTTTACTTTATACGGGACTAATGGATATTATTACAGGACGCAGTCTACAGCGCCGGTACATGGATCGGGGAAAAGACTGGTTTGAAAGGTAACCAGAACGAGTCGTCGCCATCGGATCAGCCAAAGTCGTTAGCGAAGGAAACCTTTGATCAAACGGTCGAAGGAGCTGCAATTGCTGGGAAGGAATTGGGTAAAGGTATCAAATTGGTTGGGTCGGAGATCGGGGAGTCGGCTTCGAAGATTGTCGGGCACGATTATGGGGATGATGCGAAGAAGTTAGCTGATGGGGCAAGAGGGGCCGGCGCGAATGTGGGGAGTGCGGCTATCAATGTTGTGGAGGGGACGAGCGTTGCGATAAATGCTGCGAGGGCTGGGATTGGGGCTACAGTCGAGGGAAAGAAGGACGACATGAAGAATGAGGAGGGTAAGAAAGAAGATGATAAGAACGGGGAAGTCGAGAAAGGAGGAGAGAATGAATAGATGGGTTTGCCTGCGGCATTGGTACGATAGCAGGACGCAGCGGTGTATTTCGGTCTGCTTGAGGCTTCTCAGGCGGTGGATCTCGTGATGATTTTGATATTTGTGATACCTTTCTGTACCTCTATTTCCTTGCTCAATGGAACATGACACACTGCGTGCATAACCTTTTCGACAGCGGGCGCAGCCTTGTCTGCTCGCTTCCAGTCTCGTGCAAGTAACATGATACCTTCGTCGTCCAAAGCCACCGTTACATGTTTACACGCATTGGATTGTTCCACGCAGAAAACCATGAGACGAACTAATTCACACCGGCGCCCAGGTTTCAAAATTAGAATAACAAGAACATCTAAGCTTTTTCTTCGCCGCCTGCTGACAATGGCAATTGGCACGGTTTCGCGGTATGAAATACAGAGTGGACCTTCCCGCTATGGCATAGTCTTGGCGCTAGCAGGGGTGCTCGAGATGGCGGACCTGCATGCAAGAACACATTCAAGGATGGCAATTGAAGTTGCGAAAGTCTGGATGCAACGTTTGGGGGGTTGGCATGAAAATTCTCCGTGCACCCGCGTGGTTCAGGATTCAGATCGGAAATCGAGTCTCTTATATGATCACGGGCTAGTTGCAACATTCGCTTGGGACAGGCCTTGGTATATAAGGTGCAGACAAATCTTGAGACTGTTGATGCTTTTCACTACGATTTTGCCAAAGTAACTCTCGTTTGCTTAACTAAAACAATCAAGTTTTACGCAGTCACTCGTTATTTCCTTGTGGATCCCAATCCTTTTTCTTCAAAATGAAGAACTTCATTTCCAATGTCGCCTTAATTGGGTGAGTTACTATTTTCAGGATATACATGATCAGGCGTAAAAAGAATAACTACTAATCCGGGTTTGTGAGATTTCAGTGCTTGTGCTTTGGGCGTTTCCGCACAATCCTCTACCACATGCACCTACTACTCAAGCAAGACCGGGTGCCCGGCCGTCTACGACCCTTGCTGCGCTTTCAACTGCATTTCCGCAGGGGGCATGTTCTCCAGCTGCTTCGGTCACGATGAGACCCGTCCCCAGGTCGTCTGCAGTGCCTGCCCGTCCCCAGAACCAAGCAGTGTCCCGTCAGAGCCAGCGTATACTCAAACCACCAGCCCTGTTCCGGAAACAACAGATGCGACCGCTGTTACTTCGTCTTCGACTGGAACTTGCACTCCTTACCACCTCATGACCGGGTGCCCCAAAGTCTACGACCCGTGTTGCAAGTTCAATTGTATTGCTGCGGGCGGGCGGGGTTCCACATGCTTAGATTATGACGATACCAGGGATCAGGTTATTTGCGACGCCTGTCCTTCTTCCCCTGCTACCGATGGGGCTTCTGAAACATCTGCTTCTTCTGCCTCTTCTGCTGCAGTTGAGACTGGTAGCTCATATATTGCGACCACCGGCGGGGTCACATCTTCCGCTGTTTCCTCTGTTCCTCAGACTATTGAGTCTTCTAGTGCACCGGTTACCAGGAATATTAGCTCCACTGCTCCACCAGTGCCATCTGCTACTAAGGATGTTGACTCCGGAGCTGGTATGGTGTCTGTCGGTGCGGCCTTAGGGTTGGGATTGATCTGTGCGATTTTGGCTTTGTAGATATCTTTTAACTAGGTGGAAGGATTTAATGGTGGTGGTTTAGAGAATTCCAAAGTAATTTTTCATTTAATAGTTTAAACCGGTTTCGTAGATATTATCAGTATCCTCTCAATGTTTGTGCATTTGTAGCCCATAGCTTCCAAAGAGACTGAGCTTCCCTACTATTTAGTCTACATGAGAATATCTCGTTGTCAGGAATCAAAATGCAACATCCCCGGCTTCCCAGCCAACCGAGAATGACTTCTATAGCGCATTTCTGCCTGGAACTCATGCTTACTGTGAGGCAACGTGGCCGAGTGGTCTAAGGCGCTGTGTTCAGGCGAATCGATCTGATTGGTTGATTTCAGTATCGCAGTGGGAAACCGCAAGGGTTCGAATCCCTTCGTTGTCAAAGCATTTCTCTTTTTGCGGGTTTTCGACCTTCTTTTTTAGTTTTTTGGTTGTGTGGGCGAGGATCAGGTTTCGTCGGCAAACTCTTTATTTGATCGGCCGCTGTTGGATTTTTGGTGCGTAAAACGGTCTGGTCACGAGGGAGAAGGAAATTTATTTCCAGGCCTATGACAAGATTTAATCCACTCTCGGAATTCGTAATACTAAGGGGAGCGTTTAAATTCGAAATCAGGAATTATATTCGCTTTCAATTGACTCTTTCTCGCGACGATTCTCCGCTGGTTCAAGTTGTGTGGTCGACACCCCGCCGTTGTGTGGTATTTTGGACTTTGGGCTTGGCTCCTCCAAAAGGGAAATTCCGGATGTCGTCGCGAATACCTCATCGGTAGCCGTTATATATACGGATGTATGCATATGCGTCCGCCCAGCTGCACCTAGCCTCGCAACCGACCATACTAGCATAGAACCCTAAGGTTTGTTTCTTTGTAAACTAGCTAGGCCGTGTCTTCCGGCCAGGTTCCGGATCATCCGTTTGTCGTGTGACGTCCGGGATCCTGTTCAACGTGTCCAGTCGTTCCGTTCGACCAATACCTAGTACTTAAGTCAGTACTTAGATACTTAAGTTTTTCATGTAAAAGTTCTTTCTGCTAATGGTAGCCGTCATTCGCGCAAAAAAAGGACATGTGATGGCGGTACACGGAACACGTCTATGATGTTAGGTACCATATATCGAAGTATATTGGCATTACGTCGGGCAAAGAGCTCTGCGGTTTCTTGGAAGTTAATCTGATGCCCCGCATAATCTGAGATTTGGATGACAGAGTTGATGACGTCTGTACAGGGTATTCCCTTGAGAATGGGATTTGAAATGAGAGCTCAGTGGTTGGTGTCCAGCTTGCGTGTTAGGAGTTTGAAGCTGTGTCTATGGATATCGATGCCGGATCCGCGAAGCATGCCGTGTGAATTACGAGATGGATTCATAATCATACGATCATAGCAAACTCGCCACGAGCAATTCCCCAAAGCAGCCACTTGAGCAGTTGACGTATAAATGCTTTGGAAGTTCATGTTTTTTCGACGGCATTAGCTCCATTTCCCTCACCACCCTCGACCTCAATATTGGACATAAATTGGCATATCCTCAAGTTTAACACCAAAGATCAAACTGGATACATAGATCAATACCCAGGCTTATAAGCGCTATCTATAACACATCGATATGGCGGAACGATCGGGAAGTCTCAAATCCGGCCTTTTGGCCATCCGTTTCCTCCAATTCGTCTTCGCCGTCATCCTCGTCGGTATCTTCTCATGGTTCCACCAAGAAATGAACAGAGCCGGCTACTTCAAATTCTACGTTTCTGACGTACCCTTGGGATTCTCAGTCGCTGCTCTCGTCCTGTCCGTAGTCGCGACAATGACCCACTTATTCCTCCAAGATGATTCGCAGACTCTTATCGCTCTTTTGGACTTTTTCTTGTTCGCCGGATACTTCGCCTCATCGATCGTTTATCGACATAACTTTAATGCTAATTGTGGAGAAAATGAGTTGGTGAGGGTATTTCGAACGATTGGAGTGCAGAGTTGTAATATGGTGAGGTTGGGGGCGGCGCTTTTGGTGCTTCAGACGTAAGTCCATGCATCTGTTTAGTTGACTTTGTTGCCGATGTTGCTGCTGACTAGCATGGCTATAGAATCCTTTTCTTCCTTTCGATGGCTTTATCTCTCCGTCTTGCTCGACGACGCCAGGCTGTTGATAATACGGCTGGTATACATGAAGAGAAGAGCCGGTTCGGGTTCGGAAGGCGAAACCGTAGGCAAGCCGATCCTGCCGCCGTTTGAAAACGGAAAAAGGACTCTGTAGTGCGTGGGTCCGAGTGGGAAACCTATTGAAGGAATTATTGCAATATTTGGGGTGTAGGAAGTGATATCGGCGAGAAGTTAGCACAATGTAATTAATACCTCTGAGCTTGTTCACGTTCATTCAATACGATTTCAGGCTTCTGTTGTTTCAGCTGCGCGTTTGATATGTTGCATTTTTGAAGTCTACGGCTTTCTTCAGAGTCAACTGCGCAGTTCAATGACAAGTACGTTGGCTTAACTTATCAAAATTTCTGACTTACGACGTGCTAAGAAATCCAGAATTCTGAATCTAAGTGAGATGTGCGTGAGAGAAACCTGGTGGTTTATTGTGTCAGACAGTCCTCCAGGATTTCAGCCAGTTTTTTTTTTTACGAATCTAGGCATCTGGCTGCTAGAGCTATAGGTGCTGTAGAGGGATCAAGGACAGGTCGCATTAATATTGGATGAGTTTCTTATCGGAGAGCGAAGAGGATGGGGTTTGGCAACAACGAGTTAGCCTTATAAGGATTGAATTCGGGCATCGAATAATACAGCCTCGAGGGAAGGGATCGCATTAGCCCTGATGTTGTATACCACGCCGGAATCGAATATTCCCAATTGAATTGTCAATAATTTGAAATCTTACACATCAAAACGCTTTACGGCCTTTGAATTATCGGATTCTCTTTTAAAAACCTTACATACATACCGAGATATCCCATCTTAATGACATAGCATAGCTGATAGATTGATCGCGACCACACACCCCGGCATATCCTAAGCGTCGCGGTATACCGGTATTTGCATTCTGTTGAGCTGAGTGCGATACCAATAGGTCCATAGCTGTAATCGATACAATCGATACTTAATTACCTGAGTACTTAAGTACTTACTCTATCACCGAAAGTGACATCGACACACACAAATTACCTACTCAAGCATTCGGCGCTGATACTTAGGTACATAAGTACTTACTTCGCACTTGCGATCCTCCCACGAACACCATTCGGGAGATCCCTCAACACCAGTTTCACCCTCTCGCTCACTTTGCCGCCGCTCCATTGTTCAGCCATCTTATGCATATTCCCCTTCCTCCTCGCCTCGTCCATGTCTTTGGGTAGCAATCCACGCTGGAAGACCTGAGTATAGAACTCATGAAGATCCAGTCTGGTTCTTGTATCGAGCCGTGGGTGGAACCCATACTCTATTGCTGCGGTCCCGATCTCCGGCGGAAGCGTCAGAACATTCACATCCTCGATCGCGAGGAAGTGTCTTAGCCTCCACACCGACGGCCGAGGGCTTTTACCGGGGTATGACAGGAATTCTCGCAGTCCGGGAAAAGCTCTATCAAGCCTGGTTCCGTAATCTTCGGCGCCTGTAGAGGTGCCGTATCGACCAAATAGGTCCATCAACGACCCTGCCTCCCAGGCTTTCCAAAAGTCGGTGAAGTTGCATGCCGGGATATCTGGGGGGAGGTGCTCCACCCGCAGACTTTGGTAGTGGTCTTTCACGAGTTTGTTGCCGAGCAGAAGCCACTGGTAGTAATTTGAGAGCGTGGTTTCCCCGTACACGTCGGAACAGACGGCATAGCCAAAATCGTACCAGAGATCTAGATGCGCCATCTGGGGAGGGGGGTGGATACTGTCGAGCAGCATGGACAAAAAAAGGAAGCAGTATTGCTTTGCGAACGGACTTAGATCCTCGACTGCCCTGGTCTGGTCTGCTGGGTTGAGATATGCTCTCGCCTCCTTGTATCGCTCTTGAATGTACTTCTCCACGTCGTCCGTGTCACGCGCAACTTCTTGTTCGCCTTCGAGAACGTGCCTATTACGAAGAAACCAGGGGTAGTAGCCGCCACGGGAGCTCTCAGGTAACTTGGAGAATAGCTCCACGATTTTGTCGACGAGAATGCCGTCTATCCTCCACCGATGCACCTCTTCGCTGGAGATGTCATGGTACTTGAAAATTCCAATATAGAGCCCAAAAAGGTTTGTCTCCTCATGGTGGTTTCTACAGCGCTGGAATCCATAGTCTTCGCGGACCCCGGGGTCCCGTGGGAGTATGTCATGAAAGCAGTCCCGCTGGAGAAGGTCTGCCGTGGTGATTGGTCCACGGTTACAGGAGAACTTGTGGGAGTAGGCGGCCGACTCCTCGCAACTGACGCTGCAGAACCAGGCCCCACTACAGTGAGAGCATCGTCGGGTAGTGATTTTATCGCAGTCAAAGTCCCCACAAGGACCGGCCATGGGTACCACATTGCCATCGGGATCCTCATTCGTGGGGTCCCCCATTGCATCTTCGTATTGTGGTTCTCTGTCGATATATATCAGTCTTTGTGCGTTACTCACTGGAGGATTGGTAATCAAGAAATAGCCTACTCTACGTTTTCTCTCGGGAAAATGAGATTTGCCCTTTGGTTCTCAAGATACTCCTGTACCATCTGAGCCATCGAAGGCTCTCCGGAGCCCGGGATAACCGTCTTGATCGAAGATGCGCCAACAGTTGACTCCTTTGCATGCCTCAAGATCTGTGCATCTCGACCCAATAGCTTTCGCTTTACCAAGCCTTCGACACCTTTCAACGCCGCCACTACTCGTTTCATCTGCGCGGGGTTCATGTCCAAAAAATCTGGTAGCCCCCATAGATTGTACAGCTTCCCATGGCAGCCTCTCGTCTTGACGCCAGTGAATAGATCCAGAAAGTGCCAGCAGAGGAAACAACTGTTCTTACTGCAGCCAATATACCCGAGTACCGACTCATTATTTGCAATGGCTTGTATGTAGGATGGCAATAGTTTCATTTCAGCATGTGCCTCCCAAGTCCATGACCTCATTTTGTTGAACTCTTGAAGCAGTTTGTTTTTATTCCATCGAGCCTTTTTGTCGGCAGAGCCTAGGAAGCTTTGCACCTGGTTGTCTGTTAGAGTATATCCTAGATGCCCGAAGACCTGTGCGAGAGTCCACTTTGGAGCATCTGTTTTATCGCTTTTGGCGGGAGCGTTACTCTGGGCTGAAGGTTTGACGATAACAATGTTGATATTCTCGAAGCCCGGTAGTCTTTCCGCGGCCCTGGTGAGGACGTTAAATGAGCCCTGGAGCCTCCCTAGGAAACCTAGGGAACCCCGAAGCTGTTCCCGTCCAGAGAAAGGAAGCGCAGAAAAGTCATCCAGTGAGAAGTTCTTGTATACAGAATGGGCTTGAGTCACCAGAACCTCGTTTCTAATAGCTGTGGAGGGATACTGGGCAAATGCGGCATCTCGCAGTTTGCACAGATGAGAAACAAGGGGAGATTCCACGGCTTGAGGCTGACCGCCCGAGTATTCAGGTGGGAGACACCGTTTGAGGGTTTGTCTAAGGTCAACGATGTAGTCTTGAATCCTCGTCTCGTAGTGCTCGAGAAGTAAGTTCCATAACATAGAACTCTGCTGGTTACCCCTATCTTCAGCTTTAACCCCGAGGCGCAGGGCTTTTGTCAACCCGTCGAGGTTCTTGATATATACGTTGGACCGAAGGCGATATATATAACTTACCCAGGCCATACGCAATGAGACGCAGTAGCGCCTCAACCTGCCCAAGGAATTCCACATCATTCGGACGAAACTTATCGTTTCGAGTGACAAAGACGTCAACTTTGTCATGACCATTGACCATCATGGTAGCGGCGATATGTCGACCACCCTTCTCATTAGCCACCAGCTCGGCTAGTCTATCAAGAAAGGCCCTCCGCAGGTGATCGGGATTGAAATCCGTGAGCGCTAATGCGGCCATGTTGGAGGCGACGTCGTCAAAAACGGAATCACCGTCGGTTTTGGCATCCCGCTCCGGCTCATCGAACCGAGACGGAGGTTCGACTTGACCGTGGTAACGTAAACGTAGCAGCTTTATAAGGCCTTCGAACTGAGCTCTGTTGACGCCGTTGGCTTCCCAATCAAATCGGGATGCCATTTCATCAGCCTTTATTTTCTGACCTATGAAGGCGGCTTGGAATCGATTTTGGTGATCACAATAATATCGTAGCTAACAAATATGCACTGGAAATTTCAACTGATCAAGTGGGGAGTCTGTCATGAGGTTAGGCAATAGTATGCGTTGGTCCTGCAATTGCCTAACTCTCGGACTCGGGAGAGCATCGAATCGCATCAGCCTCGAAGGGCCGAATTGCACATCCGTTCCTCGCGCAGTTGCTCGTTGCCAGTCGTATAATAAAACGTCAGTATCGAGTATTTCCCATTGAATTCGTCTTCTTTAGAAATAATTCGATTTATTTTGCTGTATCACAAACACCGACCAGGTTCCAGTCGAATTTTATCATGGTATACCGGTACAGTGGTGCACTAGTGCTAGGACCCCGAATAACTCACATCAAGATCGATTGCAAGATATATCAACGTTCCCTTCAAGATTTTCTATTCATGATATACGCGTATATGACCAACCGTGCTGTTTTTAGCTCAGCGTATACGTACTCTGTCTGCTTAACCCAACACCAAGCCTTGTTGTATATATCAACTCTAGATATCGCAGTTGACCTTTCTCCTTTCAGTTTTCGGTTCGGCGTTTTCGCAAACGTCGGAGACATGCTCAACCCCGGCCGGTTTCCCCGATATGGATCACTAGCTCCGGATCCAGCGACGACCCGAGAATAGTCCACGGAAGCTAGCGACCTGACATATATGCATCCTAGGTCCGCGGAGAGAAAAAGAAGTTGCCCATAAAGTGTATTCTTTACGCGTATACGACAGCAGCTTACCCGCATGGCACTGCCCAAGGCGGCTTTGACATGGCGGGCTAAGATGTTTGTTCGCGCTGGGCGCTCTGGGGAATACGTTTAGAATGCTGGTCGACCATACGGCGGAACATGTTCTTGCATTTGGGGTTGATCGGTATCATGTCGGTAGATTCCTAAATATGCGGACTATGACGCTAAATTTGAATTCGGGCCGCAGTTTGGGTGTTATGGAATCTTAAGACGATGACGGTGACGGCGAAAGGTGCTGTTCTTGAAATACTCATCTGAATTCTTTAAACCCGGAAATATCGTTAGTACTGTAAGTACTTTTGGTTTCAAAATATAAATACGAGAGGTTCTGGCGTACCATGGGGTGGACTAAACATCCCCATGCTCCACATTCCTCAGATTCATTGTTTCCTAACCCGATTAAAATTAATATTTATTATTTCGAATCTAGAAATTATTCGGAATACCAATAACTTGAAGCTCCGAAATATAAAAACTACAACATTTCCTCAATCTTCCTCTTTCCAAATTAGCCCCTTATAGTCCGTATTCACAATGGCCAGCGTACAAGAAACCGACGTAATCCATTATAGCATATCCGCGTTCTACGAAGAACATTCCAACAGCCTCACAAAGGCCCAATGTCTCCACGAAGCCGCAGTAATAGGGCTCAAAGCAATCGCCGAGGATACATGGCACGACCAAGAAACGAGAACAATATGCGATAAGCAAGCTGAATTTCACGCCAGTCGGTATCATCTTATACGATCCGTCTTAAGTGAAACTCAGAAGAGCCTTTCTTTTAGACTACCCACAACATTGAGCGCTGAGGAATCCATAAATTCTACGATGCCGAACGGGGGACCGACTATAGGTCTTGAAGAGTCTATGCTTTCGGAGTATGAACTCGAAAAGGCAGAAAATCCAGATCTTCCTGCTCCAGAGCGGATACAACATCTGTTAAATCCTACAAGTATACCGTCGTACTCTCAAAATCTGGATACGGCTCTACCTCAAAAGCAATACAGCATCACAGTCGACATCGATTCCACAAACCACAGCCACTGGCTCAACGCCCATCCGGTCGACCAGCCAGATCAAACATGTTATCGCTTGAGAGCCAATCGGTGGGACAAGGCCCAGTTCGAAAATCTAGCATTCTACCGCGCTACAGAGTTTATAATGCCTTGCATTGATTTCAAAATTGCGCCGGTGGCTTCCGCAGGAGATAAGAACCTTTCCGCGATGAGAAGTAGGGAGATAGAGTATACTCTGTCGAGCAGCTCCAGGCCCATAATTGAGACCCCTGGTGGCTCTGAGAGAAAGACATGGGACACACAGAGGGTCAAGTATGGTGGGAGGTCGTTCGATTGGGTTTCACAACAAGGGAGAGATAATATTCAGCTTCCTACCTTGTTTGAGGTTGAGAACGAGATTGTGGGAAACGAGTGCAAGGTAGTTGGGAAAAGGCTGTGCTGGGGGGATTTGAAATCTGGAAAGATACCTTCTGCAACAGTTACAATCGTAGGTGGAGTCGATCAATTATTTGAGGAGTTCATTATTGCCAGCCAAATGGCGAAGATGGCGATATTTTTGTTCGGGCATGATATTTAGGGTCCTAGACTGCATGTAACATGGAGCGGCTGATGGATTGGGCGCTTAGGATGCGCGATTTTAGATATGATTTTAATACTCCCTTGTACCTTATAATTTAAATTTATTCCTTACGCTTGCATTAAAGAGAGTTTAGTATACCCTAGAACCTTTTTCTGCGGAGTCCCAGGCGAGGGGGAGGAAACCTCAGGAGGCCCAAAATTGCACTGTTGTTCTTAAGATCTTCTATCTATTTTATCCACTCTATCCAATCATATGTGTAGGCTCGATGAGCGGGCTAGCAGAGATACTAATAGATATATTGGTAGACACGCTTAGTCAAAAGGTATAGTAGTTGGAGTATGTTGTAGTTAGGCTGGTAAGCAGGGTGGGAACTAGATTTATATCCACGACATCCCATGCCCCAGGATTCAGTATTGAACTCACGAGGCTACAAAACCAACTTCAATGCTGAAGAGAAGCTTCGAGTTAAGAGAATAGACGCCGAGATCAATCTAGCGTACCCTCAAGCGAAGTTAACACAGTAAGCATTGTTGTCGAAATAGACAACGGTGAGGGGCACCACAGGAGCCAACAAGAGTTGAATGTCAACTTTAACCAAATCCGTAAAGAGAGGACCAAAGGTCGCCTTCTGCATTGGCGCAACCAGTTTTACTAATTAGGTGAAAAGGGTTAGCTAGTCAGGTTGATCCAGTCCGTACTTGCGACGCGAAAACGGATAATCTATAACATACGAAGTCCCGGTTCATACACCAACTCCTGGACCACAGAGTTGCCATTCCTCCTTAACCCAACAGCTTGTATGGTACAAGCAACCGCCATACCAGTCACTTGTGAATCGGCTGTCCTCGCGACACAGGCGTAGAAGATGCTTTCTTGGTCAAAGGAGACAACGGTGGAATTTATAGGAAGCCATTTCGGTGTGGCGCCTAGAACAGCACCAACGACGCCGACGCTAGCGATATTTGGCGGACTTTCAGCGCGGATAGTGGTAAGCGGGAGACCGTAGCTAAGGCCTTCGTAGGCCAGATATCCGCCTGCGGTTTTAGCGATTGGGTCGCCGACAGGTAGGAGCCCGCCGAGGAATGGTGAGGTATCAAACTAGTTATTATTCCATTAGAAAACCTGGAATGTATATGGCACGGATGAAATATCCCTACCTTGTCAGTGAAGACCGTCTTAGACGAGCTGGCGGGCACCGATACGGCGTATCCAACTACCGCGGCGAGAAAGGCGGCCAAGATGGATTGTCGGTGAAGCGCAAACATGACTCCGATAGATAGCGATCAGCCGGACTGTATTTTTATATAATTATTAGTTAATGGTGATATATATACTGATCGAGAACTCAAAGTGACCCCGAGCAACGATATAGTGCCATGCATGAGCAACTGGTTAACCTGGAATTAATTGCTATGATGACGGCTGGGCTTCGGAAGGGTATTTATATGCGGTGAAATATCACCGCTACTTCCCTTAGGATACCCCTTACACCCATCTAGGCAGTTGGGTGACGCGGTAGTTCTAATATACCACTCTTATAAGAAATATATACTGTGTAACGGCTGATCTGAGAAATATAAATGTTGTACAAGGCGGTTTCCTCTTTTGGTATTGAAGTATCCCCTTGGCCTAAACGTCATCGCTCGGGCCTAGAACGCTCGATCGCTCGAGAGTATATAGTCGATCTTACATACGTCCTTAACATATATCCTCGATGTCAGAATAGCGTCAAGCTTAAGCTTAAGCACCCTTGTACACAGGCACAATAATAAGACATACTTTCAGTTTAGCGTTTAGTTAGCGGCCGCTCGCCTATGCATGTAGTGGCGCCATCAAACGTTGAATCCGAGCTCAAAGCTATGCGAATTCGATATCCTAATCAACTAGTAGCTGGTTATAAGCACGTATATATAGGTTATATATGACGAGCCAGAGAGGCACGATAGACAGCTCTAATCGAGACCCAGACCCTACACGTTCAATTTGAATTCGCAGATATCCTCAAGTTGTTTCAGACTTAAAAGGTCACAAGAATCGTTCCCTGTTAAACATTGACCGCACGTGTGATTCGATCGATATCCTGATCGTGTGTATCTACTTATAGACCGAATCCGCGGCAGAAAGGCATCGACCGTAAGTTGTTATCTAAAATCAGGATTTCTGAAAGGCTCAGAAACCCGACGCCTGACATGGCCGCTTGATAAAGTCAAAGAATACCACAGTAGGAATGGTGGCAAATCGATCTGCGAGGTTATCACACCATGGTATATATCAGGTGAATACGTCAGTATGTTACAGTGACACAGTGACATATCAAGTACTCGTTCCTAGTCAACTAGATCTATGGATAAACATCGTGTCATATATATATCATCATAGTATACTATTGCAAGCCTATGTTCCTTAATTATAAGCGAAGGATTCAACTCCTAAAGTTGTCGATCTCCCGACGTAAGATATAGGTATATATTAATATTATTCTAATACGATATCGAATTACTCGTAGCTACCCGTTGCATGGTAGCCCCTAGATTGGGTAATGTGATTGTATCATTAATTAAGTTTTTGTCCTATGCCCTGACAAACGGGGTTATATATATACTTACATATGAACATGATAAGGCCGAGGCACCGTATCATATACTGCCTGCGCAATGGAAATGTTAATATAAATATATATTGCGATTCCATGACCACGGTTGGAGTTGTTGCAATATCAACATTGAGGCTTACCAGGCGGTTTGCAAGCCGCCTAATCCTCATTGAATTAATTAAAACATCAGAGAGAGACCTTCACCTACTCTTGTACTGCCCACGCCAGCTACAAGCTTTCACTGTTCGATATATTCGTCAAATATTTACGAGACTCTACCGGATGACCATACCATAGTCAATGGCACAACACAGCACAGGGCCCTGAGGATGACCGGTAACTGTTACGAGACCGCCGTAACTCTGGGAATGTGCGTCGACTGTATACCTTCACCAGGGCGCGGGGGGCTGTGCCCCTGAGGCACCCCCCATGAGTTCCTGCACGCAACCAGGTAAACCTTGCATCCGTGCAGGTACCACAGTGTGTAACTCGAAACACAATCGCAATCGGACTAGCAAAGATTGTAATGCCTCAGCTCCACGAGGGTACGGAACGATGAGCCTAGCTGAAACTTACATGTTTACAGCCACCGTTTGCTGTAGAAGCGAAGGTGAGTGGGATATTTAGGGTGGTTGATGTTTCTATCCGTGTCCCCACTCCAGCCGGAAGCACGGTTGGCGATTCTGTCTTCGGATACCTTGCCCGCATAAAAGCGATGCTCGAATCTCTGTGCATCAGGTACTTCTGTGGTCCTGCATAGCTGTTCAGAAACTCTCCACAACAGCTACAATGCGAAAATACCACGTAGTACTACGCGAAACATCCAAGATCTAGAGCTAAAGGTTACCAAGATTAATACCAACCCGGGCACTCGGACGCTGCGTGGTACCACCGGTGCACCGATTCCTGCCACACTTAGTAATCCTATTCGCCTTGCCTAGATGGGCTTATATTTAAGGTTAGCGGCAAGGATTAAGCAAGCTCGAAGCGAGGCGGATCGTTTATGTGTACGTGTACAACGGCGTCGTCCTAGAATGATATGATACCACTCCTCGATATCAGGCATCCTTCATGCACAAATAAGCATTCACGCATCGACGGGAAGCGGTAGGTATTAGGCGTATGCGAGGTTCATTAATAGAGAAGGTATTATCAGCATAGCGCTGCACCAGCCGATATTCAAGTCCTCGCCATCGTTATTTCGTCGTACAGGTGATGCATTCAAGATTCATGCGAAATTGTTCTTGATAAAGAAAACGTGCGTCCTCGTAAGGATGATAACCGACCTGCTAATCATATCCAAGCTCCGTTCATAGCTTTAACCGATTAAGGTTCGATTTCCATTAAGCAAGCTATGACGCCCCAATTACATGCATCTTCTTAGTGATACAATCCCGAGTACCAATGCCGAAACCCCAAGTCGCTTATATCTCGCTATTATGCCCCGTATATTATATGATATTTGAGCGGCTTCTAAGCAAAAGGTACACTCTGTTATTATAGAATCAAAGGCAATAGCTCGCCCCATTAGATAAACACGTTTCCCACAGCTAGTCCAGACGGCCTATCAAAGCATACCCAGTGACCAGTCTTCGTGAAGAAAGTTTTAAAAGGCCTAACCTCTTCACCGACGTGCAAACTCCTATAGAACCAGTTCACTATTGACCTAATTTTGCTATAGTCGCACAACATATGCAAGCCGGGGCGTGCGGAATAGGCCGGATAATAGTTTATTTCGTCTTAATGACCCAAGTGCTCACTGAGGAAAAAAAGGAATTCCGGAAATAAGAATTATAAGCTTGAGGCGTTCTTGGACTTTAAACCTTCATGTTCGACCTGCATTCGAGAGCCTATTTTAGCCCACTTGTGTATTCAATGCGCATCCGTTCAGAATCGAAAAGTAGTATTTTGCCATTACCCGGTACCGGATTCTTTTCGAATTGCGTGTCCGGTATCACGGCAAAAGCTCGGTTAGAGTACTAGAACACGGCTTATAAAAGCCACCTTCGACTGTACAGCGCCTAAATAGAGCTAAAGTTTCCATCGACAGTCATGCTGAATTTGAGAGCTCGTGTAGATATTTCTTTTGGAGGCTATCAGATTCTTCGAGCCACATCATGCTTTTTGCTCGAGTTCCTGTCTCCCTGCATTAGCGTGGCCAGAATAATCGAATTTTGAACAATTGCATAGTGTAACACGACCGGTCGACTATGCCGGAGGCAAGAAGAGGAAAGTCGGTAAGCAAGCTTCACCGAGTGGAGAGCCAGTAGCATGCACGGTTTAGACTATATTCGGTAAGCCCCTCCGAGCAATCACGGATTTTGCCAAGAGAGATACACGGCTTTCTCCATCTCTTGAATGATGCTCGGTAATCTTCTGCACGGATAGAGCTTCTCAGACTAGATAGACTCTCTGGGATGGATTTACGGCATGTCTACTTAAGCAGTTAGGATCCAGGCATCATTTCGCTAGCGGTCCCGTTCGAGGACAGAAAAAAAAAAAAAAAAAACACCGACTCACCCGAGCAGAGAACACATCAACTAAAAACCTGCATCTCGGGATTGCCATGGAGCATGAAGCCGTCTATACACAATCGGGGCACTGGCATAACTGGCATACCCTCCACACCCAGCGTCGACAAGAACTTCCTTTTCTCTGCCATTATGCGCCGATCTCCCGGACCGGTGGTTCAGAAAACGCCAAGCTTGACGTCTTTGTGTGACAAACCCAGCTCCGAAGTTTGGCGGGCAGGTTCCTTGCTGTACCTTCTTCTTTTTACGAAAAACCGATAGGTCGTACTTTCCTTTTATCAGCTGTCAATTATATCACTACAAGCCTAGGGACGGGGGCATGCATATAGAGTTCCTTGTAGGTTACCGGACGAGAGTCCTCAAACATGCTGAAGTAAGATCATAGCCCACGCCCGTTTTCAACCGGAAACCACTGCCCTTTTCATGAACTCAAGGATAGCCGCCGGCACCAACTACAAATAATCATGATTCGGAGCTCGTGGTTTCCTTAGTGGACGCCAGAGACAGCATACTGCAGGCACTTCTTTGGAGTATTTAAGCTTTGCAGAAAGCCTTGCGTACGTAGGTCCAAACTCTGTTGAATTGTTCAAAGTTTAATCGTGGCTTGACCTGGCCAGGGCAATTCCTTCTGCAAGTCATCGGATATAGACAAGCCACTCTAGCTCCCCATAGTTAGCTTTGGTGGGGAATATAGAAAAACGCAAAGTCGCAGCTAATCCGACATTGTCCGTGATGAATTTACAGGTTCAATTATTACGGGCTGAACGTGTGCACGGGGACGTTCCGGGAACCGGGCGCCCTGGGCACTAAATCTGTTTCCCAAGACCCTTGGCCTGGAGCATAGACATCCAGCCACCGACCAAACACAACATGGCCAACGCGTCGGTTGGTGTGTGCCTGAGCGTTGGATATTATACCCTTTACGATATTTTATACCCCCCCGGCACCGATTGCAAGATATCACCAATATATTGAGATTAGGTGGTCCGGGGTTCTGCCCCTCGTCCCGAAAGCCTATTTTTCTCCCCAAATTAACATGGCATTTTACCAAGAACAATAATTAATAATAGATGGGCATGCAATCTCTGAAAATTGAATGCTTTATTGTTGGAGATTGCTCTATGTCATATCTACCTCTATCCCTGCGGCTCTCCATACAGATGTAGCCCAAAAACCTGTGATCCCCTTCTGCATGCAGGCGTACCCCAGCGTTTGGCTGAGAACGTGACGATACTTACTTCATGCGTTAAATTTCAGCATCAAATTTCACCTGGAGAAAGGTTTGCTTATCCCACGGGCCAAGGATTGCTAATTCTTGACATAGCAAAATAAGAGAGCTAGAGAATTTCAAGGCTTACAGACGCCCAATCCTTGGGGGAATCAAAAGCCTCCCACTCCTTTGCCCTTTTTGGGGTTAACACTTGGGTCTGGTCGCGTTGGGACCTGTTAACTTTCCCTGCAGATATATGGGGGTTTCCAACCATACCGTCCGTCGAACGGCGCATCAAAACGTTGGCTGGACATCTTGTCTCTCCTTGCCTCAGAATAGCGAGATTTAACAGAGTCGACATACGGAATGATTATTCAAAGATGGCTACTTCGCCGTGCTAGATCTGGCCGAAACGCCCCCCAAGCAAGGGCCCCTCAGTCAGGTTTAGCCCTCGAAGAGGAAAAGGGCAATGATTCTCGAAAGATCCGCGACTTTTCCTGCAAGTGGACTTGAATGTTCCGATATTAGACTGAGTGGGTTGCTTCAAATTTCTCGAGGAGAAAAAGGGCCTGTTAAACGTGCTGTCTGCAGCCAAGAACCGTTATATGGCATGCAATCCACATGTAGCGGCAGAAAGGTGTTCTGGCGACCTGACTTAAATGGGTGGGCTGGTTATGGGGTATGCTTTCTTCTTTCTCTAAATGTTTCCTTAACTGTTTCGAGGGTCGGAAATAATTGCATGGACCGGCGGGGGACCGGGAAACATGCATCTGTCACCCACTGAAAGAGGAGGTAAGGAACCAGCTGGATCCTTGAATGTGTCGACAAAAGGTGGAGATCACAGCAGCAGGATTCCAAACGTATGTATGCGTGAAGGAGATGCTCCCCCAAAAGCAGGATACTCATACCTGTACTTTTTTTTTTTTTTTTTTTTTTTCTATCGTGAATAATGACGCGGATCGTGCAATAGCCCTCAAACACACGATCGCAGTCGTTCTGTATCTCCAATCTGCATGCAGATGAAGCAAGGTATCTATAGGTGTAATTGTAATAGGCGAACTCGCGGAATAATATTTCCAGCGTACATACACTGGCCCGGACCGAGCTGACGGAGTTGCTGAGTCCGGGTTCCTTTGTTGGGAGTCACTTTCGCGAGTGGGGGAAAACAGCCGGCACTGCCTAGTCTAGATGGCATCGATACCGACATGCTTTGTCGAGCAAGACTGCAAGGATGATTCGTCTGGCTCAATGTTCGCTACGGCTACAGCCTCAGGATAAGGGTGTTCCCTCTTACTTTTTTTTCCTCAACTGTTTGCATTTTATTTTATTTTTTTTTATTTTCGTCCGCCTTCAATATCAGGCCATAGAGAGCCAATGGGCCAAAGGTCAGCCTTCTGCGGTTCCCGATACCTTGAATGGTTCGAAACGAGGGGCTGAAGCCAAAGACCTTGCCGTAACATTAGCAGTTTCTGTAACCCAAGGCGGCTATAGTCCAATCGAAGTTTTTTTTCCCTTCTCTCTTGTTCCATGGCTTAACTAGCTTGCAAGAGGAGCGGAGGTAACAGAAATTCAAGGCTGTTGAAAATAGTCTTCGTTCCAGAGGCGCATTTTAACTCGGTATTCACCGTACCGTCGACAGGGTGCAGAATATTTAAGCAGTATAAGTGATGGTGTTAATATTAATATAATATTGTTCTAACATGTATTAGTCTTACCACGGATTTTGAACCATGATCGATCATTTAGGTTTCCGTTTTTTCATAGTCGCTTATGCAATCAGGTAAACTCTCAATGGGACGGATCCCAGCGAGCCCGTCTACTACAAAGTCGCCCGTCTATGAACCTCGCCTCGGTCGAAAAAATATGGGCACAGACACACGAATCCACCGTGGCATGATTCATGCCAGGATATTCTAGACTGCGAGATCAGCCCTTCAGCCTTAACTGCTATGGCCACCTGGAGATTTTCAACCGCTTGAGGTTTTACTTGGGCACGGTTGGTTATCGATATTACACCAAAACCTTCTCACCTGCGAATTGCGGAGATCCTTCCAAGTTCGCATGCGTAGGCGGCACATTAGCTCAGTTTCACTTTTGCGAGTACACACAGGTGTTTTATAGAAATTCGAAGGTTGATAGTTCCACGAGATTGTGGCTCTATTTGGCTTCCTTTGATTTGCTCTAGTAAAAAATAAACAGGTGTCGCCCATGGCACAGACTAGGGCACGTATGAAAACCATGTAGCCTGGCCGGCTTTCCGCCAGGTTGAGGTGAGATGTAACTATTTAACTGCCCCTAAAAACATCGGAGACAAAGTTCAAAGGCATGTCCGAATGGTAGCATAAATGAAGCAAAAAACATACGGAAGGAACAGGAACTGTGAGTAAAAGAATCGATATCGATGGCAAAATCTTAGAGAAGAGACCAAGAAAATCAGACTGAACGCCCCTGACCATGTAGAAAGCCCCAATAAAAAATATACAAAATCAAATCATGAATGAAAATTCCCATGGAAACAAGATCTGGCTCGCCATTATGCATAATCTTCAGTCGGAATAAGGGAAAAGAATACTGTTAGGGTGGGCTCAAGGAAATACGCCAATATAATCGTTCTGATCAAACCCGTCACGCGCGGGTGATCTTAAGGAAGTTAATTCTTCGGTGGGATATTTTGGTATGGGTTTTGAAGACTGTGATATCTTTCCGGATTCGAGTCGAATGGAAGTGGGAGATGGTGCGGGACTGGTGGTGCTCGGTGCAGCGGTGGAATCAGCGGTTGCTGGGACTGTGTCTGCTGTTGCTGCGGCATAGGTTGTGACATGGACTGTGGCATCGGCTGTGACATCGGCTGTGATATGGTTTGTGGCAGAGGCTGCGACATTGACGGCGGCAGAGGCTGCGACAGAGGTTGGGACATGGGTTGCGGCATGGACTGTTGCTCGCGGTTGTCTGTTTGGCTGTCTCTCTGATCGAAGGAAATGGAGCCTTCGCTATCCCCAACGGGAAATCCTTCATGAGAAGGGGAGTAACTCCCCTCCTCGGATTTCCCGTCAGGGTCGGCTAGTCAAATGCTTATCTCTTTTGATTTTTCCCTGCAAGCAGCTGGGGAGAAACCGTTTCCAACTTTGGCTGAGATCAGACGCCACCTGTCGTTCTCATATTCTTGCATGGCATTCCTTAGCCGTTGAATCTATAGGTATGGGTCAGTTGGTTTGCTCTAGAGAGGCTTGTATATAGAAAGATACATACCGTATCGTCTGTCCACTGTGTCGTCTTAGCCTTCAGCTTTGTGCAATACCGCACCTGCAGTGTTCCAGATGACCGACCAGGGAAAAACTCTGCAATTTGCTTCCATGTCAATGCCCTATTCTCCTTCAACTCTAATAGCAATGCATCATCTTCTGGTGTAAACTTGAGTTTTGGACCCCTTGGACGGGGCATCGGCATCGGCATCCCTGGCGCACCAACTGCTGTTGTCATGGATTGTCCCCCGTGCGACATATGCGGCGATCCAGGAACAGGTCCTAACATTGGAGGTCCCTGTTGACTTTGCCTCAGAGGTTCTATTGGTGATAGGTGGCCTTGGTTTCCAAGCCCTGTTGGTGCGAACATTTGTGCCGACGGCTGTCCAGGAGTTTGCAGTGACGGAGGGCCTCCAAGGAGGCCGCCAGGTCCTCCCATAGGCATAGACGTCCTCCCGAGCAGGTCCTCGAAATCTGCTCTTTGGATTTTAAGTGGAGGAGGTTGGTCCTGGTGGTGGTATCCATTATGATTCGGCAGCTGGTGGTGATGGTGATGATGGCCGTGCTGTGCCTGTAGCTGATGACCAGTGTGTTCTACATCATGAACTTCTTCCTCCATATCATGAAATGTCCGGCTACGAGGCTTTGTAGCTGAGGAGTGTGGGGTGTGACTTGGTGTCAGAGTATAATGGTCGGCATGGGGTAGATGGCCGCCCATATTGCCATTGTTAGAATGGGGCGTCCCCTGATGAAGCGGTTGATACTGCATTGAAGGATTGCTGAATTCCGTCAGCGGAACTTGGCTAGGAGGACTGGTTACGTTTGACTTCGGGAAAGATGGACTGAAGTGCTCGTTGATAGGAGATCGCCAAAATTCAGGTTGGCGAAAGCTATAGAGAGGCAGCGGCTCTCCTCTGGATATTTGGACAGCCAGGTTTTAAGATGATGGGGAAGTCTGCCAAAGTCGAAACTTTGGAAGACTTGAATCTGTCTGGAGAATGATAGAGAGGATTTGAAGCGCCGGCTGTAGAAAGTCGGCAAGGAAAGCGGTCTGGTCTTTCCCTTGTCAAGTGCAGTGATTCCCTGTTAATCCCAAGATATACCTGACCTTTGGCAAACTTGTCAAGCCGATGGGCTACGAGTCGTTCAAGTGTGCTTGCCTTATCTGCTTTCTGGTATCAGCTCAGTCGAATCGACGCCGCAGTTGGAATATTCAATGCGAACGGGGTCCCCAATAATAAATAAGGCTGTGCGGAGAACGGTCGAGGATGAACAAAGCAAAGAATTGGCTGAAGTATATATCG
Organism: Arthrobotrys sphaeroides; assembly: GCA_036971245.1. NCBI lineage: Eukaryota > Fungi > Ascomycota > Orbiliomycetes > Orbiliales > Orbiliaceae > Arthrobotrys > Arthrobotrys sphaeroides. The sequence continues at coordinate 1,204,516 of JAJTTW010000007.1, read as the reverse complement.
GACGACGAGGGCACCAGGCTTGGGTGGTATAAAATGGTCAGGATACCAGATATCCCCAGCAAGGAGGCAGAAACAGTAATAAGGGAAGTTCTGGAGGTCAGATCAGGAAGTACAAAAAGAGGGTTTCGGGGACAAGAGATGTACTATTATAGGTTTCCTGTTATTGTGTATAACACGGAGAATAAGCAACCAGAGCGATGCTTAAGTGCGACTGATAAAAAACGGCCGCGGGAGGCTTTGTGCGGTTTTTGTGTGTGCTAGCTGGGTTTTTTCTTGTTTCTGCCCGGATGGGATTATATTGCTTTGACAGCAGCTTAATTCGAACGGCAGGCCAGAGAGCAGGGAGGGCAAGGCAGAGCAAGGGAGGGGAAACTCTAGCACCAGTTCCGTTTGATGCCAAAGGGGCCAAAAAGGGAGGGCGACTGATACCGTTTTTCCTTTTGTTTCCTTGCTGTCAGGAAAAAGGAGCAGAGGTATAAGATATAGTCATATAGTCGCTCGGCCCGTTGGTTTCTCCACCCTGAAGCTTGCCACACCAAGAGCATTTTTGTACATGTATCCGTCACTCGACGAAAAGAAAGACGGTATCTCTGCAACTATGGTACCAGGTTGGTTCGATTTGCCGGCAACAGCAGGATCCGGAATAGTGACAATGCAATGGTGCTTACCAGGGTGTTCGCTCAGACTAGCTGAATACCGGGATCATTCGCACCAGGGGAGTTTTCTGCTCCGGTACTTCGAGGAAATCACAAGGTTTAGTAGTTCGTTTAGAGACCGATATATTATTTGGATCCGAATTAAGACGCTTAACAATCAAGCGAATAACTTGGGCCAGTTTAGTTGGGCCAGTATCTGGGTTCGAGACGTCGGATTAGGAAGTTCGAGCTGGTGAAAGAACAGAATTCCCTGTTTGACTTCGTCCAATCTTCGATGCTCGAGAGTGGTATTCTTCTGAATCCGAATTCGTACCCGTCAGGCATGGCTTCGAAAAGCCTCGCTGCAGCCCAGCCGTATCGCAAAGTTCGAGCCGTGAGATCGAATTTGAAGAATATTAATCCGAACGGGATGCCTCTCAATGACGAGGGAGAGCATTCTCCAGACAAGAAATCCCTGATATAAAACATCTGGCGCCTACATCAGTGCGGCAGCAGGGAACCGTTCTTCTGGAGCAAGAAACAAACCTTGCGGCCAAAGCTTTCACCCTATCAAAAGAGCGTGGAAAATTGGCCACGGGGATTGCGGAATACACATGGAAAGTGGGATGCGACTGCCAAAAGGAAAAGCAAAGTGTAACAGGCGGTGACCCAGCTGGGGTGGGTCAAGGAACCGGCTGCCTCAGGGAGACCTCCAGGGACAGGGGAAAGCAGAGATGCAAGAGAAACGACCTGTCAAGGCTGGGGCTTCCCACTGTGCAAAGCCAAGTTGCTAACGTTAAAAAAAACCAACCAGGAATATCCTGTCGGGTCCCACAATCAAATGTCCAGTTGATTGGAGAAAGAGCCCAAACCACAATCGGCTTGGGATCAGATATCGCCAATTTCTAACATCAGAACGGCGGAAGACGGAAGAAGCGGAGGCACAGGTGTTCTTTAGCCAGAAATACGGACAATCGCGAATGGTACGTACACAAATCGCCGAATTGCCCTCGTTTCCAAACCACTATTTCCGTCCTTCGGTGCCGGCTAGGCCTCATGCGGCTTAAGAGAATCGCTTAGATGATGGCAAGGACCGAACCTGGCGCTCGAAAACATCCTGCGTTGGAGTCGATTTCAAGATAGCCCACTCACCGCTGTCTTTTCTGTGACTGGCTGCGGATTCATCTGGTTTTGAGGGGAGTGTGAGAATACTTCGACCCGTGGCAAGCCGATCCTTTTGGAAACGTGTGGATACGATACCCAGGCCGCCTCTGAAAAGTGAGGTTCATCATTTGACGATTTGGCAGCAAAGCGCTAGTCGACCTGGACGGCTGAAACCATGCAGAATATGACATCTGGTCGCCAATTGAGTTAGGTGCTCCACAGGAAACTGGAGAACATGTCAGGTGAATTGGAATCCAATGTCGCTGGAGATAATCAATCTTCGATCAAATGTGAGCGCTTTCGAGGATAGGGAGTTTTTCGCAAATACTCAATTACTTCTCACTTACTCTGTTGGGATTGATGAGGATCTATCTAGCCTTTGCATGACATGCAATCCCGGAGTCAGTCATCTTACACTTCGAAGATACGTATACCCGAAATTATGTAATGTTCACCATCAAAAGAAAAAAGACCAGGTGGATTGTCTTCTCGAAGTTTTTGTCATTTCATGCAGGGCCCGGTGCTCAGAGAACCCCAACTAGTGCCACCCCCAGGTTCTCACCCCATGGGTTATCCCACGAGCTCTTTCGTATGAGTTGAGAATATCCGGTAAAAGCACGGGCGTCCGTTTGAGCGGGTGGATTACCACATGGAGTTTGGCTGCCAAAGCGGTAAACTGGTGGGTGCGAGTGGTGACGGGATCACTTTGTTTTTCTGGATAGCCTTCCCAGAACCCTTGTCCCTGGAACTCCCACACCAAGCACGGTTCACCACTTGCGTGGGTGAACTTGTAAATAACCCGAAGATGGTTGGAAAAATTACATGGGGTTCTGCCAGAGCTTGTGTGGGCGTGCCGGAGAGCTTTTGATACCTAATTTACTTGACCAACGGAAAGAAAGCGTTCGCATTCGTTAGAACCATACGGCTGGGTGAAGGCGAAATTGGCGACTTGTTTGGCTACGGGTAATAGAAGATCATCCTGGGACCCAGGAGCATGTCTACGGATTAATCAGACCTTAGCAAGCACCCTTTTCCCAGAATTTACCCCCAATGCGACGACTATGCGCATATGCAGAAGGTCTCTACATCTAGCTTCGCGACTTCGAGAATCGAATCACCAGAACTAAACTTTGAGTTACAGACCTAAGAAAAACTCTAACCATCTCTGGAACCATCTCCGGTCTCCGTTCTATCATCTTCATCTTCTTTTTTTTTTTCAACCGCGTTATAAATTTTCGACCGTTATGAATGTGGTGATTATTTGACCCTTGGACGGGGAAAAAAAAATAAAATATAAAAAAAGTACCACGTTTATTTCGTCTTTCCACGACTCTCGCCAAGACTCGGTGAATGCCAACCTGCATGCCTCCGTATCGGGTTATTCAATTACGAGGCTTGATTGGACTCTTATTCTTCTCCATAACGCACCAATAACGGTTTGTTTCATCGTTTACCGCTTGACCAAGAGTTTGGTAAAGCAAACGTGAGTCGGGGAGCACAGACATTGAACATTTTTTCCCCCCTCTTACCCAAACGCGAACGTGCACCAGGAACAAATGCGGGATATGCCATGAAACTTCAAGTGTGCTGAGAAAGAAAACATGAGAGTTGAGAAAAACTGCCATCCCGCTTGAGGGGTTGAGATGTGATAGCTATACTTGTGAGAGTTTCAAATCACCTTTGAACCCTGGCACCAGCCCTCTGCTTTTGTCCATGGCATCATCTGACTCGACTTTGACTCCTGATTGATAACAAACATCAGTTAACCACCGATTCTGCAATAGATTATGCAGGAACAAAGACACAAAGGTTAAACAGCCGTCGATGCATAATAGGCCGAATTATACCGAAGATCTGGGGTTCATATTGGCTATAAACGTGTTAATAAGAGCCGACGATAAAGTACCGCACAAATGATCGAACCATTGGTATCGAATATGTAGCATGTTTGAAGTTAAGCTATAATATACGTTGGCGAGGTATAGGTACGTAGTAGGCGCTCAAGGGTAAAGTCTGCCCTGCATGTCATGGTCGCTCATAGCCAATATAGAGACAGCCGATGTTGCGACGATATTGCTGTTTCGTCTAAGGAAAAGGGAAAAAATAGACACCAGAACATCCAAACTTGTCGAGATCTTTTCATATCGACACCGAAACTATAGATCTCCTCTCCTTGAGACACCAGGGTCTATGATTCTAGATGTTCGTCGAAACGTTATGCGGCTCGCAAATATTCTTATCCACACCTGTTTCTAGATCTATTCAAAGACTGGAAAGTTTTCCTTATCGTCTGCGAAATTTACCGAGTATTTTTGCCGAGAGCGAAAAACAAAACTTGCATTAGCCCAGCACTAACAAAGAGAAAAAACTATCTGATCGCCCTGACCGTGCGCAAGTGTGCTATCGTGAGGAATCGCACTATTGAGTATTCTAAGCTTGGAGTTCTGGTTCAAGCTTGGACACGGCAAATTCCATAGGGCTAGTGTCGATGGTTACCCCGTACCTCGACGGAACTGACGTAGGCGGTGATCGCCTCCGCGAATAGCAACCGTTTCGGCTCGTGGAAGGTTTGGATGATTACTTAGCTAACTCGTGGCCCAAAGTTCGCGGGAGTACCTTCGCGGGCGCCGGGCATCCGCATGGCTTCTAATTAACCGTTCGATTCGGAATCACTGAGAACCTCATCCTCAACACTTATTTCGACGTGTACCGTGTCAATGCAATGACCCACGGCCGTTGACCCGTTCTGAGAATGCTGGAATCCATAAAAGGCTCCAAGCTCCAAGCACGATCGAGAAACCTCGGCGGCCCGTTTCGTTTGCCTTGCCTCGATTAACATCGCTTATGCAGCTCTCCGTAAGAGAGGACGCAGGCAGGGCAGTAAACTCCAACGTTTGAAGTTGTGTTGCAGGTTTAGAATCAAGTTTTATACTCCCCGCTTGTCAGAAACGAAACTAGCGGTTTCCAAGTCTGCAAGTTCATGTTTTGACAAGCCCTTCTGTGTAATATCATGGTGAAATATTGATCCATTCTCGTTGTTGGCACCTGGCTTATCGTAATACTACGTGACATGGGCGGAGCCGTTGAACTGTACTGTGGGAATCCGTACCCATGGCCCAGGAGCAAATATAATCCGTCTCCGTTTTATGGAGTTAGAAAGCCAGTTGGTATTGCCTGTTTAAGTCACTGGCCAATGCATATACCCCTCGATACCGAGGATTTTGAATATCTACCTTGCTATACATCAGTGCGTTCTAAGTTTACACATGCCGTTTGATCTATATTGCACTGTCTACGCGGCTGCGAGTGTTCTCGAGTCATATAATTAGACTAGCGGGTCTCATAAATCGTTCTTTAGTTCTAGAATCCGGATCCAATGTTTCGAATTTATTATTCATTCAAGGAGAGATTTTAATCTAATTCTATAGCCACGACCGGACAGTATCCAATGAACGGAGAGTGCACCTAGTGTCAGAACGACGAGAGCACTCGCCGACACTTCGAATCGAGCCCGGTACATCTGACAGGTCATATGCATCAGCTGCCCTGTGTCCCGGCACCCATATGCACGTTTTAACTAGCCTCAAACTCGGTGTCTTAGCTGGCTTCCGCGGGTATATGGATTTCGTTGACAGTACCTTGGATATCTTCTTACCTGCTAGTTCGCCCTCGCCCAGCTTTGCTGATACCTTTCGATGAACCCGTAGAACAGCTAGCCCCACTGTGGAAACCGTTTGCAAATTTGCCTTCCATATCCTATATCAGACCTTAAAAGGGTGCTTCCTGGGAACCTAACCCGATGCTGGGATACTCATGTCGGGATTTCCGTGTCTGAGAGCACACCCAACTCCCCGACCACGGCCAGATGGGATCTCATATGCCGTCGCCCAGTTTTCCAAACCCGCTCTTAGGCTGCAGGATCAAGATGCCCAATAGGAAGACTCTCCTCTCACCCCTGCCTCGACTGTTCATTGACCATGCATGCATGTCTGTCTTACAACGAGTCGAGCTGACCAATGATCCTCTGCCGATAATATGCATCCTGCTAGACTGGCGAGGAGGAAAAGACCAAATGGTGTTCAGTCCAGCCGAACTACCCTCCGGAGCAGTCTATAACGTCGTCTTGTAAGCTCAAGTGGCCGAAGAAGTTAACCGGATACCGCGCCATGCTGCAGCTACATGACAGCTGGGATCGAACCCTTGTCCGATGTTTGGGTATGTATCTACACCGATGATTGCGCACATACGTTATATAGCTCTGCCATCTGCAATAAGCGGGGAAAAAAACAAGAGACGGAAATCCTCGAATGCCATAGTGCATCGAATTTGCACCACCGGCCGGCTTATTTTGGGGTTGGCTATCTTGATTGACCGCTCTGGCGAATACGCTTTGCATACCGCTCCCACTGATCCTATCTTAATCCGATGACACATCGCTTGCGAGATAATCTCAAATGAAGGGCGGAGAATCCGGGCATGTTGTAACCTTGCATCGGCGCAGGATATATGCCCACGCATGCACGTGTACCTAAAAGCTTGCCGACGACTCCAAAGCCCTTGTCCCGCTTGCCAGCCAGCTGGTTGCATTGCGGAGCATAGATGGTGATAGTATCGAGTCTCTCGCACTCGGGATATTAATTCGCGAGGGAAACCAGCCTTTTCCCTTTCGCTAGTTTGAATCTCGCCATCCATCCTTGCAAGCTTGCTGTATTTTTGCATAGTATATTATATTAATGTCTGCTTTGCCAGCCGCTGAAGAGCCCGGATCAGTTCCCCACCTGACTTTGACGTCGGATATGACATCTTGTTCCCACCCCAATTTCCGCCCTTGAGAGGGAAAAAAAGGAACCACCAAAACTTGCTGCCTTGAAATATATTGAAATTGTCTTGAAGATTTGAACGAAATCGATCTAAAAGCGCCGGTGTATAAATTTCGTATTACGGCGCCCTGCGGTTCCTGTGGTTCCTTTCTCGTGACCACTTCAATTGCTCATTTCCTGTGTATTTAATTTATCCACCAGAACCGGCCTGTTCCTGGACCGTATTCCGGATATATTCTCACGCACATAATGTACATGTGCCTTCACAGGCAAGGATGTTTATCAACCCCGCGCAGCTATGTAACCAGCTTGCACCTTGCAGAGTCGAATTGAGCTAGCTGGAGAGTTTAATTTGGGACAGATTTGTTTCTCAAATCATGAAAAGCAACGATTCGTCGATTTCCTCTCCCTAAATTTTCCAATGATCAACTGGCCTTGCCATGGGTGCATATTCCCGTATAGGGCGGCGCATTCGTGCAAGCGAATATTATTAATATGGCTGGTTGCATTTCGATGGGTTCTGACCAGCTCTTTAACCGGCCGATGCGAATGAACGAAGCGATCGCAAAGACGCCCCGCCGATTTCCTGCGTAAAAAGCACAGACCTCACTCTGAAGGTCGATGCAATGATATCAAAAACTTATCTCCACCCCCTTCCAGCCTCACCGTCGCCACCGGCCACATGCACGCCATGGCTGAACAGGATTCCACATTTTTTGTTCCCCCCCAAAACGTCTGACATCCAACATTTAGCACCACACGGATCTAGAATGTTTCATGACGTTCCTTCAGGGAAAAAAAGTTTTTCCCTTTCCCTCGACTCGAACGCCCGTTTTCGTTCCCTTTATGGGCTTTTCACACGAACCGTGCGCCGGAGCTGCAGAATTTATGCGAACTGCGTTTCAGCTGTCATGTTACACCTGGACTGTTTTTCCGGAGGGATGTCTGGGGTATCTCAATAGGTACAATCATCTCACTCCACGATTAGCTATCCGGAGTGGTACCTGACGGCGAAACCGTATCGTGAAAGCCCTTTTGCTTGGCTCTAAGCGCAACCAGGCACACCTAACCGTATGTACAGCTGTCAGACCGGGGAGCTAGTCATCTGTCATTGAAGAAACCGAAAGAACCACGCACTGCCCGATGAATCTCTCACCTTTGATTATTACTCGAACATTTTTTCGAGGAAAGCGAACCTGGCGCTAGATATGCAGGCTGTTTTTTTTTTTCTTCTGATGCAGCCTAGGCCTTGGGTCCCCACAAGATAGCGATTGCATTTTGCGGGGCTACCGATTAAAGTCCATGTGACCGAAACCTCGTATTCCTTCCGCGACGACGAGCGAGTTGTCATTCAATAACAAAAAAACGCGGAGAAGCCTGTCCGGGGTACTATCTTGAAAAATTCGTGAGATACGTGTAATATATTTCGCCTACCTGTCCTTTATCATTGATCCTTCCTCATCCTTGTCTCGCGAGCCAGCCGTTTTACATGAAATGGTCGGTTCTTGGGAACGAACCGTTTCATGATATCGGCAAAAGCCTAAAAGAAGTTGGGATGGGATGGAACTGGGGGCTATAATATTTAGTAAAAATGCATAATACAGCGGCGAAACCACATGCAACCTGTTTTTCCATGAACAAAAAAAAGTCATGACAGGCAGCTTGTCAAGAAAGACGGGAACATCAAAACAAAGCACAAAAACGCCAGCGAAGTGACCTAGACTCGGTAAAACAAACATAACGCCCACTAAATGCATATCAAACGGTTTTATTATGCGCTTCCTTTTCAATCCGTCCCGTGGCGAAACATGGGCTTAACTCCTCTAAAAGCCTTCTTCCAGCTCTTTCAAATCGTCGTCGAAGGCTTGACATAAGAAAGAACTCCCAAACCCTTGCTCGGACTCTTCAGCATGGGCCTCCGCCTCCTCAACTCCGTAATCACAAAAAGCATCTTGCAATTCATCGAATGCCGGATCCGAGAGACCCATCCCGTAAGCCGCTTGGCTCGATTTTAAATCTAAGCCTTCGTTTTCGTGTGTTTCATATCCTGCTTCGTAGACCGGGCTCGTAGGCCCCTCTGCATAATCGTAATCGAAGCCTGGGTCATCCTCTAGATCGTAATCGTCGTCAAAGTCATTGTAGTCAGTCTCTTCACGCAGGGCTTCGAGTATCCTTTCATCCTCTTCCAGTCCGAATTCTGCCTCCTCATCTACCGGCTCCTGTGATAGGTCCGGTGCATATATAGGTTTTGGCGGGGATGATTCGAGGATACCACGTGGCATAGAACCAATTGGATACACATTGGAGGCTGAGGTCAACTGTTTATCATCCGATAACGCACAGGGCACCAACGGTCCTGCAGCCGTACCAATAGGGTTGTCCCCGGGCTCAGGTAGAGATGATTCCGTGTAGAGCTTTGTGTTAGGCATTTCGTCTATGATGGAATTTTCATCGCTTTGTCCCCCTACCAAAGTCGGAGAGAGGGCCAGAACGTTAGAATCATCAATTGACCCTTCCGCCAGAGCGTCTGGCTTCAATTGCTGAATTAATGTTAGCAAATAGATATACTCGCCAGATATCTAACGGAAACACCTACCTCAACAGAAAGCAAGCCACCGGCGCATTGTTCATCATCTTGTCCCGACGGTTCTACACCAGCGGGCCGCATACCCTCGCCCTCGGACCCAGCATGTTCTTGGGCAACATCAACGGAGTAATCGTGCTCTCTCTTAACAGGAGCCGATTGTCCTTTCTTCGACACAAAGAACTTACTTAGCTCCGGCTGGCTAGAAGTTATTCTTGCGATCTTCTTGAAAGTGGGGCCTTCCTTCTCTTCCTTCGCCTTCCTCTTCAATGCATTCTCTTTCTTCCGTTGCTCTTTTTGTCTTATCTTCTCCGCTCTGTCATCGAGTACCCTTATCCGCTCGATCCGCTTCTTCTCCGCCTCCGATATTAGAGTGCCTTTCCTTTTGCTGTACGCTTTCTTGACCTGCCTTGATGTCTCGTATATGATCGGACTTGTTGAGCGCGGGTCAGGCGGAGGCTTGACTCGTAAACTCTCACGGGAGAGCTTCTGTAACATATTTTATATCGTTGGCTTCATTCAACGATACCTGTCCGAGCGTTCCGTAGTTCGATTTTTGTAAAGAAAAACAAAAATTGAGCAAAAGAGGACCGGTTTCCAATTCGTCTCGCCTCGAGCGAGGTGGATATAAGAAAAGGATATAAAGGAAGGATGTGAATAAAGGATAATGGCAGAGGCACCGCGGTCCGTCAGGGCCGTTTGTGGTTAATTGGTCGGTTGAAGGTTGTCGGTTGGTTCCGTCGACATGTCGCAAGGATGGCGTAAGGTCGGTGTGTTTTGTTTGGTTGTCAGGCGGAGCCACTTTACGCGTGTTACAAACAAAGCGCCACCAACACACAACGCCACGCTTCAAAGAAGTGTGGCTAAGGCCGTAGATGGTTTATAAATCCCGGGAAGAGAAAACAGACAGCCTGGTGCTAGAATGACAATATAGGCGCGCATAAATAGTCGATGGTAGGAGCCTGATCATTCACAGGCTCCCATTTTATGTCTTTGATTTCTTGTGTGCAGTTGTGCAATACACATACAAAACACAAAGTCGAGGTTCAGCCTGCAGCAATCGAGCCTTGCGATGACTGAATGAAATGGTTGATAGTATGGTTCCCCAGTTATAGCACCGAAGACGAGCCTGGTTTACTGGATATAACAGACATCGAAAACTTATTCCACCGATATTAACTTCAGCGTCGTTATTACGCCAGGCCCCACAGCCAGCGTTCATATTTATCACCCGCTGGCCCCATAACGGGTTAACTGTGCCTAAAATTAATTTACAGAGTCGCAATATCATAAGGTTCTGTTTCTTCTATCTTAAGATTTTTTGTGAATTTTGTATCAGAATTCCTGAATGAACTCGAATACCCCAACGGATAGATCTCACATTTCAACGCAGGGGCTAGTTGTTCACAAATTTATCTAGTTAGTTAGATATCTGTTAACAGACTTACCAATCTACAAGTTTGCAAGCGTTTAAGTATGTAAACATAAAAATTTATGCATTTAAGAACCTACGAACCAACGGGTACGAATAGACAAGCGGCAAGCAAACCAGCAAGTGAAACAGGCAAACAAACACGAACAGTTTAGCAATCAGTCGCTCGAGCAAGCAAGGAAAAGACAAGGATATGTATTTATATAAATATAATAAAGTGGTCTCGTAGGAATAGGCGGGGAAATGCCTGAATAATAGCTAAGTGGAGGCCAGAACAAGAAGCCATACCGGTGTCAAGTAGTCTCGCCACTGGGGCAAGTAGTTGATTTGACGAATTTAAGGAGAACAAATTATACCCTGTGAAGAGGGTATGCCCAACGTCGACTGTAGATCGGGGCCTTAGTGGGCTCTAAAAGGATAAAATAAGAATGAAGCTTCAAAAATCTGACTGCTTAAAAAGACATAGAGGGTGAAATAGATGACAAAATATGTTATTTATCTAAAAACTTCTGTAATCTAGAATACTAATATGACCCGATTATGCTATGCTTCAAAAGAGAGACACTGAAGGAAACTCGGCCGATAAACAGAGCCAGTCGGGTTTAAGTGACGTCGGCGGCGCCCTCAAGTTTAAACATATTGAATGGGCCTGATGTAAGAGTATAAGCGGGCTGGGAATAACAATTCCCTTGCTATATAACATCGCTAGCGCTGCAGCGCGTAAAATCCAGAGAGTCTATATATGTCGAGACTAGATATCTATGTACAAAAGCCCGTTGATAGCTTGGGGCCGAATAAGCCCGGTCACATGTTAATCTTGAGCCACATGTCCGGGCAGAGATGCTGAATGATATAATACAAAAGATATTACCAAGCTTCGTAAGCTATTAATCCTCGAGCGTGATGAATATCCCGTCTGGTCTGGCGCGCTCTGGTCTAAGGACCCTACCTATCTCACCTCGCACATCCATCCAAGTAAGGGTCCCAATACACCAGCCAATCTTGCACAACCGGTAGGAGGTAACCCAATACTCGGCTTACACAAATCAAAACTTTTGGAGGGTTGAGTTCATACTAATCCTTTGTCCACCAACTGACCTTCACCGTCCCTCCTCGCTATCTCTACCATCCTTCAGATCTCCACGTCTAGCCTCCTTTCCTCTCCTTACAACCCCTCTCCCTCGACTCAGGAATGGTTCGATCCAGAATACCCGCTCCCCCTTCGCCGCGAGCATAACATCCTGCGCAATCCCATAGATAAACCCATACCAAACCCCCTTCTTCACCATCAAAGCCGTTGTCGGAAGCGGTAGCTTTCCTAAAAGGACACCCCAAAGTCAACATCCAAATCCCTCCTAGCCCTCCTAAAGGGGAATGGAAACAGAGGAAGAAGTCCACATACTAACAACTCCAAACCACCCTCCAGCAACCCCACCCCCAACCAAACTTCCCACAAAATCAACCCCACCCTTCCAAGCATCCACCCCACTCTCAACTATCAAAAACAAGCTAACATACCCACACACCCCACCAGCGCGCCTGAACCCTTCCGCTAACCCCTTCGAGGCCGCATAATGGTTTTTCGCCCGATGGTAATGATACCAATCCGCCCTTCTCTCAGGAAGCCTGTGCGCGTTTTCAGCACGGTAGACGAGCGAGGCTATATGCGTCGTCCGCACCGTTGTCGGGATGAATACCGCTGCGAACGCGAAGATGTTGGCTATGGTTAGGCGGGAGATCGGGTGGAGGTTTAGACGGTAAGGGAGATTCGACGTTGATATCGTGGGGTTTTGCGATTGAGAGTCCGGATTTGTAAGGAATGGGAGCGGGTAGTCTGCAGGTGGAGGATCGGGTGATGGAAGGGAAGAAGACGACGACGATGGCCGCGGCATCGTGGAAGGGTTTTGTCGCGCGGTCGATGCGAAGGGTGAGCGGGATGTTGGAAGTGGGATGTTTTAAAGGTCGGAATTGAAGAGCCGACGTTGGTGTGGCGGTGCAGCTGCTGGAACAGCCACCAACAAAAACATCACCGACTTCACAGTAGACGCGTCGACAGGATATGGTATTATTGAAACACCATAACTTCAAGATGGGCACTCGTGATAGCTCACTCATTGCTATTCTATCACTATACTACACAGCTCATTGCTAACAGGAGAAATCAAAAAACCGACAAAACCAGGCTTGAGAGAGTAGTAATACAAACAAGGAATCAGAATCGGAAGACTCGAAAAAGGGAAGCAAGAAAGAATCGAAGTCCTCCACGCCGCAATCCACATTCCACGACTTATATCATCGTCGTCTTGTCGGCGCTGTCGAAGGATAATTGACAAAAGTAGGGAGTATTCAAATGCAACGGATGGAAGGCAGAACAAAGAGACATAAGAAAAGAACAGTCGCAAAACGGATGGAGCAATCTAAACGCCGCCTTCTCACTCTAGTCCCCGCATACCCCCCATCAGGGAGCATGCATAAAAGAAAAACTCCATATCAAAACAAAGCGTCGCATAGCATGGCAAAATCTCGAGTCGAAAAGCAAGCACAATCATTAATCCACCTCTTCTCACCGTATTCACAGTTCTCGTCTCGCAGTATCAACCTCCTACTTCATCCTCACTGGTGGCGCGTTAAGCCCGACAACGGTGATACTGCTGACTCCCCCGCTCTCGATATTCTCCTTCTCCTTCTGTAGCGCGGTCAGCAGCTGGTCCCCGAGCGCTCCACTAACTGTCAACCGTCTGCTCCCACCGCTAGCGGACCTATGCACACCGACACCGGAGCTCCGCGGGCTCAAAGCCTTGCTCTGGGCATCCTTGTCCTTCATGTTCCTCCTAACGCCACTTCCACTCTTCGGGTTAAGAAGAACCACGGAGCCGCTATCTGGCGATACCTGCCTTATAGGACTCTTGCGTCTGGCTCTTACGCTTGCTGTCGGAGCGGCAAAAGAAGCCGTGATCGAGGGCCTGGCCCGACCACGGGGGTAGTCGGACTGTCCAAATCCGGGCGCGACTGAGCTACGCCGAAACGAAGACTTGACGTGAACGGCTCCCGAGAGCTTGCCGGGCTGGAATCGAGGAGCCCGGTACGGAGCGGATTGCTCGTCTGACGAGGAGTAGGAATCCGCGTGGGACTCGGCGAGACTCGCCGCGGCTGCTGAGCTCTTGGCAATCGGCGAGGCGGTACCACCAGGCGGTCTTCCTGCGGCTGAGGAGACGAACCCGCCGTTGAGGGTTGCCCTGCTGCCGCCTGCTTTCCGGTTGATAGCGTTGCCAATATTGGTTTCTCGAAGTGGAGAGTGGTGACTGGTTCTGGTTGACTCGGTTGTCTCGCTAATACCTGCACGCCCGATGTCTGGCGACGACGTAGACGAGTTAGCGCCTCCTTCTGCAGCATCCTTGGATAGAAAGCCAATGGTCATTCTGCTGCTGCGGACCGGTGGCGCGCTTGTTGTCGTCGACGATGACCCTCGGGCGGGAGGTGGAGGCATAAGCTCGCTATCGCTGTCCACATGAACATCCACGGGTGCGTGCGAAGAAACAGCGGAAGAGACAGAAGGAGCGGCGGGGGTGGTAGCATGAGAGCTACCACCTGCCCGTTTAGCTCTACTCGCGGTAGCTGAATCCATGGATAGACGGGAAGAGGGAGGGGGTGGAGACCCGCCTCGCCGCTGCTGCTGATGATGCAGCGTCATCTCCGACTCCTGCTTCTTGAACTTCCTCACCAGCGAGTTCTCATTCTGCTCGACATCGACCACGTCGTCGCGCCACCTGACACGCTTTTTGAATGTTACAGCTTTCTTACTAGGAGTGTGTACCTTTCTTCTCGGTGTGCCCTTAACTGGCGACTTGGGCACGATTAGCTCTTCTGAAATCGGTCCCGTGATCATGCTCGTATTAGATGTCGAAGTGGCACTAGCCAGCGCATAGTTGGGTCGCTTCGCTGGAGATCCGAACCCGAACTGATTGCTGCTGATGCGCTTCCTTCCAGGTGTCGCAGCTACGTACTCGGGGACCGCAATCTGTCCGTTAGGAGTAATTACCTGCCCCGTCGCAACTGTACACGACTGAATAAGATTAAACAGCGCCATCGGAGCCTCGGATAGTGCAACCTCAGGATCGAGCTCTCGGATCCTGTCAAGCTCCACAATCGTCTCGAAATGAGCCTTAGTCAATCCCTCGATTGTGGAAGTATCCAGCTCGTCCTGAAGCAACATCTCCATGATCTCTTTCTCCCCCATTGCCTTCTGCAAATTCGCCTCCCGGTTAAGGGTTTCCAAGTCCTCCTCCCTCGCTCCGCCGTCCAACCTCGCCAAAGAATCGATTGCGCTCTTCAACGCCGTATCGATACTTTTATCCCAGGGTTCGCTCTGCAGCCTCTGCATCAGCCACATCTTCTTCCCCTCCAGATCTTTAACTCCGTCCTCAGCCTGCGCCCGTATATTGCCCAAGCTCTCCGACGGCACAGCTCCGTTCGCGAAGAACATATCAAAAGCGAACAACCAAGCTTTGATCGTTGAAATGCGTCTATCGATCAACCGAATCCCTCCCATGTCGTTCAACTTCCTTTTCCTCAACTCGAGGGATGCATCGAACGCAGCGTTGATTCTCCTAACCCCTTCCCTCATCACCATATCCCGTGATTGCTGCTGCTTCTGAATCTTGCTCATCGCTTCCTTCACGGAGTCCCCAAGTCGCTGTTTAAGGTCTGCGACCTCTTGTTGCAAGTCGTAGATCGCCTTGACGTATTGACTAACATGCCGATTCACATTGATCACATTCCTCGAAACCTTCGTCTTGATCTTCTTCGCTCTATCGGCGTACTTGAGCGTATTGTGTGTCTCGTCGTAATGTTGACTTGACGGTGACACACAGACAATCATGACCGTCTTGCAGTTCCCACCTAGAGAGAACTTGAGCAACCGTGTGAGCTTCGAATCACGATACGGGATATGATTCTTTTTCGTCGGATCGCAGAGGGCATTGATACAGTTCCCCAGTGCCAACAAAGACCTGTTGATGTTGGCACCTTCTAGCAACCTGTCACCCCTGTTCTTGGTTACACTGGCTCTTTCGCTTCCAGCGAGATCGATAATTGATAGTGTCGCAGAAAACAAGTCCTCGGATAACCCGGCAGTTTTATTCTTCTGCACAACGTTGATCTGTAACACGGCGTGAGATCTTGATGAAGTAGCGTTGGCCTCCGTCGGCGACATGGTCCTATTTTCGTTGCCCATTACGATCATATCCATAACCTCCTGGACATTGCAGGGACGGTGGGTCGAAAGTCCAGCGACTGATATCGACGAATTCGAATCCTCCCGTAGGCTGAGCCCCAACTTGCTGCCACCGGGTACCAACAGATCTCTGATTGTTTCGTTGTAGATTTCGAGGTAGGATAGAGAAAGCTCAATAGACTTCTCTGACTTCAGGTCGTCAATCCGTTGAAACAGTTCCTCCATTGTCAGGAAGATAATTCCAGGTTGCTGCTTCGTTCCTCTTTTGGTTACGTGTTAGCATCAATATAGCTCGGAATAATGTAACAGAGTGCAAACTCACGAGATAGTATGCGTCTTCCCGCACCCAGTAGCACCATAAGCGAACACCGTAGCATTAAACCCTTCAAGGACGCTATCCAACAGGTTCTTGGTAGTCTGCTCGTAGACCTCTCCCTGGGTTGAATTCTCATCAAAGACCCTATCGAAGCCGAATCGCATATCCTTCTGCTGTTTCCCACGAGGGCCGATGATCTTCTGTCCGAACCGCGCGATTGGGTTTTCCTCCGGTGGATCGAATATTCTATAATTTTAGACGGTTAGGAAAGGTGGTAAGGCTTGGTGGAACGACGCTGCTTTTGACGTACAGGAATTGATCATCGACGACCTTGATAACCCTTCTGATACCTTTGTTTGTAAGTGATGGCTTGGGTGTCCCGGCGAGGTTCCCGTCGCCAAAGAACGTCGGACCGTCATCGATCTTGGTACTACATTCAATTCCCACGTATTAGTTCATTCATTCCATCCGGCCGGGGTCTACTATGATGGGTAGGAACTTACATCTGAGCCGCCTCTCTGATTGTGAACGGCCGTACCCGGACTATAGCAATCATCCCTGGTCTTAGCAAACCGTGTATCCACCTTTTTGACTCCGAAGGGGTGTAGCTGGTATCTTACCCGTCACCTGAATCGACGATGCACCGGACGGTGGCGCCGGGGCTCCGATGCCGAGACTATTCATTTCGAGCAAATTATAAAATGGTAATAAAATCTAGGATCCAGATCCAGAGATGAAGAAAAAGAAGAGGACGAAGAATAAAGGGATGATGGTAAAGTTGTTGGATCGAGATGATTGAAACTGTAGCAGAAAGGGGTGGCTGTTCCAAGTAGTTTAAAAAAATAAAAAATTTCTTTTTTGTCCTCCCTCAGGGAGTAATCAAGGGATACCGATTCGTCAAAAAGCCCGTGAACAGACGGTTGCTTGGTGTTGTAGTAGTGTCGTATAATAGCCCTCCCCCAGGGTCGTCGTCGGTGTCGAATGTCGATAGTTGTCGAGGGAGGTTTCTTGTTGTCGCCGAGTGGATTCGATGAGTAAGAACAAAGGCCTGGGAAGCTGAGCCTGCTTGAAAGGGTTTCCCGCTGCCGAGTTTGGGCTGGGCTGCTTTGCTTGGGCCCTTTTGTTTTGATGTTTTGGTCGCCCTTTGAGAGCTGACCTGGTGTTGAGTTGTCTGGGCTGCTTCCAGGCCGCCAAGCGACAGGGGAAGGTGTGCTGTTCCACGGTTTCCCCAACAACGGGAAGCTCTCTCTCGCAAGCGGTTGGGGTTGCCGAATCTGGTGAATATCACGACTGAGTAGTGACTCCAACGCCGTGGGATCATTTGATTCGACCGGTCCGATCAAAATGTTCGAGGATGAATCAGTCGTATTTTTGTATGCGACTTTGCGTATCGAGATACTCATCACTGGGTGTGACCGGTGTAGCACAGACTCCCGTCGACAGTTCGCAGACTCAAACGTCTGTTGCATTTTCTGCGTTGTCATGTCACATAAATCCCAGTCCACGTCGACATATCTCGGTGCTACCGACGGTGCGGTGTTCGTATAGCGCGTGGAGCTGCCGGAACCGATTCTACAGTTTCCAAATATACTTGGTATCAGCGTATACATATTGGCTTGTATACATATAGTCGACAGCAGACAGGCCTATGTATATGGACAGCTAGATGCGACTTTTGGTACCAATGCCGTACTAAGACGGAGTGGCCAGTAACATGCTACACACCCGTCGATTCTGATATATAAAAAGCACCCGCTTGAGTATGTAGGCTCAATCCTATCTTTGTCCCGTAGTATAATCCTGAAAAAGTGTCAGGAAACAATGTGTCCCCCACCACCACCGCCACCTCCCCCGGGCTGGAGATCGAGACGTTGGAAGCCACTACCCACCCGACATCCTCATGTCCTGGAAAAACGTTTCGAATTCACACGGCTAGAAAACCGAGAGGTATCTATCCAAAAGGCCTCGATTGAATTTCGCCAATTACCGAACTGGACCGAGAAATTAGCGGATCGATCATTCGTTGCGGAATGGCTTCGCCAGCGGGTCGAGGCCGCCTGCGAAAATAGTGCAAAGTCGCCGGTCTGGAACCGCGATGATATCGCTTACTGGTTTGATGAAATGACAGAGTATAAGGGATTCGTTGAGAGTATGAGAGAGAATGGTGTTTCGATTGAGCCCTGTACTGATGGGGTGTGGAAAAGAGACGACCCGGTGGAAGAAAGCTTGAGGAAAAGGTTAATTGATGGTAAGTCTGGTTGGGACTCGCACACTCTTGGATAAACCACGTATGAGGCTAAAACTACGTCCGATGGAAATAGCTGTGGAAACTATTGAGCCCAAAGTCTACCCGCCGGCCTGGTTGTCCAAGGCATGGGCTGGCCAACCCCTTCCGCCTCCGCCTCCGGGACCACCGCCGAGAAGTCTTGACCAGTCATGGGCAGGCGTACCCAGTCTAGTTGATCCGGCAGTGTACCCCATAATTTACAACCAAACCCTGAAACCCGCAGTCCTGGGAGGATTCAAACCAATCCCTCGCCCAAGTTTTACTTATGGAATGGATGACAAGTACTGCTGGCTACCTTCGGAGTTCCACATTTCAAACGACAGCAAGAGTACCAAGATCGCCTCTTATATCAACAACCTATCGAAACCGCATGAGGAAAAGCTGTTTTACCCGATTCTGGGGGAGATATTTACGCAGTTCGTTCCACTGTTTGAGTACTGCATAGCTGAGACGCAGGATACATCTCGTCCGTGGCATCGATCAAGGTGTTCGAGGCATAGATTCGACAGAAACAACGCTTCGTCTATGGATAGGAACGCACGATACTCCTCTAGGAAGAGCCAGTGGTATAGACCAAAGCTCTATATGAACAAAGCGGCATATCTGGAGACATACGAGAAGTTGCTAAAGCAATTCGAATCGAGCCAAAAAATGACTTTCGATCTTGTAAAGTGGAACGCAAAAACGAAGAAAATCTTACGCGCCTGTGTCGAAGATAGCTCGGGAGCCAGTGAGAACTTAGTCATGGTAACAGATCACTGGGACTTACGGCCTGATGAGATGTGGAAGGCCTCAACGCTCGAACCTCATATGAAGTTAGCGGGTGCAAAAGTAAAGGTATTCGTAAGAATCGCTGGGATCGAATTGACGCCGGAATGCCCTGAATGGAAAGGCCAAAGTTGGACTTTAGCTGGCCGCCTGGTAAGGGCACTGCTGCTTTAATCCCGTATCATTAATATGTTTAATCATGGCTAACTTTCACCAGAATGAGCGTATTATCGCGACGGGAGTATACTATTACTCACAGGAGAACATCACGGATACCCACCTGGCTTTCCGACGAAGAGACTATTACAATCCCGGTGTAGGCATACGGGATATAGAATGGATCCCGACAAAGGTGAGACCGTACCCGGTTTTATATTCGGTACTCTAGACCGATTCGGTACTGCTTTGTTTTACTAACAGTTTCGCCATTATAAGGGAAATCGCGCTATTGTGTATAACAATAACTACGAATGTCGAATACCCCCCTTCAGCCTCGCGGACAGGACAAAGCCCGGGCATTGCAAAATGCTCGTCTTCCATCTTTGCGACACGGATCCAGATCTCGAAGTGAGCATTCTTCCAACAATAGATGAGACATGCAATGGTCGTTGAATAGCTGACATGGAGGTACAATGGAACAGATTACAACCACTCGAGAAGTTGTACCGCAGCAACCAGGTCTCTACGAGGAAATTCTTCGCAAAAGCGCCCTCGGATCGTTGCCAGAGGACATCTTTAGCATTATATCGAGTTACTTGACTATTCCAACAGGGGCGATTGCGATGCCAGATTTATTTAACCCTGCAGCTGCGCAGACACATACAAACGCTCCCCCCCGGGCCCCACGCGAAGAGTACTCGGATTCTGAAGACGACATCGGCGAGGCAGCTTCAAGACTCAGGCCGCGCCGCCGGCAGATAAGAAGTGAGATTAAAATCAGGCACTGGGTTCGACCGGGGCCTGACCATTTTATATATATATCCCCCCCTATCGCGAGGCCTGCGGTCGCTCCAAAGGGTAGCTGGGGTTATGAATGGAGAAATATGCCACCGCCTCCCCCAGCGCCTGTACACCCCAGCATGATGGGGACTAGTCAGCGCCTCGAGATCCTTGGTTGGAAAGACATGCCCCCTCCACCGCCTCCACCGCCTTCACTCCCCAATCCCAGAGGTTGGGGAGATATGCCTCCTCCACCGCCTCCTCCACCGCCTCCACCGCCTCACGATAACCTCGTATGTAATTATCCCGCTCCACCTCCTCAGCGTTACTATAACCCCGTACTTGATGGGCCTCCTCCACCACCTCCACCTCTCACAGCACCCCTATCCGAGCGCTCGGAGTATTATAAACGGTATATGGAAGGCCCCTCCCCCACTCACCCACGCCGACCCGGACCACCGACGAGTAACCGGATAGATTGGCGAGCGCTTCAAGTGAGCCCGCGTCCACCGCGTCCTCCACCTCCTGATCGCATGGTATGTGGTGGCTATGCGGTAGCTACGCCGTGGTATTTACTTTGCGGTTCATCTGTAAACGAATCCTCTCCATCACCCGCTGGCCCATCATCATCATCATCCAGCGCCTCAAACCAAGAAAGCGTCGTATGGACTGGCGCCCCTCCACCCACCGCCTCCCCCCCCTTCCCCCCCCTCCTCCCTCGGGAACGGGCTGGCGAACTATCCCCCCTCCTCCTCCACCACCGCCTCGACCAGCCTCCAGTCGTATATGGGTATGTACTGGACCGCCGCCGCCGCCACCGCCGCCGCCTACATGGCTACAGTTTAAAACAGGTCCATACGAGCCATCTGACGGTGCTCCACCTGTTCATAATCAGCGGCAGAAACTTAAACAGGGAACAGACAAAACCGGGACCGCAACGGGATTCGGTGGGCCTCCACCTCCGCCTCCACCACCTCCGCCTGATGATAAGTTTGGGTTTTAAACTCCTGTTTTAGTATATACCTGAAATGGAGTTAGCGTATATGGCGATAGCATTCATAGCCTTCTTTTTAACTTTGTAAAGCGAGGATTGTTTTCACTGATAGCATTATTTTATACCATATAACTTCCCAACGTTGTAAGATACGGTTATATACAGAATAGTAAATTCTATCTTCTCCTTTTAAATAGATTCAAGATCAAACGACACATAATTATAGTCATTCGTAGAGAACACCAACCACAACCTCGACACAGAACTCCTTCCTCACATCAAAAACAACACCAAACCCCCCCAAAATCCAACAAGCTTACGTAACCCTTCACCTTCAACCCTCCAAAACGTGGTGACGAGACTGCCCAAAACGCGCCTCCAATAATTAACCTTCCACACACGCGCCTCTCAACCCCTCCACCCTCATCACCACCACCATACCCTCAAAAATGGTACCCCCCCTCCCTTCACTAACAACCAAGAAACCTCACTAACCTCAAACCCAAACAGGCCCCACCACCCCTAACAATAACCCTAAAATCCCAAACCACAACCGTCTACCTCCTCCTCCCCGCCTCAACATCCTTCACCGTCCTCCTCAAAACCCTCCACCAAACACTACACCAAAGCACCCCGCACCTCCCGCTCCCACTCCCAAAATCACCGGAATCAATAAAACTAGGACTACCGAAGAACGCCACTGATCCGAGAACATCTGGGTTTTTTAATATTCAAGATGATGAGGGGGTTTGGAAGGGTGGGAAGGGGGTGTTGGATCATGCGGGGGTTAGGGAGGGGAGTGTGATTGCTTTTGTGGTTGTGAATGATGGTGAAGAGTGGGATGGAGAGTTTTCGGTTGTGTGGGCGGCGGATGAGGAGGAGAGTCAGAGTCAGGGTTTGGTTTGATTTGATTTGGTTTGAGGGATGGTGATGATGGGTTATGAATTCTTCGACGGGGTTATACTTCTATCAACTGGCGAAAGGACAGCGGGAAGCGGGAAGGGAATGATGAATGATACACGGAACGATGGGACGAAGCTCAATTAAGCAAGCAAGGAGGTCAATCAACCGGATCCAACCTCACCGACACATCATCACCACCCCATAGCCCTTCATTCAAAGAAACACCACCTCCAAAAGATACTTCCACCCCTGGTTCGACGAATATAACCTAGACGATAATGTTATAACTTCACTGGAATCAAAGCCACGGCGCCGGGGTTAATCTATTGAAACCAGAAAAATCTACCCCAATTACTATCTCCTAGTAACTCGCTATTTCTAGACTAGTAACGCGCGATGCACACCATAGTTGAACGAAGAAAATCGACACAAAAAGCATCAACCTTTTAAATCCAAACGAACGATATAAGCATGTGCCGTAAAACTCAACTACCCAACCAATTCACCACAGAATGCCATACATCATCACCTGCAATCCAACCAAAAATAAAAAATAAAATAAAAATAAAAAATAACGATCTTTTTTATATAAAATAACATAAAAAACGAAGAAAGCTGTCTAAATGCAATAAACACTCAGGAAAAAGTACAACAATACTATTCCGTGAAGAAAACCCACACCCCAGCGGCACCGGTTTAGGAATCCCCGGTACCGGCGCCCAACCCTCCGGAGCCACCCGGTTCACTGTTTCCAACATGTTGGCAGTCCCACCGTTTTACACGACGGAACCCGGAACCCCAACCCTTCCGGGACCACCCAAGTTATCTCCGTCCTCCGAGCTCAAAGCCCCTTCGCTCTTTCCTGTCGCTGACCCAGACCCTTCGCTACCAGAAACGCAGAAACGCTCCGAAGTTATCCGAACGCACGGGGTATCCTTGAGCAAAAAGTAGTTGTTGTATCCCACAGAAAAAAATCCCATGCAGATGCTTATAAAAAAAAAAAAGTGCAAAAGAAGGAGGAGAGGGGGAAGGAAAAGCGGTAATAAGACTCTCTTATCTCCATTTCCAACCTCTTCAAGAACAACCTTGTCTCATAAACCAGACGTCCCGGGAACAAGGCCAAAACACCTCGTGACTGAGAAGTATATAAAAAATAAAAATAGAAAAAACCAAGACGACGAAAAAGAAGAAAGCATTAATGTTGAAATTATATGGGCTCCACACAAAAATGAACAACATCAAAAGGCTAAAAAGAGGAAGTTCCGTATTATACTCCGTACTCTTGCTTTGGTTGGTTGAAAACCCCCGCCCGCTCTTTGGGGGGGAAGAAAAGCCCGGAAAAGAAAAAAAGAGAAAGAGAGAGAAAACTGGAAGTTTCTCAAGTGAAAGAAAGAAAAGAACGTAAAATCAAATGAGAGTTCTGAGTCCGGGGCCCCTGGAACCCCGGTCCGACGTCGTTCACGGGGGGTGGCACGTCGTGGCTTGTACATATCCACCCTTTTTAACTTCGGTGATCATGTTGAAGCTCCCTTGCTAGACCCCGTATCCGGCTCTGTGTCCGTTATGTTCGTGGGAGCTGTCGGGTGGTTCTGATGCGGCGGGATTGCGAATTTGGCTGTGGAGTGGCTGCCCGGTAGGATCGGTGTGATGTCCAGTACCTGCTTCTCCAGGGTGTCCGGGTCCTTTCCGTCACTATGACATCAAAAGGCTCTGGTTAGCAGGTGGCACAAAGGAAGGCTACAACCAGTATACAACAGGGAAAAGAAAGAAAAAAGATATGAAGATAGAACCCACATATTCGCATAGATGATATAATCGAGCCCGTACTCATCCGTGGGCTTGAACAGCTGCGGGACCCACTCAATACCGTCCGCCTCCCGTTTCCTCGTATCAGATCGCTGTTTCTCCTCCACCTTGACTTTTTCGTCGGTAGCGGCGTCCTGGTCCTTCTTCAAAAGTGCTCTGATGGTCGGTGCCCATAGCTTCTGCGATTCCTTATCGGTTTGCTCGGAAATCGGTCGGACGAGAGGTAACGACGGTTTCGCATTTGTCGCATCGAAGAGCAGCTCTGACCTGCCGGTCAACTCATCCTTGATATACATATCCTCATTCCACTTGCCCGAGATCTCGTACAGCTTCTCCCCGGTTTTCTCATTCTTGATCGATCCGTGGATGGCATTATACGTCCCTGTAAAGAACCCCTTCACTCGGAACTCAATCTCGGCCACCAGATTGTTCTCCGGACACTTGACGTAGACGTAATCTCCCAGCTCGTATTTCATCGTTCCGAAGAGTATGCCTCTGACGTAGATATTCGGTTGGTTGAGGATGTACTTCTCGCCGACGCCCGGCTTTCCCTTGTTGGTTAGTGTGAGCAGACTCACACCCTCCATCATGCTCGCGGCGGAGTTTCCGAGGAAGCGGGAGCGGGGTTTTAGGGTGCCATCGATCCGGACGTGGTGGTGCGGGGCGAGGTAGAAGTAGCTGGATTTCGGAGGGTGGTGGGAAGTCTGTTCGGAGATGTAGTAGGCGCGGGTTTTGTCGGGGAGGTCCCAGTAGCAGGCGAATTGTTCACCGAGGATGGGGTTCAGTGGTTTCTTAACGCCTCTGCGGTTATATCATCCTCATTAACACCTATAAAGAACGGAATAAACAGGAGTAGAGTGGTTGGGAGTAACGTACGGCGGTTTTAGATGCCATCCGGAGAGGTAGAATTTGACGACGGATACGAATCGCTCGACGGGGTCGTCGATGGTGGTCATGGGGAGGAGGGTTTCGGGGTGCTGCATGAAGCTGTTATATAAACGTCAGCCGTCTCGACAGTCCATGATATCGGTGACGTATTGAGATACTAACTTTGTGATTCTCTCGAGCATGGATCTGGGTTCGAGGATGAAGGTGGGCAGGGTTATCCTGCTGAGGTCGGCACCGGGTTTTAGCTGGGAAATTATCGACAGCAGCACTGCGAACGTAGCAATCATAACCGTAAGTATCTGAGAGTAAACCGTCGTAGTAGGGGTAGAGGGAAGAAGGGAACGTACTGCTCTTCTCGCCCTCGTCGACGACGGTGGTATCGTCTTCACCGGCAGGATCCGGGTGTTCGCCATCGTCGGACTTTCGACCTGTGAGGAGTAGTGTATCAGCGATGTTGTTCTCGTAGTGTACAGGATCACAAGCAGGTGGAGGGAACGGACTTGAAGTGGTGGAGCCGCGACGTCGGCCGGTGACGTGAGGGATGTGGGGACCGTGGCCGCCAAACATGCTGGAGGTCCAGGAGGCGTAGGAACCTAACACTGCTCGGAGCGAAACAGAGAAGAGAGGAGAGGAGAAATGTTAGAGCTGGTATCAATCTAATCGGAGGAGGAGGAGACAAAGGGTGGACTGATGAGGATGGGATGTTGGAGGTTGAAAGGTGGATGGTATGGTATACTTTGGACTGGATTTGAGGGTGCGAGCGAGCTATGATGTAGTTGAGCGTGCTATACTATGCTATGCCTGGCCACGGGAGATACGATCAGAACAACAGCTCTGACGGACTCAGGAATTTAAAGAAAATTCCAAGAAAGAGAAGAACGGGGCTGACAGGTACCGGGACTATACCGGAAGCAGAAGCCAGGATCGATGAAAGTAGGGCGGGAGGGAGTAAGATGGATGATGCAAGCAGCTATCATCGAGCTAGACGGTATCTGTGGAAGTATCTCCGATCGAAGGTACCAGGAAGCACTGCTCAGCACCGGCCAGTATACGCAGGCAAGCAAGTATCCGCAGTCTGTAGGAACCGACAGAACCAGATGAAGACGAGAAGGAGAGTGTCTGAGAAGGTTTAATCCAATCGATCCACTTTCGACGGGGAAAATACGTCAGCGGGGGAATCTCCTTTTCTTCGCCTCCTCGCTGCGTGGAATTCTTTTGATTCCCGGTCCGCTGCAAATTCTGTCAGCCGGTTGAATTCGCTGCCCCGCCTCGTTCGGGCTACTCCGGGCCGTTCGGGACACTGTTCGGGGCTGTTCCGGGGGCTCGGGATGCCGACGTCATGCTCGGGGACGATACCGGGGTGCCTAGGAATCTTATCAGATTCAGATCTCTACAATCTTATCAGATCTGAATCTCTCTTATCTCCCCACACTCTAGCTCCCTCCACTGCTCTTCAACTCTGTCCCGTCTACACGTCCACACCACACGTCGACACCACCACCCGTCGCAACAATGGCGAAGGATAAAAAGGCCAAAGCCGCCGAGAAGAAGGCCCGCACGGCCGCCAAATCCTCCAAGAAGGCCGCCAAAAAGGAGAAGAAGATCTCCAAGCGCCGGCCGAACGACGACTCAGACTCCGACGACCAGGACATCGACTCCATCCTCGAGGAGTACAAGCAGAAGGTATTCCAATATACTACTATACACTATTACACATGCTTACTCGCGATGTCGGAATCGTAGCAAGCCCAGCACATGGCCATCCAGGAGTCCCTCTGCCCGGACCCCCCTCCCGTCCGCGCAAACTCCCTGCTCATGCCCCACCCCACAAACCCCAAGGAACTCTTCCTCTTCGCCGGCGAAATCTACACCGGCACCCCTCCCGTCGCCAAATTCTACAACGACCTCTACGTCTACCACACCGAGGTACCCTCCATAATACCCTCCACACTCAGTAATCTCAGGACAAAAGGGAGGGAAAGCTGAAAGAGTATAGTAGCGAAACGAATGGCGCTCCTACACCTCTCCGAACTCTCCCATGCCCCGCTCGGGGGCCGCCATGACCTCCAACGGCCAAGGAAAACCCGAACTCTGGCTCTTCGGCGGCGAGTTCAGTTCTCCCAAACAGGGTATCTTCTATCACTACGCCGATTTCTGGAAACTCGATTGCACCACCAGAGAGTGGTCTAAAATAGAAGCCAAGGGTTCGCCCAGCGGTACGTTCCCCTACTATATCTACTGTCATATGCAAATCTAAGTGGTATATATTGTATAAACAGGCCGATCCGGCCACCGCATGACCCACTACAAAAACTACATCATCCTCTTCGGCGGCTTCCAAGCCACCTCAAACATCACCACAAAGTACCTCAACGACCTCTACATCTTCGACACAAACACCCACACCTGGTCACAAGTCCCCGCCCCGGCAGCATCGTACCTCGCATACCCCCCTCCACGCTCCTCGTTCTCCTTCCTACCGCACGAACACGGTGCGGTATTATTCGGCGGGTACAGCAGAGTCAAAACCTCCTCCTCATCATCAGGACCGGCTGTGCAATCCCATAAGAAAAAGAATTTAGGACCAAAGATAAAGGATTTACCCCATTATCACACTGATTCTTGGTTGTTGAGGGTTAATACTACTGATCCGAAGTTGTCGAAATGGGAGAAGAGGAAGAAGCCGGGGAATATGCCGGCTACGAGGGTGGGGATTACTATGGCGCATCATAGGGGTAGAGGAGTGATGTTTGGCGGGGTGTACGATGTGGAGGATTCGGAGGAAGGGTTGGAGAGTAGGTTTTTTGAGGATATGTGGGTTTACGCTGTTACGCAGAATAGGTTTTGGGAGGTGAAGATGAGGAAGAGTAGGAAGCCCGGTGGGGGGAAGAAGGATGAGGGGTCTGGTGGGGGTGGCGGGAGGAGGGATCGAGGGAAGCAGGATGAGTTGGAGTTATTGAAGAATTTGGCGTTGTTGGAGAATAAAGCCGGGGTTTTTGGAGAGGATGCGGTGGTTTTACCGGTGGAGAAGGAGGAAGGGGAGGAAGAGGAGGTTAAGAATCCTCTGGCGAAGATTGAGCCTTCGTTGACCTTGCCGGCGGCTAGATTCAACGTTGCACTTGCGGTGCAGGGGGATTGGTTGTACATGTACGGCGGCACGTTTGAGAAGGGAGATGTGGAGGTCACGTTTGATGAGATGTACCGCGTTAACCTCGAGAAGTTGGACGGTGTCGTGCAGATATTCAAGCGGGAGAGCATGGTAGGCGGGGAGGAGGAGATGGATCTTGATGATGAGGACGACGAGGATGAAGAAGATGAGGATGATAGTGAGATGGATGAAGATGAGGATAGCGAGGTTGATGAGGAGGAGAAGGCTAAGGCGGAGGAGATCAGACGGAAGCAAGAAGAAGGGAGGAAGGCGAAGGCGTTACGGAAGCAATCCGTATCCGAAACTCCCATGTCGCCGACTTCACCGACTTCCCCCAGTGCGGCGTCGGTGTTTTCGGAGGGGACAGAGATCACGGAACCGGAATCTACGTTACCCTTACCCTTACCGTTCGAAACGCTCCGGGAGTACTTCGTGAGAACCTCAGAGGTTTTCCAGGCAGAGGTTGTGGAGGGACTGAAGTTTAAGCCGGTCAGTGTGGCGGAGGCTACGACGGTGAAGGAGATCAGGACCGCGGCGTTCGATATGGCGGAGAAGAGGTGGTGGGATGTTAGGGAGGAGGTTAGAGAAGAAGAGAGGAAGTTGGAAGAGTTGGGGGTTACAGAGAGTGTGGTTGTCACTGGGGAAGGGAAGGAGGGAGGTGCTGGGGGCCCGAGGCGGCGGTAGGTTTATACTACCTACTAGTCTGTTATATCGTGTAGCATACGGGTATGAGTGAATACGATGCTCGCATGTACTGTATATATCTACATACAAAACCACGCCATCGTAAATAACCTGTCTCGTAAACCAGCCGGTTGTGAGTATGAAGCCCCTCAAGGCGGCAAATCAACCATCTCACTATCCCCCCTCTCCTGCTCCATCCTCTGACACGAATCAAGCCTATCCACATACCTCACCGTATCCCTCAGAAACATCCTCTCCCTCGTCACATCCTCCACAGCCCTAACACTCCACTCAGCATCATCCCACCCTCTTAACAAGTCCATTATAGCCCGTTTATACCCTTCATCGAAGACATTGCCCACCACGACCGCCTTAACGAACCCCCAAAGGCTTTCATGACCTGGAGCGGTGTTGTGGCTGTATTTTAGGACGCTGAAGAGCTGGTTATACCTCTGCCGTAGCGTATCCTGTCGTTTTTGGTCTTGCTGTTGAAATTGAAACTGTGGAGATTGTGACTGTGACTTCGACTCCAACATCCACAACCACGCAAGAAAGTTCCATCCGCTGACATCACCCGGGTGTTTTAAACACCAACTTACCAGATCCTCGTCGTTGAAGATTACCTTTTCGGAGGTAACTATCCACCTCGCGTACGTCCACGCATAATAGTTTTTAGGATGAGCCTCAGCCGCTCTTAATACCGTTGATACCTCTTTTCTACTCCACCGTCTGAAGGATTTGACGAGGATGCTTGAATCCGATGTTCCCGGTCTCGATTGCTGTCCTTGTTGACCAGGTGGAGTGGGTGGAACAGGGTGTTTTAATGATGGGTAGGTGGAGATTAACCACCGTCTGTGAGACCATAGGGCTGGTGATTTTGTATGTCGGTGTAAGGGGGAGGTTAATAGTGATGTTAGGAAGAAGTATTCAGACTGCGGGCTCATGGGTAAATCCTGGCCTCTGCTGGGGCCGATGGGGAAGGGAGTTCCGGGGGGGAATAGGGATAGCAAAACCCTTTTTCTGGCGTTGATGGCTGTTAGGTGTTCGCTGTCGTGGAGGAGGAGGATGGTGGAGGTTTGGAGGAGGGTTAGGTAGGTTGATGTCGTCGGTGGGGAGGAAGAGGAGGAGAGCCGGGAGAGGGTGGAGAAGAAGAGGGGCCGGGCGTGGCGGAAGGCTTTCCAGAGACTGGACTTGGGGATGCCGAGGGAGATGGATTCGGCGTAGATGTGGGTTTCGGGGACGGGGTAGAAGGGGAGGAGTTCTATCTGGCTGTTTGGGGTTGTTAGTGTTTTATTTACCTTTGTATTGTATGATAGTATAGTATAGATCTGGATATCATGAGGTTGTTGAAGCCGGTGATGGTATGGTGGACGGTACTTACACGGTCTGCTGGCGGAACTGCATGAAGAAGGCCGAAATACGGGCGTAGACTTCCCGGCAGACCAGCTCGTCACCTTCGCTCCTCGTCGCCATATTTATTATAAACTACTACGTGCTCAAGTATACGCCTTCCAAAAAGCAGAGTACTCAGGCCCTCAGGACTTTAAATGGTATAGTAAGGCTGAACGAAAAGGTACGGGCCTGAACCGCGGTGCCGGCTGGGCAAAGTTGCAAGAGACGGGAAGGAGAAAGAAGAGTTGGCAGCTGTTGGATTTCTGTTTTCGAAGTTGCAACTGTGCGCGTGTTACGTTGAACCGGCTATTCTTGCTTCGGATCGAAGAGAGCTGAACGAGCGGGAATTTAAAGAGCAGAGCTAACGGTGATAGCTTTATACTTTAACTACTTCCCGCTAGCCAGTTCTCATAATACGTATACAGAGTAAAGAAAAGACACGAAGAGCTAGAGAAAGGGAACTCTGTTATCCTCTTCACTCTGTTCCGCGGGCCCGTCGACGAAGCTAAGTGCGCTCTCAGAAACCACAGAAATCATATGATGCTTGCCCTCCGTCGTCCATTGCATGCATACATCGTGCATTCATTCCAGTCGAGATGAAAAACCCCTCGAGAAGAGAAACCCGACATATGCATCTTGCTCTTGCCTGCTGCATCAGCTGCAGCACAGGACAGGCATCTTAACAGAGAGCGAGAACGAGCAGGGTGTGCAATGCCGGTCACAAAAAAGAAGATACCCTCAAGTTAACTGCGTAGGGAGAGAGAAAAAAGAAACCGTCCGAAAGCTTAAACAGCCCAATCCTTGCATACCAGCTCCGGCAGCTTCAAGCTCTGTAGCTAGTATTGATATCATACTAGTACGGTATACAAGGTGGAGCTTCAGCTCTGGAGGTTTGCGACAGAAAGGAATACATCGAAACAGCCTAGTCTCCGAACCCGACTACCAAATCACTGCCACCCCTTTTGGATCCCCTCGGATGCTCTAAACCCTAACGGTCTAAGCTATGCAGAAAATTTTCAGCATTCATCCAGGAAATTTGCCGGGGTGCGCCGTTTCCCATGAGCTGTAAGCAAGCTTGCAAGCTTGCAAGCTGGGCCTGGAGCTGGAGCTTGCAATTAATTGTGGAACTGACGCCGGGATCGAGGGTTTATACGCTTCCCCTTCGTATACTCCTCCTGGGCGTGCGCAGTA
Source organism: Arthrobotrys sphaeroides (assembly GCA_036971245.1). Taxonomy (NCBI): domain Eukaryota; kingdom Fungi; phylum Ascomycota; class Orbiliomycetes; order Orbiliales; family Orbiliaceae; genus Arthrobotrys; species Arthrobotrys sphaeroides. The sequence continues at coordinate 1,173,332 of JAJTTW010000007.1, read as the reverse complement.
ATTACGTATTACGTATGAAACGGTAAATCCATATTCCGGTAGGCACTTCTTTCATCCTCAACTAAGCTAAGGCAATATTGCAATGCAGAGGATCCGATACATCACAAAATAAACCTCATGCGAGATAGCCAGAAAGTGCGTGTATCCGGCCACGTTCCTTTTCTCGGTCCCCAGTGGAGGGGGGAGATCCAGCCGATTGGCCGGCTGCTACGAAATCATATCCCACTTTCGTGCATTCCTTCCATCTCGCACAAATTTCTGGTTTTTTTTTTATATGCCTGAGCCATCATCCCTACCGGAATATATTTTCCTCGGTCGATGCGCTGTGCGTGCCATGCTGCTGCTTGCTGCTGCTGCTGCTGGGAGGTGTTATCGGCTGGTTTGTCCTTGTACCCCTTGTCCTGAACGCCGTTTTATGTATGCAATATGTATGTGAGCCCCGCTGTCATATCTCCTCCTCCTACTCTCTCTATCTTTTTACTTGCTCCAATCCAATAGTAAACTCCGATCAAATCCAATCCAAACAATTTTGTCGTACAAGGCCATCGAATACGGGAACTTTTTTTTTATTTTTTATCTTTATTTTTATTTTCAATTCTTGTTCGAATATGCAGCCGTGGCCTTTCCAATCAAGACCCCTTGTTCGGATCCAAATAGATTCCCCACAAATCAGACGCGGAAATTTCCAAACCGGTCTTTCGACCCGGTCGGTACTTCCCGGTGTCTATCCTATCCCTCTTTCTGATAGTAGACGGGTCCCCCCACACTCGCAATGGCGACATTGACTACTATATCTCCGCCAACCACTTCTCAAAGTACACGCAATTCGCCGCATTGATCGGTCCGTCTTCGTTGCACAGGTCGAACACAGGGCACCGCCCACACGGCGCCTCCGTCATTCCCTGCTTCACCGCTCCCTCGACCCTACGAACGGCCTTGAACGCCGTCCCACCGATCACCTTCTCCAGCTTCCCATCGTACATCAACACCTCCAGCAAAGCTTTTATATCGACCTCGGTCAGGTCGACTTCCGTGAGATTGCTGTTCTTGACCCATTGCGTTATATCCGATAGCGTGGGGTATCCCGTGTACCCGGCCTCGAAGGGGATGATGACACCGGGCGCACCGCCAGGTCTCTGCTTCGGGAAACTTCTTGAGGTAACGAACCGTTCGATGGCGACTAACAAGGCGTTGATGAAGTCGGCGTCGAGCTCTGCGTCTGTGAACCAGGGACCTCCGGTGACTTCGATGGTGGGCGTGAGGTCCGAGAGCATGTATATCTTCCTGGTCGGGTATTTGACGGACTTGATGGACTTGATGTAACGGTGCTGCTCGAGGGTCTTAAGGCATCGGGTTAGGACCGTTGGGTGGAGGTTTGTCCGGGTCTTGAGGGTTTTGGACCAGATTCCTTCCCTGGCTGAGGATTCAATGTGCTGGTAGACTAAGGCTTCGTCCGCTGTGAGGTTTCGGGTTCTGAATTGCGATGGTAGGAGTTAGCGGTGAATATGAAGGGGGGGTTGAGCAAGGGTGGTTTCTGACTTGTCGACGGTCTCTTGGGTGACGAAACGGTAAACAAAACCGTCATTCTGCTTGAGAGCTCTGATGTAGCCGCGAGCGAGAAGCTCGTTGATGGACGGGAGGAGGACTTCGCGATCACGTTTGGGGACGAAGGCGAGGAGGTCATCCTGGCCGTAGAGCTTCTGAGGGTTGGTGATGCAGGCATTGTAGATGGTGCGGGAGAGAGCCTGGAGGTCCGACATGGTGTGGTTATCTTGTAAGGATTAGGCTCCTTGCTACCGTTCGGGGAGGTTCTTTAGACGGGAGAGACGCCGGGACATCTAGAAGAATACCCGGGGACTCAGTGACGAAGTAGTCGAAGTGGCGATGTCGACGGTGAAGGTGATGGCGGTTGGGAGGATGAGATGAGAGGAAGCCGAACAGTCATTAATTTTTTTTTATTGGGCGCGACTTTTTAAGCCGCATTGCATTGGACCCTGTCCGAGCCGCACTATTAATACATGCACCTCTCGACCGCCTGCTTCTATTCGATTCATACAGATAGCTGAGTAGATACTTGATAGATAGGCAGATAGATGGATAGGTAGAGACTTCAGTAGAATAAGATACCGTCTTATCCAGCAGTAGCAGCTATAATACCCAACTGCTAGCTATAATGGTGTCGTGAACAAGAGTCTGTGCAAAGTCCCCCACAGACGCCAACCAAAAGCGAACAAACGTTGAACCCCACAACCTCAACCTCAACAACCATCGTCACCTTCACAGCTCTGGAGAGCGTATAATACTAATACATCCGTCGCTGGCACCTTCATTGCTATCATCGTCTCCAAGGTAGTTCCTCTTCCTTCTAGCTGATACCGTGATCTGTCCAGCTAACTATCCCTGCAATCCGTGCCCAGTTCGCTTGTCCAGAGCTTAACTTCACCCTCGTCGCGCGACTCTTCTATCATTCCACCACCGCTGTCGACACCATCACCGCTCTTTACGACCGCAGACATGGCGGCACCGTCATCTTCTGTGCCATTGACACCTGAAAACCTCCTGCAGGTTCTCAACGCCGCTGCTTCGAACGACCAGAGCATCCTCCAGCTAGCCAGCAAGCAGCTGCACGCCTGGGAAACAACTCCGGGCTACTGGAGTCTCCTCCAGGATGCATATCTCGACCAATCCCTCCAGAGGAACGTTCGTTGGATGAGCATCATCACGCTGAAGTACGGCGTTGATAGGTTTTGGAGGAAAGCTGCTACGAAGTCAGTCTCTGCCGCTGTTCTTAAACGAAGGAAGGAAGGACTTGAAAGAGCGTGTATTGGTGTAATATGTATGCTGATGGATTGATTGATATGGGTGAAACAGTGCTATCTCGAAGGATGAGAGGGCAAGAATTAGGTCGAGACTACTGGACTCCGTCAACGAGCCGGACAATCAACTGGCTTTGCAAAACGCTGTCATTGTAGGGAAGGTCGCTAGGAACGAGTATCCGCTGGATTGGTATGTATAAATCTCTGCACCCACTCTCTAATATCTGAACTTGTTTTTAACATATCACCCATTGACTTCCCAGGCCGGACATCTTCTCCCGCCTCCTAGACATCATTCGATCCTCCGCCCCGCCGCCGGACCAATCCCAAACCCTCCCGGATAAACAACCCTCCGTCCTCCGTCTCCAACGCTCCCTCAGCCTCCTCCTCCATGTCGTCAAGGAGCTCTGCACGGGTCGGCTACCCAGGATACGGAGTAACCTGCAAACCGCATCGCCGGAACTGTTCCGCGTCATAGCTGGTATCTACGTTCAATATGTGGAACACTGGAAGCACGGCGTGAAGCATAACTCCCACTCTGACGAATGGGTCAACGAGAGACTGAACATCAGCCTGTCGTGCTTGAAGGTGCTGAGGCGGTTGTTAGTTAGCGGGTTTGAATTCGCCAATAGATCCGACGAAGTCAAACAGTTCTGGTCGATAACGAACGAGCAGTGGAATTCGTTTATCAATATGAGTGAGCGGGATATACGCATCCATAACGAAACCTTGAACCTGAGGACTAACTGGTCGTTTTCTAGCAAGCGCCGATATACCGGACCCGAACAAGGTCCTAATCTTCAAGCACATCGTCGGCCTCGGAAAGCTCTACCTTGACCTCTCCAAGGGCCAACCAGCTGCTTTCGCATTGATGCCCGACGTTCTGACGATTCTCCAGAATTACTGGCAAGTCGCGAACAACTACGGCGACTCCCTCGCCAACGGGAGTAGAGCAGGTCTTGGGAAACAGTTCAAAAAGAACGGCGCCGGTGCCGGTGGACAGAAAGAAGAGAACGATAAATCTTCTTTCTTGGAAAAGATCGCTTTGCAAGGGTTGTTGCTGTACAGGAATTGCATACAGATGGTGTTCAAGCCCGTGCAAACGTTTAAGTGTAAGATAAATTATTACTATTACCATTGCTATCGTGATTTCGCCCCTTAGGTACGTTGGTTGCTTGATCAGGTCGTTCAGGGATTAGCTAACTAGTGCTCTGGGCCCCTCAAGACCGCCATAAAGAGGAGAAGGACGAAAATGCCGTCGCCAACGCGTTCATGAGGAATCAAGTCTTGACCCTGGAGCTCGCGACGAGGTTTATGGAGTTGTTGGTTACCAAGTACTTTATCCTGAGACAGGATGAGCTGGAAGCATGGGAGGACGATCCGGAGACCTGGGCTATCACTTGGGATGACCAGACGGAGTCTTGGGAGTATATGATACGAGTGGGTTAATTCTTATTTCTTTGCTGCCCCAATTCACTGTTTGAGGCTAACATTTATTGTCCAGCCCTGCGCTGAGAAGTTGTTCGTCGACTTTGCGCTAAACTTCAAAAAGGATCTGGCGCAGCCTATCGTGAATGTTTTCAACAATGTCGCAAGTGAGTAGTTCTGGACCTTTTAACAAAGTTGGAGGGTGCAAGTATCCGCTCACACCTAGGTATTTAGCTCTGGACAACCACGACGTCCTCCTCAAGGACTCCGTATACAACGCCGTCGGGCTAGTCCCCTCGATTATAGAGCCTCGCCTGAACTTCAACACCTTCCTCCAAAATATCCTAGCCAACGAGGTTCAAATAAACCAACCGGACTATCGCATCCTCCGCCACCGAATCCCGATATTGATTGGACAATGGGTTTTAGTTAGCATCGATTCCCAACACCGTTCGACAATATTTAGGATAACGCAGCACCTGTTGAATAAGTCCGATCCGTTGAATGATCTCTGCGTGAGGATAACGGCGGCGAAGTCGTTGAAATACTCGATCGATGAGTGGCAGTTTGAGATTGAAAGCTTCTTGCCGTTCGTGGATGATATCTTTGATAAGTTGATGGCTTTGATCGATGAGGTTGAGGAGACGTCGACCAAGATGTCGTTGGTTGATGTCATTGGGCTTATTGCAGAGAGGATGTCGCACAACGTAGGTGCTTATATTATCCTCTCCCGTTCTACGCTTAGATATCTTTCTAACGCTGTTGATAGATCACCCCCTACGCCCACCGCGTCATCAGTATCCTCCCTCCGCTCTGGGAACAAACCGGAGAAGAGCACCTCTTCAAACAATCCATCCTGTCAATTCTCACCAAAATCGTCGCGGCCATGAAGGACTCCTCCCTAAAATACCAGGAGATGGTGGTAAACCTCATCCGCTACTCGGTCTCCCCCGAAAATGGACTACAAATCTACTTGCTCGAGGACGCATTGGAGCTGTGGGATGCGGCCGTGACCGCTACACCGGCTGATGCCGCGCAACCACTGTTAGAGTTGGTGCCGTTACTCATACCTTGTTTGGAACTTGATACGGCGTTAACCCGTAGGGTTTTGGAGGTTATCGAGGGGTATATCTTGTTAGCTCCGCAAGAGATGTTGAACAACTACGCTCTTATGCTGTTCAATATCTTTGGCGGCATGCTAGGGAAAGGATTAAAAGCCGATGCGGCGGAAGTAATAACCGACGCCATGGAACTGATGATCCGAACTGCCGCTGCGGTTCAGGGAGAAGATGGGATGCAGGCTTTAGGACAGGCGATGGTGGCTAGCGGGGTAACGCAGAAGATCTTCGAGGGGATTTATACCACTTGGGAGGCGCATCAGACGTCGGGGCCTAGGAAGAAGTACCCGGAGATAGAACCGCAGGTGTTGACGGCGTACTTTGCGGTGCTGAGTAGGATTGTTCTGGCGAGTTTGGCGGTGTTTAAGGGGTTTGTTGGGTACATTGGCACGCTTGGGGTTGATGGGGGGAAGAAGGTTGAAGGGTGGTTGATGGAGGAGTGGTTTTTGCATGTGAGTTTTTTTTCCCTCCCTTTCTTCGTTTTATAGATATTTTGATTGATTCTGCGGGGTTGCTGATATACCTACGTAACTAGTTCACAAACATCGGAAACACCAGGGCTAGGAAACTTAATGCCCTTGCGCTGACGAAGTTGCTGGAGCTGGATGAGGAGTGGATATTAGTCCAGATGCAGGATTTGATCAATGTCTGGACCGACGTCGTACAGGAATTAGTCGAGGATAACAGGGAGTAAGCCTCCCTCTATTCTGTACCCCCTCAAAACCCATGATCAGATCGAACTAATTCAATATACCAAAAAAAATAGCAACCTAGTCTACGAAATCGCCACCACCGAAAGCGGCATCACATCCGCTGAATCGAAGCGAAGAAGGGAGTTAACGGCCACTGATCCGGTTCACACGGTTCACATCATCGAGTGGGTTAGGCATTACCTGCTTCAGGCGCAGAATAAACATGGACCTGAGGCGTTTAAGCTTAAGTGCATTGATAACGTTGATAAAGACGTGCTGGCGGATTTTATGAAGTTGAAGATATTCTGATAGGGAGGGGTTAGGGTAGGTCGATCTGGAGAGGGTGGAGATGCGGTCTTTATGAGAGCTAGCGAGCTGTTTCTGTCTCGATTCTTCTTCTTCTTCTTATTCTTCAATCGTTTTTTTGCTTGTCACGGTAGATGCATTTCCGACCCGTGGCAGGCTTTAGGGATAGATATTATAGATGGATGGTGATTAATTCTGAATAATTAGGCTTTCTTATAAAGTAAGTACCTAGGTGTCACCGGGCTTGAGATATGATTGATTTTGATTTTGGCCGGGTACGAACGGTACTATAGCTCCACTTCCAAATCCTGGTCCGCCAGGTCGTCTCGTTCCCAGACACCAGTCGGCCACAAGTAATACCGAGGTATTCATTTCCTCTCAGTGGTAAGCCCCGCCATCAGCTACACCACCCAGGAGTATTATACACATAAAAGTAAAAAATCCCCACACTCACACCGTAAACCAGAGAAGAAAACGCCATATCGCTATGCATGCACGCATAAATCCAGAAAAAAAAAATAAGGGGCTCACACACACTCATGCCCACACCCACTAGGACACTGCCTCATCTTCGAATCAATATACCACTCCCTCAAGCAATCATCGTGCCCGCCATGACAACACCCCTGACACATAGTCCACCTCCCCCTCACAATCTGATGACAAAGCATACACCCATCCGCCATCCTTCTACAACTTTCGCAGTAAAGACTTCCTTTATAACTCGCTCCGCCTGTTACCGCTGTTGCTGCTTTTGCGGTGGTGGTGGAGGTAGCAGCGGTGTCAAGAGTAGTAGTGGTGTTAACACCCCCGCCTCCGCCGCTCATCATCGGGGCATTACAGTTCCCGCAGCTGAGGTGGATGAATGTGTTCGTGAGAGCTTGGGAGCGGACGTGTTCCACCGTTGTGGCCTTGATGACCTCTGCGGCTGGGACGTATAACTTGAACCGTTGGAGTTGTTCTATAAAACCGCGCAACATTGGTCAAAGTCAGCCGCCAACCATTCACCAACGATAACAAAAAAAGACCTTCCAATTTCAAAATCCCTCTTGATAAGGATAAAGGAGAGGGAAAGAGATACGTAAGAAATATAACAAGACGAAAAAAAAAACTCACCAACATATCCTTCAATCCAATCCCCCACCCTCCTCTCATCAAACTCAACGAGTTCCCCGAACAACAGCGCCAAAGTAGCACACATCTGAACCTCCCCACGATCACTATAGTAATCCGTAAGGACTGTCAAAAAGTTCTGCAGGTTCCAGGGTAACTCTTTCATCCGTCCGTAACCCGATCCCTTCAACTTGATAGTTCCGTAATCCTTCACCATCTCCTGGATATCCTTACCCAACGCCTCAGCGGCGAGCAGTTGGTGTTGGTGTTTCAGGTTGTGCGAGGAGGTGTTGCGCATGGCGGGGTTTAAAGGGTTGGTAGCTGAGGGGTGGTGGTGAGGTTGGTTGTGGCGGTTGGTGGTGTGATGGTGGTCGTCGTCATCTTCGTCATCGCTTGTTTCCTTATGAAAGGGATGCGAGGTGCCTAATCGAGTTCGATGGCCGAAACTGTTGGTTGAATCGTCGTATGAACTGGAAGTTTGTTCACTTGTCAGTCCGATAGAATACTGTCGTCCGCGATACGCAAGGCTAGCTCTATCGCGATCCTTATCGAACGAGGAGGCGACAGCGACATCCGGTGCTTCGGGGTCATGTGTGCCGTTTTTGTCATTGTTGCTGTTGGTTCCGCGGAATGTGACTTCTGGAGATGCACCAAAGATATCGGAGCGGAGCGGAGTGATTTTGTCTTCGTTTTCGTGGCGGTTGTGGTCTGAGGGTTTCAGGCTCAGTTCTTTATCCTCGTCGATTTGTGGGGGGCTTTCGACTACTGAAACTCGGCGAGACGCCAGATTGAGAACCTCGCCGCCGTCTGTAGAGGCTGTAGAAGAAGAAAGCGACGTACCAAAAGCCTTGGGTGGCAGTGACAAGTTCTCATCAATGTTCCCTGGCGGATTCGCGGGTGCTTTTGGGGTTGGTGTGAGAGCTGGTTGAAGTTGAGGAGTATCAGCTACGGGCTTTGCTAGCGGAGTAGCGCCAGCGGAACCGTTAGAGCTCTTTCGATCGGTGCCGGAGACCCCGAGTGCTCGCTTTGCAAAAATCCCAGACTCGATATGTGACTTTGAGGCCGTCATTTCCGCCTCCTTGTTCAATCGGTCCTCTTCCTCCTGTCGAGCTTCTACCTCCCACTCTTGAATGAGATCAAGCATCTTCCATGTCTGTGATGTCCGGTACTGCCCGAGTATCCATGCTATCTCCGCATTTTTCTGACACGCTTGCGAGAGCGTCATCCCGTCGGATAAACTTGTGATCCAATTGTTTGCCATCACCGTAAACGGGACACCGCTGAACATGGGCAATGCGACCTCAACGACGGCTTGTTGGGGTACGTATTTCGCCCCAAGGCTATCGATCCCACTCTGCTGCGTCCCGATCTTCGGGTGAACTCTCCCAGCCGCCGCGCTCACAGATGACTTCTTCCTCCCGCCGCCAGTTATTTCATCATCCATCTCAAACCTGACGTTTCTATCCCTCTTGGCGGGAGGTGGCGGGCGTTGACCCATAACAACGATGAAGCTCATATTAGGAGCCCAGGCAACCGCCGAGTGATTCAGAGAATTAATCGGATTCACGGCGTACGACAAGTCGTGCTGGACGAACATTTGATCCTTCGAACATGACCAAAGCGTGTTCTCATCTTTCCAGAGTAGCCCAGACGTAGCGTTTGTATGTTCATCAAAGGCATATTTCCCCACGAAGGGACGTTTGATATCCCAGACTGTGATCCTGTTATCGTGGGTCATGGCACACGTTGCAATTTCCCGTGTCGAGACCCCGCGAGGTCGCCAGGTAGCTCTACCGATAGCGGCCATTGTGCTGATCGTGTGAACGGGACGCTTATTCTGGGTGTCTCCTTCCCCGAAGTCCCAAACCTTGACAGTCTTATCCCGGCCGCCGCTTGCAACATATCTACCATCAGGATGCCAATCAATTGAGAAGACAGGACCGTTATGTGCACTGATCTTCTTAAGATACGAGTGAGCAGTCCCACCCATCCTCCACTCCCATTTCTATCAAGCATGTTAGTCCCCTCGTCATTGTTCCTTTCTAGAAACCTAGACTTATATTCGATCGTAAGCCACTCACCTGGATTGTACCGTTATCGAACGCGGCAGCAAAGTGCACAGCATTCAAGGCGTTAAACTGTACATCCCTCACAGCATCGCTCTTCCCCCATAACGTCATCGTACTCTTCTTCTGCCTTAAATCCCAAATCTTCATCATCCCATCTTGACTCCCACTGATCAAGATCTTCCCGTTCCCGGGATTAAACGCAATCTTGTGCACCGATCTCTGGTGCTCGTGCATCACTCTATCCAGCTTCCCACCACGATTCAAGTCATAGACGCAGATATTGCCATTGGTGTTAGCAGTGGCAATGACATCTTTGGAAAAATTGCAACCCCATTTGACGTCGCTGTTAGCGACAGTCTTACCGGGTGCATTCCCTGCTCGAAGATCGAGACGTTCGGTAATCTCGCCGTGGAAGGTCACGCGAAGGATTTTGAGAACTTCTCGTCCAGCGACGACGACGAGTTCCTGGTCGGGTGAGGCGCTGAGGGATTGAATCGGGACCTGGAGGTCGTATCGAGCGGTTCGGGATCCGTGGAATGAGCTAGCGCCGGGGTCGTCCAAAGTGTCAGCCATCGTGACCTGGGGTTATGATGATACAACAGAAAGACACAAGAACAAGTAGAGCAATATCTAGTTCAGGACTTTCACATACCCTAGATTCGACGTCGAATGGGCTAAACTAGGAGGGCCTGCCGATGTCGAAGGCCGGCTAGTGCCTCCCCCGATGAACCGACGAACAGCTGCAGCCGCTCCTCCAGCCCTAGTATTGAAATGCTGGGGGCCGAAAGCATCCATCGCTCCAGCCTACTCCTCTTCCGAGGGCTTCCCAAGAAAGGAGAGGGAAAGAATTGATATGTTGCAATCGAGTAAGGTATTGTATCAATGGAACCTGGACTTGTTCCAGCGATAATGACGATTCAACATGATGAAATCGCGCTTTGTCCGAGACCCAGGTATCCTTCGTCACCACCAGTCCCGTTTCTCCCTGGAAGTTCGCGATCCCGAAAATTTTCGACGTCGAAGGGGGGAAGTCGGCTTGTTGGTTGAATGTTGAAGCAGGGTTTCTTTCGCGCAGCGCCGAACGTCTGCAAGTTGTCAGGTGAGGTTCGAATAACTAGCCGGGATCTAATCTTATCTCGTGGAACAGAGGCCAACATCGACAACATCGGCAACGCAAAACTGACCAATTCTGGCCGTGCATGGGATCCAAAGCAAGGCAGCATCGCCCAACAAGATATAACTTCTCCTTCAAACACTAGACGGCAGGGAAGGAAAAGGCCCTGGGATTATTCTCTGTGACCGGTTTTTGACCATGCAATCGGTAGCATCGCATTGCTAAACTAGCTAACTCGATACATGAATTTTCTAATCAGTGCCCCCTCAAACGAATGTGTCCCTTAACTAACCCCCCGATATCAACAAAGGATATAAACTAAATATTAATCAGTAACAGTAACAAGAAAAAACTAAAAACGACAGTCTCGGCACAACGAAAAGATTGGTAAAAAAGCAACAACCAAAAACTGAAAGAGAGAAAGAAAACATGTTCAGACAGCCACCCATACGCGCTAAAGTAATACGGTGCAAATACGAATCTATCCGCCCGGCTCATGCAAAAACAAAATCCAAATCTGAACCCCCGCTCCTAGATGTACAGAGCTCGAAACACCCGAAGGCGATCCCGGGTATCATTTCTCAGCGGAGATGGTTTTTCCACAACTGGAGCATTCCCAAACCAGAGTTCCTTCGATGGTTTTCTTGTACATAGTTCCATTGCAGTTGCTGCAGGGCCGCGTCTGCCCTCGGCACACTAGCTCCTTGACAGGCTCTCCCTTCGCATCTCGATCGACTAATTTTGCAGCACCATCAGAAATAGTTCCAAACTAGAGAATGTTTCTAGTAGTCTGCTATACAACTGCAATACGTACCGGGACCACTTGGACCGTTGTGTCCCAAGGAAATAGACATTGTAGTATGATTAGGTATGATATGTCGGGATGTGAGGATATCCTTTTATATTTCTGAAGAATAAGATATATATGGTTTTGTACTGTGAGGGGTTGATTATGACTGACGCGCGAAGAGTTAGCATCAGAGAAATTGATAGGAAGTTGATTATAAATTCATACAAAACTGTCTTGTAGCTTGGATCTATCGACGTATGGATAATGCTTGAAGTGGGGTATCTGTGTAGATTGGTGATGATTATTATTATGATGGAGAAACAAAACCTGAGCATGATGGCCAAAAGGCCCTTCTTATATACTCCTTCTCTCCACGTCAACGTATTGAAGACCAATATAACTCCACTGCTGTGCCCGACGGCCCTATCTTGCCCAACATGATCCCTCTCGCTGTGCACGCCGCCGGCCCGCTGTAACCCAGCAATTGTCTCCATCCCCGAACCAAGCATGAAGTCACAAACCTCATAACCCAAGCACCCAAGCTGTTGGCTACCTACTTGCTCCGGCCCCTTGTACAAGAGGGGGAAAATGTGATACCGACAGATCATTGACAATGTGCTCTACCTCGTTGACATGGAACAGAATCCAACAAGCTACAACATATTTAGGTAGCTAACCAGCGAGTCCGAAACATGTAGTTAGCGGCGAACAAGGCGCACACGCGCACAACCCGTCTACAAAGGATCCCCACGTCACGCTTCAACCTGCTAGCTTGCCCTACCCCCTGCCGCCTTTCCTTCCGTTTCGATTGTTCACCGAAATTAACATACGGAGATACTTTCCGACCCATCGATTGGTTTTCATCGGTCACAATTTCATCCGAACCCTACCTCCCATAATCCTCAAGCCCGTAGGAACCTCGACTCGAAGTCTCCAATGAGGTCATACTATCGCCATCGCATTGAATCCGTGGATAACTAAGTAGCCGACGGATGCACCACCGCCACCATCCCGATATAGTCAGCCCATCTTTGATATACGTATCCCCCAGCCCGTCAATATACACAAACCGGCTTATGAAGTTCAGCTCCCCCGGTCGAATCAGGATATGAGAACACCTGTCAGTTACCCTTCGATGAATCATCCGTACCAGTTAGCTCGTTCTCACAAAAAAATTAAATATATTCCAAGTGGCAGAATACCAAGCGAAAAATTAAAAAAGATTGCCTAAATCCTCGCCGCTCCCGCTCTCGTCGTCTGTTCGACCAACCGGAAAGCACAATGCATTGTCCTTGTCCCAGGAACCCGGCCCAGACTAGGCGACGCGCATGTAGGTACTAATTAGGTACTTAAGAGTTACCGGATTTGCCTAGGACAGGATTGACCGATTCCTTCGGACCACAAAGGCTTTTTTCGAGGACAGGTCCCCACTTCCACTCCCGCATCCCACGCTCTCTCTTGTATGTTTTTTAGGTAAAGTCCGGTAAAGACGCGCTAGCTTTGCCGCAGCCTTGCAGAACCAGCTCTGAAGAAACTGACCAAGCTAGCGTCAATCCCGACGACCTCTTCACAGCTCATGCATCCTAGAATATCGGATTTCGGAGCGCCCGCTTCACATCCATGGCCTCGTGTCTGTCTAATTAATTCGATCCCCCAAAACAGGATTTTAACAATTAACAGAAAACAGATTGATTAATGCCAACTGGAGCTAGTTACCTCAACTGGTATACCGGCAACCGGCAAGAACTGAAGACTTGAGCAAACGGGCAGAGCCCTATTTTTCGCTGCCGCCGACGCTAGTGCACCACCAACACGAGGCAAAACTCCACTATTAGCACCACAACCAGCTGAAACCCGAAATAGAAACTACTCGATGTTCCTTTGGGGTGACACGAACGTTTGAGAGGTAATTCTGGAATGTACCCTTGCCGGTGAGGCGGTCGGATAGTGAGGCAATCCGCACCAAAGTCGGTGCCGTGTACCGCGCGGGAAATTTAAATTCAGCGTCCAATAGAACTCTCAGGGTCTGTTCGCACGTAGGACGTAGTGGGGAAGTCCACCTCGACTAAGGACCCTGTCTGACACCGGCCGGGAAGGCTACGCCGCAACATCGAGACGACGTGAAAAAGCCACCCGGACCCACAATCTAGAATATAACATTTTTTTCCTCCCGGGTACCTCATTTTTACGAGAATATTCTTAAGATTGGGGCGTGGGGAAAGAATAAACGAACGTGGGATGTCATGAAAAAAAGTTGCATGTGTTTAATTCGATGCCTAATTTTCTTCCCAATTCATCGGATTGAATCCGCCTCATGTTATGCAAAAGGCTCAGGCATCCGGATATCCTCTCGATCGAGCTCTCACGGGTTATCTTTGCAAACGCACATGTATGCATCCTGCACCGACAATCAATGCAAATGCAAACTGTTTCCATGGAACATGCGATAAAAAAGGTACCTTAAGTATCGTCAACGGCTGAGCAGGTTGTGTTTTCCTATTTTTTTTTTTCGAGTTAGGCTGCTAGGTTGGTCAAGGCCACGGAAGGTCTGGAAGTATCTCGATATAGCGATGTCACATGCATCATTCCATGAAAGAAGAGCAATTTTTTGTTTGTTCCATAATATTAATGCTCATCGGGCGAGTTTTTCTGAATCGAAGCTCATTCATGCGGGCGAGAGGCACAGCAGGGGTCTTATGGACAAGTTGGATTTCCGGATTCGGACGACGACGACCTACTAGTTGAGCGCATGCGCGTGACGTCGATCTAGGTTTGCACTTCGAAATAATTTGAGTCGCTCAAAATACACATTGACAGTGATGCTGTAATGGGGGATCCATATATATTGCCGCGCTTGAGCGGCACAACATCCCCAGTCGTTCATGAGTATGAAGCCCTGATGGTATCTTATGAACGGAAGGCTGATCCGACCACTAGTTGACATAGTTGACAATTGGATAATAGATATCTAGACAATTAGTATGAGTAATCTAAATATTAATCAAACCTACTCTGGCTATCGGACAAGATTTGTACAATTTTGTATCATCGGCGTCGATGCATCATGCATGCACCGATGTAACTGCCCACGATTAGTAGTATACAATAGAGTGTTTGCTGAAACCTCAGACCCCACACCACCAACTGTGATGCTCGACAATGCCTAACATAACGTCCTATGCAACTTCAAACGATATCATTCGCTACTTTCTAATATCATTCACCGTCATTGATCGCCATAAATTTCCAACATTTGGAGACGCCGACGCCACGAGCAGGTTGTCAGCCCGCTACATGCAAACATATAATCGATAATCCTAGTTGTTGCGCAGTGAAGTCATGATTGCGATGTATTCCATTCAGGATGCCCGACGGTCTGGAACCAGGCCACGAGGCTCGTTTCAGCCCATAACATGTCCAGGTACCACACGTATACGGATCGCCTACCACCTAGTTTACTATTTCGAGGCTTATTATAACGGCTTACGAATACCCGTGTTCAAGAAGCAGGTGACCGGAAACGCCGTCGCATGGAACTCGCTAATCGTGACTTCAATTCAGCGGGAGAGGGGCCACCTGCATCAACTTCAGCTGGCCACAGCAGCCGTACATCGTGCATGCTTTCCGTTGGTTAGGGCTAGAAATACCGGTTTCGTGTAACAGCTTCGTCGGAGCTCTGTTCGCTTTACGGAACATTCCATTGAACGACGAAAAGTGGATTCAGACACGGGACAGCCAATCGTTGACGTCGAAATTGATGACCGGCAGTCGCTTTATTGACAACATGTGGTATGGTACAAGGTATTAGTTGCAAGAGGAGCCCCAGCCTTGTGGGAAAGAACCGTCCAATATCAGAAAATTATGATACCGACGTTCGTTATAGGACCCTTACTTTTGTCGTTCTCTCCCGTCGTTCGCCGTACATGCCGTCTATCTGACAGCATCCCAGACCCACTTTCATACATTCATGATTCATGCCGTCCACCCTATCTCTCACGAGGCAGGGTCCTACCTGTCTCCATCGCTGCCAACTTCGGTTCTTTTTACCGTCCACGTCGTCGTCCATCTCCGACCCCTTTACTCCTCCCCTCCCTCCGCCTTCCCAGGACTCGTACTCCTATGTCTCCGACCTCCTTGCGTCCCCCTGCCTCTTCCCCTCCCACCGCCATTAACATTCCCTCCCTGTGGCATTACGAACGCCCAATCGGCACTAATCGTCTGGTCCAACAGCTTGCTCCCATCGATGGCTTCAATCGCCCTCCGCGCCTCCTCTTTGGTCGAATATTCCACCAACGCATAGCCCTTTACGTAACCTGTTCTCCTGTCCAGGTTTAGATGTAGGTTCTGGATCTCGCCGTGCTCCGCGAAGAGGTCGTTTAGGTCCTCTTCGCCTGCTTCTTCGTGAACGTTGGTGACCAGGACGATCCATCCTTCGATGGAACGGGAGGGTACGGGTGTCCCCAGGGATTTGGGCGCATCCGGAGCCGCCGACATTTCGACGTCGTTGTCCGCCATTATTGTGGGAGGTGAAGTGGTGTGAACGGTGGAGCTGCTTTTTCTGCCTTGATTTTTTTGGGGGGGATGAAAAGGCTAGGGAGGAGCTGTGCGACCCGTGTAGACGTTAGATGTTGATTTGGTTCGATTTGGTTCCGTTCGATTCGATTCGAGAGGGCCAACGGATCCTGCAGCTATGCTACGTTATTCTCGGAAGATGTGGCTTCGTTCGCTCGGATTATTTCGTGACGAGCTGTCGTGACGTTTTCGTGAAGTGATATGATCCTTGCAGCGTCCGTCGAGTCAGGGGAGACGTAGATATTATCGGACTTGATACCGGTTCGCAGGAGATAGAACCCGTGGTTAGAGGTGGGATGATTCGGTCGATGCCAGATCGATGGTGGAGGATGTTGGTCGGAAGGGGGGAAGTCGGATGCCTCGCTGGTTTAACTCGACCGCGCAGGATAAAAAACGTGGAGGTTGAAAAAGCTAAAGCTGGAAAACGACAAGGCAGAGGAAAAGGGCGCAACACAAAAATGGAACGACCAAACAACAACCAGCCCGGCTCGTATGAAGTTTCCGGTCGACTGGGCCGTGGAATAGCCTGAGTCCCGGCGTGGCTCTCTCGCATGGAAGCATTCTGTTCGGCGGATGCATCGTCCGATTCTCAGGTCACTCGATCTTGCGGGTTTTGTCAATATACATTCGAAGTACTAGTACTTCGTCAAGGTACCCTCGATCGATGCATGTTCACTCGCAAAAGTTGCAAGCCTCAGCCACAGGTCCCCGTTACCGTTCTATAGGCCCAGACGCTATGGTATTGGCACAAGGCGGTAGATACATCGATAAGGTATCCCCTCCCTCATGTTCCCTCTACATACACGAGGAGAGCAAAAGAAAAAGAATTTTTAAAATAGGGAAGCATAATACCCGTTACAACGTTGTGGCGTGCATTGGAAAAGCAATGTCAAGGCGGGTTCGATCTAAAAGGGTCCCACCCTTCGCCGCTGGTATATTAACTACTTCGGAATACATAACCTGAAGTAGACGGATAGAAATGGCCGCTGGTCAGGTGCCTGGCGGGCTTGTAGTAGCTTATTTTAACATCAGGCTTAATGTTTATATCCCGTTCCTTCGGGTCCTAACAAAATCCGTATAAGCCCAATATCATGTCAGAGACAACGTCCAGGATATATATATATATCGATACCCTACGAGAGTGCCGGAGTAGACGCCCGGAGAATCAAATTCATGCGAAATGGCATTGAAATCTGGGTTCAATTATGCAAATGCGTTCTATATGCGTGACCAAGACAGAGACGCAGAAACGAAAGGACTGAAAGAAGAAAAACGATTGACTCCCTTCTTGCTGGTAATGATGTAAAACATGCATGGTGAAGCCATTCAAAGGTCAAAAACTAGGTCAGGAAAGGGAAAGGGAAAGAGATGGAAGAATAAGGGTATACTGGTAAAAGAGAATACTCGGCCTTAACTCCGTCACTGAATCGCATGTTGTCTCGTGATAGCCTCCGTCCACCCTCACAGCTGCAGAGCCCCGTAAGTATCCGCGTCACATAGGAAATTTCAACGAAGGAGATGATAGTATAATAAGAAAGGAAAAATCCATCCATAGAAGGGAAAGCGGAAAAGGCCCTAAGTTACAAAGAATTGAACTCGCGGGGAATAATGCTGTGTACAAGTTGGAAGGTCCGCCAAAATAAGAGAACAAAGCGAAAGAAGAAAAAAAGATGATGGAAGACACCCATTCCACAAGGTAAGTCGAGTAGATGGATGTTGCTTCTGAAGATAAGAAGAAGGATGATAATAAAGAAGAATGAAAACAAAAGAATCCTATTCCTAGCCCAATATTCCACTTCCCATTTTGCCCAATGTTTTACTCAGACATGAATGTAATGATAAGAAAAAAAAAGCACATTGAAAGAAGCCCATGAAAACGTACCCTTACACGAGACGCAAAAACGACGGACGTGGAATCGATAAACAGATAACCTGACCTTATTGCAATTGAAAGAAATGAGGTAGAATACCAAGATGCCATGCGCCCAATTAGAACCGAAACTTAAAAGGATAGCAAGAGCTGATCGAAAAAGGATTTGCTGCGAAGTAAAGCGAAGGTGTGAGGTGATGAAACGCTAATGGGAGTCACTGGTTTCGACACGGAATAAAAGCAAAGTTTGAGAGGCGACGCCAGTAGCTACGAAATGTGCCATGCCATGTTATTCGAGATGTTCTGGTGGGTTGATGTGTGCGGTAAGTTTCGTTCTGATGTAGATGATGCGTTCCTTTGTTAATAGGTGGTAGTGGTGTTTCGAGGATGTCGATATATGTTTCGTGAGAATATGTCGTTTCGTAACCATGATGATAACTTTTTTGATTTTGTCCACAAATAGTCGTTAAATCCGTATTATATTTTTCCTTTTCGTTCGTAACAAGTTTTCAGCAGAGTGGTGTGTCCGTAGACGCGTTGGGTACCGTCCCACTGAGATTATATCTATCTCCCGCCCAGCTTCTCTTTCCAGTGAGCCTCGCAAGCCTATCACGAGGTTATCAAATTAGCCGTCGAACTAACCCCATTTTGACGTGATAGTGATATGTGATAGCGATCTCGCCACACTGCCCCGCAATTTCTGGTTCTACATACCTTGGCGGGTTTACCCAGCTTCTGCCCAATAAACTTCCACTTGTTCGCGTCGTATTCTTTGATCGCCGCCAATAATTGAGCGCTCTTTGGGATATATTAGCCGATGCTCGAGATTTATTGTAGACGCATCTGGAAATTTCGAGATCAGGCGATCTTACCTCTTCTTCCTTAAATTCCGCCCAGTGCATATCCTATCGTGGAACGGACTCGTTAGCGTTGTTCCCAAACCGAGCTTTTTTAAAAAAACCCTTTACGTTACGACTTCCCTACCTTATACCAGTGTTTCTTCACACTTCCTTCTGTTCTCGACGGGAAGGATTTCGCGATCTCGCTCCACGTGGCGCCCGCATCTCTCATCTGTTTCAGCAGCTGTTCCTCCTGCTGTGTCCAAGCAGTGTTCGTTCTCGACCGTTTCGGAGGGGAACCGGACGGCCCAGCGTCCGACGTACCCCCAGCGGCAGCGACCCCAGATTTCGACCCCCCGGTGGACCTCTGCCTTTTCTTCGGGTTCGGCTGCGTAGGTGTCTTGGGAGCCGGTGCTTGCGGTGCCTGGGGTGCCGGTGGTGCAGCGTTCTGGGTTTGCGGAGTCGTCTGAGCTGGCGGATGCTGTTGCAGGGCATGAGTTGGTTGGTGCGAGGCATGAGGCATGGGTTGTAACGGCTGATGCTGGTGGTGCTGCGGCGGGCCGACGCCTAACGGGGTATGTTCGGATACGTGCCTGAGCCCGGAGCCATATGGCATCTGTGACGGGTCTATTGTACCATGGTGCAAATCTGAGTCGGCGGCCGGGTACCCGTCTCCTGGACCATAGTGTTTCTGGTCTGTGAAGTCCGTGGGGAAGAAGGACGTCGATTCCTCGGCCGGAGGGGCTTTGATAGGCCGGGATTGCTTCTGCATGGTATCCGTCTGATATTGCCACTGTCTATTCCAGTCAGAAGACATCTTGACGGTCGATTTTTTGATCTTTTCTCTTCTATACGATAAAATCCCCCCTCTGTGTTATATAATAGGATCTCCCGAAGCTAAAAGAAAGGAAGCCTTGGTTTTAGATATTTCGAAGCCGATAATAGAGGCCGGGAAATATGCAAAGGAACAACGGAAAAAACGGCCAAGTGAAAAAAAAAAAACGGTCAAGAAGAAAAGATTAAAATTCGAAATGGTAAGGGTAAAAAGATACAGCGAATCGAACGGGAACGAAGAAACCCAGGCGATATATCAGATATATCGCGCCGGTTGAGGCTGACACTCGAGTCGTGAAGCCAGTCGAGGACGGTGAAGTCAATATGATGGAATGACAGCGATCCAGCGACACCCCATGTTCCGCCGGCAAGTCGCTCGAGATAACAAGAACAGATTCAAGCGGGCGGATGGACCAAAAAGCCACCGCGGGGGGGAAAGGTAGCTGGACGAGACGGCTCTGAGAGCGGACCCTTCGCCGCGAGACTGCTGGCTAGCTTGGAAGGATGGTAAAATCGTGAAAGCGATGACGATGATAAGTCCAGCCAGTCTGGTGGGAAACGATGTTGGTCGGACAGTTCAGGTTGTTTTTTGTCGCCCAACGCTTCCTTTCAGACGAAGTTCGATCGGGCTTCGGATACTCTGCTCCTCGCGAGCGGTAGGATGCTTCTCGGTGTTCTTCCCGTCTCGTTTTGCCTTCGATGAAGCAGTATCTGAAATCCTTGCAAAGACTTTTTTTATTTTATTTTTCTATCTCTCTTCGAACGCTCGATGTTTTTCTTGCCTGACGCAACGGGGCAGAGGGAAACAGACGCGCCACTAGCAAGTAGATACCTGCGGCAGGCGGGAAAAACCGTTCGTGGTTGTGGTGGTGGTGGTCTTGGATCGTGTGGGTGGATTCACTGGACTGACCGAGCTTCAGCGGCGAGTAAACACACCAAGAGATGGCGAGGAGCGAGAACAGCTCGAGAGGAGGAGCAGTAGTGGGCAGGAGGGGGGGAACGGTGGGGACAGGGGAGGGGGAGGAGCCTTGAGGGGTTCCGCCGTGATATCCAACAGAATCAATGGCAAGGTACCGCTAGCCTGGGACGCAAGCAGAAAGATACACTCGCACACGCCGGGGCCTGAGAACGGGAGGTCCGGATGACAGAAAGAGGGCTGAGAAAAACGAACAAAGAGGAAATGCAGCCTCGCACAAGGGACAGGTCGAGTCGGGTCGGGACGGTCAGGACAGTCAGTCAAGGACCGAGGGGGGTTACTTTAGGCAGAGTATCGCGCCTCGACGTCTATGGGAGAGACGATATCAAAACAAACAAAAGAGGCTTGACAGAGTTATGGCAGTCCTGTGCGTGCGTGTGTATATGTACGAGCTCAGGTATGTATACGTAAACGAGACGCACAAGGCGCGGGAAAGGTGACAAATGATATGGTATGGGGATAGCAGAGATTCGGATACGGTACGGCACTAGCAAGAAAAAGTGGCGGTTCGATGGGAGATCTGAGGATATGGCTTGTGTGCCCGATATGGACCGGAGATATAAAAGCTGGTTTCTGCGACTGCGAATTGAATCCGCGAATTAACGAGGATGATGACAGTCCGAGTAAAGTGGGAATTGCTCTGTGTCAAGCCGCTGGTGGCCCCGCCAGATCCCAGGCTCTGATTCGGCTGGGGCTTATTAGGGCAAGTGGGAGAGTAAATGAGAAGTGACTTGGAAAGACGGATCTCGAGGTCGAATCGAGAAGAGGCCGCCCGCCGCGGTCAGCACGTACGTTTCGAGATAGAACGTATGTGCGTGCGGGTGTGTATATGATCCTAATGACGAAGGGACGACGACCAAGACCAAATACAACCGCGGGCCTATAAGAACGCACCACCGTTTTGAAACGATATTGGAAGAGGAAAGAAATTGCCAAAAATCGGTTGGCTGGATTGGATAAGATAGCGAGAGGGAAGGGAAGGGAGAAGTTTTCAAGTAACTGGCCAGCCCAGCGGGCGCTGGAAAGGAACCCAGGCGTTAAGTACCTCCTCGATGTTGGGCTGGGACCGTCTTCAGTGCTAGCTTGGGAATAGCGTCGTCGGCCACAGCCTCTCTTGCCGAATAAGCTGGGCAGCGGACGGTAAACAACACCGCCAGACGAGAGGAAGGAAAAGAAAGATAAAAAAACCTTGAAGCCTTGATGCTCTGTTGGAACGGCCGGGATCAAGGGCGAGTGCAAGTGCGGGTTCGTGTGTAGCTGGCGAGGCAGCCCGTGGAAAGTGCCGACTTCGAAGAGTGGCTGCAACTTGCAACTGATTAGACGATAACCAGCGGTCCCCTCGTGCTCGCCTTTCTTTCTCTCTCGTTCTTCTTTCCCCAGTTATCGCTTGGATAATTCGTCTTCTATTTTTCGTGTCAAGGTAAAGGAAAAGTAAAAAAGCCTCCCCGATTCCCTGTTTCCTTGCAAACAAGTGCAAGCCACAAACGGGAAGTCCTCGCTCGATGGCAAAACAGGTCTGGGCCGCAGGGTTAGGTGAGGTTGCGACAGGAGTGGATTCAAACCAAGCAGGGAAGAAATAAGAAAAGAACCACCGGCCGGGAAACAAGCAAATAAGGAAACGGAAGAAAAAAAAAAAAAAAAAAAAAAAAAACGAAGTGGCGGAACGTGCGGCTTAAGGTGCCGAGGAGCAGCGTAGCTACTCTGTACGGAAATGTTCTGGAGATGGAGAACTAACTATCGATATCACTTCGATTCGGAAAAGCTTCGATGACGATAACTTCTGCAACCCAACTAGTCATCGTCTATCGATAAACCTCCAAGCCATGGGAATGCGGTTGCAGGGAAATTTAACGCAAATTCAAATTTCTTTTTTCCCCCTTTGTTTCTTTCCCAGTAGCTCTCAGGACAAGCTCAAAATGCAAATCAGATGATACGGCCATTCGCAAACGAAACAATCTAGGAAGAATCAAGTATAAACACTAGAAAACAATCAAAACCCACTTACACCGACTAACTGGAAAAGCCTCGTGATAATTTTGTTTATAGACGGGTGGCGGGTGTTGCGCCTTTGCAGCTGCAGCCAGAAAATACCTAAGCTTGCTGGGTGGAGTCAACTGTTCCGACCCGGGCAGCTATCAGGCGGGCTTCTGGGTAAAGGAATTTTTTGTTATCGATCTTGCAATGGGCAGTATGCTGGATGACCTGCTTTTAATTTCGGTTCCGAGCAAACTAGCACGATAAGGTTTAGATCAAGCGAGAAAGAGGCTGGTCCGGTAATGAACTGGCCTGCTTCCTTGGGGTAGACGAGGGGTAGGTATGTCTACGGCCGATGCTGTTGGATCGATGGGTAGAGGAACTTTGGAAGACTTGTTTGCGGGTGGCTGACGAGACGGGCAGTTGTTGCAGAACCCCGTTTCGAATTCTGGAACCGTCAAGAGTCCGGTCCAGCAAATAGCAACCTTCTCTAATCGAGTGCTAGGGGAATTAATGTTTTGACAGCTTTCGCCCGGTGAAGATGGTATTGTAGCGGATCGCCGTCGATAATCGTTAAAGATTCCTATCTCGAGAGCCAGCGGGGCTAAGAAGCGAAGAGGCAAGTGGAGCAGCAGCAACTAGTAGCGGGCAGTCGTCGCCAGAATGGCAGCAGGCCAGAAGTATGTACTTAAACGTTCCAGGGTCTGGGTATGCACAAATAAAACTGTGGGGACGGCGGAGTTCGACTTGATCTCTGAACTTTGGGCACGTGAAAGGACATCCGCGGTGACGTCTTCTACGTTTTGTGTCCCTTGGAACCGGTTCCGAAACTAGCCTCCGAATGCTGATTATTCTGAACCGAAGGAGAATGTAATGGAAAGACATATAAGTATTGCAGGTACCTGTTCCTCAGTTTCTAACGGACCTCACCTCCGCATGGCACAAGCTTCAAGACCTCCTGCCCAATGCTTCTCTCGACGTTGCATTTTGGGGCGATGATACAAAGAAAAAGCGGGGCTGAAAGTTTGTCACTATGTAAGCATGCTTGCAAAGAGCTTGATCCCAGCCAGATTTTCGTTCTTCGATCTCGACCATGGTGGCGTCTTCTCCCAGGGAGCATGCTGGTTGTCAGCCAACCACACCTTTTCTTAGTTCCCATCCATTCCTTTCACGGATGGTGGGGCCATCAAAAGAACAGATCCATGTGCAGACCTACATACCAGCTTCCATCCACGTTGAGCTCGTGATTGGCTGCACCTTACCCCCTGGTTACATTCCTCAGAATTTCGTCTCCAGGTCCTTTCGACCTTGTAAGCCCTTCGGTTTCCTTCTGTTTTGCGTGCTTCATGTAAGATATTACAAAGATTCCGTCTATCGATGCTAATATTAAACCTCGTGAACCCAATCCCGGCCAAAGATACTTCCCGCCAAGTCTCGGCTTGAATTTCTGTTTCGCAAGTAAGTTTTTTTGCCGTCAAATGTTACCGTTCAAAATTAACACACACCGTTTGTGTTGACGGCGAGGGTGCTTGGGGACATCATGTGCACGTTGGGCAGTTGAAGCTAATGCAGTGGCTGGGGCCTTTCCCTCAATTGATACTGCCCTTCTCATCCGTTTTCCCTTGATAGCTAACGTTAACTTTCCGGTGCGGCTGGTTACACAGTCGTGTCATCAAGTTTCTCTTATGCAATATCAAGCCGGTGCTATATCCCAATAGAGTCACCGCAACAATGCAGCTTTTCAACGGAGTTCGGAGGAAGTCTTGGGATTTTAATATTCTTTCAAGCTCCTTTCAGAGAACAGCTTTCGTAGATAGCTAGTTGCCTCCTTGCGAAAACCCAGCCTCGGATTATTCGATTCAGTCCATGTCCCTTGCCGGGCTGCTCTTACTGGCTACTCCTCGATCCAACTTGCCCCTTCGCATCCCTTGAAGCTGAACTTGGGTCAACCTTCTTCAACGACCGGTAGACGGGATCCCACATTTGCTCCTTTACCCACCCTTCCAATTCCTTCTGATCTCCCGGGATATCAACGCTTGTCGCCAACCCCTCTTCGACAGCTTTCTTGATAACCGCACAGGCCACTTTCACACTCACCTTCCTTACATCTGCCACATCCGACAAAAGACCCTGATTCGGATCATCCAAAGCTGGTGCTTCAGCTGCTAGAGCATGAACAGCAGCAATGAGCATGGCGTCGGAGAGCGTGTTTGCACGGGAAAGGACACAGCCAAGCCCAATGCCAGGGTAGATCATTGCATTATTACACTCGGCTGTCTCAATTAGCACTATAGCCAATTCGTGGCTTCGGTTGCTAATCCGAGTGCGACATGGGAATACTGACCTACGACATACTTATTTCCATCAAACTCGACTGGTTCGAACGGCGACCCAGTGGCAATCAACGCTTTACCTGAGCTCCACCTGTAAATATCCTCCGGTTGGCCCTCCACGAGTTTCGTAGGATTCGAAAGGGGGAAGATAATAGGCCGCTCCACGTGTTTCGACATCTCCTTGACCACCTCCTCGGTGAATGCGCCTTTGTGGGTAGAAGTGCCGATTAGGATGTGCGGTTTTACCGTTCGGATGACCTGAACGAGGGATTTGTGCTCAATCTCGGAAAATTCTTCGTCGGAGCGCGCATAGGGCTTCTGGCCATTTGTTAAAGTGTCCGATAGGGATAGGGTTAAGATACCGGGTTTGTCAACGAGCCTATAGCATTGTCAGTACGGACGAACGCCGCAGCTCTTTGATATCGTTACGTCGGGATGTGAAAAAACAAACCAGATATGCTTCTTTGCCTTCTCTTTATCCACCCCACCAATTTCTACCATGGCGTCGCAAACTTGGTCTGCGATACCCGTCCCAGCGCTACCCGCTCCGTATACTAGCATCCTGACATCCTTCAGCTCCGTTTTGGACACCCATATTGCGGACAGTATTGCAGCTAGGGTCACGGCACCGGTTCCTTGGATATCGTCGTTAAAACACGGGAGCTGGGGGCGGTATATTTCGAGGAGGCGACGCGCATTCGCAAGCCCAAAGTCTTCGAAGTGCAGAAAGGCTTTTGGGTAATGATTTTCAACTGCTTTGACGAACGCGTCGACGAATGAATCTTTGGCCGATGTTACTATTGGTCCTGGATAGCGTATGAGAACGAGTATGCGACGTGACTTACCGTACCTCTCCCCTCGCACGCGCTTCTGACGGAGTCCCATGTATAACTCGTCTTTGAGAAGATCTTCGTTCTAGAAAATTGATCCCATTAGGCGTCCTAAACCTTCCCTTTGAACTGCAGGACTGCTGATGACCCTATAGCCCGACCTACGGAGCACTTACATCCGTTCCACAATCCAAGACTACTCCTAAGGTTCTATTTGGATGAATCTATCCAGAACAATTTAAGTTCCCAGACTTGAGCCTCTCCCGTGTAGGAAGATCTACTTACCCCGGCGCACAAAGTCATCAACGCCAATTTAGCTGTCGAGATCCCAATCGCTCCAACACCCTGATCGCCGATACCGAGAATCTATGGCCGAGAATCAGGGTACTCCTTAGCTACCGACATCCCCGCGCGCGGTCCGCAAAGCAATATGGATACGACACGAACCTCTTCTCCATCCGTTACCACAATGTAGTCGATATCATCAGGATGAGCCCATTGTCCCACAATCGCATCGACCGCATCGATATGTTCGATATCTAAGAAACAACCCTCAGGACGCCGGAAAAGGTGTGAATACTGCTCGATCGCATCGCCTTCGGTGGGTGTGTAGATGATACTGAACATCTCTTTGAGATGGTCTAGAATGAGCTGTTATGAGAGTAAGAAGGGGTTAGTTGGTATTGTAGACCAATGCATCGCGGGGCCTTTCGGCCTTTTTGGATACGTTGACCTTTTTTTCCAAAGTAAATTTGTATAAACCGATCAAATAACCCTTACATTAAAGGCCCAAGTAAACTTACACGATAGAAAAGAACTTCATTTTGATCTCTCAAGCTCTGTAGGAATTGGTTTTTCGCAATCGGGGCCTCGTAAGATAGGTACTGCTCATACGCTCGCTTCGTTTGTTCATCTATATTGCAGTGTTAGTTCGCTCGTGTGAGCCAAGGATATTCTTTTGATCTCAAGTTTTAAGCCTCTAGTTACATAGTTACGGATCTTTGGAGACCATACCTAGGGTATGAATAGCAGTAGGCAACAGCCCATTCAAGTTAAACGCTTCTCTTTCCTCCACAGTGAAGGCGCTGCCCTTGTTGAAATACGGATTGTTTAGGAGCCCCTTCCCCATAAGGGCACATTCGAGCTCATCCTCGATGGGAATTGGAGATTTGGAGCGAATTGTTGTGCTAAGGGTGTAGGATTCAGACGTTCGTTAGAGACTGTTGCGCACCTTCTATATATCGTTTAAGAAGAGATATCTTCTTCTATCATAGCAAATCCTAAAAGTCTGCTTAGTTGCCACTTACCCTGAGCGGACAATAAGATGGTCCCCGGTCATATTGATATCAGTCAATTGATAGTGATCAGCAGGTAATCTATGGTTCCGGCTGCTTGTGTCACGTCAAGACGTGTGGTATTTTGGAAAATCGAAGTGTGTTGTCGGCCTTTCGTGATGGTTGCACAAAGATCCCGAAGATCATACAGAAGAGGAAAGGGAACTGTGACTTTGGCCGGGATCTGGGCGGCCTCTAAATACTCGGCACGGTTTATATACCCGCTGTTCAAGCCACATAAGTAGGATACAAGGGAAGTTTTTTACAATTGAATTCTCTGAACTTCCAGAACCGCTCTTCCAAGTTTTCGGTGCAGGATGTCTGCGAGAAGGTGGAGTGACCAATATCTATGACGTCAATAGATACATACACTCTCAACCAAGCTTAAGACGGCTAGATCACAGTATGCAAATTATCTACGTATACAAGTTTAAAATCTAATATTGCATACAGCAAGTGTAAAACTTTTCCGCTGGGCGTGGTTTCGAGCTTCAAAACCTTTTGACATGTTGTAATTATCATGGCTCAACACACTTGCTCAGGGCTCTGTCAACTGAGACGCGACGTAGTCATATGCGGTGGTATGCAACTTGGAGTATGCGCATTCGAACGCTCAATGGGTATCACCCTCACTGATAGAGCTCATTTATCCCATATACCTTGCCGTGGTGTGGCGACCAGAAATATATATTTCCCACAGCGCCCGCCCGTTTTCCGATCTCCAGGCACCATTGAGTTACGATACTGCAGTCTGACTAACTGGTTTAATTCGCGAATACGGTGTGTACGATTGTGTCTATATATCAGCTCTTTAACACAAATATGAGCCTGTAATATCATCTGAGCTTCATACCCGGTATCAATACACTTAGATCCGGGTTTATGATGCTTAACCTGCATAATAAGCTACAGCAGACCCTGCAGTCCACCGATGTCAGTTTGTCATGCCCATGTCTTTGGGGGGACTCGGCTGGTTCTACGGATATATGCCCCGAGGGAAAATACTCCCTTTGGAGAAACAGACCTACTAGGTATTCATGCAGCTTATTCAGCCGAAATTGCGATTGCGCACACACTTGCTGTTATTCCCATGGAATGATCTGGCCCTGGCTATTACAAAGCTAACAGCTGACGTCCATTTAATATTTCATATAGCCAGAATCTAGAGAGCTCGGTATTTTCCGACTGATTGCAGAGACCGGTGAGTATGGCGACTGTTGATAACCAGAGCATCACCTTCGAGCAACATGTGGCGTTCGTAAAAGGGGTCGCTAGGCAGGCAAGAAACTAGGGTTAACGGTTTACAGCAGATACCCTCGGCAGGCCTGCAGCGTCAAAAAGTTCGATGGGGAAGGTCGGTCCAGCGGTCCCAATGGAAGACCAGATATTGGGATCCAAAGATACCGTGCCGCGAAGCCATCATCTGCTACAATTTTGTAACCTGTCCTCGGAACTTCAACGTTGATCTCCCCGAAAAATTATGCACGGCGTCGGCTCCAGTTGACTGCATGCGAAGATAACGGCACATATCGTAGATCCACAACGGCAGGTGTTCGTATGAGACATTCAGAACCCAGATGACGACGACTCCGTATATTATGGAAAGAATAACCAGTTTCAATCCGAGCACGGAGCCATAAAACGAGAGGGCAAGATTCTCGGAAGGAGTTTGATACTCGAAAGGAAACATATCCCGCCTGGAATCATATCCAAGCCCCCTTCTACCGTGTGCTCGGAGCTTATATAGCTGCAAACTCAGCTTAAAATTGCCGTGCAGAAGCTATCGGTTTGTCGACGAGGGAAACTTTCATGCATTCGGTGCAGGATTAGGCGTTATGGTGTAGCAGATTGATCGATTCGACAGGCAGCGGCGCGGGAAAGATCTTGGTACAGCAATCAAGGGACAACGGGAGGATATATTGAGGGCTCGTGGTTTGCTGAAGCCTCTAGATGAAGCAGGCTAATGGTTGACAGTTGGTCCGGCTGAGAGTAGGTTCCATAGGTCTGATACGTTGAGCTCCCCAGCTCCACTGCAGCCAAGCGTCTGTCAATGGCTCGAGCTCATTGTTTTACTCAAATACCGCCCAACTTTAACCGGCTCTGCGGAAACACAGGATTCAAGTTAAGCTCCATGAGCTTAAGAAGGGCGAAAGGAACCGGGTAGCTATATAAAGCAGAGATCCATAACCGTTCACGTTGCGTTGCGTGGTTTCTTCAGACACAGCCAAGGCAGATATCCCGCCCACCTCCTTCATCTCTGGTTTGAGATCGATCCCCCGCCAAACATCGTCTCGCGTTACCTTTCCCTTCCCAATGATGGGTTTTCAGTTTCCCTGTTAAACGGAACGATCTTATACGATCTTATTGTCACTTGGTCGAGACATCACAAGTGGATCTAGTTGTATATTGAAATAAGTAAATTGCCTCCCCAACGCGGCATTCAGTATCAGCCAAGTGGTTGGCAATCTTTCGATCTTAGACACCTCGTGAATTGTTGCCTGTCCATTGATGAGCTCCTGGTGGTTGCGGAATTAAGTTGATTCGGCACTTTTTTTTTTTTTGCGTAAATATTATGCGTAGGAGATGTGAGACTTGCAGAGCTGCAGAGTAGTATCCATCGGAGTTTGAACACGCTTGGATCCATGATATCTGCCACAAAACCGAGTCTTGGCGATCCTCTTGTCGGCAGGACTCGAGTAATGCTCGCCAGAAAAAGATGCATGCCGCCTATGGACCATAATAAGATATTATCTCACGACTATAGAATGGAGATGGTGTATGGTTGGCCGAGGGCATTCTTTGTGTGGCACCTAAGAAGATATATTTCCTAGCTCATATAGGTGACCAGCCACAAGATCTTTTGAAAAAAAAAAAAAAGTAGCCGTTGACTTTGACACGAAGGTAATTTTTTAGTCAAAACGTACGTGTATACGGAATACAACATAGTATTTTTAGACTACAGCATACTATAGCGCTAGGGAAAGGTGAACCACTGAGGGGCGTTTTCACTATGACAAGTTAGCAGTCAAGTTTAGTAGCTGCATGCGAAACTTCATCGATAGTTACTCAAGTAATTACTTAACTAGCAGGTCAATTCCTATAGTATCATAGAGAGTACTTGTACCTATTGCTAGATATCTAGATCCACGGAGTTCCGTTTCGTCACGTAGACTATTGCACAAATCGGTGGTTCGTGTTTCCCTGCCACCTCATTTTCAGCAATCTGTAAAGTCCCAAGCATATATATATGATCAGTATGGTTGAAACAATTTTGATGGGTAGCAATATACGTTGGAAACATTTCCTATTCTCTCACCATCAATCACACTGTCGGTCTCTACTTACCTGGCGGAATTTAACAACTTTCTCAATCAAATTCAGTGTTCCGCCCCGAGACTTAATATACGTCAGGAAGTAGTATAGAATACTGATTGGGATCTTGTGGAGCATGCGGCAAGTTAACTCTGACCGGCCTGGCTAACTCTAACATGGTTCTGAATTGGGTCCTTGTCAGGTGGGATCAGGGTGAGGGTAAAGGAATGATGATAAGCAAGCAAGCTCTTATCGTCCACAATTACGAGGATGTAAAGGTGTACCGTATCGAACAAATGGAACAAATCTACTCAAGATCTAGATAAATGAGTTTGCGTTTAGAATTTCCTAGAACGTGTCCGCATTTTACCTTGATTCGGATTCGTCAGCTGCAGAAGCATTAATTTGTCGATCTGGGGCATGCGACTGTATCGCGTATATATAAGCGTTGACGAAGCTGTATATATGGCAACTTTGAAATTTATAGGCCTATAGGGCGTAGGCGTGGTAGCGCTCCTAGGACATGTAGTGTAAAGGCTCAGTACCTAGATCTCACGAGACATCATCTACTATCGTTATAACATATTTCTTATGCCATGTCGCGAACTTAGGGCGAATAATCAGTCACTGCCATCGTAATTTTGGGCACTACAGTACCATGGAACAGAAGCTCGAAGTAGTATCGGGTCGCTATTAGGATATCATATGGTGAAGGATTAATCGGGCATACGTAACTGTTCACCGACGCCAAGACGCCGATATCAATGCATTCCTTCAGGTGCTTTTGCCTTCGTAGTTTCGAAGTCTTGACGTTGGGATGCCAGTTCCCACCAAGCCTATTCTTGCCGTTTCATTCAAGAGTACCGCTCTGGTACTCTGTGAAAGAATAACCGGCATATAAACTTCAAGGAGGCGAGTATATATGAAATTGTTTATGGCACCGAATTTGTAGCAGATTGAACAATCACACTCGTCGAAAACGAGATCTGGTGGATCCTCAGATGCGAATTTGACAAGGCTGCAGTGGCATTTGCCGTTGTGTGCTACAATTTCCGCGTGGGCCCTTGTACGGTGCCAAATCAACTGACCTTGAGATATCAGATCGGGACGACGTTATAAGTTCCGAGAAACTCTGCCGGGCATGCGAAAGGGTGGGTATGGTATGCCGGCCTGCAGCGTCAACGCTGATTAATGAGCTCAGTCAAGCGAGTTGGGACTGAGTCTAACAAATGGCGAAATGACGATTAAGAAGAGAAGACGGCTAGACGGCATGAGATCACGCATGTTTTGATGCATTTTGTGCCAAAGATCCGCCGATGCCTGGAGACTTGGCGGCCACAAACAAGCTTCAGCAAACAGATAGAAAACGGAGTGCGATTCAAGTATAATACGTTCTGATATGTGGTTGCTCCCTGCAGAGCTAGGATTCGCTTTGACTGCTAGTTCTGAGGTTAATCGATTTTTCGCCTCGACTTGCATTTTGAGAGAAATGCTTGAAGTGAGTAAGCTTCAATCCACCTGCAGCTAAGATTTCCCAGCTGGTCAAGATTTTTTTCCGAGACAGCACCTTGGAGCTTAAGCAGATATGAATTAAAGCCGCTGTCTCGCGACTAATGTTTTAGAAAAGCTGGTTAAGGAGGGTGGGGCCTGTCGAGCATCCCATAAGGAAAAACGCCAAACGAAGGGCGCATCGGGTTCAGGGCGGGGATGAAACGCGCCTCAGATGGCAGGAGGTTCTGGTGCCAAACGTTCTGAGGTAAACAAAAATTCTTTTTCACTATAAGCTTGCATTTTAAAGAACTACTCACGCCAGTTTCATGCCATACTGCAACTCTCGAAACTTTTCTGTTCGGTTTTCCGGTCATACTAGGCAAGTAACAATACGGGCTCACTAATTGAGTAGGATTTTGCGGTTCAGCGTCAAGTTGATGAAGTTCGGGATTGGCTCTCACCCAGCAATTTGCCACGAGTCAGTTGATTATCGAGCCACAGGGTTTTCGCTTCCGACCCAAATAGCCGTTCAAGAGGATCTCATTTCCTGGATTCGAACGAAGGACAGTTTTGGCTGTTTCTAGCGATAGAAACAGACAGGAACACTGGTAACCGATCTTGGCGCCCCATAGGGTTACGCAAGCTCATGCAGGTCTATAGATCTATGAAGGTGGGAATTAGCCGCTGGGGATCGAATCTCTTCGCGAATACCCATGGTTTCCCGGTCTTGGTAGATGGTTTTCGTAAGCAAAAGTGTAAACAGAAACATGCTACTCGTGGATCTGGAAACTTGAAGCAGATTATGCGGTTGAGCACAAGAGGCATGGCGTGTTTGCTGGTTGAGATCTCGGGAAGCAGGAGCTGACCTCTAATGTTATAATCGGTTTGTAAGAAAAATCTGAGGCCAATATGCATGCACCTAACCGACCGAGAGCGTGGATCCGCTCAAACCAACAGCAAACGATAATGCATCTTATGCGGACCTATTTTCGCCTCAATGGGGTCAGTTCCATGAAGTCCAAGAGGAGAGAATTACGTCTACATTGCCGCTTGTAAGCAAACCAAGAGCGCCTCTGGCAAGATACAACAGGAGCAGACCTGTACAACTTCACAGCCGCAAAGCCGGTTCCTTGTTTAGGAATGTCAAGAATGTGCGATTTCTGTCGAAATTCTCCGAGGTCAGAGAGAACAATATCATGAGCTCATGGGCAGCGTATTCTGGCGTTCAGGTTAGATTTGCTATATCTGGCAGCCCGCTTCGCCGCATTGTCGGTGGTGGGGCCACACTTGGCTCCTGACGTTTCTCGCTTCAGAAGCTCGATCTGGGGCCTTGGCTGCGCCGTGTGCGTTTGGGAGCGACACCCTTTCTTGTGAATCTTCCCGCGGTAAAACCACTTCCATAAGACCTTTTTGTGTCTGTAAGCTGTTCTGGAAAACTTTCCAGGCCGCCGTCTGTTCGAGTCGTTATCTGCTTCAAATAATGACATTTCCCTATAGCTTACTCACTGCTAAGATCTTAAAACGTGTTTAGAAGCCATGATCAAGAGAGTATGGTCTGATATGCAATATCCGCTGTTTCCTTTGGCTCCATCAGCAAACGAAGGAGCACCGTGTGTGGGTCGTGAATCGCGCAGGCCTACCAAATGGTTACTTCTCATTTCCACGCACGGATGCCACCCGGCTACCGTTGTATAAGCCCTAATTTTCTTTAGAGAGGACGCTCTAGCCTTTGGGAATTTAAGACAGGTTCTATAATTGACACCACGCACGATGACCTCGTTAAAAGATGAACAATGTTGGCCAAATCCCGGGCCTACGGCACAGGGTCGCCTTCTCATGTGTGTTTCGGTGGCAGTTAGGCGGACCGCTGCCATTTTTCTTAAAAGGCGACCCTCCGGCAACCTCTGGTCAGAATATAATCGGTCCAGAGTCAGTCTGCGGACCTTCTGCCAGAGTTCGAACTACTTTCCCTTACAGACGCACATTGGAAAACTCTTGAACGATATTATATCCACCCCCCTTGCAAAAGAATCTTATTCGAACGCTACTATCTCCTTTGGCCAAAAATACCCTCCAAACAACAGACACAGCAAAAAGGAAACAAACAAACCGTTTCTCCGCTCGGGTTTGGCACTTACTTGCATCTGCAGTATCACCGTCGTGTCTCCGGCATCCGCCCTGTCTAGCAGCAAAGTCGTTAGGTCGTGGTATCAGAAGAGGGTGGCAGTATCAGTATCAGACAGTCGGAACTCGCCACACTCTAATTTATGCACAACACAAAACCTCAAACTGCGCTACTCACACACAAAACAAGCCTCCCATTCACGAATTTTCCCTGCAGTTCTCAGAGAAGACTCGATTGAACGAAGGCTGGGCCAAGTAAGGCTTAGAAGACGACGACGACGTTGCTTACAAGATATTACTGCTTCTGCTGCTATTCCTTTTGTGATTCTTATCCCCCCTCCTGTCCTGCCCTAAAACCCGCCCGCCTATTTTGGGAGTTTCTTCTTTAGCGGAAAAAGAAACCTCCCTTAGACCTAGACACCTGAGAACATTCGAATCCGGGGTGTTTTGTTGGAGGGTGCTCCAAGGCCCGTTACAAAGACCTGTCGCTCGATGCAGGTATTACCGGCCGTCAATAAGATATTACATGGGCAAGCCTTTAAGTATAGTTCATCGGCCCGTCTCTCTCCCAAGGAAATCTTCCACTTCTCGTTTATTTTACCAAGATCCCGATCCCCAATCCCGACTATAATAGAAGGGACCTTGCTGGTTCTGTGACACTGGTCTGTCCGCCTTCTCATCTTCACTTCCTTTCTAGCCGGTCTAGTAGCGCAGGAGCCTTCGATAGGTTTTTCCCATCGCTTTTTTCTAACGACACCTTTATATTATTTTCTTATCTTAATTTTCCTTTTTATGAACTTTGGCTGGCCATATTTTATCTTTATACTTCTATATCTTCACGGCGGCTTCCCTTCTTTTTAAAATTTGCTTTTCTTCTCTCACGACCTCACATATCCCTGGCGGACCCTCATTTACTATACATCACCCCCTCTTAACAACCTTTTTTATTTACAAGGCTAGGCCTTACGATCTTGAATCAAAGGATCTTGCACACAGCCCGCGGTTTCTTTTCCATTCAGTTTAGGAAATTCTCAACGTGCTGCCTTAGATTTCAATACATATTTGAAATCGTGCCCGCATCCGTGGACTATAAGAAAGACACCCGCCTATCCGACCCGCCGTATACATATCTTCCCTTGGTCAACCATACATACATAAACTCTCTCTATCCATATTAGCCTATTGGATCTTCGGTCCTCGGTCTATATAGCTTTCACTTGGTCCTCTCTCAAACACATCCCATTCTCTCGCCACCTTCTCTATCCACCTTTACACTCAAAATGGAATACGAACATCTTAACACAGCGTCGCCCAAGGTAATTAAAAATATATATGTTCCTAAGTTACTTCTATCTTTGTAGCTAACCAGTCTACCTTACAGAGCCAAGCAACTGGCGGTGGCAAAGCCTGGTCTGAGGAGGAGGAAGCCTACCTTCTCCAGAAGAGATCCGAAAAGGTCGCATACAAGAAGATCGCTCTACAACTTAATAAGACGGAGCTTGCTTGCCGTCTACACTTCCATCAGCTCCAACGTGGAAGCAACCGACGACGACGAAACTTGTCCATGTCCTCTAGCGATAGCACTACCCCCATCTACGCTACTGCGGGATATCCAACTTCGAACTACGGAGATATCAACAGAAGATCCGCTAGCCCGGGCGGCACTCCACCGGTACCTGAGATCCGGTACAGAGAAAGAAGCAGCTTTTCCCCTGGCCATGGACG
Organism: Arthrobotrys sphaeroides; assembly: GCA_036971245.1. Classification (NCBI taxonomy): domain Eukaryota; kingdom Fungi; phylum Ascomycota; class Orbiliomycetes; order Orbiliales; family Orbiliaceae; genus Arthrobotrys; species Arthrobotrys sphaeroides. The sequence continues at coordinate 1,137,672 of JAJTTW010000007.1, read as the reverse complement.
ACATCACAGTTGGACATCTTCCCCAAGCGGCTACGGCGCTAGGCCTCTTGACAACCCTGCCGATGTTGACTACGCCAGACTTCAGAGGCTCGTTGATCACCACAAGCGTAATATGTGGGCAGCAGTCGCCGCGGACTACGGCGAGGGGGCTACTCCTGAATTCCTCGAGACTTTCTGGAGCAAGCAGCAAGCCGCCCGACACGAATACGAACGCAAGCCCACTGCAACGCCACCAACCCCTATGATCTCCCCACGCACGGAAGCTGAGCAAATTGCCTGCGGCCGCGGTGTTTCCCCAAGTGCATTGCAATCCCATCCTCTAAACCAGCACCCGCGCAAAGCAGCTAGAGAAGGCTGCAGGCCGTGGGAACTGGAAACCCCAATTCTATCTATTCCTTCACCGGAGAAAAAGAGGTACGAGTTATTTGGACCAGAGTTGCACGGCAGCGGCAGCGGGTATGCCCATCCCGCCACCGTTGCCGCTGGAGTAGCCATTGCTGAGATGTCAAGGTATTCTCCAGAGAGGAGCATGTCCAACAGGCCGTCTTCACACAGTTCTCACAGATCCATATCCGTTGAAAGCATCATCGCACCTCCGGAGGTCGTCATGACAAGGGTCTAAAAGCCAAGCAAGGGGTAGGTTTTCTTCGCCGGCCTGAAGGTTGTGGGTTGATATTCGAGAGTGGGTCACCCTGAGGGGGATGCCTAGTAGTCAGCGAAAAGAACGATCAACTCCTTTGACATACATGGATACGAATGAGTCCATTTTTGCTTTTTGATCACATTTCTCTCCCTATCTTTACTTTCTTCTCTTCTTTAGTTAAAGCTGGGTTCTTTTCTATATTTCTTTTTTACATAGCATATATTATACCCTTTCACTTCTAGAACACCTTAAGGGCGGAGTTATTGGTGTCCAAAGCAAGCGAAAAGTTCACTCTTTCTTCCTTCTGTCTTGTACAATATTAAGAGATCTTTTGCTTCCTTTTTTTCCTAATGTTAATGTTGATGAATGGTTGTTTTATATCTTTTATTGTCTTGCATGCATATGGGTTACGGGTGCTCTTGATTGATATAGGACTGGTCTATTCTTTTTTCTACTACATCTACTTCTTTGTTAGGCATTGCATATGGGCGCATCCCCGGACTCCTTTTCTTTTTGAACAAGCACTATAGCATAGTCACTATGATAACGGACATTTTAAAAATCATTTTCTCTTATAAGTCTCGTAATACTATCTGTACCTGACATACAGGTACGCAGTACATTTAAGATATCGGCCCAGTGGCTGCTACGCAATGCCCCGGTGCTGTTTCCTCTTGGCCGTTGTCGGCTCTAGGCTTCGAGTGCTTAGTTAGCTGACAGGTTGCTTACGCACCCGGATACAACTACCTCTTGTCAAATCGTCTGGGTTAGGATATATCCCAACAATAGCTTCGCATTAGCTAAGTACTTAGCTATAGTAACTTTAGCAGGCCGAGAAGGAGCCCCAGAACTGCTAGCCGTGCCAGCTGCAGCACGATCGCTAACGGTCAATTGATGAACGGACCTGTTCCAGCAGCGCCCCCAACTAGCCAAACAATTGGTCATGCGGCCACATTTCTTCGAATTACATAACCTTCACCGTTTCACGGACAGACGGCGAGACAATCGATCGAGCTCAGCTCCATGGATCCATAGCTGCCGAAAATCTGCCATGTCCGTAAGCTCAAGCAAAATATAACATCAGGTCCAGATTTCCTTCACCTCATCCAAGCCCAACAACGGTATGCACAATATGAAACGAACACAACAGCTGTGCAAGCTCTTTCGTTTCTAATTCTCAGGATTAGTCGTTGGATAGCGCAGCTGCATTCAATCCGGTCTAGACTGTGAGATCTCTCAGCAAAAACGCCGTAGGACCCGAAGCAACCCGGGGAGGTGACCCAACGGGCTTGAAGGTGCCCATGTCGTGGACGGCGAGAGGTAATCATGATCCTGCGGTATTTTGTTTCAAAAGAATCCTTTGGGACCAATTGTTGTCCGTATTCCTGGGACGGGCCAAAACAATCTACGTCAAATACCTAGCTCATACGCTCATGCTATGCCACGCTAGATACCCTTTCATGCACATCAACAGGCAATAACCCGCTCACATATGCACGCACGGCTGGGCCGAAGGCAAATTCTGCAGTAAAATGTGATAATCCAAAGGTTGGACAACGTCTAGTACGGGAATACATGAAACAAATACGCATAGCATACGTTGGAACTGACAGGTCCAACGTGTCAGTAAGATATTCCACTGCGCAGCGGCCGGGTTGGATACAACATCTTCATAGCATATGCAAGTAGATATACTCCAACATCTGTGTTTCATCCTGAAATTCTTAGGATAGCTCGCAGCTGCGTCTATTCCGGTTAACATTTAATACGAAGTCGCCAACATGCGCGCGTGCCGTTCGAGGGCTGAACTGGGCAAAAGTTTTGAGGCATGCAGGTCTGAACTTGCAAGTTCCCGTTTCCTACTTCGCAAGTCTCCAGCTCTCGGTGCCTGCACAGTTTCAGCATGAACCAGGTAGGCTGTGCTCATTAGTGTACTTGTGGCGTATCGAGCCTTTTCCGTTCATGCCTTCATCAGAAAAATCTTAGTCGTAAGTTGCACAAAGAACATTCTCCGCAAATATTTACTTCGCCGTTACAAACCGTTTCGTAATATTTCTTCCGATTTGAGTGTCATTATGTTCTCTAATTATGGAATAAGGCGCGGGTGTTCCGTCATTATGTGAGCCGCGGTAGATTAGACAAGATCGATCTGAGTGAGTGCATGGTTATTAGTCACTGACAACCGAGCATCCTGCCAAAGGATCGCAAAATGCTACTTTCGGCAGCTGAGACAGCTAGGTTCTCCATGCATGCACAATATGCTGGCGTGACCGATAACTCCTTACCATAAACACGGTATCTCTCTCAAGCCCACGAACCATACTAGCTACGGGTATCACGACTACTCGGCCGGTAGTCCGGTCCCGTTGTGTGGGGGTTAGCCCTCGTTTCGTTAATCGATAAATCTCGCTATTCCCTGTTCTAGGGAGTTCTAAGCTAAGTTCCAACTTGGTTTTACAGTATGCCTTCGTCTTTTCAAACGCTGAGATTTCATCGAGCGAGGGTTGGGTTTATTTTTCTAGCGTTGTGCCCGGCGCCGGCGAGGATATCATAGTTTTGCTTTTCTTAACGTTATAACACGGAAAATTATATCTTGCACTTACGCCATAAAATGACACCCGGGGAATCCGCCCAGTATACAGACAGATTACCTAGCTTAACCAGGATAGCAATTGGAGCGGGAGCTGGGATAACGATATTCCGCTAGCTCCAGGAAGCCCCACTGCACCGTCGTTGCCTTCATAGGATCAACACCGAGCTCGATGGAGACATACGGAAAGAAAAGCTGATGATTTCGGAGATCGCGAATAGCATAATCGATTATTCCATGAAATTCCTAGGTCAGGGTATATTTAGATACCATATTACAGTATTTTCTATACGTAGCGTTCCTTCGTCATGTTATTTGCGTCGTCGACATTTGATTATTATGGCGGTGTTAATATGCTCTTACTCGCGACTACGGAATCGGGTAGTATATTGCCTATATCGGCTTCCAATATTACATCTTATTCCCAGTAGCTGCGAGATTATGAGGCCTGGTACCGTTACGGCTAGGCCTACCCCGTGGATACGTTTCAAATCGGCAGGATTATACGTGCCTGGTTCGTGACAGCATTTGTCAAATGCCGGAATACTTCTCGATCAAGACCCAACATATTTTAGGTAGCCACTTTTCTAGAAATTCGATATGCAGAGGGGGGGTGTAGCCCGTGCGTATGGTTCGGCGAAGGAACAGAAGGCCAAGTCACTATACATGCAAGGATACAATGATTGGTCGATTTCCCGATCTCCTCTGCAAGTTACGAAACCTCGATTATCGATCCGATATCCCTTTTTTCGGGTTTCTAGGACTGACTCCTGACACTAGTAATTTCTCGCCTGTGGTTGTTTTGCCGTTTATTTCCATCACCAGTGACAGCCTAGAGCTACATGACTGTACAGCTACGAATTAAGCATTATTCGTCACTCTCCGTGAAGGTTGGCCCACAAAGCACAAAATCAATTGTCTATGAAGTCAAAGATGAATAATTCTTGAGTAATCTCCACATATACACACGTGTGTCGATATAAATAAACAATTTCCTAATACGTGAGGTGATGTAGAGGAATAGGGAACAAAAAAGTGGCAGCCTAAATTTATAATGTGCGTTCGAGCCTCACGGAGCGGGCGGAGCCGCATACCACCCTCAAAAATCCAACAGTAGGACCCACATCTAATGTGTTGTTCGAAGTTTGATCCTCCCTTTTGAAAACAATGCTATCAAAACCCTCATTGACGTTGATGAAACTTCGAAACAACTTCTTAAGCATGTCGGCGAAGGGCATAACGGGATGGGCAATGCACGATAAGACATATCCCCATACCTTCGCTCCAACCCTCCTGGGCTGTTTTAGCGAAAAGAAGCGTAGTGGAACCCCGGTTACGCATGAGAAAAATATTTGGGGGTCCCATTTCCCGGCAATGTTTAGGAATCTGCAATATTATATGCAACGCTGACGCCCTGCATGATTTGATCCCTTTTGGACGAAATTCGAACGCCGTTTGTTGCCAGCGCCAGCATAGTGGCGTAATTTAAGAAAATTAGTTCACTTTATCTTTTATACTTCGAATTGAGTTTTTTGTTCTCGCTCTCATTCTCCTTGGGATCTTCCTTCTTTTGCATGCATTGTGCATGGGCGCCTCATGGTGTTTTCGATCGATGCGGTGTCAGCGCACGAAGGTCTAGAAACTGTTAACCCTGACCCTGGAACGACCACGTTTTGTTCCAAATTCGCAATTTTGTATTGGCTATTGGCCGGAGAAATTCTGGTTGAGCATAGCCGTATGCATGCGGACGCAATATAAGTATTCGGTTATGCTCCTTGGTTTTTGGACTTCACTGCTGTGTTTTTCATCGTTCAGCCTAGCTTACCAAGGCAGATTCCGGTCCGCTATCAAAATGTAAGTTTGATTTCTAGAAGCATAAGAATTAATACTGCTTACGGTTCATGTAAGTATATTGCGCGATGAATATACATATTCTCCGTGTCAGAGCTACCCCGGTTCGCCTGTCAACCGTCATAATGAGACTTTGGGTGTTTCGGTAGGTATAACGAAAAGGTGTCGCAGTGCCGAAGATCAATCGTGATGAGCATTCAGCATTCAAGAAAAGCCGAAGCTGACTTAATCCATTTGTTAACTAACCTCAAACGAAATAACGTGGCTCTGCTTGTGTCAGCTACCATGTGCGCCGTCCCGGCCCGCGTATCAGCACCTTACCAAGTAGATGTTTCCTGCGTATATTGTCGAGGGCCTTTATCATGGGGCCAGGTTCGCTCGGCTTATAAGCTTAGTCCTTGAACTATGAAATGCTCCGATCCCGCTGAGCATATTCGTTAGTTTCATGATGCTTATATCATTGATCAGCCGGTGGCTGGACTTGTCTCTGCTATAGACCAATATATTAATAATGCAATGGCAAGATCGCTCATTGTCAACCCAGCCTCGTTTACCAACTCAGGGCGGCCTTGCTGATGTCTCTAATGCGCACAGGGCCGGCCGGGCCTGGGTTCGAGACAAATGCATAAGCTTCGGACAAGAGCGCCTCCTCGACCTCACACATGATGTAGCCGTAATTACGTAAGGCTCGCTCTCAGCGACGAAAATGCTTCCAGCTGAAGTACATAAAATACCACACTGAATAGCGTTGATCGGTGCTATTGCTAGAGCCAAAGTAGTCTCATTCCTAGGCGCCAGTCGGCCACGAATGTGAGCTAATGTACCAAGATTCGAATCAACCTACTCTAGTTATAGCGGTGGAGGTGCAGTACTTAAGCGCATGTCAAGCCGATCTATTATATTAGTGCAAGCTGGTAGGTAGTCTCCTACTTAGCCTCGCAATTAAAAACTCTAGATTCCATCATCACAAATGATGATATGACATATGACCATTCTCTTAGCTTAGTATCAATATCCGTGACATAATCTCTTTGCGTCGTAGCTACCCTTCAAAGGAATGATTAACTCCCTTCTCTTACATCACACCGCCCAAAACATCATCAATCGTATGTCACGAGATGTGGGCTAGCACCCGCCCTGATCCTAGACTAACAGGAGAGGATATTCAAATTCATACTCCAACATGATCAGTCCATCTACCCTAACTCAGACGAGATCGCTAGTACCATCGTAAATCCTACCCACCTACCCATTAATTTCATACCCCCTCAAGTGTTAAACCTACTATGGTCCTAGCCCCCCTCCAAATCCCACAATCGCATCATAACCTTATCCAAGAATCCAGCCATAACCAAGTTTACCTAGCTACTCTTCAATCCTATACCCCAATATAATCCCGGACCATAGACAAGTCAATAAAGATTTCTGATATACATAGAGGAATAAAATGCGACTGAACACCAATATAAAACACCGCCATCTCCACCTAGTACACTCCGGTGGTAGAAATACGCATCTATATTCAAGTGTACTCTAACCACCCTTCTATCTCCTCGACCCGCTTAAAAAAGTTCACCTATCGAAGACAACATCATTTCTGTAATCCGAATGATTGGAAGGAAAAAGAAGTCAAGTGGAAGAATATAGGATATCAATAATTGAAAACATCAACTACAAATGAAAAATATATATAAGGATATAGGTATCAACTACTTAGTTATCTCAAACAAATGAACCAGATGTGTGGTATTAAACCCATTTAGCGCCCCCAGAATAAATTACTCCTCGCAAAAAAAAAAAAAGGTACTCAAGTATATATAAGAAAAGAAAAGAAAGGGTACAATCTACCAAGAGAAACAGAATCCAAAAGTCCAGAAAATGCTTTGTACAAAGAAAGGGAAGTTAAACAGGGGAAAGACAATCGTGAGGAATCCTAGCATTAAAGCACTTTTTCTTGCCCAAGGTCGTGATACTGGTGAATGGAAAGCAATATTAGGACAATCGATGGAGGAACGAGTGACAAGTATGGGAAGAGGATGGGAACACAAATACAACAAATTAGAGGGGAAAACCTCAAAGGACAAATGAGCTGAATCGATAGAGAAAATCGAATTTGCTTTAGGACCCCGCAAATTCCCATATAACTCCTTGCTAAACCCAGTGAATAGAGGGTATACTTCAACTAGGACGTTCAGAAAAACGCCGAAAAAGGGAAGCTTGGATCACGAATGACCCGCCATCGGCACCGCCGGCCTGTCCAACTCATCCTTCAGCAGCTTGAGCGTCAGAGGTTTAGGTAAGAAATGGTCGCTTCCGGCCTCCATACACTCCTTCTGACTCACGGAATCCACGTTGGCCGTTAGACTGATAATCCTCAGTCTTCCCGGCAACTCCCCGGCAGCCTCCATAGCTCTGATCCTCCGGCACGTACTCGGCCCGCTGAGAATTGGCATCTGCGAGTCCATCAATACGAGCGAATACTGCTGTCGGTTCTGCATAATCTTGTCCAAAGCCACCTTTCCATTCTCCGCGACATCGACTGTCTTCCCTAGTTTCTTCAGCATCTTGACGCCGAGCTGTTGGTTGACCGGATTATCTTCCACCAGCAGGATCACGTCCCCGTTCTCCTGCACATCCGGTGGGATCTCCAATATCGGACTCTGCACTAGTGGACTCGGAGCCGCCACTATCCTCTTTAATTCTTCCAATGCCGGGTTGGCGCTGATGCTAACTTTTCTCACCAACTGAGCCTCCTCAGCCCTCCCTCTCGTCAGCATCTTGATCAGCAAATCATCCACACAAATCGGCCTCTTCAGCAGAATAACATGATCCAAATTCCTAAGCTCCCTCACGCTCTCGTCCCCGTGTAGTATAAACCACTTAATCGCCCCATCGCTCTCCACGATCTCCGAAATAATCTGCGGCGTTAGACACTTAATATCCGCAACAACCCTTTCCATCCCTCTCAAACCCTGCACGTGGTGCACCGGATCGATCGCTGAAACCGTAAAGTGCGCGCTGAGCGCCCACTGCACAACCGTACTGCTTCTTTTACTCCTCAACCACACCGCTATCCGAATTTTGCTCTGAATCGCAGGTCGCATAGGATACGTATTCGGAAGTCCAGGTATCACAACAGTGAATTCGCTCCCTTTACCCTCCTGACTCTCCAGCGTTATCCTTCCGTTCATTTTCGCCACCAGTTGCCTGCATATAGCGAGTCCTAATCCGGTCCCCAGGTGTTTTCGCGTTAAACTCGTATCCGCCTGCCGGAATGGTTCGAAAACGATCTTTTGGCTGGCGGGTGAAATTCCGATACCCGTATCACTAACGCTGATGCAAAGGCTATCCTCGTCGGCACAAGTCCACAACCTAACCAAAATATATCCTCTCCGTGTAAATTTCATCGCATTCCCGACCAAGTTCATTAGAACCCTTGCAAAATATGTTTCGTCGACATTGAACACCTCTGGAACGTCGCGGTCCATGATTATTATGATATCAACGCTCAACGTATTCGATATCTTGGTCATGCACGTTTGCAGCATGTCGAATACCAAATCTTTGATTCTGACGTCTGAAGCTGAGGCGGCGGTCTCCGAATGGTCGTTCTCAAGGCGTGTGAAGTCGAGTACATTCTTAGTGATTAGATCGAGCGCATGGCAGCTGCCTTGGATGGACTTGACGAAGCTCATCTGCTCTTCGTTCAGCGGTGTCAAAGCAAGGAGGTCGACAAATCCAGTTATCGCGTGGAGCGGTGTACGTAATTCGTGAGAAGCAACCGAAATGAACTCCGTTTTAACCTTGTCGTTTCGTTCCGCCGCTTCCTTTTCTGCAATGGCCTTCCATAGCTTGCGTTTCGTTACGATCATTTCGGCGAGTCTGTCGCGAGATTGTGTTATTGTGCGGGCTAAGACGACGTATGACATTAGGCAGCTGATGATGGCGACAAAGGCGACGCCTAGGGGTAGAACTGTGGGGATGGAGCCTCTATCCCAAGGTGGCGGTTCTGTTGTAGCGAATGTGGCAGCCCACATTCCCGTCCAATGCATAGCATTTATACCGATTGCAGCTACTATGGCAAAGGCGATTTGGGAGGTACTATCGGATTCGTTAGGTAGAAAGATAAGTGCGACCATGGATACGACGTAGGCGATTATGACGGAAAGAACGATGAGAGCACGGTTCCACTGGACGAAGCCGTCAAAGGACATGGCTCTCATGCCCACATAGTGCATGGCGCAGATGCTGAGAGACATCATTGCGCCAACGACGAAGACTCTGACACTCAAGCCTCGTTGAAGATGGCGTATGATTCGAACGGGGAGCGAAGTGTCATCGTGAACACCCTTGGAGAGTAAAGCGCTGGCAAGGTTGAGAACGGTGCCCATCTCAGATGTCGAGCTCTCATACTCCGGGGTATCAGGAGGTTTATGACTGGAGGCATTGCCATTTATCGAGATGCCACTGATGGTCATTCCATGCTCGGAGGCACTGTCCTGGTTCGAGATCGGGAGGTACATGTCCCTTCTTCTCCGACGCTTCTTAATCCAGATGTTACTAGCTAGACCACCCAGCATCCCAACGATAGCAACTATCGCCGAGAAGACAGTCATTGGCAGGTTGAAGTCGACAGGTACGCCAATGTCGAGAGCTATTATAGCTACAAAATGAAAAGCCCAAATGGCACAGCCACCGAACTCGATAGCAGCGAGTACCAGCCACCCGATCCGATGTGCCGTCCATGTGGAGAGACGGCATTGAACGTACAGCTGGGTCGTTGTGTATGCCCCGAGGAAGCTGACGAAGAAGGAGAGAATGATAAGCCAAGGCCGCCAGCGTTTTTCGAGGATATAAACCTCCGCAGAGGTCGGGTCGCCCGAAGACATGGCGGCAACGGGGTGAGGTTGCGGTTGATCCCGGTGTGTTGTGGTTCACGCAGATCTGTGTAACCGTTGGAGGTGTTTGAATGTTTAGCGTTGCGGTTGACTCGAGCAGAGAGCCTGCAGCGTGCAAGGATGTTGCAGCCAAGAGCCCGCGTCAGCACGAAGGCATCTCAGACGTTATCGGTTCTGTGTCGTGATGCTGTAGATGTTGGGGTACAACGTTGTGGGTGCCGAGGTTGTAGATGTCGATGTAGATGTGGATATCGGTGATGCGTGCCGTGGTGGTATGGAAGTGGTATGTGGTACTCAATGGTACGCTCAGATCAGGGGACGGCAGAAAAAAAAGATTAAAAGAGGGAAGAGAGATCCGAGCTCGATTTGAGATCTGGTTCGTGGGTTGGCAATTAAAGGGTCTTCGCGGTCCTCTGGTTAGCTGGCTTCGGTTGAGCAAGCCTCCCTAGCCAGTTCCGATTTAATATTAATTCGAATCGATCCCGAGCGGGGGTGTTTCCTCTTTTGCTTTTGCAGCCAGCAGTCTGTACCGACTAAGGTCGACCGGTCCTCAGGCCTCCTAGGTTGGTTGCTTGGTTTGGGGGAAGGGAAACGAAATGTCACACGGGGACCGATTAACCAAGTTTTGATAAAGAAACAGGAGCTAGTAACTGAAGATGCGTATGTATGGAAGTACGCTCTGATATAGAAAGTTATGGAAAGGGCCGACGACGAAAAGCCGACAAGATGTTGGGAGGTAGTCGAAATCGTTTTAGCTGCAGCTTTTCAGCGGCAAAGGGAAGCAAGGAAGATGCAGTTGCAGTTGCAGTTGGTGAGGGACACAGACCAGGATGAATGGGTGTATGCGCTCCGTATCGATGGTCCGGTTGAGCACAATAAAAAATGTGGTTAACGGAAAAAGGTGATGATGTATGCTCGTATCTCGAAGGGGCAGCAGCTAGGCAGGTCGAACTCTCAGTCGCAGGAAGGGGGATCGGGAGATTTTGCCTCGCAGGTTGGGTGCATACACATATGCGCCTTAAGTATCAACCATGCCCCTCCCTTGTTCTGAGCCGGAGATCGATTTTAGTCGCCTGCCAGCAGGTCCAGGCAGAAGAAAAACACTTAGTGGAAATTATGGCCAGAACCTTAGCCGACCGTCAAGATCTCGATCTCATAAATTCAACCGGGGTAATGCTCCATACAGATCGTATCGGCGCTGGATCCGGCCCAGGGAAACGAAGGTTTATAACTCCTTGCCATAGGACCCGACAGCCCTAAAAACTGTAATGGCAAGAATATGGAAACCTTAAGTTGAAGTTTAGTAGTTCATCTGCTTTCGAACAGCAATGATAGAGAACCCAAAACTCTAAATAATCCAACGTCCCTGTGACAAAACGTGGATGCCATACATTGTCTCGAAACACCGAACGGGCCACTTGTGCATTCTCGGTTTGGAGGAATGCAGTGACCGGGCCGGCGAAATTTTCCCCAAGAGGCTTCGCATTAGCGCGGGAACCAGGAAAACTGTTGTATGAGAAACCGTCCTGTCATGTCACTTCGCGATAATGGAATTGCCCAAGCAGTTCTTGGTTCCTCGTGCGGACGGAATCCTCAGCTGAGTAGTTCGAAATTGGGGTGTCTGCAGCAGCCTTTGCATACGAGCAAGAGTTTCAAATTATGGCGTCTTGGCTATCTGGGCTGTGGGCTAGACCGTCGCGAGTTGACCGGTCGGGTAGATTGGCGGAGAGCCATGGCGTCCGATATCGATTTCACCCGCCAGTGCCATGCCACGGCGCTATGCGCGAAGGATGCTCGAGGGGAGTTGATTGTTTCAATGTTAATTTTAGAGCAGGTAATTAAGTTGATATAAAGCGGGATTGTATTCCTTTTCCATCAAAACCTCCTTTTACCTTTGTATAAGGACTGAGATATTGTCGATGGCAAAAAGGCATCCGGAGAGCACCTGGCTCCCGTGAAACCGCACCGTTGCCGTGAAACAAGAGGCCACCTCTCAAGGCATGTGTAGGCGGGAGACACTCTTATCCAACGCTTAGTCATGACGCAATCACAAGAGTGTCGACAGAGTTTAAGAAGGTTCGGTTGAAAAGGACATTAAAGTTTGGAAGTTTGAACGGATGGATAAAACACCACGGGAGGAGGAGGGGAGAAGATGGCGATTCGGAACGATAACAAGCCGTGCAGGTTACGTTGGGTGAGGGGGATCTCATGGCGGAGCGTTATGTCCGTTATTTGTCATTGACCGCTTTCATCCCAACCGTCGGGCTGGCCGTGTTGGGGGGCGTGTTGTGCGGTCACGGACAACGCAGGAGCAGCCTCTGTCGTTCTCCCATAGACCATATCTACGGGAAGTCCCAGGGCAACTCCCTAAGTATCCAGGTCAGGTAGGTAGCGTAGTCTTGTAGGACGTGCATTCAACTCCAACTTAGTTCAGTAGACGTACTGCGCACGGTGGAATCGAAGATATTGGCTATTTAGGAATACGCAATGCACAGCTTACAAATACCAAAATAACATCAGACGGTCGCTCTCGTCTTGAGGTCCAGCCCAGCCCATCGAGCCAGCCGGTTGCCGACAATTAAGCTCACCCTTAACTGGGCTGGGCGTGCTTGGCCACATGGCCACATATCAGAACAGGGACGGTGACGCGATGCGGCCAATGCAATGGCTTTCGGTCGTAGACAAATCACAAATTCAAATACCTCCCGACGCTTTCCCTCGATCGAGTTTAGACGGTGGTATCGAGACCCACAAGCTGCCGTCCGGCGGGGCCGAGCCCTCAGGTTTCGTGCAGCTCATGATGTATACAAGAGGGCGGTGCCTTCCACTGACATCTCCTTGATCTATTCCTCCCTTCACCATCCTATTCAGTTAATTAGCCTCGTCTTTGATTAATTAATCAGTCTCGCTGCGCCGTCGAAGCCGCATTGTACTCTGCGCCGGTTGAATTCAGTCGAATCGGTCTTTGTCATCATCTGCGGGTGTGTATAATCTGTGGAGATAAGCCCGCACATAATATATAAATATATCGTCTCCCCCCTCCTTCGTCCTTATCACGGTCATACTTCACATACGCACGGACATTACACATCTACAAACACCACAGGTAATATCCCCAGACGATCGGGAGAATACAACTTTTCAAAGGGAATCCATCATCGGTCGTGATCAATCCCAACCACACAAATGTCGTCTTTCTTTAGCCGGCTCACCCGCCAGTTCGCCAGCTCCAGCTCCGTCGGCGTTACCAGCGCCGGTGGCGGTTCGAGTTCCGCGCTCCCAGCTGTTACAGAGCAGGCTACCGTCGCAGCCGGTTGTTTCTGGGGTAAGTTTTCGATATAATATTGATATCTCAGGACATTCTCCCATACGATGTTTTATCGTCCGGGTGGTATGGCCGTCTTTGGACGGGTTTGCTAACGAATACATGTGAGAACAGGGGTCGAGCACATCTACCGCAAGACTTTTAAGGATAAAGGTCTGATTGATGCCCGAGTCGGATACACCGGGGGCGACAGAGCCAACCCGAGCTATGCTAAGGTCTGCGGCGGTGGCACCGGCCGTAAGTTCACATCCCTCGCTGATGATGCATAATCTTATATTCATTGGAACCTCCAAAATAAAATACTAACTGGCAATCATCTTGCTCAGACGCTGAGGCACTGCAGATAACCTTCGACCCGTCAAAGGTCAGCTACCGAACTCTCATCGAGTTCCTGTACCGCATCCACGACCCAACCACTGTCAACCGCCAGGGCGCCGATGCGGGCACTCAGTATCGATCTGGCATTTTCTACCACTCCGAAGAGCAGAAGAGGATCGCAGAGGACGTCACAAGGATGGCGAACCAGAACTGGTGGGGAAACAAGATCTCAACCGTGATTATCGGCGCATCGGACTGGTGGGACGCTGAGAAGTATCACCAGAGGTACTTGGAACACAATCCGGGTGGGTATGAATGCCCGACACACTATGTGAGGACATTCAAGCTGCCGGAGGGGTATCCTGCCGAAGAGGACCCGAAGCCAGAAGCGTCGGGGTCGTCAGCGCCAACGGCAGCCGGTGAAGAGCCCAAGGCAGAGCTGTAAACGGACGGATGGATTGATGAATGAATTGGATCCGTTTCCTTTCGTTATTCCCTTCACCCCTTCCCTTAAATTTAGCGTCCATCTTTTTGTTTCCCGCAGTCGCGCTGGTTTTATATCGATATCGTTACACTTTGAGAAGCTAGAAGACGTACGACAGCCCAAGTCCCCAGTCACGGATATATATAACGCTAGCACCAACAGCCCCTCCCACTATAGTATCATCCTTAATATCCCCTCCCCGAATGTATAGAAAACCAAATTAAACCAGAGACAAAGAAATGAACTATCCGCAATCGAACAGTCAAAGCCGTGGCGTGGCGTGGAATCTTCTAGACAGAACTCGCAAACACGCAAATTTGATCCTGCCGTCCGTCCAACAGCTGAGCGCCCCACCAAACAACATCCCCGCGGTCGATTATTAAACGTGCCGCCATCCCATCCGTCCTTCGCCATCACCCTCACCACCATCGCCAACATACCCCAGCGTTTCATTTTCTATCGTATCATTCGCCCATCATGGCTGACGCTGTAAGTGCTGGTGTATCTAGAAATAATATTTTTGTCGCTGTAACTAACTGCTGTCGTAGTTAAAAGCACAAGGCAATGCCGCCTTTTCGGCCAAAGACTTCCCAAAGGCAATGTCCGTATATCTTTCACCACCATCGTTGATAAAGACTATCGCATCTGACAGACGTTATGTTATATCCACATAGTGAACTGTTCACACAAGCCATCGAGCTCGACCCTACAAATCATGTCCTCTACTCCAACCGTTCCGGATCCCATGCCTCCCTCAAGGACTTCGAACACGCCCTTGAGGATGCCACAAAGTGCACTGGTACGACATATACCCGCCTTATGTACTTCGGTACTTACATCCACGCTAACAAAGTCCTTTAATACACCAGAGATCAAACCGGACTGGAGCAAGGGCTGGTCCCGGAAGGGTGCCGCTCTCCACGGCACAGGCGACCTAAGTACGTCCTCTAAACAATACATACCCGTTCGATCCAAGATCAATATGTTAACGTCGTAAACTTCCAGTCGGTGCCATCGACGCCTACGAAGAAGCACTTAAACTCGACGCCAACAATGCTACCGCCAAGCAAGGTCTAAATTCCGTCCACGAGGCCATCCGTCGGGAACAAGAACGTGACGGCGTCCGCGGTCCACCCGGTGGTGGTGGTCCCGGCGGAATGGGCCTTGACTCCCTCTTCAGCGATCCAATGCTTATTCCAAAGCTCGCTGCGAACCCAAAGACGAGGGATCTCATCCAGGACCCTGAAGTTCTTCTTAAATTGGATGCTCTTAAGCAGAACCCGACGAATTTCCAAAGGTATATAATTATCTACCTGCCAATACGATTCCATTGACCATACTGACAATGTTCCACCAACAGCGTTCTCGGCGACCCTCAAATGATGACGATCCTAGCCGCCCTCCTCGGAATCCCAGACCAAAGACCCGGCAGCGGCCCATCCGACGAAGATACCCCGATGTACGAAGCCCCACCCCCACCACGTCAAAACCCCGCCCCCACCACCAAAGGAACCGACCCCAGAACCCGAAGACCCTGAGGCAGTCGCCAAACGTGAAGCCAAGGAAGCCGCCGATAAGATCAAGGCCCTCGGAAACGAAGCCTACAAGAAGCGCGACTTCCCCGCCGCCATCGAACACTACAACAAAGCCTGGGAGACTCATAAGGACATCACATACCTCAACAACCTTGCCGCCGCCAAATTTGAAGCTGGAGACTATGAAGGCTGTATCGCTGAGTGCGAGAAAGCCATCACCGAGGGACGGGAGGTTTTCGCCGACTTCAAGTTGATCGCAAAGTACGTTCATAACCCCACATCCAACAATACATATAATATAATTCCTAACCCCCAAACCCAGAGCCTACGGCCGCATCGGCACCGCCTACCAAAAGCTCAACGACCTCCCAAAAGCCATCGACTACTACCAAAGATCCCTAACCGAACACCGAACCCCAGACGTCCTAACCAAACTCCGCGCCGCCGAAAAGCTAAAAATCCAATCCGAAAAGGAAGCCTACGTCTCCCCCGAAAAGGCCGAAGAAGCCCGTCTAGAAGGTAACGAGAAATTCAAAAACGCCGACTGGCCAGGCGCCGTCGAGGCCTACACCGAGATGATCAAACGCGCCCCATCGGATGCTAGGGGTTACACCAACCGCGCCGCTGCTCTGCAAAAGCTCATGAGCTTCCCGAGTTCCATCGACGACTGCAGGAAGGCTATTGAGTTAGACCCAGGGTTCATGAGAGCCCATATCAGACTCGCGCAGGGTTACTTCGGGTTGAAGGAATACAACAAAGTCCTGGACGCACTCGCTGCGGCCACAGAGGCGGATAAGGAGTTCAAACACACAAGGGAGATCGAGGAGTTGAGTCAGAAGACCATGGGTATCATGTACACCGCGCATGAAAACGAAACAGAAGAACAGGCCAGGGAGAGAATCCAGAGAGATCCGGAGGTAGGCATAATATACCCCCCTTCCCCCCCAATAAGGCTCCAGCATATATCAGAACATAGACTAACACATAACTTCCACACACACCAGATCGTCTCCATCATCTCCGACCCAATCATGCAAACCATCCTAAACCAAGCCAAGAACGACCCGATGGCTCTGCAGGAGCACATGAGAAACCCAACCGTCAGAACAAAGATTCAGAAATTGATCGCTGCCGGTGTTATCAGGTTGGGAAGGTAGAAAAAAAAGGTCGTCTGAAATGTAGCATTCTACATAAAAAAAAAAAAACTCGAAAGTGGGCAAACGAAGTTTTTTTTATGGCCATTGTTTACTCTAACGTTGATATGATACGAATATGAATATGAGCATGAGCATGAGCATGAACATGATGCATTACGCCGATATGGGACAAGAGGAGGTGGTGATACCGAGACGGGGAAAACGGCGAAGACGATCTTTTGAACCCTTCAAGCCTTTCGTTCCTTTTCTTACTACGGGAAAAATAAGTAATACATTTTCCCGTTATGGATTTTGACCTCTAATCACTTGAACTGCTTCATCATTGATTCCTCATGTAACAAGTTTCTAGTATGTGATAATTATAAGTCTCTAAGAAGAACAATCAATCTCATAACCTTTGCGAAGGACAGTCAAAAGGGTTACGAGATGAGCCTATGCTATAGGTCTACTCTCTATACCTCAAATTCAAACTAGTCAAAAGTTAAAATCCCGCCAAAAGATCCATTTCCATTTAACTATTTCCACATCTACATAAAACCCCGCCTGTACCATCTATAGAAAAAAAAATAATACCCAAGTAAATAAAAAAAAAAAGGATAAATGTAAGAGAGCTAAAGTAAGGGAAGAAGAGCTATATCTACAGGTGTAACATCAGATATGATAGGCTCAGGGCAGAAAGGGAAAAAGAATAAGGCAAAAGAAATAGTCACAGCTGCACACGGACGCCATCGCGAACATACAAGACATAGGCATACACCACCCCCATCACGGTGACAAGACAAAAGCGGGAAAATACACAACCAAAAATAAAAAAAAAATAAAGATAAAAAAAAAAAAAAAAAAAAAAAAAAAAAAAAAAAAAAGATTGGGTAAATAAGTACAGAGAAAGGTAATATAGAAAGAGAAGCGGTTCGCACCTAGGAAAAGATAAACGATAAGAAGGAGGATCTATGTACCCACCACCTTCAAAATAGTTACTCCGCCATCACGCGCGCCAGCTCAGAGTTTAACCCGGCATGGTAAGATAAAATCCACCAAAAAAAAAGACTCACCGCATCCTATTCCCCGCCTCCGTATTCCTCGCCACAGTATCAAATCTAATATTCCTCCGCCACATCCTCCTACACCTCTCAACTCCACCGCCTTCCAACCACCTCGTCAGGTTTTTACACTGACTAACATCGAAACTTTCCAGCTTCGTACACCCTTCAACGACAGCTTCAACACCGACACCCGTAACTCTGACGCATCCGCGAACCGACAATTCGCGAAGTTCGAGGAGATGTAAACTGATCGCTCGTAATGAGGAGTCACTGACGGCCGAACCACAGAATGAGAGTTTAAGAGAGGTGAGGGATTGACAGCCTAATGAAAGAACTTCGGTCGCGGTGTCGGAGAGGGCACAGCAGAATGACTAGTAAATAAACCATTAGCTAAAATAATCCCTATCACTCCAAATTCCAAAGCAATCATCTTACCAGATCAAGGACCTTCAGCCCCTTCGCCGCATTCGTCAAAAACACAATAGCACTGTCAGTCAAATACGTGCAATCCGCAAGACACAGATGCGTCAAATTCGGAAAGCGTGTGATACTCCAATGCTGAAAACCCTGATCTGTAATCGTCGTACACCGTGTTAAATCAACCTTCTCCAATCGCGCAGCGGCGTGAACCGCCAGGTGCGACATTGTTCGGTCGGTGACATGTTTGCAATATGAGAGTGTCATATTCTTCAACTTGGCACAACCGATGACGGTTCCCGGCGGTGGGTAGAGGAGTTCGTGCTGTTTGGCTTTGGCTGGATCACCCTGGAATTGCATTTGGGCGTACATGGGATGCATTTCGGGAACCACCCAACCCGTGACCCGGGCGAGCAGTGTGTCACTGACTTTACGACAGTTACTGAGGTCGATTTCTTCGAGACCCTTGGCCTTATTAGACATCTCGAGAATCGCCTGGCCAGTTATATCCCAGACGCTCTTCATTTTCCAGATTTTGGCATTAGGAGCGCAAACATTAGCCAGCACGGTAAAGCCCTCATCAGTGAGATGGTAGCAATTACTGATATCGATGATTTCGGGGCGAGATCCAACAAATGGAACGATAACATTGATGAGGACCTCGTCGGTGACTAGGCGGTTATAAGGTTTCAGGTCGAGTATTCGAAGAATGTCTCTGTTGGTATTTAGAAGTTTTGACCAATGTGTCGAGACCTGCCGTAATCGCATCAATTCGTGGAGCTCCGTATACTCAAAAATCTTAAGTAAAATGTCGTCCTTAAGCGCCCCCTTATTGAACTGTGTCGTTCTTCTCTGAACAATTCGAGCCCGCTTAGCGCTTGAGTAGTGTTCTGGGGGTGTGGTAGGGTGCTTCGATTTATTCGGAGAGGGTGATATAGGCCGTTCAACGTCTGCCTCCCCACTACTGGACACGGAGGGGGCGGGAGGGGGCGGGGCTAACGAGCCCCTCCTGCTCTTCGCTCGCATAGCATCGAAGTCTGCGGGTAGGAACGGATCAGGATCCAATGGCTCGATGACATTGATACCTGGGAAGGTCGTCTCCGGCTGTTCAGAGCTTGGAGGAGCGAGGGATTGTTTCAGCGGAGAGTCCGCCTGCGAAGGGTCTTTCAAATGCGTCGCAAGTTTTGCAGAGGCGTCCGCCAGATCCATCCGAGATATCGAGTAGGTCGGTGTCGAGTGGCCGCTATTCCCAACTGAAAGCGGGTCAACCTCCATTTTGTCCGAATCGATTGAATCGGCAGTTGACAATCTCCTCCTAGCAGTGGCCTCCACCTCGCGTTTCATTTCAGTGTTCCATCTCCGCCAAAGTTCTTCCAAGACGTTTCCCTCGATGACAAGACATTCGACAGAGCTGATAGTACGAACAGTTGCCATACGTTTTGTCGTCAATCCGAGACCGGCGACTTCGCCAAAGTGGTCGCCCTTCCGTAGTTTGGCTACTACCCTCCCACTCTCCGGTGAAAACGACGGTGTGTGGTTCCCAGCAGATGATATTTCGGCGCTATGGTCGACGACTTCGACCTCTCCTTGTATTATAAAGAAGATCTCTGTCCCGGGTGAGTTCTGAAGCACAATTGGGGTAAACGGTGGGTAAGACATTGGGGTAGCATTCATTCCAAGGAAATGTAGTATTTCGGCCGGAAGGTTCGCAAACAGCGGTAACTCCTTGAGAACCTGTCGAATGTTCAGTTCGCCTGTAGCTAATACTGACTCCGTTGTGGTGTTCCTTTGTGCTCCCGTGGAGACCACAAAGGAGGAGCTTCCACCCTCTGCGGCCAACATGGAGGCGCCAATTGGTATGGACTGTTCACCACCACCTGTATGTGCAAGACCAATTGCTCCGGGGACCTTCAATTTCCCTACACCTTCTCTCTTCTTCTTCTCCAAAATCGACAACCTCTCCAGAGCCTCCTCTCTGATCGACTTCTCGACATCCGGAAACTTGGGAAGCTCCCTCCGTAACGCGTCCTTGGTGAGAACCACCAGAAGACACCTTGTCCTGGCGATGATTGTCGCCGTTCTCGGAATATCCATGAGAATACCGATTTCACCGAAGAACGCACCGGGCTTGAGCTCGAAGTAGGTGCTTTCGCCATCCCTCGAGGTCACAGCGACGGCACCCCGAACCAGCCAGTACATCGCCTTAGCCTCATCACCCTCGGTTAGGATGTAGTCCCTGGGAGCGTGCTGCTGCGGCCTGATATGAGCAGCTATGGCAGCCAGAAACTCCTCCGGAGCCGTCTGGAACAAGGGAAACGACCTGAGCCTCTCCAGCAGATCCAGCGGCATGCCCGACTGATGTGTTGTTAACGGTGAGGGCCGGACGGGCCGTGCAGGGTTCATTTCCTGGTCGAAGGTGTGGAGGATGCTCAACGGACTCGACCCCGCGGTCGGTGCCGTGGGAGCACCTCGCCGCCTCATGATTGCGGTCTGGGACTTTGGAGTTTTCCTCTTGGTTTTGGCCTTGTAGGGATGAGAGTTGTAGGTGTGGCGACGGGCGTCTCGAGGTCTACGCACCGATGCTTGCACGGTCTCCACGGTTGCTGTTATTTGGGAAATTTTGGCGGGGTGGACGAGGAGCGGTGTTCTTTGTGGGGAAAGAACACCTGACGGGGCTACGTGAGGGTCTGGGGGGGGTGTGGGTGTATATCGAGGTTTTGGCAACGATGGTGATGGTGTAGCTGGCCGGCGAACTTTAAATTAGTCGAGCAGCCCGGAATCGAGGACGACAGAGAAACGAATGGATGAGATACGGGGAGGACGTACCAGAGCAATCAACGGGTACCTCTACGGGATTCGGTGTATTGAGGATGGGAAGGACGTGAATGAATGGACGGGTGTGTTTGCTGCGTGTGATATGATACCGAGAAGGGCTCGCCGTGGACAGCGGAACATGAACGACGTCGAATGAAGATGAAGATGATTCTGGCGAACGGAAGAAGACAGCTGAGGACGGAAGAGCAAGTTGAGCAGAGCAGAGTAGCAGATGGTCCGAAGGGGAGCGGAATGAAAATAAAAGCTGTGGGACGGGTCCTAATCCAGGCGCATGGTGTCCGTTTGGGATGTTAGCACCGGGCGATATATCCACCTCTGTCTCTTTACTCTTCCTCAACTAAGCAAGTATTTAATTAATTTAAGTACTCAAATACTTAAGTAGATATAGTACTTGGGTAGGAGGTTAGAAGTAGTTCAGAGTATAGAATCCACGTCCACGAGACTACCGTCGACAGTTACAACAGACAGCGAAGTCCCAATCGAAACGGGCTAAAGACCTGCGGAATTGTTGGGGTGCCGGCTATCGCAACCTGGCAGCGGGAATGGGGCTCCGACGGGGTGCCGGTGTGGTTGGACGGCTGTTCCAGTTGCAATTATATTGTATATATTTGGTGTTTTACCTGCTTCGAAGCGACTTTTCTAGAAGGATGTGAGACGAGGTGAACCCCAGGTACCCAGGAGACGAGGGCTTGGGGCGGACGAATCGAGCCAACACTCTCAAGCCTGCTGTGTGCTTTGCTTGGTTTTCTTCTTCTCTTGCTTAAGTAATTCCTGGGATCGAATTCTGCAATTGAAGAATTTCTGGGATCGTACGCGTATTGGGAATAAGGCAAGGGACCGTGGAGGAAAAACGATTTGACGATTCGAAGCTAAGAGGGAATAAAAAAAAAAAAAAAGAGGGTAGGTGTCGTGCGCCGTCACGGAACGTCTACTGCTTCTCGCTGCTACCGTTATTTCCCCCGTTCCCCGGATATTGTCAGCTCTGCTGTTAACTTAGCTCCCACGCTGTATCTTAATTTAGACCCGGGGTACGCTCGCTCGTGGGTTTGCGTTTTGATGACGGAATGGTTGCGATAGGGAGCAAGATTCGTTTGATAATTTGAAAGGGGGCTGCCTGATACGTTTCAGGAAGCTGGGCCTGGGTGCAATACGGAGGCAAAGATGATATCCTGCTCTTCGTCCGATCGAAGCGTCTACTGGCGACCAAGCTTCGTGACAGCGGGAGGAGATGCGAACGATATTGATCAATCGCGGTTGAGATCGTTGAGATTGCGAGACTTTAACAACTAAAAGTTCCACTAGACATCGGACGTTAGAAAATCCTCAGAGGAAAGATAATCCGAAGAACTAGCGGATCGCTTGTATCTTTTTTTTTCTCCTCGTCTGGGATCAGTGCGAGGAAATTTCATGGAGTAAGCTAGTAGGTCCGGTGGAAAAAAGTAAAAAAGAACAGATAAAAAAAAAAAGAAAGAACAATTTAAAACGAAAGACGGGCGTTTGGGAGATGCGGGCGTCTAAGATTCTCCTCCTCGAGGTACATACAGTACATGTATATTGCAGGGACGTGCGTGCGGCGAGGTGTGTGTGGACACCTATCGACAGACACAGGTCGCATGGCAGTTACATCAATCTACTTAAGTAATTGCAAGCAATTATACCAGCGTGAATTCATTCTGGATAATAAAAACCCCCGAGAGCAAGCACTAAGCCAGGCCTATGCAGGAGCACCTGCAGAAAGGACCACAGACGAACCCTCGCACAGACGAACGACCAGGAACAGCAATGGTGCGAGTTAATCAGGAACGGGATCGGGAAAATAGCAGGAGGGAAAAACCCAACAGCAAACATGCAACAGCGAGGACTAAAGGCGAACCAAGGCACGTTTGATGGGGCGCGGCCACCACCGGTTCGTCCCTCCCCTCGGTTGAAGAACGAGACCTGACAGATGGGACCTGTCTGTTGGTGGGCACCCGGCGCGGGCTAAACTCGATGCTCTCTGAGTTTATTGCTTCCCGAGCTCGTTACTTCCTGTACAAGCAGACGAGCAAGGGGAGATTGGAAATCCAGCGTCTGGGCTTTCCAAGTCGAGACTGATCGTGCGAGAGATTTCGCATAAAACTGGGTCTTCATTGACCCCGCTGCACAGTCGTAACTGAAGGAAACCGACAGAAGCTATCTGGATGCATCCGGAGGGTCGAAAAGGTTGGATTCTTCCCTCGAAACAACGGAGCATATGGACAATACCCCCATACACATGTAGTGTGTATGTATCGGACACCGGACGAAATTTTCTCCCTCGCAGCTGACGATGGGGTTGTGCAGGCCGGTGTGGGTGTATACAAGGGCCTGCTTGCAAAAACACCCCAGATACTGCAGCGACAGTAGATGCCACAGCTGGTCACCGCCGATGCAGAACAGAACTGGTCTTTTGCCAAGCGCAGCGATACTTACAAGAACAAAGGTGATAGCAGTCGAGGTTGGTAGCTGTATACCCGGCAGCCTGGGCGTGGCTCGACCGATGTCGAGGAAATGAAAAGTGGTGGTGGTGGTGGTGGGGCAGACAGGGACAGTGCGGTAGTAAAGTCAGGTCGTTTCGTTTCGGATGAATACTTTACTGGAATTCCAATGGATCGCGGACTCGGACTGTACTCGAAGGAATGCACGATGGAATTAAAATCAGGACAAGGCAGAAAGGAGAAACCGGCGGGAGCAAGCGTGGATTCCTGCGAAAAGAAGTTTTAAATTCCCGCCTATTTTATCCATTCCCTTTGCACAATCTACTAGTTGGAAGCTCCTGCATTTTTTCTTCCATGGTGGTGGAGCTAAGATCTCCTCGAAAGCTCGCCGGAGGCGTCGAAATATGGTCTGGTGACCATCGTCTGACGCTCTCTCAAACGCCCACCTCCATGGTAGCGTCCCGGTTTTACTCCATACATCCCGTACATATCATAATACAGCATCGTAAGAACATGCTCTGGCTTTCACAGACATACATAAATTAAGTGCATGTAAAAGCAGCTGCAATGTCTATCAAGCGGCAGCGTAGACTCGCTTGGTAGCTTAAGCTCCTGGCAGAGCGCAAAAATAGCACACTCGGAAGGGGAGGCTAAAGCCGGACTACCAATTACATGCGCATGCAATCCGACTGCTTTTCCCTTCTCTCACAAAGTTCGGACGGTGGAGAACAGCCCCAAGACGCCAGGAATTCTAGAAGCCGGCGTGGAACTTTCGTTAGCGGGGCCCTGACAGCCCCGTGCAAACATGCCTGACTCGGAAGCTGCGACTTTTGTTGGTTCGCAATTTCATCTGGTTGGGCAGAGACATTGAAGTTATAACGTTATTGGATCGTGGGGAAATTAATAAGAGCGTGAGTTTGAATATGATTGTTCTGGATGCCCAGCTGCTGATTTGGCCTGGGCTGCGAGAGACGCTATAGCGCTGGAAGATTCATTTGAATCATCTGGCTGTGTTAAAAGACAGCAGCCTTGAGGCGGGGCTCATAATGAGAACGAAAAACATTTATCGCCCTGGGTGATGTATCAGAGTCGACTCCCACGTGTCGTCCGCATGATATCAGCTTCAGCCTTCTCGAACTCGCCCTGATCCCTTATTCTATTGCACCGCCCGTCCGTCTAAGGATGTAGGTCTGCAACGACCCGACAATGCGGTTGCTTCCCGTCGCATGATGCAAAACATTCATGACCACATGAATAGCCACCCTACTCTCCCTGCGCCTCCAGCTTCTGCTTCCCATGCCTCCTAACCTCCTTGTCCATAATCCCCCTAACCTTCGCACACCCACTAATACCAACAGCAATCATTGCCTCCAACCTCTCAATCCTAACCTTATTCTCCATCGTCAACGCCACAATTTTCTCCGAATCCCCAACCGTAGCAACCGTCAAGCTCGGAATATCGCTTTCTTCCAGGTAGTTAACGTCTAACCATGGATCGGGGCTGGCGCCTTCGCTGTCGAATATACTCGTCGATTGACCGGCTGTGCAGGCGCAGACGTAGTCCTTCAGCGGGATTCCGGCGTCGATTAATGCGAGTGTAGCGGCATTGATACATGCCGCTAACGTCCCACCGTCTTGTGATAATATGTGAATCGATATCGTGATCTCAGAGCGGGAGAAAAGATGGGTGAGGATTATCGACGCGAAAGTTTTTTGTATGGCAGTTTGTAGCTCCTGTACTTTTCTAAATAAAATTCATAGGTTATTAATTAACCACTCCATCTAATCGTCTTTTGAAAGGAGTAAGGTCGTACTTATCATTCCTTCCCCTCTTAATCCTATCTGTCCCACTGAACGCCGCGAAATACACCTCACAGCTAACAGTCGCGCTATCCTGCTTGACCTTCTGCCGGCTCGATGGCTCAGCTGGACCCGTGACGTTACATAGGACTTTGGTGAATCCTTGCTCGATGTAGGAGCTACCGTCGGCGTTGGTACTGCTGGTCGAGAGCTGGCAATGGATGCGTCGGAGTTCGTTCCATCGTCGACCGTCGTTGCGGAGGCCTTCCATGGTGGAGGTTTCGTCTGAAGGAATTTGAGGTTTCTCGCGGAGTGGGCGCTCTGAAAGCTTGCCGGGGTTTGTTGGAATGGAAAAGGAAAAAAAGCAAATTGAGCTACAAATGCAACATTTTCAACACGGTTTATGCGGCGGACAACTCAAAGGGATGTCTCGTCACCAAGATAGTCTCCTGGCCAGAAATATGTCAGACTAGGCTACGGTTGGGATTGTTTGTGATAATGGACGATTTCTTTCATTCATTATTGCATACAGGAAGATCGTCAAAATCGAAGTGGTAGGCTATCTTAAAGCTATTTTATACGCTGGTATAACGGATCAAAAGTTAGGAGGGTAGAAGTATGACGGCGTATTCAAAGCATAAGATAGACTTTGCAGTAGGAAGGAAGGATATGAAAGCTTTGTAATCAATATAACCTCTTCATGCGCTTCCAACGTACTCTCAATTAATCTCGAAATCGAACCCGAACTCGGGCGGTGGAAAAGCCCTCGTATCCGGCTGTTGATAATCGACGAAATCACTCTTCACAACTCGATCTTTTTCGACCGAGATCCTCCCACCGGGACGGAACCCCCTGACCCAAGATCCATTCAGCACAAAAGCAGCCCAGTGACTATTCTCCGCCCCAAATTCCTTGCGGATCACATCGCTAGCCAAACGCACCTCCTGCGCAACATTCCACACGTGGTCACCGTCAAGTCTCCCCCTTTTAAGAAAATTGCCGTAGAAGACCGATGTGAAGCGGTTGGCAATGTGAGAGGGTACCGGCCAGAGTGTGGTAATGACGCTGGAGGCGCCAGCTTGTAGGAATGCTGGGCCAATGCCGTCTGGAAGATCGCTCACGTACGAGTTTTCTGGGAGCCAGTCTGGTTGTTCGCCGATGCAGGTGACTAGTGGGGAGCAGCCCATTTGAAATTGCAGGCAATGTGTGATTTCTCGAGCCGTCAACGTAGTATCCGGCGTGATTCGAAGAGTTGTATTCTCAGGCTTGTCGCCGTCTGGGTTCATGCTTATCTCGCCCTGGAAATGGAGGAAATCGAAGGTTACCATTGATTGTTCTCTCAGGTCTCCCTTTGACATACCCGACGGTTCATCGTAGAGGGAAAGTTTGTCTCCCACGAATTTGGACGCCAGTTTTCTCAGACTAGAACGGGTCGCCTTCTGAGCCGCGAGACCAGTTCCCTCGCCAGCAACAGCGATGAAGCTAGCGCGGGTCATACCAAAAGGTATCTTTGGACGATTTTGAAACTTGTCGAGGCGGGAAAGACACTGCTTGGTCAGCAAGAGATTATGAGAGTAAAGAACGTCGACAATATTTCCGAGAGTGATGATGAAGTCAGTTTGTTCGGAATGGTCGGTTGCAGTTTGGGTCGACGTATCAAAGACGAACTTTGGTAGGTTTGGATCGTACTGACTCTCCGACTCAGAACCATCAACAGACCGATCCTCAGCATTTGAACCTTCATCATCCCAGTCCTTCTCTCCGATCGGGATGGCGTGAAACGGAATACGGGCTGTCAATGAACTGTTCCCGATAATGACCAAGTCACCCTTTCGAGCAATTTTCAGAATGGGATAGACGAGTTTTCTTCCAACGCTCAAAAGATCCATGATATTCTCACCATGAAGCCCTTTATTCAAGATCTCTTCAGTCCACCCCTCAACAGCATCGCGGGTGAGATCCAGGCGAGCGTGGTGGTTGATACAGGCAGGCTGCGGGAAGTATTTGAGCTTGGCGAACTTTTCGACGTTGTAGACGATATAGATCTCATTCTCAATGGCTAGATAGTCAACAAATATCATTGCCTGCCCCGGAGTTCTGTATGTGCGAAGCTCGTAAACGTCATCCATAATCGGAGGGATGGCCCCGATGATCGAAAGAGGCAGAGAGATCCGTGAGTCAGAATCGAGAACCTCCTGCATTGTGATCTTGAGCTTTTCAGTCTGTTCCATTTGCGTGATGACGTAGTTCCAGTCTAGGGACCAATCACCGTGGCCCCCTCCTGGTCTGATGATTCGCTCGAGCTCACGGGCCCACGATATCGAGGTCGAATCAATAACCGGGGAAGAATATGCGATGACTTTATTGAGTTCGTTAATCAGATTTTCGCTGTCATCCCACAGAGTACCAGCGCCCAAGGCTTGTCTATATTCCCATGACTTGAGTTCCTGGGCAGTTTCCCAGAGGTCGTAATTAGACTCCGTATTGATGTCCTCTGGAGACCTTCTGAAGAAAGGGGTCTTTGGTGGGCGTGGTAGCCTCTCAGGCTCTGGTGATTTTGGCGGCCGGGGCACTGGTGGGCGGTTGAAGAGGTGGGCGCGGCCACCAGTCATCGGTCTCTTGCCTTCCCTGATCTCCCTTCTCTTCCTAGTTTCCTCGGTCTCAAGCTCTTTTTCTCTCAATTCCCTTCTTCGCTCCCTTTCCGTTTCGTCGTCTCTTGAGGGCCGTCGACGTTCTCGAGCGTTGGGGTCACAGTTCTCCTTCTCGTCATCATAGTCGTCGATTATCCGGATTTCCTGGATCATATAACCTTTTCCCTTTCCATTGGCCGGATTGTTCTCGTAGTTCACCTTGCCGTCATCATCCCTCATGGCTTCACCGCTCATCTGGTTCTCATAACCCCTCCTTTCCCCGTCCCTTTGCTTGTTCTCATTCCTTTTGCTGCTCTCCGCGACATCCTTATTTTCGTCGTTCTCTTTGTTGTTTTGATGCTCCTCTTTCAACCCAAAGAGCCCTTTGATCTTCTCTTTTCTCTGAGCCTTCCTCCTCCTCTTTCTTTCTTGCTCCTTTTTATCCCACTTATCCCACTCCCGAACCGATTTATTATACTTGACAACCTCAACATTCCATCTTTTATTGTACTCCCGCACCGACTCATCAATCCTCACATGAACAGCCCCAACCCTCTCCAGAACCCCAGCGGGCGTTAACTCCCTCATGAAATCCGGGACAATGTGTCCTCTCTTCGGTGCCACGACGCCGTATAGAGTCGCTTCACGGATGACATCCAAACACTCAAAATAATAATCCAACGCGTCTTCCAGACGGCCCTGGAGCTCCATGAACCACCCGGTGTAGTAGTATGCCTGAGCTAAGTGGTCCCAATCCCACAGTTCTCTCGAGTACCGCAACAACCCCTGCTGGATTTTCCAGAACTCCTTGTGCGTTAGAGTATCGATCATGGCGGTATGACATGACTTCCCGCCGTAGGTAAGACCCTCGAGGACATCGCAGTAAATGGCGATGAAGAATAACATCCAATCCATCCATAACTGAGTGTTCTGTTTCCCCTGTTCCGTGGATACTCCTCTCACCGGTATCCCCGGCAGGGGGACGAACACCGATGCTATCTTCATGGCATGGACGAATGCTTCTTCCGTGTACCCGGTCAAATACTTTGTCACGCAAAGGTAAAATTCGACCTGGTATCTCGTCTGTTTTTTGAAGTACCGCTTAAACTTCCAGGTACTATGCCACTCCATGAGGTTTTGAACGGAATTGTAAAGATCCTGAAGCCCATTCTGTTTCTTCAAGTACCTCATATTGTCGGCGAGGAACATACAACCCATTGCAGCTTTCCTGAACGAAAGGTCCTCGATAGGGAAAACGTCGTTATCCCACTCGATAGCGGAAGTAAACTCATCCTTCAACTTCCTGACGAACGTCTGCCGTTTAGTATTCGTAAGGGTATGCGCCAAGTCCGCCTTAAACATCAAATACTTGTAGACCGCCAAACTGATATACTCATGATCCTCGTATTCGTAGCAAAGCTCCACCAAATTCATGCCGAGCGGTAACCCCTCCCTCAACTTCCCGAGTCTCTGGTAGGCGAAAAGTTTCATCTCCATCATGTCGAATTCATCGGCGTAGCTCAGTTCTGAATACTTCTCATCGTGGGCATCGATAGCCTTGACGACGTTGATTATATCCAGTTTTCTGATCGCTTTCCCGTTGGTCATCCAAAATGGGTGTTCGCCTCTTTTGTTCCCTGTTACCATGAAATAGTAGGCCCAGGCGGGATCTAGTTTTGTGACCGTATAGTGACGACACATGTTCAAGACGGGATCGAACTGCTCCATGATGGTGCCCAGACGCTCAGCATCATCTCTTGAAGCGTAGAAATTCCAAAAGGCCTTGAATTTCTCAAAGATTTCCTCGTAGTTGAACCAGAAATACTTGTGGCCTCGTTTTTTATGCCTTTTGGCAACTGTTGCGACGTGGACGTTGGCTTCTAGGAGAAAAATCATCCAGTTGATTTCGGTGATGAGTAGTTCGTCTCCTGCTCTGTATGCGTGCTTGCTCGCTATTTCGTAAACGTCCCAGACGTGATCGAGCACATGTCTGGTGATTTGATCCTGTTCGTCGGAGATTTGAAGAACGTTTTTCGCAGCGGCGAAGAATAGTTCTCCGAGGATTTTTTCAACCAAGACGACTCCTGGCGTGTGCGTGGAGAAGATGTTCTTGAATTGCGAAACAACGGTTTCTAGAGTGAACACTATGGCGACATTCTTGAGGATCCAGCGGAAGAGGGTGTAACAGCCGAAGAAGTTGCCATGTTGGATGTGATAACCCACGACGGAGATGACGTGGGAGTTTTGGTCGTAAAGAACGTCGGGTCTGATCCCTTCTTCGATCATCTTGAATTGGTACTCAAGAAACATATGGAAAAGATCGCACTGCACAAACTCTCATTAACTAGAGCCCGCTATACCAGAACCGCAATCCTAAACTTACATGAAAAAACCCAACCTCCTTCGGATGCCTCATCCTCACAAACCCATCATAAGACTGCGCCAACAACGTCAAAAACTCCTTACTAGGATCCTCCCTCTCATCCCCCCTCATCTGCGTAAGCTGCATAAGAAGCTTAAGAACAGTACTCTCCTCAGAAAGCCTCAACCACTCCTGCATATACGGTCTAAAACACTCATACGCCTTGCGACGATGATACGCCGCGCGATCAACGTACCCTTGTTGACCGAGCATGCGGGACCAGAGGTAATGATATGATGGGGAGCAAATGAGAGCGGGGATACGGATTATAAGGTTATCCATCATGGCTGTAGCGGTGGGGTAATTGCATAGCAGAAGCTCCCATTCGATGCTTCTGATGAGTCGGGTGAGTGTCCATAGTTCGGTGTCGTCGTCGTTTAACAGGAATGAAGTGACCTTTTCGCAGGCGAGAGGGTGGTGGACGAGGGCCTTTGGTTCACCGTCAGAGATTCCGTAGCTGTTGAGGGCTGGAATGAGAAGTGATGCTGTGATGGCGCTTGGAAGCCTTTCTCGCATGGCGACCAGAATGCGTGCCCACAGAGGCAAGAGGGGACGAGGGGGTGCAGGCATGGTTTTGGTAGAGCTGGGGTAACGAGTTTGAGGCTACATTGTTGGAATTTGATGTCAGTTTAGCTGCAAAATCTAGGAACCCAACGAATATAAAACCATCAAAGGAATGTGTATGATGTCCTCCGGGGCATCCTCATGGGACCCTGGATGATGAAGTAGCTTGGGTAAGATGGATCACGCAGTTGAACCACAGCAACCTGATTTCCGGCAGAAACCTATCTGCATCCGCTCGCGCAAGCAGACATTCAAGCATTCAAGAGCTCAGGAGCGTCAGAAAACGCTCTAACAGAAAGCTAGCATACCTTTAAAGAGTCTGATGATGGCTAATAGCCGTGTCGTGATTAGTATTGATGATGAGCGGAGGTAACTGGTAGATGAAGATGAAGGCGAGTCGAGTCCTGGTGATAACGGAGGTGGTGATGATGGAGGAAGAACGTCAAGAAGAGGTGAATAGATTTTTTTTATTTTATAAAGCCACTCTACTAGGTGAAATCAATCAGGCCCAGCTTAGCAGTCACAGAGACCCTCTCCATGATGTTATGCTCGGCCCTACTAGCATTGCTATCACTTGCAGAAGGCAACCATTAAACGCCGAGATCTGCCCATTGGCCTCAATTACTCGGTAATACCCAGTCTCGTAAGCCAAATACACCGATCGAGGCGGTAAGTAATACCCCTAGAACCTCACAATATCGCCCGACAGTCGCTCCGGCTAGATATATGGTATTATCCCGCTTTACCATGATATCTAAGTTGTAGATGACATCTATTATAAAAAACAAACTTTCAAATCAACCCCCTTAATTCTAGTTTCACCATCTCAGAACAACCTCCTGCCCAACAGACAATCAAGATTCCCGCCAGTCTTGTAACCAGATAATTTGATTCCCGCACCTTCACAAAATCCAACACCCACCGCGTTGACCCTGTTGCAAAAACCCCAGGTTCCACAAAACAGGTAAGTTCCCAAATCCTGTCTCAAACCCCGAAGATCCCCATGTGAAGATCTAAACCCTCTCGCATGTGAGTTCGAATCTCTTCTAACCGTTCTACTCTAATATCTGTATCCCATGACCACGGCTTCACCCGTCCCCTCTGGTATTTACCGAACCTAATCCACAGAGCTCTCTACCAATGCAGTTAAAAAAGACTCGATCGATTAGCTCTATATATAGTCTATATCTTCCACATATAAAGTATTCTACACAAAAACACTCCCAATGAGTAAAAGTCTATACACAGAAAATTTTCAAGGTATTAGATGTACATGAACGCAGATGGACAACTAGCTAAGCTAGCCTTTAAAAAAAAAGGAAATAAAGACAAAAAGATAGAAAGAAAATTCGTAAAAAATATCGTTAGACATTATATATTTCCCTGCACCACCAAATACCTCCTCCCCGGACCAAAAACCCAATAAGGCCCCAAATAGCCTGAAAAATCCCGTATTGTATACTGAACAAAGGAAATGGTAAAAGCGTACTTAGGTATGTACGCTAAGTAGTGAGTGAGTAATTCCCCGAAAATAGGTATCAAAACAAATGAAAAATTGTGGTTGTGAGCAACCTCTGCTGCTGTCGTCGTCGCCGGTAATATTATACACCACCCGGTGCCCACCAAAAAAGTCCAAAAGGTAAAAAAAGTCCAAATTTTGTGTTTTCAAGAGCCAATTCTCCAGAAATGCCATAGTCCCTGAACCGAGGAGACTAAAAGAAACGCTATATGCTTATGCAAAAGCCAATTATGCACCCCCTTATCACCCCCATGCACGCTCCATGCTGGTCTCGAGACCAAGACGCCGTACTATGCATGCGCTATATGTCATTAAAATACCAGACCATCTAGTCAATCTTCATCCATATCTCTCCTTCCATCTCTCTTTTTGACCGGTGTGGTGGTTTGGCTCTTGCTGCCGTCCACCCTCTCCAACGCCACGCTTGGCCCGTCTCTCAGGGCCACGAACATAGTGGCCATGAAGCCGATAAATAGTTTTGTCCAGAGTACCATGTTATTCTCGTTGGAGATCCCCATGGCTTTTAAGAGGCCTCCACGGTCTAGGTCTTGTCGTAGTGCTTTCAATTGCTCCTGTGATATCCATAGTCCAGGACGCTCATCGTCACTGGAGCTACTGATTTCACCTGCTGAGTTTTCCGTTCTCCATCCGTCGTCCTTAGGTGCGCGTGAGGCGTCCGGATACTCCGTATATGGTGGTGGGAACCGCGTGTCACTGATACCAAGCCCGTGAGAAGCAGAGCTTGTGCGCCGTCGTTGTAGCCGCTCACGGGCGTTCTGTGGCGGTTTCACTGGTAGGATTGGTTTCTGCCCATCCGGTTTTGTTGATTTCCTTCTATTCCTGCAGGGTGTAACTGGGTCGCTAGCGTCATGGTGGTTTCGTGATTTACTACCAGAGAATACGACCTGAATGTCGTCATCACTGGTAATATGGCCTTGAGTATGCTGTGACGCCCTTCTTCGGTTTCGTCGGTGTAGTGTCCCGTAGGCCTTATTGGGTGGCGTCATAGCGGTAGTAATAGATCCCGTATTCTAACAAAGGAAAAGCCCATAAGGGGAAACATGTTAGCACGTCGAAACTAGATATATGAGGGTGGAAAAGCGAAGAGATTATACTTACATCCCTGAAATCAACTGACTGGCTAGATCGCATGGACCCGCTTGAGCGGAAATCAGGCGACTGCATAAGCTTTTCACCGCCGGTGCGGAGATGCTCGTCGTATTGGTCGCCGAAGAGGATATCGGAACCGAAGCTTTCTTCGAGTTCACTGACTTCTATGAGCTGTTCCATGGCGCGTTGGCGCATGTTTCTAAGCGTTGAACGAGGAGAAAGAACGCTGCGACCGATGGAGGAAATAACTGCAGATGTGACTTGCAGAGGGGAGAACAAGACGTAGCCGACGCCTTTGAGTCCTGAAGACTTCGCGGAAGATGGCTGGGAGGAGGGAGGGGAGGATGTGGGAAACGATCTCGACTTCGGAGAGTCCTCGGAGTCGCTTGTTTCGGTATCGGTGGGGGATGTGGAATTTCCACGATGAGTTTCTGGCTCTGCTTCACTTACTTCTGCGGGGGCCCGAGAGCTGATAACTGAGAGCGTCTCATCGCGGATAGCTGCCACCATACCAGCCTCGTGCATCTTATCAAGTTCCTCGAATAAAGAGTTGCGTCCACCGTCCATCCTTTCGAGTCGCGGACTGCCCCAGGTGCTGCTAGCGTTTCTGGAGTGGCCGCGAGCAAATTCGACTGACGAACGGCGAGATGACGAAGGTGACAGGATAAGCTGCTTGGGCGCCGAGATACCAGACGGGAACTTCCGCATTTTTCGTTTCATAGGCATATCCTGGGTGCTGGCGTTAGAGGTTGTCGGACTGAGGGTTTGCCATGCGGCATCCGTTGGCGAGAAAGGCGAGTGCTGTTTCTCCATTGTCGTTCCGGACGGCATGTTGAGGTCTGCGAATGTTTCTAGTGATTTCGGTTTCGGAGTGACATCAATCATGAGCTGTCCAAGTGTCATGCCTGTCTGACCACCGAACATGAGACTATCCTCCCTCTCCTGTGCTTGTGCTTCTAACTCCGCGATTTCGCCTAGTGCGTTAGTAAGTGCTTGAGCGAGCTGAGCATTGTCCATAGCCAAAGCCTTCTTATCGCTCACTGCCAGAGTAAGAGCGGTGTTCTGTTTCTTCTCGAAGTCCAAATCGTCCTCCAAATTGGCAACGGTCTGGGTGAGAGTCTCTACCTGCTCTTTAAGGACTTTAATCTGAGAATTATTGGAACTCCTTTCACGGGAATTGATCCTCTCGGTTTCACGTATCCGTTCGTCGAAGAGGGCCTCCCATTCGTTCACCTGATTCTCTAGGCTGCGAACTTTAGCGTTCAACCGCTGGACAATCGCAGCATGTGATTTATCCGAGGTTGGGTCGGTATATGACCCTAATTTCGCGTTAAGGTCGCTAATCTGCTTTTCCAAGTGCTCGATATACCCGGACTGCTCGACCGACGGGGTTTTACGGTGTCGGAGGGAGGCGTGTATCGACGGCAGACTTCCAAAATTATTCGAACCTCTCCTGTTTGACGATTGATGGATTGCGTCGTCGTCCGAAGCCGTACGGTCCGAGAGCCGGGAAGATACAGTATTGGACCGGCCCACAGAAGTGAAATGTTTGTTCCTGAGAGCGTTCGCGGCTCGGCTCAACCCCTTGAAGTCTTCGTGTTTCACCGAACTGGCCATCGGCGTCGCTCGCATGTGAGAGTTCCGAAGCGCCAGCCGTCGTTCCTGGAGCGTCAGCGGGAAGCTCGTGGCCGGTGCTGTGAAGCTCCTCTGGATAGGATCTGGTTCTGGCGGATTGAACAAGGCGGTAAGCGGGTGCTGCGGGTCCCAGGTTCCAAACTGATCCTCGTCGGTGCCGTTTGGAACGGGGTCGAAGGGATTATACGTCGATTGAGCCTCGAAGCCGGCTACGGGAGGGTTATCGTGGACGCCGGCGGCATCGCTTTCCAACTTGTAGCCTCCATTACTAGACTCGTTCCAGTTCCGGTCATCGTCGACAGCGGCGAACAAGTTGCCATCGCCGTTGTATGTATCCCTGTGTTCAGAAAAAGATGAGGCGAGTCAGCGACCACAGCACAGCACACAACCACAGCATCATCTAGATTGTAGGCCGTACTCATGTTCCTCCTGTATCCTGGAGATGAGACCAATCTCCTGCTCTCCAACCGACCTCGGGTCCTCGTTCGCATTGGAAGCTCTCCTGGCAGTGGGAGTGGTCAGGGGGCTGGTGTTTGTGTTGTTGTTGACGGCCCTCGCCGAGGGAGGAGAAGCTATAGACGCCATGTTATAACGATGGATTCGGTGCCGGAGACAGTGCTGCTGGGCATCTCCAAGCTCAGCAGCGTTCAGGCAGACATTCGAGGACTCTAGACCGGTCGATGGGATTTTTCCGGAGCTGCAGGCGTGGGCATGACAGGAGCGGTATAAAAACCTGGGGAAGAAGGGAGGAAGAGAAGAGAATTTCTTTGTTTGTATCGTCCCTTCTTCCTGCTTTCTTTCTTTCAACAGCGAATGGCGAGAGCTTCGGCTACGGGACTGTTAGAGGCAGGAGCGAGGTATTTCATTCTTCCTCTTAAGCATCCGTCCTTTCGAGTTAGCTGCAGCGACGTGTGACCAGCGGAGCCCAGCAGATTCTGATTTTAACAGTTTTCCGGCAGCTGGCCAGCGCAGGAATCCGGGCTAGTGAGCTGGCTGCATGTGTGATTGCATGGCTGGGAGGGCTAACGGGGAGCGCTGAGGGGTTAATTAGCCAGGCCAGGCATCCGATCGAGCCATCGCGATGGCATGGCCATGTAATGCCCATACATCGTACGCACATGTCGGCATGGCATCCCGTAATGCGTCGCCATGGGGCATCTCGCTGGATTGTAATATATGGCGTCGAGGCACGAAGGGGAGCGGCGATGTATGCATCGAAGAATTCTCTGGCAGACATGACATGGAAGCATCCTTCCGACCCGAGTCGGACACATGCACCCTGCCGACGTCCGCTTCGCTAGCCCTTGCATCCATGTTGGAATATCTTGCAACTTAAAGTATGCATACTAAGTAGTACTTACTTCTTAGCTATTTCAGCAGTTGGACACTATCACCGAATATTCAGGCGGAAGGGCCTTCGAGGACAGACGGTTCCACATATTCGGCTCCACAGTGGCGCCATCGGTCTTGGCAGATGGGATGGAGCCCGATGTACCGGCCCGGTGAGCGCTGCAAGACTGTACAGAATAGTCACGGTTGTCTATTATATGAGTAGGTCCCCTGTATAAGCTTCAATTCACTATACTCTTATATGATCAGGTGAAGTAATAATCAACAAGCGGTCCGAACGGCGCAAAGCCCTTGCTTCGAGACTCTATCGCCATAGATTACCGCTTTTAATCATCTTCGGATTCAGACTAGACTGCCTTGAACAGATCTTAATACAACAAGTATACCAGCATACCCCTTGGGAACCTAAAGGCGTTGGATAGGTCCATTCTCAAGTGAAAGTGGCCCTCTGCTGAAAGATACATGTACACACCGCGGTACCGCCAACAGACCCTCAACTTCTAGATCACGGTGACCAATTTCAACCGCATCTCCATTTCTCCAATTCTCCACATAAGTTTACAATTTTGAGCAGTTTTTATTGCCCTGATTCAGAACATTCATATACAGGTTTCAAACTTGCAATCGGATGATTGGTTACTAAGAAACCGAGGCTTGAAGTCTTGGTTGGATTTTGGTGATTCTGGAGATAGCGCTGGAAGGGAGGGATATCATGTGACTTTAAACGCCAAGTCCTTCAGACTGGCTTCTCGCAAAATGCAACGTGCAACTCAGAGCCATGCTCCTGCCACAGATATACTCAAGTACGCACGTATAGGCCTCAGTGGGCGACTACGTACCGTACTGACCTTTAGAAAACTTATAAATTAAGAGGTGACTTGAAGATCTCGTAGATAGCTTGGGCCGCCAACTCTAACCAAACCATGCCATTAATATAAATGGGTTGACCCGAACTCTTAACTAGCTCATAGATCTCCCAAACATCTGTACGCACGTATGGCAGCCTACAGATCCCTTAATTCGATTAATTACTAAATTTGCGTAACGCCGCTTTAGGCCTTTCATCCTCCCCCACTCATCATCCATCCTATCAAACCAGCAAGAATCGCCTGGAGGATCTTGAAGGGAGCTTAGTCCTCCACGGGATATATCCATACTCTCGCAAGATCATTATATTTGGGAAAACCTCAAGGTTGGTCGAAAGTACGGTCCCTTAGCTAAAATACTTACATACGTATATACTGAAGACCAGCTGCAGCGCTGATATCGATATATCATACTATCAGTGAAGTGGAGGACAGCAACGCGACGATGCCAGGTCAGCAGGACATATTTTAAGAGGGCTTCACGACGGCCTTGCAATGGCCTGCGGAAGCAAAAGACGACGCCCACCTCACGCAACTGCTAACCAGCGGCAATGGCGTTGGAAAACCACTATAACAAAGCCTGGGATACGTCGCAGCAAGCACAGTCCATTTCACGCCCGGGTCCGCTGCATTGGAGTGCAAAAAAATCTAGCAAAGTCAACGTGTTTGTGCTGGTCCACCACGAGTGCCGAAGACACTCCGGATCTGGCCAGCGGATGACCACGCCTCGAATGACCTTTTGGAATTCACCGCCAGCGGAGAAGTCATCGATCAGACTGAAGCAATACTCAGACCAATATTTCTCGATCAAGCTTGTCAATATCTCCGACAGCAATATATATTCGGGGACACATGGGTATACTGTAGTCTGCAGCAGCCCTGAAATACTTTTTCGAAAAATACTATATTGAAGATACTTCTATTTGGGGTCGAAACTCTGACGATATCGATCACAGCCAACGGCGCGAAGGACAGGAACAGGAGGATTGAATGGGAAGGGTACGTTGGCAGGCGCGTATCGAGATTGCGAGATCATTGCCCTCTCAATTCATGCTACGACTGGCAAAAAGAATATATATATTCGTGAGAGCGAACTCAGTTCAATAGGATCTGAGACAAACAGATTAAGATCTTAGCAGGTGGACTTTTACAGAGAATACCGCTTGGAATTCGGCACCATGAGCCACCTCCGCGCCTGATTTGTTAAAGTACATCTATTCAAAAATGGAATTGGCAGAATGTATATAGTTCTATCAAATAGTGCTTCATACACATATACCGCTCTACAACTTCGCCGCCTCCGTTGTCTCCACAATCTCCAAATCCGCCGGCAACCCTCCCTTCCCAAACTTCAGCACCGACTTCCTATGCGGATCCCCCCTCGGTCCATACCCCAATATCAACCTCCTCCCATCCTTCGTCTTCCCTTCAGGCCTGGGTTCAAACACATACTTCCCCACCCCTTCCTCCTCAATCCACCTCTTTATCCCCTCTCTCTGCTGCTCCACGCTTAACGACCCATCATCCGTAAACCGTGATAGCCTAGTGATCAAATACGCCTGCGGCGGGAACAGAATAATAGAATTCTGCTTCAAACCGGATAAAATCTCCGCCGCAGACATGAAGGTCGTAGAAACTGTCTCCACGCCACCATCTGATGTTGGGAGCTGCGTAGTACCGTAATCCACAGACGAAGAGAGCGGTAGGAAGCCCAGGAACATGTGCGTTTCATACCGTTTCTTCATCGTTGGTGGTGTAATCCATGTCGTGAAGGGTATTAAATTATCCACATCTGCGGATAAATTATTTGATTCCAAGAATTGGTTGAAAGTAAGGCTGTGAGTTCGAGAGTGAATGTCCCTCCTGGCTTGTGGGAAGCTAGGGAGTAATGAGGACGGTGGTGGGGGGGATGTGAGTAATATGCCCGTTTCTTCAAATGTCTCGCGGATTGCGCAGAATTCTGGGGAGGTGTCTTTGGCGTCTTGGTTTCCGCCTGGGAAGACGTGCGCGTTTGCGAATGACCCGATTGTTGATGGGCGGTGGGTTAGTAGGATACGGTTTTGCGCGTCTAGAAGTACTAGGCTGGGTATTTTTAATATCATAGTATATGAGTATTTATTAGCTTGGTGAAATCGATGCGATATCAAGGAAATACATGATCTACGCACCTGGCACTGGGACGAGGAACAGCTACGCCCTCCGGCTGCAGAGTAGTATACGAATGTGGATTAACCTTCTTCGGCGCCGCCATTTTCGCGTTGATATTCGTGATAGTGACCAATCTGAAGGGGGTATCGGCGTGGGAGAATTTGGACAGAGATGTAGCAATTCGCCGGGCAGGGGCTTGCATAGATATAGAGAACATGCTAAGGTACTTCCTACTTCTCTCCATGCATAAGCCAGCTGCAGCGACTGGATAATGTGGAGCGGGATGCTTGCACAGTACTTGTGGAGAGGCTCCGCTGTTCCTTCGCCTCGGCTCAATTTGCAAGGGAAGGGGTTTGGCAGGGGATCTGGGAACCCGAGGTCCCTTGGTTTCACGAGCGAGGGATCTGCGTTGTTGTGTTGGGTGCTACAGCACGTGACTATGAACTTTACAACAGGAGCAACACCATTCCTTCACGAGTAGAATCTGCCTTTAGGTACACTTTAGCCCTTGTGTTAATCCATGAAAGGTCACCTTCAAAGCTGGATGCGATAGTACGAATAAAAAAATATAAGCCCATCATAGCTACCTCCGCACAACAATCAAAGCCTGGGACCAAAAATGTAATTCAGGTATAGATTTGTGTCCTTGGGTTTTTAGAGCCCCCGAGGTGTGAAGGACGACTCGGTCTGTCAATAATAAATATCACCATTACTTAGAATAGGTACTAGTTGGCTAGGGTAGATATCGCGGTCGATATAATTGCGGGTCAGATTCGTAGATAGTTAGGAGATACAGTATTAAAATAATTCCTATAGTGGGGGGGGTGGATATCTACCATTACTGCCAACTAGGAAGTGGTTCAAATACGGAGCTGGCCTGCGATATAATGTATTATTGTAAACAGACTATATATAATAACCATTACTCCATGAGAAATACCTCATGGATGTATGAGGTTTAGATCTAGATCTATGGAACCTGATGCATCTTGCCAGCGAGATAGACCCAGAGAAGTCTGCCGGGTCCTGGCGCAACGTTGGGCGATTTCTGGCCCCCCGAGGCTTTATGAATGGCCCCTTAACGAATGCTGCAAGGTATGCTTGCGTATCTGTTTTCTGTTCGCCTATACGTATGTTCACCGCTGGTCATGAACTCTGTCTCGTAAAGCTGCTACAAGCCCGCAATATCGGTCTATCGCCACTCCATTTTCACTTTCGTAAAACGTCCAGCGATTCACTTACGCAAACGATGATCCGATCGCACAAATATTAAATCGCACCGAACTGCGGTACTGGTGAAATCTCGCACAGGCACTCCCACCATGTAGTAACGCTTGCGACATAATAATAACGGCTAGTGGGATAAATTGAAAGCCCGAACGATTGCGAACTTCATTATCTACAGGCTTTGAGGAGATGCAAAGCGCTAGAGTGGGCACAGGAATTCTGGGAGCGTAGCCTTGGGATCGATTCATTCTCCGTGATCATTATGATCCTTGAACTTTGAATTTAGGATAATTTTCGAGAATATCAGGAACGCGTTAACGAGCTACGCCTCCCAATCTAGGTAGTCGTCATTTACTTTTGAGAGTTGACCAATTGATCAATTGATATTTAGCTGGCGTCTGGGACCGAGACTAGGTATTTACTATGTAGTAGCTAAGCTCTTATTATTTCCTCTAACAAAATTCTTTTCAATTGCGGGTCTTGGCTTGGACTTCGATTTGTTGTTGACGGTTGTCTACCTCCGTGAGAGAAAGGATATCTCGCAAACGTGTTAATGATATGCAACATTGACAATTAACAGTCTCCTGCGGACTGACTAAGCTAAAATGTCGTCGAGGGCAAATGATAGTAGACGGTTCCACAATGCAATGCATGGTCTAAGCCCCATGACGATGCTCTCACGCGATCCCGTTTTAACTACTTAAGCATTCTGGAGCTCGTGTGTTCTTAAAACTTTTCAACTTTTCGACGTGGAGTAGCAGCATCCGCCACGATAAGGCTCAACCAAGGCATCTTTTTCGGCTAGTGTATGCGAAACTAGCCAAACGTCCTTCCAAAGCTATCAGCCTCGAGGGGTTCCCAATGCACGACGTAGCGAGCGCCAGGGTCGTTACTTAACCAATCTCCATTATTCGTCGACTCCGGATTCCGGCTTCTAAGCGTTTATAAAGGTCCGAAGATTGTAGGAAAGTAAAAAAAAAAAAAAAAAACATGTAGTAGGCAGCAGTCTCTCACCCCTCTCCCACTTCTTAGTATCCTCGCGTTCGAGAGAAACACGTCGATACAATGCTCGGAGCTTCAGAATCAAGCGTCATGCCCGCAATCGAAGCGGCCCTTACCCGTGTCAACGAAGCACTCGCGAACACACCCTGGGCCTCTGAGCTTGCCGGCGTCCTCCCGCTTACCGGGTTCATAGATTTCATCGATACCCCCACCAAACTCCACATATTCGAGCTCTTCGGAGCTGTCCCGCTGTGGTGTTGGCCCATTACACCGGGAGACATTCGACTCCTTCTCTCGGACGCATATCTGCAGAGCATCTGCTGCCTGGATCGATTCGGGGCCAGTCTCGCATGGCATGCCCTCGACGGCCGATGGGGGGATGCGTACCCCATCATCAACCCCAAGACTACCCGACTATGCCTCGCGTCACAGCCCATCACGGAGGTTATCAACGAGCATGCGAACATGTTCGAGAAGAATCTGAGGATACAGAAGCTCAATATCGTACACGTGACACGTACGCCCGGAGTGGATCGAGTTCCGTCGGATAACTGGCTTCGGTTTTTATTCGTTGATCCGTTTTGGATGTACACGACGCGATACTTTATTACGTCCGTAATGGGGTGGATACTGCTGATTGGGCTTGGGGTCTTCTGTGCTATGTTTCGATACTACATCGCCCTTACGTTCCTGATGATTATGCCGGTGACGGGACTTATTGTGTCGTTGATATACGGTAGCAGACCGAAGGCGCTTTTGGTGGACAGACCGAGTCCGTTCAATAGAGCAGTGGTGGTTGCGGAGCACATGAACGCGACGGAGTGGACGGTCTTCTACGGAGAAAGCAGTATCATCAACTCATTGCTTAACAAGCAACTCGAGTCCCGACGACGACCGCTCCCGACGAAAGTCTATACTTTACTTCGATTCCTACTAAGAGTTTTTACACTCGGACAGTGGGCTATGGTTCTCGCTACCCTCACGTTGAAGGATATGAACGCCTTCATCGTCGCCACGTGGATTATTATCTGTGTGCTTTCGCAGACATACGTATACCCCCCCGAGTGCGCTGCGAAAACGTGGATGAGGAGGATTGGGAGGATAGAGATGAAGCGGTACGAGACGGAGACGAGCTCGCGGAGGGCCTTGCTTAATACCATCATGGCGCTGAACCCGGATACGTTCGCAGAGGGAACCTGGGAACAACTCTACAGCGGTGCATTAAAATGGATCAACCCTATCCTTGAAGCCGGTCAGAGTCGCGCGGATTGGGAGGAGGCAACAAGAGCGGCTATGGAAGAGGCGTCACAGATCCCCGTGGACGAATTAGCAGCCGCGAAAGCTCTTGAGGTTGAGGGCGGGTTTCTTAGTGAAACCTGGAATGAAGCGAATGAACGATTCTACTGGAAGAAGTTTATCCACGAGGGTATCTATCTTGCTAGTAAAGTCATGAAAGAGGGGGGTCTCCCGGGGAGGAGGGTTACTCCAAGGTCAGCGCAAAGTGATCCTATTAGAGCGAAGAAAACTGCAGTCGCGAAGTAGTCCACAGCTAACACTTACACCACCGCTCGAACCAAAGTGAGAATGTTGTTTTGA
Source organism: Arthrobotrys sphaeroides (assembly GCA_036971245.1). Lineage (NCBI taxonomy): Eukaryota > Fungi > Ascomycota > Orbiliomycetes > Orbiliales > Orbiliaceae > Arthrobotrys > Arthrobotrys sphaeroides. The sequence goes on along the minus strand of JAJTTW010000007.1, from coordinate 1,094,251 downwards.
AATTGGCTTGTTGATGGAGCTCACCGCATTTTCCTTTCACCGGCTTCGGGGACTACCCCGAGCCATGTTATTTTACGTGTTACGATATCATGACATCGTTAGATTATGCACAATATGGCGTCTATCGGAAATATATAAAACATATCTGATATATGACTTGTTGTTCTTGTGGCCAATAAATTCAAAGGCGTAGATGGGTATCGTCGCGTACCTACTTAGTATATAACAGACAGTGATAGTGTTATCATTGCCATCTAGGACGGCCACCAAAAAGGACCGAGTTGGGTGCACGTCTGTATTTCCAAAAGTACTCCGCTCCGGCGCAAGTTCGAAGGCCTTCGACGGCGCAGAGGTCGATGGTATCTGAATCGATAATTTTTAGCCCAATATAGGCCCATTCTTCGCCCATGAGGCCATCAGAACGGAGATCGGTTTCTAGGATCGGACAATTATCAGTTAAAACAAATATTCCATAACATTGACTTATATCAACTAGTCCACTGGTTTTACGTACCGGGTCGGAATGATTGTCTGACTTTCCCAAGACGGAGGTTATCGCGATCGGTAAAGTCGCCGAAGCAAGATAACACTCGGGCGCCTCGGGGCACTTCGGTGGCGATACTTGTGATTTTGGTAACATAAAGTTCGTCCTTTCCGACCTGCTCAAAAAGGTGGAATTCGTATTTCCCATCGGGGTATATGCCTAGGTAGATATTAGCGGTGAGGACCGAAACGTTTGTGCCACACTCTGAAGGTCCTTCATACAGGCCCAAATCCCGGAGAACGGCGTAGCGTCAGAAGGGTCGGCCAGTTTGTTATCGATAGCAGCATAAATAATGGTTCGTGACCGGAACTCCAACCGGAACAAATATTCGGAAGGGAATACATCTACTAGAGATCTTGGATCACGATTAAAGTAAGCCCTTGCCGTCCTTTCGTTGGATGGAACTCTTAAAGGCGGCCAGTATGGCGCAACGTCGACGTAACTCAAACTTGGAATTTCGTCTGACCACCATTCCGCGACTTTGGCGATAACACCGTCGGGGCCGAAACAAACGCATGGTTCCTCCTTTATTACGACTTCGAATTGCCCTTGTTCCAGCTCTCGAACTTCGAGGTTGTGTAGATTTCGTGCCGAAACGGGATACCCGTACGCGGGATGCGGAACCTTGACATTCTGTATAACTAGCAAGTCGCCATGGACCGGGTTATCACCCATCCAGACGTGACCCGCCGAGAACTTCCACCTGACGACCGGAGCGGCGACATGGCCAGTCCCAGCTATCGAAACTAGTTCTTTTTGACTAAGAAGTTTTGGCCAGAGCTTAAAATTGTAGGAAGCTCCTAGGTCACGTCCTACTATGATTGGAGTGAGGACTAGCGGGTCATACTTATCGACTGTGAACATTTCCTCATCGCCAGCGGTACTGACAGTACCTAGGTACGTGCAACAAAGAGCACCGTTCTGCGGAGGCGCATAGTTCAAATTAGTAAAATATACGTCGTTTGGTTCTTCAGTTTGCACGAGGATGTAAGGTCCTGGATAGTGTCCGACCAAGAAACAGTTGTGCCACTGCTCAAGGGCAGCTTTGATCCTGGAATAAACGAATGGATGGGTGGACATTGGGATAACGCGGCGGCGTAGGAAGTCGTCCCGATTCAACCTTCGCATGGGAAACTCTCCCATAAGGGTTCCATTGGTGTCGACGACACATGTCCTTCCGGAAAGTAAAACTTTTTTGAACTCGCCAGGCGGGGACGCTGGTAAGTCGTAGAGGTAGTTTGGGCACCAGGACCAGCCTCCGGATTCACAAATCGTCGTCTCGACATGCAGGAGACTAGTATGGCTGATACTCCCAATTTTTCTGAAGATATTTTGTGTGATTTCTGTGGGTGTCATCGAGTAGTTGACTTCAATTCCGGCTAGAAGCCCTGCAATCATCATCCTATCGCGAGGCCATGATGTGCTCCTTGGCTTTAGGATCGCGAGTAGGTCGCTCACGCTCTCCACAGGTTCCCGAAGACGCCGAATAATATTAGATGCAATCCAGTGGGCGCGAGAGCACTGCGCTGGACTTATTGCGAGAATATCTTCATCGAGATCTTTAATAATGGGATCGCCGGTTTTGGGGTCTTTATAGACAACCTTGATTTTCTTCGCCATGTTGCACTCGACGGCGGTCCAGCCGCGGGAGAACCATGGGGAGAAAATCAAGGCTAGCGCTGGACTCCCATCGTCTGCCCAATCAAAATTGGTCAAGTAAGAGTCGTGCACTAAGGTACACATTGAACCTGAGTAGTTGCTATGCATGTTGTTTATACATTCTGTTCTCAGATCTGGTCGCATTGGGATGGATATCGAGTCCCACCAAATGGCGTCGCATCCTAGCGTTTTGACCAAGCCTGCAAAGTAGCTAAATAGGCAGTTGTTAACTAAGCCCGGGGGCTCTATCCCAACCCCGGTGCCCTCCGACCATACATGAGATATGGTAATGTATGGTACTCCGCTGCCTGCAACTTCGAAGGGCTCGCTGATCGTCCAAGCAGTACCCCCCTTTTGCTCTATTGAGATTCTGAGAAAATCGGGGTCGAAGAATAGCTTGTTGGCCTTACAACGAAGAACGGCAGATTCGGGCCGAGACTCTTTTTCGCACTTGTGAAGCTGCTCGACCCTGGTAGCGTCAACCGTGTTGGACCCGCAGAATCCAGGAGTGCAAGATTCATGTCCTTTGTGCCGAAGTTGCGAATACCGTCGGGCAACCCCCATAATAGCCGGTAAATCATGTTCTCCTCGTTCGCTGATAAGCGACACGCTCCAGAGGCGGTTTAGGCAGATACCGCGCTCATGTGCCTGTTGAGTAACCTCTGTCAGGGCGGGAGCCGCGATGCTGTGAGGTATCATTGTATTCCCCCAGACTGTATTGCCAAATCCAATATTGCCTAGGTGCAGCTGGAAGCTTATACCCCAGTATATTATCTCGAAAATGGGGAACAGACTGATAGCAGCTTTTTTGCCGTTGGCCTTGATATATACCGGGCTTGTGTAACTGTATTTGATCAACTTGACCCCTTCTAGAAACCAATTGAAGGCGACAATGGCTGCGGAGAGGTGTAGGAACTTCTGCGTACCCCTCTCTGACAGCGGAATTTGCGTCTGACACGACGATACCTGGATAACCCATTCCCGAAACGCAGGCCACTCGCATTCCGGGAGCAAGGCGTCAAAAACCTTTCGGTGGTTTCGGCACTCAGGATTGTTGCAGCGGTATATGTTGGCGACTTTACATATTGAAGCCAAATGGTTTATTATCGGCCAATTGACGTCAATGGCCTTCTGTATGTCCAGCAGCACCCTTCCCAGCCACGTGTATTCTCGGTCCACGAGATTGGCGCAACATGCTTTGTTATTCCCGAGCGGTGCGAGCAAGAAGGATTCTTGGAGGTCGATGGGGGTCGGCTTCAGGACAGAGAGGTCAGCCATGCGAGGATCCTTCTCTTCCTGCAGCTGTCTACCGAATACGACTAAGGCAGAAGGCGAAATGTAATCCAGACCTCCAACATCTTCGGGTAAATGATCCAAAATATCTAATAGACCGCTCCGATCTTCCCGGGGTGTTCTTCGCACCAGCCCAGTTTCGGGATCAATGTCATAACCCATTGAGTCCCGGGTCGTCAGTGACGCGATAAATATCTGTTAGAATATTCGGTGAGCACAGAGTTGGAATCGCGGTTATGATCAATTAAGATCGAAGCTAGTAATTTTCCTTTTGGAAATGGTCCTTACAGCGCGGTTTCAAACTCGAATTCTTGAAATGTCCAAATTTATATGTGTTGAGGTTGTGGTGTGCGGGGTTGCCAGATGCGTCCAGATGCGTATCGATACATTGGAGTAGTCGACACGAATGGTATGGCTTCAGATGCTTGCCAGAGTGGGAACTGGGATGGTACGACCGTCAGATTCGACACGCTGCACTCATACTTATGATTATGCAGTCTACTCAAGTAACATTGGCCCATGACCTGTTTCGCCTACACGTACACCGAACAGAGATAACTATGGCTATGGGCTTCGCGTTCTTGAGACGTGAGGCAACCCCGTCGTCTGGATCAACCAATCGACACCGGCACTATCATTCCCGGGCAAGGCGGAAATATAAATAGACCATCTCTAGGTCGACTTTCGGCTCAGATATCCGAGAACCTCTTAAACCCTTTTGGCTAGCCCGAATCCCATTTCAAACCGTCACGTGATCGGTACGAAGCTTGAGCTCATGACGTAAATCTGCCGGAGTTAAGAGGTTGATCGTGGATGATGCTCAAGAGAAATACCTCGCTGCGGGTGCCATTGCATCGGGGTATCCAATTGGCGGAAACAGGGCTCGATTGGACAGAAGTGTTCCAGACTAGGGGCGCAATGGTCTGTGGCTTACGACAGCCTCTGGCGGCAGAGCGAAGGGTGTACTTGAGATGGTGCCAAAAAGTCCTCAGGGAAGAAGTACCCGTCCTTCGTCATGCCACTATACACCCAACCGACGTCAAACTTGCAGGGAAGAAGCTGCATCAACGAGCAAGGGTAGCAGACCTGAGATATGTGCACATTGCGTCGACATGGACAGGCTGAAGCGGGTCATATCGATAAAAGGGTATGGCCCAACAATTCGACAGCGGATCTGGGCAGCTGGGCAATGAAGTCGGATTTTATCCCCCCACCACCCATCCAATTGCCTTTGCATCTGCAGAAGCCAGACTGCAGTCTCTTGCCGTAGCTACCCAATTCTTTAGTTCGCCGTGTTAAGATTGCGTAGCACATGAAAGAGGGAGCATACCAGATCGGAAAAGACGATCGAGGTACGGTCAGGTATGGACAGGGCTGTGGGACCGAAATCCTTGATGCCATGACCAACCAAGATCTTGATTTAACGAGCCAGGACATCGTACAGAGGCGTCTGCCTGGGACTGGTTGTATGTATATCAAGCCCACCGTCGGCACATTTGTACCAATGTATGTACGAGCACACAGGAATTGAGTTTTTTTTCTCCTCTCGGTCGTTGCATCTTTGCATCCGTTATCTGCCTTTCAGTTTTTTTTTTGTTTCTTTCCCTTGGACGGCGTCTGGTGTCGTGCGGGGGCCCGAATGCGTGGATTTCGAATTGGTGGTCTGGTCGAGGTTTAGTGTGAACCGTACATTCCCCAATCGAACGAGCCTAGTCCGTCGACCTTCGGAAGAGCAAGGTGTTACTGTGGCCTTTCCGTTAACTGAAGCTCGTTCTTACGAATATTTCTGCGGTGCATGAGATCAATTCTCCGGTGATTCGGATGTGGAGAGTGGTGCTGCTTGTATAAAAGAGGAATCTGGTGGTGGTGTTTCTCCCCGCCTTCGAATTCCATCCCCTCGCCGCCCTTAAAATTGGAGCATCTTCGGCCTCTCAGCTCAGCCCAGCCCAATCAATCAATCAACCAACAACCAAAACAACATCGCTCAGGGCGAGAAACATCAGAAGTGCCAGGATCCCCACGCTCATACCCCGGAGCGAGGACTCGAGATCCTTCTCTTCCTTTCACTTATTTGTATCACATCGCAGTCTCAACAGTCCCGACAAATTACGGCAGGAACGACAACCGCAACGGCACTAATTTCGGTTTGATCTCTCAACCCAATTCGGGTTTGAGCCTAACGGCAATATGGCTACACCAGCTCCAGCACCGGTTCCTCCTCCAGAAACTCCAGTTACTCCTCCAGATACTCCTTCAAGGGCAGAGGAAGCCAAAATGTCGGGAGAGGCCATCCAGGAAGCCATCAAGAACGAGGCCATCGAAGGTGGTGCTCCAGCCTTCAAATTCGATCCAGACGCTACTCCTGCCGAGAAGGCCGCTGAAGTTCGCAAGGTGGGCTGGCAATTTCCCAGATCAAAACGGTAGAACACAGGGAAGAAGCTGACTGACTGGTGCTGTAGGCGATTCCGGAGGGTCTGAAGCTCCAACCAAGTACAAAAGCTGCCGTTGTCATTGATCCGGTACGTGCCTCTTTCATAAACCTTCTGCCGCACTTGTGCCTTCAAAACAGACGTCATAGCTCACAAATGTTTAGGACGTGTCAACACCTAAATCCGACAAACCAGATGCCGGCTCACAAACACAGGGGAAGGCTGCAGATGGCTATGTCAACGGGCATCCCAAAGCTGGCGACGGCGAATGGGGCCGGACGGGATGGGCACCGAGGTTTGGATCAGCAGCAAATGAAGTTGCAGCCTTCGGTGTCTCTCTCGACGAGCTCGACGTCGATAAGACGACGTGGCTCGAGAAGAGGCTCGAGGACAAGTTCTTCGGAGGTGGGTCCTCGTACACTCGATTAATCCGCTCGTCTAGAAGTACTAACATCTTTCTATCAGATTGGTATCACAATGCCGGCATCATTATTGGCGCCTGCGTGATGAGCTGGATTGTGGCATTATTCGGAGGCGGTATCGCCTGGGTTATCATTGTCTGCGCAATCTGCATGACATACTACAGGACATCTATCAAACGCCTTCGTCGAAACATTCGTGATGATCTTATCAGAGAAACCGCCCTCCAGAGACTCTCCACCGACTCGGAAAGCCTCGAGTGGATCAATAACTTTATTCTCAAATTCTGGCCCATCTACCAACCCGTATTAGCCGCTACCGTCGTCAACACCGTCGACCAGATCCTTTCTACCGCTACTCCAGCGTTTTTGGACAGTCTTCGATTGGAAACTTTCACCATGGGAACCAAACCTCCAAGGTTGGAGCACGTCCGAACCTACCCTAAGACCGAGGATGATATTGTAGAAATGGATTGGAAATTCAGCTTCAACCCGAACGATACATCCGATATGACTTCGCTCCAGCTGAAGAGCAGGATCAATCCCAAGATTGTCCTCGAAATTCGCGTCGGAAAAGGTCTTGCCAGCAAGGGTCTCCCCGTTATCGTTGAAGACTTCGCCTGCTCAGGAGAGATGAAAGTTAAGATCAAGCTTCAAATCAACTTCCCACATGTTGAGAAGGTTGATGTCTGCTTCTTGCAACCTCCGCGTCTCGACTTTGTCTGCAAACCCCTCGGTGGTGATCTCCTCGGCCTGGATATTGGTCTCATGCCTGGCTTGAAGACCTTCATTTTGGACATGGTTCACGCAAATCTCAAGCCAATGTTCTACGCTCCACACGTGTTCACTCTCAACATCGCCCAGATGCTTGCCGGAGCTGCAGTTGATACTGCCATTGGTATCCTCGCCGTCACAATCCACCACGCTCAAGGTTTGAAGAACCCGGACAAATTCTCCGGTACCCCAGATCCGTACGTCAATCTTTGCTTCAATGGCAGAGATGTCCTCGCAAAGACACACACGAAGAAAGAAAACGCGAACCCCAGATGGAACGAAACGATTTACCTCATTATTACTTCTTTCAATGACGCTCTTTGGCTTCAAATTTTCGACTACAACGAATTCCGCAAGGACAAGGAACTCGGAGTCGCCTCATTCCAACTCAAGAGCCTTGAGGAAGGACAACCAGAGCAAGAAAACGTTCAAATTCCAGTCATTGCCAATGGCAAAAACAGAGGCCTTATCACCTGTGATTTCCGCTTCTTCCCAGTCCTCGAGGGCGCAAAGAATGCTGATGGAACTACCGAACTCGTACCTGAAATGAACACTGGTGTATTGAGATACACTATCCATAGAGCCAAGGAGCTCGACCACACCAAGAGCATGATCGGTCAGCTCTCTCCTTATGCTACATTTGTGATCAATGGTAAAAAGATCAAGCAAACCAAGGTTGTCAAGCGAAGCAACGATCCTATCTGGGAAGAGCATACCGAAATTATCGTTAAAGACAGGGCACACTGCAAAGTCGGCTTAATGATCAAAGACTCCCGAGATTTGGCGGAAGACCCAACTGTTGGCTTCTACCAACTCAAACTGAACGACATGCTTGACGCAACAGCCAAGGGACAGGATTGGTTCCCGCTTTCCGGAGTCAAAACCGGTAAGGTCCAGATTCGCGCAGAATGGAGACCAGTCGCATTGAAGGGAGATATCGGCACCGACGGTGGCTACATCAAACCAATCGGTGTTCTCCGCATCCACTTGATTCGCGCAAAGGATCTTCGCAACGTCGAGAAGCTAGGAAAATCGGATCCATACGTTCGAATTCTACTTTCCGGTATTGAGAAGGCAAAGACTGTTAGATTCGAAGAAGACCTTAACCCAGAGTGGGATGAAATCCTTTATGTCCCTGTGCACAGCAACCGCGAAAAGGTTACCCTCGAGGTTTTAGATTATGAGAAAGTCGGAAAGGACAGACCCCTCGGCCAGTACGATTTTGATGTCGGCCCATATATCAAGGAGAGTGAAGAGGTTGAGGGCGAGTTCTTAGCACACACCGAGAGAAAAGAACAGGCTGTTCCCCTTATTTTGGACAGAACTAGGCAGCAAAAGGGAACCTTATACTTTACCGTATCCTTCTACCCGACAATGAACGTCGCTGAACCCGAGCCAGAAAAGAAGGAAGAGGCGCCTGTCGAGGAATCAGACCCAGATCTCGAGGTTAAGGCTCGGACCCCCACCACTCCGACGGTCGCTGGCTCCGAAGTCGACCTCCTGGAGGCAGCTGAAAAGGAGGTAGAGGGTGAGGCACCACAGAGGAGAAAGTCCGAGGTCATCAAACTGGCGCCTGAAGAACTTCTCTCTAAAAGTAAGGCAGCCCGCAAGAACACGCGTCGCTTTGTACAATTGCTAACCATGTCTAGGTTCCGGGTTACTTGTCTTTAGGGTCCACGATGTGGATCTTACTGAGCGTGACTGCTACCTTCAACTTAGGATGGACGACTTCCGCTTCCCAGCTTTTGTTTCTTCAAAGATTCGGATGAAGAGGGGCAAGGTGGACGAAATTGGTGACGCTTTTGTTCGAGAACTCGAATGGTCCAAGGTCACACTTAGGATTGTCGAGCACCACAAAGACAAGGGCGGTGATAAGGACGACGACGTTATCGCGGAACTCAAGGGAGACACTCAGAGAATTCTTAAGCAATGTCTTCACAAGCCTACCACGCTGACGCTGAAGGGCAAAGAAGGGCTGAACAAAGTCACCGTTACCCTTAACTATATCCCTATCCTCATAGAGCTCGACGAAAGGGAGACTATCGCAAACATGGGAACCCTCCGCGTTGATGTTCTAGATGGGTCTGATCTTCCAGCGGCAGATAGCAACGGAAAGAGTGATCCATACGTTGTATTCGAACTTAACGGGGAAAAGGTATTCAAGACAGAGGTTCAGAAGAAAACATTACACCCTGCATGGAATGAGTTCTTCCAGGTTCAGATCCCATCCAAAGTTTCCGCTGAATTCAAGTGCAAGGTTTACGATTGGGATCTTGCTGGTGAGGTATGTTGACTTGTCCTGGATTCTGTATTTGCACCAATATGCTAACCTTACTCAGGATGACTTCCTTGGAGCTGCAAATATTGACCTCACCAAAGTTCAACCGTTCACCAAGAGCATCGCCACTGTTCCTCTAGATGGCAAGTCTGGATCGATCCGACTTGCCTTTGTTTTCACCCCTGACTACGTCGTCCGCCAACGACACACAACTGCGACATTCAGTGGTACTTTCGCGGTCCCCGGTAAGATCGTTACGAACGTTGCCGGTGCACCCATTAAAGGTATCACCAAAGTCGGAGGTGGTGTCATCAAGGGGGCATCTTTCATTGGCAAGAACGTCCTCGGCCGCGGCAAGAAGGACAAGGAGGAGAAGGAGAAGGAGGAGGATACCAACAGCATCACTCACAGTATCTCTGTTAATGAGCCATCTCTCGACGACGGCCGTAGTAGTGGTAGTGCCTCGCCTCCGAGAATGAAGACTCCAAATAGGGATTCTGTGAGCCTTAACCCTTATGGTAGCCATAGAAGCCAGAAGAGCATCAGTGGCGCAAGCATCATTCCCGATGCCGGGATAGCCCATATAACACTCGTCCGAGCTACTGGTTACAAGGACGGCCAGAAGCTACGAGTCCATGTCATCCCTCAAGGGAAGGATAAACACATCCTGAAGAGCTCTACTGAGAAGTTCCACGGCAATTCTATCGAGTGGCATAATGACGAGAGGGTGCAACATTCCTGCACCCCCGATACAGCTTTCAAAGTGGAGGTCTGGTACGACTCGCGAATCCCCGGGAAGGACGAGAAGCTCGGGGAAGGGTTGTTAATTCTCAACGAGAACGCGACTCCCACAGAGTCAGTTATTCAGGTTGGGAATGGAAATATCACATTCAAGACAAGCTTTAGGACCTCGGACGAGGATATTAGACCGAGTTCGAGGCACTCGACCCATCGCAAGAGTTTCTTCGGCAAGAGCAGAGGCAACAGTCCACCATAGAGTGGTGGGCCGTTGAGGAACTTTAGCCTCAGCAGCGTTCTTCCACGGGCGTCGATGGATGCCAACGGGGAGAGAAGGAAGACCAGTAATAGGTCCATTGAATAATCGGTCCTTCTCTCTTCCCTTCTCATATCTTCTTTACTTATTTTTTGTATCGGATACTACAAGAGGGATCCTGGAGTGCCGGCTTTTTGGATTTGGGCACCGTAAACCGCTTCACTTTTCCTATCACGCTATCAACTTATCATTATCGCTCTGTTTCTTTATTTTTTGTCTTTGGAATACCCGGTTGCAATTCTCGTCCCCTTCCTTAGTCCGTACATACTTCTTTTTCCCGTTCTCCGCAAAAGCCAGCTTGCAACTGTTGAACGCATTGTTTTTTTTTTTGTCTTGTCTCATCATCCTTGCTTTGCAAGCCTCGTAGCACTTTGTCTTGGATGGATTCGTGGCCCCGTTTGCTCGTGCTTCCTACTGTTGTAACTTATCAGCTTCTTCATCCATAGCGCACACGAAATGGAATAGTATCATTATCTCTTTCCCGCTCCAATTGATTGAGCTTCGTCACATCTTAGCCTTGTTGGGTGATGGTCGTGAGGCGGTGACCCCAAACTACTTTACTTGTTAGGCCCGCAGAACCCCTGTGGTCCTGCACTCCCATAAGTCTGAGGGAGGTCGGAACATTCGAGACCCGATCCATCTGAAGCGGATTAGTAATGGAATGCTGGTCGCACAAGTGATTTTAGCTTGTGATCCGAGCTGCAGAATTATCGACGGGAGTGGGGCTAACCGGATGCGGGGGATACAAATGTCATTTCTGCAAAATCATTTGACTGTTATCTGGAATGCACAGGACGATTTTGTTTTTATCTTGATTTTTTTTGGTAAGCGTCTGGATACCATATCCGCGGAGGAGAAAAAAAGGATTGAGGATCACGAACGGAGCTTTTCCCCAAGTGGGTAATTTAATAGTCTTAACGAGTATAGGGCCCTCACGGCTCGCAAGAGCACTGACCCTTTCGAACATCCTCGACATCTCGAAATCGCTCGCTCGCCTGGATTCTCCATACCATCTATACCATGTATTGTGCATGGACGCTTCTTTTCTCACCAGGGCCAGGCGATACGTAACCTGCAGCTGATGTGACACAACGCTACTCTCGCCATTGGAATCTGCGTCACAATCCGCATGAGACAAAGCTTCGGCTCCAGAGCACCGGCCTTTTTCTTCTTCGACGTTACTTAGTACTTCTTAACTAATTGAATTAATTTTGGGGGGAAACCGGGGGCTGTCGAGACGAGACAAGGCGTGCGGACGACACACTTAATTTAGGAGAATTTATTAGACTATTCCTGAAGGAGGCGTGAGATATATTCATCGGTCACCCACGATAATTGACTGGAACATGGGAACACATATGCACCTTTCGACAATAGCCTGGCTTTGAGCCTTCCTTAACCTCAGGTGTGCCATGGTTCTGCAGGCGTGTGACAGGCTTTTACATGGATCGAGGGAACAGGATTTCGAATTAACACCACACGGTCAACGCAATGGAGATTTTTCCTTTGTAGATAATCATGGTTACGATGAGGCATCGGTTAGGTAATTGGGTGTTTTTCCTTTTCTCCATGCGGGATTAATTGTTTTATTGAATCGCTCAGATGGATTGTTTTGTGGAGGACACGGGCCTGAGGCGAAAGAATTTTCGCTGAAGGACGCGGGCCGGGAATATCCATTGCAGCATTCGACGGGAACAGGTGTCGGATATGGCTTCTGAAAGAGAAGAAGAAAAAAGTCTCAGGTATATTTGTAAATACAAATCTGCAAGAAAATGTGATAGAAAGTCCAGGAAGAGAAAAAAATGGAATATAAACCCTTGCAGTTTCATATACCCTCCATTCGCTTCCATGATCCACGGTACGTCAATCAATATCTGTGCTGTGGTATAGATCAAGTGCATGGCCATTGTATCGTGCATGCTGCAGACGATTTTAACTTTTTTTTTTTTTTCAATGTTTGCCACCTCGTATTGTGCCGTCTCTACGTTTGCTTTGAAGCCTTTCGATTCCGGATATCCACGATATCGTGTCTTAGGTATCTCTTTAGTCCAACGTTTCGATCGCTTTGATATCTTTGACTCAGCGGGATTGAAAATCATGCCACTTGGAATAACCTCGCCTCGCCGACTTTGAACCCTCGAAAAAATAACGGCCTGCCGCCGATCAAATGCAAGGATACTGTTCCGGAACGTTCAAAGAGTAACTCGAGTGATCAAAAAATGTGATACCGGCAGAGCCGTCACAAGCCATCGTATGCACAGCCGGTAATCCACTGCGGGATTGAGAAACCTGGAAGCCTGGCTTAGTTGAATGCCAAGTTTTGAAAATCCCTTTTAAAAAAAACTTGGCTTAACGGGCCGAGGGGGGTGGAGCTGATTCTTGGTATTCGTCAGCTACTTCCGTAATTCTCAGAATACTAGGGAATATCTAAGCTAAGGTTATCCGGATATCCGCTGTGCATTGACCGTCGACAGGCATAGCAGATAGACGATCCCCGGTGGCGTTAATGCCTGGATTCGGGGGGCTGGGGTCAAGGAAGATTGGCGTTCGATGTAATCGCGAGATCACTGGGGTAGTAGCGCTGAATACGAAGCAAGTGGTATTCAGGTTTGTGGCTTGATGGGTGAGGCTTGTGATTAGGAACATCTTCAGGTGCGTGCATCTTAGACTGTCAGATGCTCTGGCAAATGCCCTGTGAAGCTATTAGGAGGCTATTTTGTGCGGTAAATCTCGAGTTTCAAGCTTCTCTCATTCTTAGTCTCTTGATATATACTTGTATTGATATCCTTGGATTGGGATATACTTTGTTATATGAGAAGCTTTTGAAAATATATTGTCTACGTTATAAACCCATTTCTCTCGATATCGCGATATACCTTAGGCTGCACACAATCCTTTCTAATTAATATTTTGTCCTACGTGATAATTAAGGGGCTCTTAATTAAGCGTCCTGGGCTTAGTGCAAAGCTACTAATTTTTTAGTGTATACGTAAGAGGATGTGCGATAGTGTATAATGCATTAGTTCTAACTCTGGATCTCTGCGTAGAGATGGTGAGGCAAAGTTACAACAATCCATGGATTCAGAACAACCCGCGTCCTCGACGTAGGTTGAGATCGATCATCTTAGCGTTTAAACGTTTACTTCCGAGAGATTGAAATCAATATTATAAAATATTAATACAAAAGTAGAATGTGGTTATTGTATTAAGGTCGTTATAAAGTTCATGTTGTTCGTCAAATCAGTGTCAACGATCCCTTGCTTCTCGTAATATATGTACACTATATACCTAACGTTATCGCTAGACGTCAAAATGCTGTTGATTGATCAGATAAGATCGCGGTCTCCGATATCTTATCCCTACCACTAAACTTAATATTATTCGGATGGTTTCTTGGCCTCGTGATATATCCAGGAATCATAGACCGCGTTCATCTCAGCCTCTCTTCTGATTCTAGCCTGCGCTTTCTTTGACATTGGTCTTTTCTTCTCAATTGTTGGATCTTCTTTCTCCCTTTTCAGCCCCCTAAGCTTTTCCCTCGCTTTAGCTCTTTTAATTTTCCTCGCTGCTGTTGATTTAATGAATGGGTCGACTCCTTTAGTTATATCGAGTACGTATTGATGGCGTTCTATCGACTCCCTCCACTTTTTCACTACTTCCGTAAACGCCATCTCCAACCGCGGATCACCTTCGGGAGGTTTTTGGGCCAGGCCGGTGATGAACCTAACCACAGTTTTGAAGTTTTCCGGCGTCTCAGCGGTCTGTCTTAATGAATCATTCCCGTCGATCCCCACACTCGGAGATTCTGGGGGCGACGATTCGACGACATCAAAAACATCCCTAAGCGTCGGGTTTAAAGTCAAAATTCTTGCAGATATCTCCGGTTTGTGATGATGCCCTATGATTCTGAGCACACCATTACCTGGCCTCGTGGTTACTAGAAGGCCGATGATGTGTCCGGAGTTGAACCATACGGGAAGACGCATAAATCTTGTGAGAGCATCAAGGTTTGACCGGTTGGCTGGGCTTCTCTGGAGTACTCGTATAAGGGATCCTTTCCCGACGGTGGTTAGGTATGTGCTTTCGTGGTTGAATAGGCATTCCCAGAGCTGCAGAGGTGTCAATGCTATATCGTGTTACGGGAGGGAATGGTGTATGTTTACCATCTGAATGACCACGGCAGAGATTACAGTATTTCTTGTTTGGAAAAGCCATGAAGGTGTTTTTACGGGCGCTGCACTTGGGGTCTCCGCGACAGGCACCGTCGGTGGGGCGGGTGGTGTCCCGTGGTCATCGTGAAAATTCCTTCTGAGGCTGAACGGTGGAGCTAAGTTTTGGATTGTGACCGTTCGCCATAGAGGCTGGCTGCCGCTAGTCTGCCGTCGGAATGCGATGGATGTCGGATATCGGCATCGGAGGGCTGTCTGGCGGAGAGATCGAAGCCTAGCGAGGGACATGTTTGTGTGGGTGGGCTGGTTATAAGCTGGGTCGACGTTGGTGTGTTGCCAGAGACATTGGCAGGGCGTATTTTGTATTAGCACTACGATGACAATGCCATCTTCCCTCCCATCGCCACTATCTGATTGATAACGCGAAGCCGACGCCGTCTACACGTGCACGCTCACAACAGCGGGAAGATCTAGATGTATCGACTCGCTTCTCAATTCAAACCTGGAAAAGGGTTGAAAGAATCCGTCCAAGCCTTGGGCCCTTTTAGCGAACCAACCAAACCCCTCACCACAGATGCCTCGTCTCGAGCCGTCGGGCGTCCCTTCATGCAAGATATGATCTCCCAAGCATCCGAAGCTGCATAAAGAAGCCCCTCTGACCAAGAGGTATTGCTCCAGACAATAATATTATTCTGCCCCATCCTCCGGTCCAGGCTGCTTCTTGTGCCTGTGAGGAAACTCTTGTCCCGTCCCGCTGACTATAATGCATAGTAGTTCTGGCTGTGAGACCCACCCGTTAGCCCTAGCACGGCAGAAAAATGTGCAGGTGACAGGCAGGTGTCGTATTGAAACGGGAGCTCTGCGGATCCCCATATCGACGCTGGAAAATTGCACCATCGTGGAAGCCTTTACTGTTACAGAGGGTACACGGCTGTGCAGGGTGCATGGAAAGAACAGTTTCTGCTTTCGACGCCACGGTGATATTGATATCTAGTCGAGGGCAAGATAAGGGTCTCCTCCCTCACAATGCGAAGCAAGGGAATGCGGATGTGATGGAGAGGCGCATATATACTTGTGCATATCCTGCTACACAGGTCGCACTTGACACTGTTCCTAATCCTCGATCTGGCGGTCAAGTTGCTGAAGTATCGTCTACTTAAGCTCGCGATCATGACCAATGCCGTCTGCATGTCAGATCTTGGCCTCCAGCCCTAGCTGCCCGCCATCCGTATTTCGGACGCTCGCAAGGTTGGTCCGCACGGGAAAGGCTATTGCTAATGCCTATTCTGTAACCTGCAGGGCTGGTCTGGATGCTTAATCTCCAGGATTCGGCCGTTGAAAAACCATTGCTCGCTGCATCCCAAATAAAAAGTCGGGATCTTGAAAAGACTATGACGGTTTAGTGTACTGCTACCCTCCGCCCCAGGGCGAAAAAGGGAACAGGAACTGGTACTTTTCGACATCTTCTTTGCACATGACCTTCCAATCGGTTTAAATACATCAGCTAAGCATTTCCCAAGCTTGGGAACGTTTTCGGACTCTGTTCTGCCATCATCTCTCGCTTCATCTGCCAACCAAGCAACATTTCACAGTGTTCGGAAGTTGCGACGTAGTTTTTTTATAACTCAATTTTCTTTGAGTGTTCGCGACTGTCCTCTTTTCTAATCATAGACCGAAGGTATCGTTATAGACGACGGTGTTTTGAGACGGCTGTATAAGGTTTTATCCGAGGTCCCTTGCCTGGGCCTTCTCTTACTCATCCGTCTACGGCTGACTAAGAAACCCGCCATCCTGTTGCATTTCACCCGCCACAACGCTTTTTTCATGATTTTATGACACGTGCTTTCTGACAAGGGATAGACTGCGAGAGAACGAGATAGAGTGGAGAGAAGAGATAGAGAAAAGGATACACCGATACCGAAGATGCCGTCGGATGAGTCTACTCCTCTGATAGTTCGCGAAGATGAGAGACCGAAACCCAAGTTGCCCGTTAAGCAGCTGGCAGTTCTAGGTAAGCGCTAGATTGCCATCTGTATTATTCCGGAGTCCTTGCTTAGCTAATAATATGACGTCGAGTGCAGTAATATGCCGGTTAGCGGAGCCGATGTGCTTGACAAGTATCTTATCATACCTGCCTCAAATGATTCGCAGCTTTGGTGTTCCCGAGACAGACGTCGGATTCTGGGTTGGTACGTGAAGATATTGGATATCAATATCATTGAAAATAGACTTCCTAACGCAAAAAGGCTAGGTCTCACGGCTTCTTCTTTCTCTGTTGCGCAATGTATGACTAGTATCGCCTGGGGTCGTCTCAGCGATCGAGTCGGTCGAAAACCTATCATTCTATGTGGTATCTTTGGCATGCTTTCGTCGGTTCTCGTATTCGGCTTCGCGAGTAGTATTGCCATGGCCATGATATCCCGCTCTTGCATCGGACTTCTGAACGGGAATGTCGGTATCCTGCGTACCGTGGTTGCAGAGCTAGTTCCAGAGCGAGAACTCCAGCCTCGGGCGTTCAGTTTACTCCCCTTGACATGGAGTCTAGGGAGTATAGCCGGGCCTATAATCGGTGGCTTTCTCAGCGAACCGGCGAAGAACCATCCAACCATCTTCCCACCGGGAGGGTTTTTCGACCGCCATCCGTTCGCTCTTCCGAACATGTTTACGGCTGCGATACTCTTCATGGCATTTGTTTTCGGCACTCTTTTCCTGGAGGAAACGCTTGTTGGCCACCGGCATCGATATGACCCGGGTCGAGAAGTCGGCAAAAAGATCGAGGCATTTCTCTCGTCTATCCTAGCTCGTCTCACCCCTGGAAAGCCCGTGCGCAAGCACTCCCCCATCCCAACGGACGAAGAAACCGCCCCGCTAGCCAACCCTTCCACAGTCGACTACTCTTCCACCACAAAACCCTCTTCCCCTCACACCCACCACCCCCACGTTCCACTACCCTGGTCACAAGTCCTAACCCCGCAATCAATCTACAACATAATCCTCTACTTCCTCATCGCCATCCACGTCGTCTCCTACGACTCAATCCTGCCCGTATTCTTCTCCACCCACCCATCGACACCCCAGGACCCCATCAGACTTCCCCACCACATCCCGGGCGGCTTCGGCCTAACAACCGCACAAATCGGATTAATCTACTCCGTAAACGCCATAATAACCATGCTCCTCCAATTCCTGCTATACCCACCGATAGCCCGGCACTACGGCAGCGTAAAACTCTTGACAATATCCGCAGCGATCTATCCGTTCATATACTTGGTAACACCGTACACCCTCACCATCCAATCAAAAACTTGGGTCTTGGTAGCTTGGGCGTCCATAGTACTTTTGAAATCAGTAACAGGTGTATTCGCCTTCACCAGTTCAACGATTTTAATCACTAACACGGCAAGTTCGATTAGAGTTCTTGGAACTCTTAATGGGTTTGCTACTAGCACTGCGGCTATGGGGAGGGCCGTTGGGCCCAGTTCTTTCGGGTGGATGTTTAGTTTGGGACAGAAGAGAGAGTGGACTACTATTCCCTGGGTTGGATTGACGATTGTTGCGGCGGCTATGTGGGTTTGGATTCCGAAGTTGGTGGAAGGGGGTGGAGTTGGTGGGGAGAGTAGTAGCAGTAGCAGTAGCAGTGATGATAGTGATAACGATGATGAAATTGGAGATGAGGGGAATGCTGTTGAAGTGATTGATGGGGAAAGGGTGAGGACTATTGAAATTGTGGAGCCGGAGAGGAACGGTGGGGATGAGGAATTGGAAGAAGAGTGTAAAAAGGTTAAGGGGAGGAGAAGGCGGTTGAGTATGGGGAGTGTAGGGGAGCAGTGATGATGGTCTGGGTATGATATCATATTAGGTGGGGCGGTTGATACAGATTGAGCAGGCTTGTGAATACTAGCATTTATGGATATACACGGCTATCGGTTTAGAGTTATGAAGAATGGTGTATTATTTATCTCAGAGTAGAGTACAAGCGGTCCCTAGTACTATAGTATTAGGGAGAGCGTGGTAATAGGGCTTTATGAGTAAATGCCTATTGTAGGTAGCAAGAGAAAGGTAAGAAAACAAGGTCACAGTAGTCCGGCGCATCCATAGAAAACAAAAAGAAAGAAAGAAAGAAAACCAATATCGTCCGTTGAACACCACCGAATAAGACTTTGAGTTCACGAGACAAAGAGACAACGTGAAGAACGGAAAAGCAAACCCGTAGTAAAACCCAATGAACCCTCGCCCAGAAATGCCCAGTAGAAAAAAGAAGGAAAAAGAAAAGGCTAGAAAACGGAAACAGGTTCGGGAAATGTTGGTCAAAAGCGGTCCAGCCAAGTAAAGGAGAAGCGAAGGAAGCCCATGCAGAACAATCCTAACCAAAAACCCGCTTCCAGAGTCCGGTCAACAGCCCTTCCTTCTTGCGTGGTTCAGGGAGAACTGTGTAGTGGACCTTGATGATAAGAGTAGAGCTCATTGTGCCCTTCTCCCACTCCTCTCGGCTAGTCATCCTGGGCCTCCTCCTCCTCTCCTCGTTCTCATCGCCGCTTTCATGGTCATCTTCATCACTGTCATACTCGTCGAAGAACTCCTTCTTCATAGTAAAAAGCTGGGCTTCGAGACGATGCTTACGTGGAAGATTTGCCATGAAATCACCGGTTTCCTCGCCTGGTGGGATATATTTTGGCGGAGGAGGCGTGACAAAGGCAATATGTCCCCAACTCTTCTCAAGACAGTCAAGGAGAGCCTTTAGATAAGTGTCAACGGTGATACCTGAGTCGTCGGTAATGGTGAAACCTTTGTCCAGAGTGCTCTGGAGACTAGAACGACGACCCGAGGTAGCAGTAATAACACGGATGCTCGATTCAATTCTCTTGAGAGGTGGACGGGTGATGTAGAAATTGCCTAGGTTTTCTGCATTTTTGACGATGAACTCGGCAAGGGACTTCTTGATGAATTGCTTCTGCAACAAACGGACCGGTGGATACACTGGGTTAGGCTCCGTGGTCCATTCGTCGGTGTTGATGAGAGTCCGTTCGAAGAACGGACGGAATGGTTCGAAATATGTAATTTCGTTGGAGTACGGCGCATCTTCGGCAGGGATTTGAGACAGAAGATGCTTGCGAGCCGATGTTGGAGGGGTAGGGCTGCGCCAGGTCTCCCAGAGAAGTTCGGGGTCGGTATCAACGACCTGCTTGAAGTTCTGGGAGACTTGGCGGGCACGGAGAATTTCCTCGAAAGGGAGATTGATCAGGATGCCAGATAGCAGTTCAGGGAGGCTTAGAACTGTGACAGTTGCTGAGGTTGAAGTTGCATTTGAAGGCTTGGGTGTTGGAGTGGAGCCCATGTTGGAATGTGTTGGATGGCAGGCAGGGATATCTGATGTTGTCGACGGCGCACAGTTGGCAGCACAGCAGCAGCTGCAGTACAAGTGGATGAACGGGAATATACAGGAAGATGCAAGAAAGATGGAGGAAACAGCAGAGAAAACAGTTTAAATGGCTAACTTGAGAGCAGAAGACGTATTCCTGCTCTGAGGACGCGGATATCTATGTAGACGCCCAGGATATCTGCCCGGCGCGCTTTGCGTCGGTACTAATTCGATTCTCGTCCTTGTTTTCGCGCTGATATGACAATTAGCGACTACGAGAACTCTATCAACCCAGCATGAAACCACGACGATAATGGGAATATCAAACTCAGTTAGTGTGCGACGGGTGTCCGTTGGTCCAACTGCCAGGAGAAAGTCGAACTGCTAACTAGTATTACTACATGAAGGGGAGGGGAGATAGATGCCAGAAGAAAGGGAGTCCGAGAGGGGAGGCTCTATATATGCCCGTCCGGACTGACCGGCTCGTCCACCCCCTCTCGAGCTCCCCAATCTGAGAATCCTATGATATGGCTGTTGTGGTTGTTAGGGCATGCGCACACCTTAATTCCCATGCTGGTCGAATTCCATGGTCTGGGCACGCATTATATTGTGGACAGGTTTCCCCGCATCATCATTACGGAGCTGCATTTGCCAATTGGCGAACCGGCATGGTTTCGAGTATTGGCAAGATGGACAATAGGCGTCTATGCCATGCATAGAGTCTTTCTTTCGTCCCTTCATCTGCCTCCTCCACTCAACTTTTCCTTGATTTCGGTTAGCTAATTTAGCCAAACAAGCAATAAGCATGCTGGGTCGGGTCTGGGCGTGAAGGGCAAACGATTAAGCTTAACCGTACCGACGGCATTCAGAGATGGGGGTTCGCCAGTCCCAGCGGGCAGAACTTGGAGGTCCCCTGGTCGAATACCATGTCGAGGTCAGGGTTGACACCGGATTAAGATGAGGAGGCTGACGAAAGTGATATGATATGCTGAGAATGCTTGGGTGCTGATATGGCATTGGACGAACTCGGATTGAGAGCTCTCGTGCCTTATTTCTCGGTCCGGGATCGGACGCCCTGGCTTTAGGCATCAAGCCCGTTCGGCCCTGAGAGTTCTTGCCCAGCCGGGGAATCTGGACCCGTGCCCGTGTTATCAGCTGCGCTCTGTCTCCTCGGACCGCTAGATATTGAGGAACTTCCACCCCAATTGCAATCGCACAGAGACCCGGTCGGATATATATTGCTTGATCTGTCGCGCTCATTTTAAATATGTTCCGTACACCCGTTCTTGGCGGTCATCGCTTCGCACAGGACGTCTTTGAATATGCTGGGCGGAGTAGAATCTCAGTTGCAAAATTAATCCGTTTGATTACGCCGTGCGCATCGTCCTGGACGAGTGGCCGTTGTCATATTAAATTCTTGGCTCGACATTTCATGAGCGAACGTCGAACGAAAGTGGAGACGTGCGATTTGTATCCTAACTTGAAGCTGACTCGAGAGTTGTAAGTTGCAGTTGGCGATGCAAGAAAGAGGCGACAAATCTCATGAGCCACGGATCATATCTCCACTTATCGGCACAGAGCGTGTCTATCGCAAGGGCGATACGATCTTATAAGATCTTTGATCTCGCGGCAAGGCAGCCCCGGTACCGAAGCCATCGCAAGGACGATGCGCTGCGCTAACATTAACACGTCGGTGCAAAAGGTTAAAAATGGACCTGACATTGCCTCACAAGCGACCTGTCAGACCCTTGTTTCACGACCACTCCTCCTCCGCCTTGGCGAGCGAAGGACGTCAGTTCGATGGTATCAAACGTCCACTCGACGGTTCGGGAATCGCCCAAAGCTTCTCGAAGAATTGTAATCAACTTCCAAAAAACTTCTTGACTAACATAAAATTTAATTCTCGGATAACCAAAGGCTCTACTTTCCAATTTTTCGCATCAATATGACGCCACGTAGTAGAAAACTCTTAGATTTGCCTATTCTGTCGAAAGCGAGTTTTTTAACAGCGAACGTCGACAAGAAACCTCGGAAACGTCTAGACCTCACTCTGTGACGGATGTCTTAATATGTTTAACTCTTTGCGAAATAATACAATGGAGCCATTCCAAATCGGCATTCAATCTCAAGGCCCCAGTTTCCTTTGAGGAATGTCCCTTTGCTCCCAAATGCGTTCATATAAAGCTTCTAAGAGAAGCGAGGGCGTCTTTGCCGCATTTCTGTGCCTCTCAACACCATAAGATCGAGTCCGAACATAATCCCAAAGCCCCCCCGGTCGTTACAACATTTCCTTCGCAAAACCAACTGGTTGGTTAATCATCAGGCTGTGCTGGTTATAACTGTTGGTTTTTTCCCCTCATCTATTTTCCTATATAACGACCGACGGGAACGACACAGGCGATCTGTTTATTTTACACTATTCAACATCGACGGCATAGAAGATAGTCACTCTGGATTTGTTTGGTATCCGGATTGGATAATTACGCTATTCTTGATTCAAAGATATTTATTTTAATCTCTTATTGAAGATGAAGATTTCAACTTTTTTTATTGCACCGCTGTTGGTTGCGGTTGCGCAAGCCGGTATAGTGGGTTCGGCGGGCGGAAAGGGTAAGATACACGATCTAACTTGATATGCATATTTTCCGAGGAATTTATATATATGAACTGGAGCTAATTTACGGTTACGCTACTCAGAAGGTTCCCCTGGCCTGAGACGTCGTGCACTTAACACCAACGGTGGGGACCCTTTCCCCGGTAGAGACGGTGAGAAGGTCCGTCCACCGCCTCCAGAATTCGACCGAGGAAGGCCGGCTATTCCTCCAGCGAGCAATCGATCCCCTCCTGATGATCTTCAATCTCTGCCACCAGTGCCAGAAGACTTTGGTACTCGTCGGGGTGGTCTGAAAGATGGATATAGGAGGTCTGCACCTTCACCCCGACCACTGAATGTGCCTTTAAAGGGCGTACGGCTCCCACCAAGACGTCGACAGGGTCCACCACCATCGGATGAAGTGCTATCGTTCGATATCCCTCCTCCGAAGATTGGCAATCGGCCTCCTCCCCCGCCTCAATTTGCGCCTCTTAGACCACCACCCAACGGCCCTCTACCGACACCACGTCCATTAGGCCGCGGCCGTAGAGGTCGTGAACGATCTACTTCTACACTCGTCAAGCGGGATCGTCCTGCTCCCGCTAGAATGGCTGATTTAGAACTTTCGAAGAGGTCTACCGACTCTGAAGTTTATGGAGAACTGTTGTAGGTTCGTGGAATTTTATGTTTGATATCACTACTGTCTTGGGTTTTTGGCTTAGTTAGCATGACTGTACTTGTAATATATGGGGGTGGAATGGAGTTGGTATTGTTTTGGAAGTTTCTCACCTTGTCCATTGTAGAATTCATGTATCGTAATGGTGTCTAAATGGGTATCATAGCTAGAATCATAAACGCTCTCTATGAGAATCATACTCTTTTCTTTCTTTACACCAAACTCCTCAATGCCATCGCACCCAAGACAGCAACCTCTAAATCTCTCCAAGACTCCTCTTCCGACTTGTCTTCAACATTCCTCCCTTTCTTCTTGTAAAGCTGATCCACATAACCCATATCCTTCAGCTTGTAATATTTCTTCACTTTACCCAAATCTGTAAGCTTTCGGATCTCCTCGGTGGCAAACTCGACCTCGGTTCCCTCGACTATCGATGCAAGACGCTGCAGGGTATCTGACTCAGAATACGAGGCCAAAGAGGTATCCAATATCTTGATTGCCAGCACGGCAGTAGAGCTAGGGGATATGCCAAAGCGGCGGTATGAGTCCGTAATCTAATTAAACAGGAAATCAAGGGCGACGGGTATCAGCATCAGAAACAGACACAAACACCGATGCAAAACAGGCACCAGAAGGAAAACACGGCTAGAGCTGGAATAGATAATGAGATCATACGTTGTGAGTGGGACTGAGGCTAAAAACTGTCTCTGAATGCACGTTGGGTGTTCTCAAACCGACGTCTGGGTCTAAGAGATCGTGGATAGCACGGAAGCAGGCTGAGATTGGCTGGAGATGGCTGACGAGGATGGACGGCTCGATGAAGGCGTACTCATATTCAGGATTTTTGGCTAGCAACTGCGAGTGCAAATGGGCAGCGTTTCCGACAGAAGTGAAGAGGGCGATGTGGAGCCTATAGCTGGCGGGAAGGTGGGGAAGGGATAGCGTGGTCGGCATAGCGGTTGGGGTGCCGAGGAGATTGGAGGGAGATTAGGGTGAGTGAGGTATATTGTAGCTATGCGACCGCGGTCTGCACCTAGGTAGCTAGGTGACTACTATTTGGGATAGTTGGATGGCAGAGGAACGGAGTCGGCAGAGGATGGCAGCTCGCATTGACCAGTCGCAGGCTGTGTTGAGAGGATCGACGAAACAGAGCGATCGGAGGACAGTTTGCAGCCCCGAACCGGGGTACGTTGCACAAGAACGTGAGACACCGGCTGGACGTCGACGACGTACGACCAGGAAACGGACGATGGACGACGACGCTAGGTGGAACGACGCCCACGACACAAACAACGCCACAGCTGCCGTCGACTGAATGGGGACTGGACTGGGATGGATGGATGGATGGGTGGGAAGAAAGTCGATACCGTCGGCACCAGACTAAGCGGTGGTAAGCGCGCGTCTACTTGGATTTTCATTCGAACCGACCTGCGATAGCACAACATGTGCGCCTCGTATCGGGTTCCGGGGAAGCGGACCAGATCTCGTCTCCAGCCCTGGTTAGCTCGAGGCTTCTAAATTTCTGCAGAAAAGCGGATCTCGTTTGTTTGAACTTTCTTCCTCGTGAAATGCACGGAACTCCTTTTGGAGCGGGCGGGGGTTTTGGTTGGGAAGAACAGGTCGAGGAGGCTGAAGCTTAGCCTCAACCGGCGAGGGTTTTTTTCCTTTCTCTTTCCCTCGATTTCCCCATCTTAAAACAGGATTTTGCATTTTTTTCACTCTCGAGAGGAAAGACACGCCGACGAAACTAGCCAGAACGGAGAAGATGAGCCAGGGTGTCCGTGCGTGAGGATTTGGGTAGCATTCACGGCCGGCGTTTTCGAATTTGGGGCTACTCGGCGTTGGGTAATGCTGCGGCGCTGCATGCTGTCTGAACGTGCGTCTGGCTGGAGGACGCACAGTCTTCAGCCGGCCAACCAGAGGTACGCGGTGTCAGCCCAGCTGGTTTAATCTCAGTGTGCGAGCACCCCTTTCGCTTTCGATCGAACACCATTCTTACTCAGCATCCGATCCTCTTTCTCTCTATCAATAGCAGGCAGCATAATACCCATTTTGCCCGGTATACTTTATATCGCGAGCTTTTATATCGTAGGAAAACAGTCCTGGAGAGTTTGACTAAGGTACGCCATTCGGTTACGACCCTTGAAAGGAAACGTTAACTCTCTTCTTCCCGTCTTTTTAAAACTTCCCCAGCCTTGAAATTGGTGCTTTTGCAAATTGCCTGTGTCTACCGTCCAAATTGCGACTATTCTATCTCTGTTGCATGGAATTTGCCCCCGGAAACTCCCGCCTTCCTGGGGCCATCTACGACATCGATGCGATATTTTTGACAGCTTGACACGATGCTCGCCCGTTTTCATTACATTCTTGTCACATTTTTTTTGAGATTTGCACGCTGAGGCCACGGCCCCTGGTAGAGCCACTATTCCCGACTCCTTGGGACGGTGGGCTGCCCGCTTCTTGCTTCTTCGACAACCTCAACGTTGTTGTGTTAGCATGTTGCAAACCATCTCTGGAAATATTCCCGTTCTCCACCCCCCTTGAAATCTCGCTTTCACACCACACTGCAGCTAGGACATCCTCACTTTGGGGAGTTTTTTCCACTATCGATACGACGCAATGCATCGTCGTTGTCCTTCGTCTCCAGATGTCTCCACTTTCTCTCTCCCCATGTCCTTGCTTGACTAGACGTTTTCGAGTACCCACAGCGGTATACGTACTCTTCTATGTATCGCTCCCATATCTGAACGTCAAACTGTGTCTCGTTCACCCCCCATCAGCGCCCGCAGAAACCTGACCGCATTCACATCAAACTGCCCTAATCGTTGCCCTATTGCAACTAGCTCCGAGGAAAAGCAGTTTAATCTCGTTACCATCAAACTTTACATGATGGGAAACATGAATACGGGTGCTGACCACAAAATTAGAGTTAGAATTTGAAAGGTTTAAGCTTTTGCCCAAAGCGCCCTATCGAGAGCCAAGCTAAAACTAGTACATCGGGCTGGACCCAAGGTCCATCGAGTTTTTTTTGCCCGCAGGTTTTACTTAATCAAAGCTAAGTTTTGCAGCAGCTGCGTGTCTCATATGTAGGCTATCGGCTGGTGGGCTTAGATCGCGAGATGCTCTCTCCATAATTCCTCACTCCACCTCCGACCTGCTGCTGCTCCAGTCCAATTAGAAAAATCCCGATTCGACCTTGGATGCTCCACCCTCTTGACCACAAGCTTCGTCTCCCAGTTTAGCACGGCTGTTTTTCTTTGGCTCTCTGTGAATCCAGCTGCGCATTCGCATCCTGCTTATTAACCCTGGCTCCTGCTCCGCGAAGGGGGTTTCCGATAGTCTGTTCTCCCATCACCGCTCCGTACCACCAAACTATCGACGTACGGGACAAAGCGAGACCAAGCGAGAACGCCTCCATCCTCTGCGGAACATCCAACCTGGATAACTCCGAAAGACTCTTTATTCAATTTGAAAATTATCCCCTCCCCCCAAATGATACACTCACCTTGGGCACTCGACCGACCGATAAGCTTTTTACCTTAACCTATTGTTCCCACCAGTATTCCTCCAATATTTTTTATCGAGATTCTTGCCAATTTACCCGCTGGTTGAAGTATACTACAAACCTGCTTCGACTAGGAAGTTACTCCATTCAACGATTAACCGTGGGTTTGTCCTTTTGTTTTCGCTCTACAAGACACGAGACCGGCTTTTTGGAGGTGTGAATGCCCAACGTATCCTCAAAACCTTTACGTTTTCAATTGGCATCGGTTTTTAGATAATAAACATGTCGTTGAAACGGTCGGCTAGCGTCGCAGATGGGAAATCCCAATCGCTCATTGACGAGCATGTTCCCAATCAGCAGGTAATTCCCACCGTCGGGACTGTCAAGTCCGAGGATTTCGGACGAACGGTGAGGAAGAGGTTGCAGAATACCACGAGGACAGGGCAGGCGTGTGACAGATGCAAGGTAAGACCACATGCGATACCTTTTTTTTCTAGCCTTCTTTGCTTCCTTGTTTTTGATAACTCCCCGTATGAGGGGACTTGGTGGTGGTCTCCGTAGTACATGGTGTACTTGTACCTCCTGCGCATGCCGAAAGAGAGAAATATCATTTAATAACCTTTGTGCGCGGGTGTTATAGATACGCAAGATCCGGTGCGACGGACTGTCCGGTGGCTGTTCACCTTGCAGGCAGAATAATACGGAGTGTAGAACCACGGATCGGATCTCGCATCGTGCCGTTCCACGTGGGTATATCGAACAGCTTGAGAAGAAGTGCGCCGACTATGAGGCGAAAATCAAGGATATGGAGGCTCTGCTGCAGGCTGGCGGGCTCGCTAGTCCTGGGGGCAAGAGCCATGATGGATCCTCAACCAGCGGTTCCAATGTCGGTTGGAATCCTGGAGATAAGGACCAGTGGAGGGCAGGTGATCAATCCGGTCCTATCAAGCTGGAGCAGCAGACGCTGCCTTTCTCGATGGAGTATCCGGGTCATCATGAGCCGAACTCGCATACACCGAGGACGGGGAGGTCCCCGATCAGAGAAGAGAATGATCTCCACGGCCGTCCGGCATTCCTCGTCCGTAAGTCTGGAGCGCAGGCGCACGTTGGCATGTATTCAGGAAACTCCTTTATGACATCGACCCGTGCATCCGCGCTCTCAGTTTTGGGGATCAGTATTGATCTGGCGGATTTGCAGGGAGTCCCAGAGCCCGCCAGGTCACTGAACTACATTCCTGTCGACGGAAGCATGGATTTCAAAGATATCAATCCTTTGGACGATTCGCTCCAAAGTTTCCTCATGAGCACCTCCGGGCACGCTCCAGCCTCGATTCTGCGATTGAGCCTTCCGTCAAAGGAAGAGGCGCTTATGCTAATTGAGTGGAACTGGATGACTACTCAGCCCTATCTGCCCATCGTCCACAAGCCAACCTTTCTAGCGGAAGTAAGTTTTCGCTCGGACCACCTCTCCCGCCGCTGATCAGCTCGTGAAGGGGTTTCAGAGTAATATATGGCTAACTCACTGCGGTTTAGTTCCATCGCATGTATGACATCCCGGAGTACAAGACCACTCCAGCCTCATTGGTCATCACACACATGATCTGTGCGATGTCTATGTACTTTATGGCGAAACGAGATATCAAAGTCGACGACCAAACTCAACAGCCAGACTTAATCCGAGCGTACCGTCATTATCATTTCAGCCTTTCCTTCCTTAACCTCCTTCTCGCCGGTGGTACCCTCGAGGATTGCCAGGCGTTGGTATACCTTCTCGCATTCACACGGGGCTTCACTCGCCCCGGGCCGGCTTATATCTTGTCGAAGATCACCACCGCTACAATCTTTGAGCTCCGTCTCAACCGTTCCCTTAAGAAACAGCATGAACGCGCCGGAACCGAACTCAACGTTCTCGAAGATGAAATGCGCAAGCGAGTCTTCTGGACCGGTGTCGCCATCGACGTTGGTATCTCTGCCAAACTCAACCGGCCAATCGGTGTCTTCCCGTCTGACTACGATGTCGAGTACCCCGCGCGGGTTGAGGATGAATTTATCACCGAAAACGGTTTCACACAGGACCCCTTGCCGCTGAATGCAAGCGGCCGATGTTCGTTTGATGTCGTCTTCGGCTTGATCAAGTGTGCGGAGTTTACGATTGAAATCCACACCAAGTTGTATAGTGCTGAAAAGCCACCGAGCAGTGAATATCAGCCCTTTGTGGACTATATGGAGGCTCAGATGACGGGTTGGAAGGACAATCTCCCCGTCCATTTGAAATATGATCCGGGAAATCCGGATGTAGTTGGCAGGATGCAAGCAGGGAACCTAATGTTGTGGTATAATGAGTAAGTCGTCCCCCTTCGTCGTCGTACCAAATATTTTTAAGAAGCCTCTGACATAGTATGGCATGAAATCAGACTACGCATTCTCCTTCGACACCCCTCGTTGAATTTGTCAATATCCCCAAGCTTCAGCAGCGATAACTTAACGATATGTGTCGAGTCTTCGCGGACCATACTCGAGATGACGGACTTGCTCAGGCGGGAAAATAACCTTGATACGGCTTGGTATGCTACCAGTGTGCCTCTGCTGGCCTGTATGACCATCCTCTTCGCCATCTGGGAGAAGCGTGAGACGGTCACTCAGGCAGAGATCGCAAGAGTAAAGGCAGATATGGATCTGAGTGTTTGCGTCATGAAAGACTTCGGCAGAATAAATGGTACGGTCCGCAATACAGTCTACTTCCAACATAGCACTAATCATAGAATGTCCCCGAACAGCCATAGGATCCAATAGCAAGCTTGGCGATATCATCCTCTCACTTACAGAGGCTACGATGAAAATGCTCCGTGAACGCCACGGTAACAGACTCGTAGTCGGCGGACCTAACAGCGCTCCAAATTCCCATAGTGCTGCTGCCTCGAAACGTCGCACTAGTCTCACGCCAAAGACCTTCGCACCGCCAACGACTCACGACCCTCAGCAGTCCGCGATACCACAGATGTCGCAGCTCAACGGCAATTACACCTACCAAACATCTCAGGCGGAACGACATATCCCGCAGCCCGCCCCACTTTATGTAGATACGAACGTCAACACTATCCCACAGATAAATCACGTCCCTCTCCACCCTGTGACTTACGCCGACACATCGGTGCATTCCGCTGCCACCGCTCTTACAGCGGCGGCACATCAGCACCACCATCAGCAACAGCAACAAGCGCAGACTCCATCCCAACACCACCAGCCATTCTTTGTCCCACATACTACCGCTGCAGATAGCTCAACCTACTGGTACGGTGCACCAGACAGCTGGAAGGAATACCTCACTCAAATGACAAGTCTGGCTGGTGACTCTCAGGGCTTCCCAGCTATGGCGCTTATGAGTCTCGGTCAACCGGCTAGGGGGGACATCGACGGAGGGTGGGGGTTTATGAACGTTTATGACTTTGAAAATGGGGGCAATTAAGCATTACGACGTAGTAATGGAGGAGGAAGATCCTTAAAGGGATTATACTGAAATCATTTAAGTAATTACTATTACATCTACTGGGGGTTTATTAGGAGCAGTATTGGTGGTGGATTGGTTTTGGTTCGTACATACCATTATGCATGTACATGAGCGATCGAATATGGGTATATAATAAGTATATTAGCGTGTAAGATAAGTATGGGATCGTATACTTTTTTGTATGTTTTTTCTTTTTTTTTTTGCACTGCAGGGGTTCGAACAAAAATTATTGAGTTTTGATTGCTTTTCGTTTTTGGTTCTTACGGAGGCTGTATTGAAATAAAACTTGTCAGGTACCGAGCTAATCTACGAGTCTGTTTTTAAGTTAACTTCACATACGTCGATTGTTATACTTTTCTTTCAGAGCTAGAGGGTCGAACCTTATCTACTTCGGGATCAAGATGTCTGAATACACCTGTGCAAATCAGGACCTGTTGTATTTTCGACACCTCAACACGTGCACATAGACTGCAATCGGTCTTGTCAACAAGTGGGACGGGAGCAACTGCGTGCGGGCTTCGGGTTAGGATAGAATTACGGCAAGTAAATCTATACATATACAAATCATTTCAAACAAAGCTATCGGTTTATTCGCTCCAGGCACACTTTTAAGGGAAATAGAAATAGATATCTAGATATTCTTATGGAATAATCAAGGACAAATTGGAGATAAGTTAATCCATCTCGAGACACCGGATGCAAACGGCCGCCATGTGTAGGTCTAGGTTCGTAGAGCACTTCGGCCAACGACACCAGTTGCTAAAGCGGTGAGACTCGGTGCACCAAGGATTTCAAACGTCGGCAAATCTGCCTGGAAAAACTTTATAAGCCAGCTCCGGAGTTCCATGGTTTGGAGCGAATCCACACCGTAGGATTGTACTGCCTTGCTTGGGTCCATATCCTGGGGGTCCACTCCGGCAATCGTCGAGGCAAGCCTCTCTGTCAGCGCCGTCATCACAACCCCCGTCGCCTCTTGGCTGGTTTTTGCAGCGCGAAATCGCGAAGTGATGTCCTTCTTCCCACCTGTCTTAGAGGTCTCCGATGATTGTTCAATAACTCGGAGACCTTTAAACATGGGGTCCGCCCCCCAGTCTGTACCGAGAGGATCTAGATCAGGGTCAACGGAGAGTAGACGGAGCCCAATACTGACGTTTACTTCATCAGGGCTCAATAATGGCAGGGTACTGTCGCAATAGTGGTCCAATAAAGCATGGAACTCTGCGCGGCCAACTGGAATGTACGAGTTTTGGGATAGCAGCAGCGATTTCTCATCCTCATGTTCCACTAAATACCCGTCTGAATCCATTAACCCAAGCCTTAAAGAAACCGCTTTGAGACCGCCCCGAACACGTTGCCCCGCCAAAGCATCCATGTAGCTGTTTGCTGCGCAGTAATTGGCTTGTGTCCTCGCTCCTATCAAATCCTGTATTGAGGAAAGAAGAATAAAAAAGTCGAGATCCGTCGGCATAAGGCGGTGAAGGTTCCAACTACCTGCGACCTTGGAGGCGATTGCCTCGGTCCAATGTGCATGACTCATGTCCGAAAATAATGAGCTCTAGGTGCTTGTTAGCGCGGGTAAAATTTAAAAATCGCAGCAAATACAATCAAAGATGTAATGTTTACCCTTAGGACCATGCTAGATTGAATACAGCCTCGAATTGGAGGAACTGTCCCGCTAAGTGCGTTAAATGTCCGAGAGAGGGCTTCGTAATCCGAGATATCGCACGCCGGGGTTACACAGCTGGTACCCATAGCCTCGAGCTCGGTTATTAAACCCTTTGCTGAATCCGTACGAGGCCCAGACCGTGATAGAAGGATCAAATGCTTTGCTCCTCGTTTTGCCATCCATTGGGCGATATCCCGTCCGAGGCCGCCCAACCCACCGGCGATGACATATGAGGCGTTGGCTGGAAATGATGTTACTTGTTTTGGGCTGAGGATTGCCTATGATTTGTGATAAGGCGTTAGCAGTTGTTCGTAGGGGCGGTGGGCCTTCGGTTTGTACGAAGTAAACATGAAAGCAACCACGAATTCAATCTACTCACTTGGACCTGACTTCCAGGCTTCATCTCTACCACGATCTTCCCACTTGACTTCCCACCTTGCATCAGGCGGAAGGCCCCGACAGTGTCCGAAATGCTGAATTTATGAATTGAGTGGACGGTTCGAAGGTTTCCCCGGCCGAACTTTTTTAGGACCTCATTGATCAAATTAGCGACCTGCTTTGGTCTTGTCCGAAACATGTGACCTAGATCAACCGCATTGAATGAACAGTTCTTTTCAAATTGTGCCATCGGCAGTGCATTCCCCGCTAGGATATCCTTCTTTCCAATTTCCACAAAGCGGCCGAAGGGTGCAATGCACTCCCATGAGTTGAAAAGCATTTCGCCAGACAGGGAATTGAAAACGACGTCAACACCGTTGCCATTCGTTATGCGCATAATCTGATTCAGGAAGTCCGTATCCGGGTCACGGCTGTTTAGAATATGCGTGGGTGGGATACCGTAGTGAGAGCTTAATAGCTTCCGCTTCTCATCCGTGCCAACTGTTGTAATAACTGTAGCCCCCAAATACTGGGCGATTTGGATAGCAGCTTGGCCAGTCCCTCCTGCACCGGAATGAATAAGCACTATTTCGCCTACAGATAAACGTGCTATATATTGCAGGGAATGCCACGCGGTGGCGAAATTGATTGGAATGGACGCGGCTTCAACAAACGTCATGGATTTCGGGATCACCGAAAAGCTATGGGCTTTGTTGCGAAATAGTGTTCTGTATCCATTCGTCGCAAAGCCGAAGACACGATCGCCTACCTTCAAACCGTGCCCTTCGGTATCGGGACCAAGACGCCTCACAATTCCTGCGATCTCCTGGCCAATGCTGCTCTCATTCAATGCCCCCAAAGCGATAAGACAGTCTTTGAAATTTAGACCAGCTGCTTTGACCTCAACCTCGACATCGTTGGCCTCTAAAGGTGTTCCTGCGACCAAGTCCTCAATAAAGTGGATTGTATCGAGTACCCCTGGTGAACCAATAACCATCTTCAAAGGCTGTTCCGCTGACCACGCGGCTGGCTCGGGACTACAGTTAGCCGAGTGGGCCAACTGCACTTGTTTCGTCAATCCCGGCATCTTTTCTAGAAAGCGATACTCGATTTCGCCTGTATTTGTTTCCCTTAGGGTCTGCGGGATGTCGAGGCTCGAATCTTTCGAGAGTAAGTTTCGACAAGCTCGCGAGATAACACTCACACGGCCATCCAAGCCTAGGCTTGTGATTTCTAACGTTGCGAAACTCGGCATGCTATTTTCCTGGCGCAAAACTCGAGATAATCCGTCGATAAGATGCTGGGAGCAAGTATACGACGACGGTGAGTTTTCGCCGTGGGTTTGGACCCAGAGAACATGGTTTCTGCTGCCGAGAACAGTTTTCACCATGGATAGTCGGCGGGTATCGAGATTGGCCAAAATAGATGGCTTGTCAACATCCCAGAGAATGATTTTAAGATCAGCTGCGCTCTTAAAATCTTGATCTCTAGAAGCTGTTGAATTAATGATCTCGCATGTTGCCCAGTTTTTGGTCTGAAGACTGGATTTTAGTGTCTCTGCAAGCCCACACACCGCATTAGAGGGTTCGTAAACATGTACCTCAGCCTTGATGGGCTGAGTATTAGGGCTATTCGAGCCAATTCCGTTTGTAGCAGCGAACGATTGGCCCGGTGTAGATACAAGGGGTGCCCAACTGTCTTTCCAACATGTATGAACGGCAGCTGGCGATGCCAGCTGTACCGACATATCTGCACCGCCTGATACCCTCGCCATTTCGTAGCCGGTTATTTTTAGTTTTATTTGGTTCTGCGAATTAGTGACCAAGAGGGAATTTTCGCTGCCACGATACCCATAGACGTCAAGTCGGGCGGTGGCTGATAAAGAAGTTGAAGTTGTTGAGTGGTCCAATCCGGCACTTGAAAGCCAAAGCCTTTTCAACTTTGTTGGTACCATCGTGGGGACGGTATTTCCGAACTCTCGAAATATATTGGCGATTGGAAGTTGTAGGAAAGCATCTAATGTCGCTGGGTGGATAATGTGTCCGATCCATCGCACGAGACTCATGTTTAGAGCCAAGTCTGGATTGTTTATATACTTTCACGAGTGCGTGTGCTTCTTGGGGAACGGACCACTGGACTTCCTCTATTCCCTGGAAAAGCGGCCCATAATTGTACCCGGCCTTCTCAATCGTAGTATAAAACTCATCGGCTTGTAGGTTCGTCGAATTTGTGGAACTGCGGGGTTCGCGAACGAGATTTTGACTATGATCGATAGTAGCCTCAGGCTTTATATACCCCTTGCAGTTCTTCTTCCATTGATTGTCCTTGTATGAGCAAACGTCGAACTCAAACCACGTACTAGGCCTGTATGCCCCCCCTCCGAGAATTCGTAAAGTTAATCGCGTTTCTAACTCCTCTGGAGCCTCCGGTATGATCATTGCCGCTATGAAGTCGATGTCTTTCAAAGAGAACGCGGCTGGTGTTATTGCCAGATGCGTTCGGGCATATTGATTCATTGCCTCGATTGCCATAGCTACCATGCCGGCGCTGGGATATAGAACAACATCATTGATCTATTCGTGAGATTAGTAGATCGATAACTTCATACTTCTAGTGAAAGGGCGTACCTTGTGATCCTCAATCCACTCTGACCTGGCTCTATTCAAAAAGTTACGCCAGGTTGCATGGAAAGGGTGCGAGTCCGGGGTAGGCGCACCAAGAAGCTCATTACGCTGCCTGAGCCGGAATTTCTCGTTGGTACTCCGCCGGCTCTCCTTCCAGTAGGTTCGGGAGTGTGCAAATGGGTACCCCGGAATATCAAGGAGTGGCGCAATACGCTCAGACTCCGAGTCGCTATTCAAATAAGAGGTGTCAATATCAAACCCAGAGCAGTGGAGATTGCCTGCAGCTGCGAGAAAAGCGTTGACTGCTGAAGTATTCCTCTTTAAAGTTGCATCGTATTGTATATCAGTTGCAGCCTGAAAAGTGGTAGTTATCTCTCGGAGTGGTCCCTGTAATGCGCTATGTGGTCCGACCTCCAGAATGTTGGTAATCGTGATGCCTTTAGTGTGATGACGGTCAAGCTTCTTCGGGCCCCGTGCCAGGGATGCAAGCTGATCTATCCCGCCCACGCTTTTAGTAAAGTTAACTGGGGAACACATATTGGTTATCCAGTAATCCAAATCCTGCAATTGCGTGCTGGAGACCTCGTTTCCGTCGAGATACGAAATCATTTTTATATTGTCGTTATCTTCGAAACGGGGCTCTAGTAAACCCGCTCGCTGAAAATATTCTTGTGCGACGGACATCATATGCGGCGAATGATATGCGCAAGACACCTTGAGCTTGCGTGTAAATATACCCTTTTCTCTCTTATCTATGATAGATTTTAAAACGTCCAGGTGGTTTGAGTTGCCTGCAACAGTAACGTTGGAGGGACTGTTGATGCAGGCGATATGGAGGTCATCTACGCCATCTTGTTTCAGAGCCTCCAAGATTGGGGATAGTTCGGTATCGCTCAGTCCTACAGACATCATTGCACCGTTCTTGATCGAATCCTTCGAGGCTGCCGCTCCGCCCATGCCTCGGAAGTACGCGATTTTGATTGCACTTTTGTGAGAGATAGCTCCCTTACAATATCTGCGGGCTGTTAGTCAAGTTCAATATAAATATACCTATTAAAAAAGTAGCCCGGTCTTAGAACAAACTTACGCAGCTGCAACCTCCCCAGACGAATGCCCAAGAACAATAGCCGGTCTAAGATTAACACGTTCTAGAAGATCGACGAGAGCTATTTGAACAGCGCAACTCAGAGGCTGACTGATGTCTGGATCTTGTATACGTGACTCCGAAGCGGGCTTGCTGAGTTCCTCTACGAAGTTTGGGCGGTTGATATGTTGATTAGTAAACTTGGTATACAGAATAAAGACAATAATAGGCTGGAAGAATGAATGGCTCACCCTCTAAATCCCAAAGGCATCCAATGCTACCAAGGTGCCCTGCTGATGCTCTAATGCTACCGGCAAATGCAGGGTATTGCATTAATTCGATGCCCATCCTCGCCCATTGTGCACCCTGTTCAGTAAAGACAAACGCAAGTTGCGGCTTCTCAAAAGGTCGCCGGGGCGTGGAAAGTGCGGTGCCGATTGAGCTCAACGATCGCAACGAGTAGACGAGCGCGTATGATTTCCATTGTAGAGCACTACGATGCTTCTCAAGGGTGGTCGCTAGGCGTTTACATAAGAGAGGAGAATCTCTAGTATCCGTCCCACGCAAGTTTGAGAAGCACTCGTCATAGGATTCTCCAAGGCGTTTGATCCATCGCGGTCTGCCGCGGAAAATTGCAAAAGATATGGCCTGGAATTTGTGGCTTGGTTTTCCGTATCCGCTTTACCGATATTTGTATCACTCATCTTTGTACCATTGCATAAGAGCGGCGTGGGTTTAGTACTGTGATTTCCGTTGAGTTCTCTACTCGTCAAAAAGTTGTAGGCATCGTCTAGCACCACGTGGGCGTTCGTTCCGCCAAACCCGAATGAATTGATGGATGCTCTACGAAGTCCTTGGCTTAGCCAGGGAGTTGATTCCCTTGGGAACTTTATCGAAGTCAGCATTAATGGAACCAGACCACAATCGTCAGTAAGTATATAAGGGGTCTTACTTTGAGCCTGTAATAAGTGTCGTCAATGGAGGGATTAAGCTGAGTAAGCCCGGCGATTGGGGGTATGATGCCGTTTTCCAGGACGAGAATAGTCTTGATAATGCCCGCCATTCCAGCAGCAGCTTCCATATGCCCCAAGTTAGATTTAATAGCACCCCTATTAACCCGTTCGATTAGCTAAATCTCGCGGTCTAAGCAGCAGTTGAACCCACATATAAAGTGGCTCCTCTAAGCTCCGTGCATTCCGGAATGCGGCGCCTATTGCGTGTGATTCGATAGGATCACCAAGAATCGTACCAGTTCCGTGGGCTTATTATATTGGAACGGTGCGTTAGCGATAACGCCGATGCTGCGTCACAGGGTTGTGGTTCATACCTTCGCAATAGCGTGTATGCTTCATTGATAACCCGGCTTTATCGTAAGTATCCCTGATTAAAGCTAGCTGTGAATCTCCGTTTGGTTGCGTAATGCCAGGAGTAAACCCGTCTGAGTTGCTTCCTGAAGACCGAATCACGGCCCTTATTGTGTCGTTGTCTCTGATGGCGTCTGAAAGACGTTTGATCAGGACAACCCCGAGTCCTTCTGCACGGGCGTATCCATTCGCTTTGGAGTCGAAGCTATGGCATCGATTGTCTGGGGAAAGAAATCCCATGTTATCCAAGAAGACGAAGAAATCCGGTGAATGCATCAAGCTACTTCC
This sequence comes from Arthrobotrys sphaeroides, assembly GCA_036971245.1. Classification (NCBI taxonomy): domain Eukaryota; kingdom Fungi; phylum Ascomycota; class Orbiliomycetes; order Orbiliales; family Orbiliaceae; genus Arthrobotrys; species Arthrobotrys sphaeroides. The sequence goes on along the minus strand of JAJTTW010000007.1, from coordinate 1,056,587 downwards.
TGCAACAACGCCCTAGTATATTGTTAGTGTGTCTAGTCTATAGTTTTACTATGTATCAATCGGCTCGTGCATGCTGTAGCCTCACCATTTCGGTTTCCCCATTTCTGAGAAGCTGACAGGCTAGATCTAAGGCGACTAAACTGCTCGAGCAAGCGGTCTCCACAGAGAGACTTGGGCCTTTCAGGTTAAAAAACCAGCTTAGTCGATTCGCTAAGATGCTGAGTTCTAGACCCGTCGCGGAATATTTTGCAGCACTCTCGGGATCTTTTGCACCGGCTAGTTTATAGTCCTGTGAAAGACAGCCGACGTGAACTGAAGACTTAGTACCGTTTATCTTGTCAAGAGTCAGTCCAGCTGTAGTGGTTACACATTTGTTAGTATCCGATATCGCCACATGCTGATGGAACTTGGCAGTCGGTTACGACGGCCAATTATAATTACCATTTTCGAGAGCATGATAGACAGTTTCAAGTAAAAGTCGCTGTTGGGGGTCCATAGCTATAGCCTCTTCGGCTGTGATCGAGAAAAATGGAGCATCGAATGCTGCTATATTTCCATCAATAAAATAACCTTTATGTTTTTGGTCCTATCGTTCTGTCAATTTCATTTCTCGATTATTGTAGTGATGACACGTGAGCTTACCGGGTTATCGCTCGTCTCTATATCGCAGAATGCCTGTAGATTGAGTCTATCCTCGGGTATATCGGCCAGTCCGCTTTTTCCGTTAAGTATCATGTCCCAGAGAGATCCTGGATCATTAATGCCTGAAGGAAACTTGAATGCGAAGCCGACTATGGCAAGCGGTACTGCAGTTGCACTTTCATCTTGTTTTATTTCGATACCCATTGTGGCGGATGCACAGCCGGACTGCCCCCTTCAGAAATGCAGACGCTCTCGCACCTAAAGCTAACAGTTCGCGAAGGCAAACTTCTCAAAGATAGTATATATACGCTGGCTGAACTTGGATTGATAGAGTGATACTTTAGCGCCCTGATCGTTGCTTGTAGCGTTAAAGTGCTTAGACTTTCGTCCCGGACCATTCGCCTCTATTTAAATGGATCTACCGAATAACCTTGTAAGCTTAGCTACCTCATCAATTTATTATAATACTGATTTAGTATCACCGCTTCGTTAATTGTGCTTTGGAGAATAGCTGAGATATCGATATCGAGAAGCGCCGTTGGCTTTCCGTGGAACAGCTAGCGGCGAAAGTGAAGATAAAGACTTGCTCTCTCCGAGTCCCAAATAAAGTCATGACTCCAGTCCACTCGTTGATAGCAATGTATTTTAGATACTTGCACCGGACCCGATACAATCACGCCACAATAGGGTAAAGCATATGTTTAGCTTCAGTAGATGACAAGAAAGCATATTCAAAACTGAAAAACGTGTTGACTTTTTTGTTCGATATATGTAAGTATAATATTGGGCCATAATCGCTCAATGGATCCACATGTTTCGTTTGATATACGAACCGCTTGGGTGGGTAATAGGCTAACGGAGGAATAGATAGTATATTAGTACGATAACGAGTGGATTCACCGACCCGGAAGCCTCTGGTCGGCGATTCAATTCTACGTACCGGAAGCTATATGATTCCGGTGGCCAGGTAAAACTAACGGAGATTTGTATTAGATGCCGATAAATCGTGTTTGCTCGGCCGATGGTCTTGAGCGTATCATAGCTTAATAAATCCCGTTTCTCAAGAAAGCTTTTAATATATAGAGAGAGAACTTTCTACCATCTATTTTGGTTTCGGTGCCCAGATACATCAATAAGTCTGTCCATACTAGTATTCAAGCAAACACGACAGAGCCCGTTCAAAAAATTCCCTAGCAGGATTGAAAGCTGTGCCTGAAATTCCAATAACTAAGAATTAGGATGCGATTTCTCTGCCTTCACGGACTTGGAACCAGTAACAGGGTATGTTGGGTCTCCAGTAATGATATTATGCTGAAAGGAAAAGACTTAGTTAACGGATAATAAGTCCTCGAAACCCAAACAGGTATACCGCGAGCCTATGTTTCGTCACGTGAATACACACGGTTTCTGATCCGCTTCCCTAGCTGCTATAAGGGCCGAACTTGGCGACAAACATACCTATGACTTCGTAGAGGGAACCGTACCATGGCCCAAAGCTCCTGGTAAAACACCTTTGATCTCGATCCTCTTCGACGTGTTGGAATATACTGACTCGGAACAGAACTTGGGGAGCTGTTCTCCGACGATGACGAATACTTTGCTTATTATGACCCCAATAATGCGTCTAGCATGTACAAAGCGATTCTGATGCTGAGGGAATATATCCATCTAGAAGGGCCTTTTGATGGATTAATGGCTTTTTCCCATGGAGCAGCGCTGGCAGCGAGCTTATTACTAGGGGAGAAGGCGTTCAAAGGTGATAGGAAGGAGAAATTGTCAAGTCCATTTAAGTGCGCTATCTTCCTAGCGGCAGGGGTGCCCTGCGTTCTAGATGCCCTTCAAGGAGGTGAACTAGTCGTGCTTAGCAAAACCTTTCAATCGCAGATTTGTATTCCGACAGCTCATATATTTGCCACCAATGACCCCTGGCATCCAATAGGAAGCGCAGTTATAGAGGCGCTTTCTGTCCCCCAGGTCCGTCATGTGTATATACATGACGAAGGTCATTCGGTGCCTGGAAGTAGGTCTCCCGAGTCTCTGCGAGCTGCCGTAAATGTTATTCGTCGGACGCTTTGGGAGGTTGATTCGGCCTAGCGGCAAGACTGGCCTATAATTCTAAGATAGAATCGTTCGGCCCAAGGCCCTAGACTTTATATTATGTTGTTTACGATGATGAAGGGGCGAAAGTACTAGTTAGGGCCACATATAAAGGCGGAGTTGAATCTGTCAAATTACTACTTTGTAAGTTGTTCTGCAGTACTGTTTATACTACTCTAGGTTGTTCTATCGTTTCCACTCTATCCTACCTTCTTCGAGGATCTCTTTCTGTATTTTTATTGTACGCAAGTACAATCCTAAAGACTTGAAGGGTGCTTGCATCCCCCTCTTTTTTTTAAAAAAAAATAATAATAATAAAAAATTAAAAAAAATAAAGAATAAAATTATAACTTAAAATTTTTTAAAATTTTTTGTTAAAAAATATTTACGACATACCACAAATCTGGGGCAGGAAGCTGAAGGGAGGTGCCATTGCATTGTTGCTCTAGATCCGTAGATCATTATTCTCTAGTTGGGAGGTCGCGGGACCGAGATGTGGGTAGTTGGTACGCACTGAGAACCAGAAAGGAGAGGAGAGTGACCGGGGCACCCTTCACGCTGGAACTCATTCCATGGGCCACCTTATGCAGCGGCCAGTCTGCAATTTGTAGTAGAGCTGTCTGTATATCAACTTGGCTATCAAGCCGTGCGCGTGCTGTCTCATTCCAGGCAAATACAACAGACTCAACACACGCGTTCGGCGCCGTTGGCCGGGCGGGAACGGAGCTAAAGGCGGCCTGTATCGAGAATTGCCGTTGAACCCCTGGCGATCTAGACGGCTTTCGGGATGTGGCGCGACGAGGACGCCGAGGAGTTCACATCTAACTATCCAACTTGCGGCGAAAACCCTAAAATGGAAAAGTATGGGGACAACACTTGCGGCACATGAGTTCGCCGTCGCGTCGTGTCCAGATCCCTTTTTTGATAGATACTGGAAATACTGCCCGGCTCGAGAGATAATCCGTTTGGGCAGTCGGTCTTATAAATATGTCGCTGTTGCGAAGCTTATCAAAGACATTGTTAGAACATATTGAAAGAAAACTCGAACCCGTTCAAGTATTCGATTCTCGACCAGCTGTTCAGATTCGGAAATAGCCATGGCTAGAATTTCACTTCCCTTACTTTCGGCGTCATCTTTCCTCTTTCTTGAATTCGGCCCGGCCAACTTACGAGGTCAATTCTTTGAATTGGTCACACAATGCGTCCCTAGCGCGTATAGCTCTTCTGTAGTTCCATTTCTTGTTGGATTATCAGCCTTTGTCTTTTGTACTAGCGTCGCCTCTATTGTCAACTCTCATCTATCACGAAAAACAGAGAATAATTGGGTTAGCGACAAATATGATTGGAGCAGAGAAGTCGTACTTATAACCGGCGGAAGCAACGGAATTGGCCAAGCTGTTGTCCAGCAACTTGGTGAAAAGGGAATCACGACTGTAGTCCTGGGTATCTCGCCTTTGAAGGCTGATGTTGCATGCTGTAAGTCTTTTTAAATCATATAGCTCGGGGTCTAGAATACAGATTGGGCGGTTCCTTCAGGCGAAATGGTCCACCGTCGCAAATATCCAATTAACGAAGTGGCATTCTCCCTTGCAGTTAAGAACGTCCATTGGTATAAATGCGATGTCTCGGATTTTGCCAGTATTCCAGCCGTTGCCAAAGAAGTTCAGGCAACTCATGGAGATCCCACCGTCCTCTTCTTCAATGCTGGTATGTTTTTCCCTTTCGGCGACGCTGATCCTGAATTTATATGTATATATACTCATCACCTCTAGGTATTGGTACTTTGAAACCCATACTCGACAAGGACGTTGCAGAAGTTAGGAAAGTTGTAGATGTCAATCTCGTTAGTAACTACGCGTTGCTAAATAGTTTTCTTCCTTCATTGATCAAAAAGAATCACGGCCACGTTCTATTTAACGCGAGCTTGACAAGCTTCTACCCAATCACCGGAACCAGTGACTACGCTGCCACAAAGTGCGGGCTAGTTGGGTTGTACGAAACACTACGTCAAGAGCTTCGCCACATATATAAGGCGAATAAGGTCCGAACTAGTATTATTCACCCAACTTGGACAAGAACACCTATAGTTGACCAATTTTATGATACATTGAAGGAGAAGGGGTTTGAAATTCTGGAGATGGAGGAAGTGGCAACTTCTATCGTAGATCATATCCTCGGAGGGTATGGCACTCAGCTCTTGGTCCCAAACAAATTTAATTACTGGATGCTACCAGGATTGAGAGGGTACGTAACATATTATGATATTCGGCCCTGTAATTGCGTTTGATGATCATGCAGTCAAGCAAAGGGACTAACAGGATTCACCGAGATATAGATGGCCGAATTGGGCACATGAAATGTTCAATGATACTAAACGGCTGCACGGTTAATTATAGAATACGAGACAAGACGTCTGCATAAGTAACTGGTTCGCAGGTTCATAACGTTAACGAGACCCAGTGTTTGGTCGTGCCAAAGCCGTGTTGGATTTTACAAGTTCTGTGTTGTTATCACCTGCTGGTGCCCAGCTGGTTCCAGTGTCAATGTGAATGTATCTATCATCGCGATATCGGCTCGAAGCCTGGGACGAACCAGCTCTATTCAATTTACCGCTTCCAAGTTTAAACTTTCATAGTTTATTTAAATATATAGGCTGGCTATATTCATATCTATGGAGGGACCATGTAAATTTATTCTTGTAAATCTAGGCTTATATGGCCTTCGATATTGCCAAAGGCCTTCTATAGATATCATCTACCTTATTCTAAGAGATCCACAGCTGAAATCTTTTAACATCTGGCACGAAGCCCGCCTATCATAAAGCGATTGATACGTACCTACGTATATGTGGGTGATCCCGTTTACTACGAGACATCCCTTTACGTCATGCTGAGACGGATCCCATAAAAAGACGAGTCTGCTTAATTAAATTTCTGCGAACGGAACCGTCTAGATCGATTGTCACCAGTTTTCCACAATCGAGTTTATTTGTTAAGTGTATACATCTAGACTAGGGTGCGTTCCAACAAATTTAAGGTTAATTAATCCTCATTATTGACTCATCGGAACTAAGAAGACGGCTTTGTGGGTACTCATGATTCTAGTGATTCGTGCATGAGAACTGCCTCGATAAAATGCCGCGGGGCGTTACTGTATTGGGTAGAACTATAATATTCGTGTTATAAAATGGAATTTACGTGAATCGTGTTGGACAGTGCTAGTTCTAGTATATACGTATGTGACATTTCCAGGTATAACTGGTCTCGTGGACCAAACACATCAGGGCTAAACCGCTTGGTGAGGTATAACTGATGGATTTAAGCCAACAGTTTTAAATTTGTGCGCAAAGTCGATCCTATCACAATCTATTGTGAAAACCGTGCCTCCACAGGAACTAAACTAATATCAATTGCATGTTTGCAAATGACACTTTTTTGATTTAAATGAGGGTATACTAAATATGAAGATACTTAGATTTGTGAGACTTGTGCGGACATGGAATGTTACTTACGCCTCCATCAATAACGATATTTGATCCAATCGTGAAGTCCGCCGCATCGCTTGCGAGGTAAACGTACGCGGCTTTTAGTTCGGCAACTGAACCTTCCCTCCTAAACGTAAGAAATTGTAATTAATAATTCGCTCTATCAAAGACGAAGGTTCTGGGACGTACCCTACTGGTGCCCTGGTAGCCCATGGGCTCCTGATGGCATCTGGAGCCTGGGTTAACATCTCTGTGGTGACATACCCGGGGCTGATCGAATTAACACGTGCAAACTGCACCCACTCAATGGCGAGGCATTTTGCGAAGTGGGTTAGGGCGGCCTTCGACACTCCATACGGTGTTCCACAATGCGGCATCATTTGGCGCATGCCGGAAATACTGGATGTCATAATAAATGAACCATATCGATAATTCTCGAGGCGTTCACCTTGTAAGTTTGTGCCTTCTGTCTTTTGACGTCGGAAATGTTTACCTGCCGCTTTTGCAGCAAAATAGACACTGGTGAGATTGATGTTTAGAATATTCTGGAATACCTCCGTGCTACTATCAATGATGCAGCCGTGGACCCATGGGATTCCAGCGTTGGCAACAAAGATATCCAGACGTCCATTCATATCTCTAACCGCTTCATTGACAGCGGCCTCAACCTCCTCTTCTTTTGCTATGTTGACCTGGTAGGCCCTGCCTTTATTCCAGTTAGAATCGAGAAGAAAGATCATTATAATTAGATCTCAGTGAGTCTTGAGTGCTTTATCGAGCGTGTTCGTACAAATAATGTTGTATTTCTCTGAAATCTCCTTTGCCCTCTCAACTGCGACCTTATTTGAATTATACCACAATGCTACGTTAGCCCCGGCCTCTGCGAAAGCCTCCACCACGGCAAAGCCAATACCTATATAAATTTATTAGTTGTTACATACAGTTCACTCCTGGCATATGAGGTATACAGGACATGGAGTAGTGGTCGTACCTGCCGCGGCACCCGTAACGATGGCAGTCTTGCCCTTCAAAGATAATAAAGCTTGAACATTAGTTTCGGTGGGAGCCTGGGTGTTGTTTGTGTGGAAGACGCCGTCTGTTTGGCCGGGGAGAAATAGTGCTTCCATTTTCGAATTTTCTAGACTGTTAGATATATAGGCTAGCTTTGATGCGGCGTTCGGGAATATGATTTAACGTTTTAACCCTGGGATCGATTGATGCCACTGCTGCACCCGTGGTTGTTGATTCAGAATTCTAGGAATCGATAGAAGGCGAGGGAATATACATTTTAAAATCAATCATTTCTAATCGACGAGATCAAATTGGATAAACACAAAATCTCAAAAGTGGGTACGAAGTGGCGGTCTTGCGGTGGTCATGGAACTAACTTGCGGCGATCTCGGCTTTCGGCGTTTGCGCTCAGTCGCCTTGATCGATAATATTCCGATGGCGGTCTAACATCAAGACGATGCACGTAGTCGTTAAAAAAAAAGACCATTTAATTTTCCACCGCCTGGATTCAAGGCTACCGATTCTGGCACCCGCTGACATCAACTTGGGACTAGATATATGTTGGATCGAATTAAAGATTAAGTTGTTGTCAGGTTAATGTCGCAGCGAAAATATATTAGTAGGCAAACTGTGACTGTTCTAGCCGTAACGTCCGTCTCGCCCGTGCTGTTCCACCAGCCCAAGGGTGAATTCAAATCAGCTACCCCCCGCCTCCCCGGCGCCGACCTTATTGAAAATTATCTTACAATCGCGTTCTGGCATATTCGACCGATTCGAGGCTGTATTCGGCCTAGGGATGCCAAACCGACTATTGCGTATAAGTAAAAGGTATACTAGGGAATCCACCCCTAGCTAGGGGATCGTCTCCCTAAGTATATAGTCTAGAAAGAACAATTGACATGGATAGAATAGTCTTATGTTAGAATACGGTATACATGCCTCTAGATCTACAGGGGAACCGACCCGGTTATTCTTTCATATCTCCGTGTTCTGCTTATATTCGGGGCTAATCGGATTCATTTACCATGGTAATTACCCATCCAAAGTTAAGGACCAGCTGCAGGCGAAGCATGCAAGATTTGAATGCAATCCAAGTCATAGCGCCACATAACCAGAAGAATCGGAGTGATATGACAGCAAGGCCTGATCCGGATCGATCCCGTACCAACGTTTCGAAGAGGAAGGATATGTTCAACCAAACGGGGGTATCAATTCGGCTGCCACGGTGGGTGGCGAAGAGACGCTCTGTGGAATGAATCATCCCGTATTCTTTTGCTGGCAAGCTTAAGACAGGCTGGCCAATTCAATATAGATTGGAACATGCGCAGTTAGCATGTTCTTATTCCAGTACTTACAGCCTAGAGATTACTATCGCAGAGCCTAGACGTCCCCCCCCTATTAATACTCCCTACTAATTTTTCGGGTTTGGTACGTTGGATACCTTCGAAGCCATGGAGTATTCGAAACTCCTGTCAATTTAGGTGACATTTTCCCGCCATCTCACGCCATGGTCTAAGGATTTCATCCTGTCGTTGCTGTTCTGTTTGAAGCGGCTGAAAGAGCGGGGGAAAACAGTACATCCACTTTCACTAAGCTCTGTTGGCCGCTCCAGGACGATAGTTTTCTCGGGTAATAGATGAATCACACTCTGATAGCATCGTCTTGTTGGTGTCATCGATAATTATCAGCAGTATTGTGCGTAACCAACTACCTTCGCTGAATAAAATTCTTCTAGTTTTACATTTGAAATTCACTGCCCCCTCCATTGTGTGCGTATACATTGGAGGATGAGAGAATCTTGATGGTAACATTAAGAATCTGGACTCGACTTAGACAGGAACCCGTTTGGACCATGCATGCACTAAATTGAGCCACTCCAGAAACTTCATGCATCTGGAACATATGTGCAAACTCTTGACAGTTCTACTAGTAGCTAGTACTATCTTACTTAAAGCTCTAAAATCAAATCTAGATTTCTCACAGATAACCTTCCTTATGCTATCGTTCTAAATCCACCGCTGCTCTATTAAATTCATGTGCTGCTTGCTCACAAACGTGTACCGCTATTACTCAAATATTTAGGTCTTTGGAGCCGGCTTCGCTTTGAACTACTGTCAAAGCTGCGGAATTATAGAAAATCGTATCTCGGGTCCGTCGTAAGCATCTCGTTAGCACTTGTCTGTTAGCACGGTCGCAAGAGTTGGCATATTTTCTCTGCTCATTCTCTCTCCTTTGGTTGATATCGATTTAACCGTATGGATCAATTTTCTTTCGCGAGCTAGACTAGATGTCACGGGTACCCATTGGTGATACATTGAGGTCTATTTAGCTGCAAAATGTAAATCAAAGTGACTATACGCTGCCATGTATCCTCATATTTCTGATATACATAGACTCAGAATCCAATAAAGACTTCCGATAATCTTTTATTTAATTGTATGGCCGTGTAGGCAAACATCCAAATTCTCTAAGGGGTCCCCACGTCTGGTTCTTCTCGGCTTGGGCCGAGAGGTAGGCCCTGTTGTTCTCCTCCCGGCCAGATACTCTCCCCTTCTGGCAATTGGACGGCTGTACCGTTCAAAATGATACTGGTGTATGCGTAGTACCCTGCATAATGTATCAATGCCCCCGCACCGGTTTTTCCGAAAGCTTTCTCAGCCCGGTCCCATAGGTCCTCTTGGAGAGGGCCTTTTCCGCTCACCAAGGCCCGCGATATCATCCACGAGAGTACCTCTTGTTCATTGCCATCCGATGGTGGCCTGCCTTCAAGGATATCGTGGATCTGGGAGTCTGAGAGCCCTACCCTTTTCGCTACTCGTATGTGACTATACAGCTCATAAGGGGCGCGGTAATGGACACCGATTGCTAGAATCACTATTTCCCTGCATCTCAACGGGAAATCAGGTATTCCTGCGAGAGAATGAGCTGTGACAATATATCCATTCGCCACCGCTTGTGGCAAATACAAAAAGTGCGCGTAAGGGCCGACTAAGGCCCCATTCCTTGGGTCCCGGGCAACGAATCTAGAATATGCCCTTCTAAGTTAGGTCAAAGACAAAGAGAAAAGAATGTGCGCGATCTATTATGGATGAGCTTTACGTACGCGCCCTGGAAGTAGTGCACTATCTCGTTAGTCAGCCGGTCGTGGATGGGCCGCTGGCTCAAGTCGAGCTCTGCAGGGTGAATCGCAGGGTAGCGGTTAGACATGTGGTTGAAAGTTGAGATTCGAGATTTGAACAAACTCTAGATAGGTCTGCTAATCCCTCAGATCTTTGGATATCGATCCGTGGTTGCATGTCTTCTTTATATCTCTAACAACTTCAAATTTAAACTACCCTCCGGAAAGATTTTCAATTCAACATAACCAATGCATTAAGGGGTCTGATCTGGGGGTACCCGGCGCCGTGTTGTCCAGTCTCGAAGTCACGAAGCCACAACTGTCTCGATCGGTGCCCATCGGCGTTATGCGGCCGATATCACCGCAAGTGGCTTCGAAATCGTGCTCTGGGTCGCCCTAGAGAACTCGATTCACCGTCCAGCCATCTACCGAATTCCCTAAGACCACGGCACCTTCTTGGAATTCTAAGGATTAAAACTCTATATCTTGGGCGCAAGATACACAAACAGTGCGGATTGTTAACTTTGAGACTGCACGCCAGCGCCACTTGCTTTTAGTTTCTTGTTTTTAGGGTACCTCTATGTGCCTGAGCAATGTAACTTCTAGCTAGCCTAATATTTACATATATGGTCGTGTATATACTCAAGTACCCAGCCTTCTACTATACTAGTCGCCAACTTATCGATGCATCTTTCTTCTCTAGCTCGTCAGCTGCAGCCATGGGCACTACTAGCTCGTCTTTATTAGAACTCCACACCGTTAACGTGTTAACATGTTAATGTTAGTGGATGCTACGCCCAACTTCGAGCGCCTGGATTCGAGGCTACAACTTCGATTCCCAGCCATAGTTATCCTTAGCTATCTACGCTCACTCATGCAAAGATCACGGCTATACCACATAAATATGCATATAGCGATATAACTTCATGCTCCAGGCATAACCTAAGGCCAGACAGCAAGTGAAGCGTTAAGCACTATCTTAGCGGCGGTGAGTTCTCCCTTCGTCGAATAAAATGTAATCCTAAGCTCAAGTATTCTATACTCTACACCCCACGGTGTGTGGGGTTAGCTACGTTAGTACTATAGTTGAACCCCACTCTACTTTCGCACGAAGGAATCAACCAGAAGACGTCGGGTATTCAATCCAACCGTTGCAGTCGAAGACGGGGTACCAAGTGGCGTATTAACGCATACATACAAACCACCGTCCCAACTGACCAACCCAAATTCCGTAGAAATGAATCAAAGATTAATTAATTACAGACATCAATGGGTATTATATATATATTGAAAGTCCGATGATAGTCAGACCAGTCCTATTGGACCTTACAGTAATCTTTCGAATTCACACGTGCCAGAAGGTTTCGCTTCCTACTAGCGTCACGCCCCGGCAATTGGTTGAGGCATTTGATCAATCTACGATATCCATAATTGCCATCCGGAGCAGCTCGAAGAAACCGGTTAGTTGAACCTCTGCATGTGTATGCAGACGTTAACAAAAATCAACATGCATGTACATGCAGCTCCCCAATTAAGTATGGATGCAACAGACGAGGCCCTGAAGAGTCGAGTTGAGTGGAAGCTCAAGACTGGCCACTCTTTGCGAAGCCGCCGCTCCGCAGCGAGCATGATATTAGGTTCGTATTCCCAACCGTGATTCCCTTATCGAGTAATGTGGGTCCACATACGGCATATGTACAAAAAGTCCACTTTCTGGAAACTCTGGATTAAACCTTAAACCGGGATTAGTGCGAGGATGCACTAGCGGTACATGTGCAGGTACTTCAGGCCCGGGCACCATGGCCACGCTTTCAATTCAGTGGTATCCGATTACCCCTTTCGAAATTCAACCGCCTCTGTCAATTCCGGTGCGTTTAACGTTTGTGCCATATCGAATCATGATGTTCTATACATTAATATTGATACTTTTCAGTAACTACGCGTATAAATGCGCTGACTCTCCGACCTGTACGTCAATACGACAACTCAAAAGGCAGGTAAAGCAAAGCCGGATTCGAAGACCAATGTACCCCGCTAGCCTGCAAATCGGAATACCGAGCTAAGCTAAGCGAGTTTCGAAATTACCACGAGATTGCTTCAATTGATGAACAGAGCCCAGGATGGACCGGGCACCCAACCTCTCTAACTGTGGATTAGACAAATAATAGATGGGATTATAGTTGTCGTCTGCTATGATGAACGCCCTGTCCATGTGGCGATATATGAATATTCAACGGCCAGATTATATAAATGTGGGAAAGTGTGGATATGGCCTCCGCACTTAAGTTCTTGGAGAACTCTGAGATCCGCCTAGACCCTATCCTCTAGCAGCTGATGAATCGATTGCAAGGCATATATTGCGTTACGAAGACCACTAAATTCATAAATAGTATTGGGTTTCTGGGTGTTTGGGAGCTCGAGCGTGACTTGGCCTAAACTGAGCCTCCGTTGCGAAACAAGGGTGAACATGACACTCCACAGACCGCAGTCGTGCCGCACATGTTCGAGGCATCATCGGGACCTGCTGCGTAGGATAACCTGTCGCTCGCCCACGTATCTATATGTGCTACCAAGCCGCCAAATATGTGTCTCGATATAGGGTGGATTCAATGGGTAACTAGGCAGGCACCTGATCTGGCAAGCATAAGCCGGCCTGGCTGGCGGCCTGCCCCGCCACTAGCCATCCGCCCTATTGTAATTAGCCACCAGGCTCGGTCGATTGGCTTTCTGATGTGATCCGTGGACTAGTCCGCGGGGAATTTTAGCAATTGTTTTTAAGGGAAAAAACATTGATTATAACCTCACCTCCGGCCAACATCCATCTTGATCCCACGCATCACAGAGACCTATACACTTACGTTTTAATTCAACAAAAACAAAATTTCTGATCCGCTAACAGGTTATATATGCTCGGAAAAATGTTTACTATTCAAAAGAACAGAAAAGCCTGCGATAGATGCCATTCGCAGAAACAATCTTGCCGTCGAAACTCTGTTGATAGCCCATGCCTTCGTTGCTTGAAAGCCCGAGCAATGTGTTATATTACTCCGAGGCTGAAGAAAGGAAAGCAACCTTTAATCCATATACCTGATAGCGAAGAATGCCCGGTAAATCTATCGAACTGGCAGGGGGGAATGTTAGCTTTCGGGTCGCAGACTTTCAGACCTCCGTTCGTAAGTAAATTACAATATTCGAACCAGAGAATCCTACATCCAATCTCTTGGCTTTGTTATGTACCTAACTGTCACGCGGCGGCCAGAGTATGAGCAGTTCGCCCCTTTCATCGGTAGAAGACACCTCTATGTTCGAGAATACAACGGACCAATTTTTCAACTGTATGTTCCCTTCTTAATCAGTCGTTTCCGGCACCCAGGTCAAAAACGTGTCCTTCGGCTAGCAATATGTCTAGCAAAGGTCTTTATTTTAACAGTGGTCCAGTTAGGCTAGGGACACTGGAAACTAACCACGCCCATACAGTGGGCTGGGATGGATTATCCGCATCGTTCTCAGACCTGGAAGCCAGTCTCGTCACCCTAGAAGCTCTCAGTCGGACGGAACTACCTTCACTTCCAACGAAAAGTACTCACCAAGAAGAAACAGATATCTCCTTGTGCACGTCCCCGCTGTTTTCCGATTTCGAATCAATACAAGACAGTTACTTTTCCGAGGCGACCCCATCAGACATTCTCGCGGAAAGTGGAAGCACTTACTATGGAGGCCGCTCTCAGAATTTCTCTAGTAGTGGAGAGATTCCTCTCTCGAAACCACCGGCGTCTGATGAATGGCTTAACATCGTAATGGAGCTGTATAGGAGACTTCATAGTCAAGACAGGGCCGACCAATCCGCAAGCAAACACAATGCCACCCAGGATCCTGCCGGTGAGGCAAACGCTTCGAATGGCCAATTTTTTTCCGTGGATCAAATTTTCATGTTGTCTCAAAATCTACTGGATCTATACAACCAAATCCGCCCAAGGCTATCTTTAACTGGGACTTATGCGGCCGCAAGCAGTCTTTCCCGGTCGACACCTGTTAGCAATTCGGAAGTCCTCGCTAGTAGGGAACGCCTTATAATACCCCAAGATTCTGGATCCCGCCTACTCCTTCTTTCTTGTCGCGAACGACTATCGATTATTTACCGAAATATGCTTCTACAAATCCAAGAGTGGTTATAAGAAGGCGTTTCGCAGACTCCTGAAAAATTAGTATCGGTACCGAAACTCGAAATTGGGATGTTCTCTCTGCAATCTTTACTAGATATACAAATCAATCATCCTCCAGTTGATGGAGCACTTCCTTCAAAGCCTCCGGGAGAAAACTCCGGCTACCAGTGTCTTAGAGGGTAAACCGCCAAACAATCTAGGGTCAGCGTCTATCGATCTTGCCGACTTTACACTCCAGGCGATTAAGAAAAACGAAGCGGATATTTTGGGTATAATAAGGAGGATCAAGAATACAAAAAACCCACGCCCAAGAAATCGATACGACATGTTGAAGATCCACGCCGAAATCCATATTCTCAGGAGAATGTGCCTAGAAACACAGATCTCGAAAATCAGAATGTCCTTCTCAACTAGCCCCAGCTTAGTGGTAAGCATTTGCAAAGAGTTAACATGCTTGTGTTAAGAGCACCCGGATTGGTTCCAAATCTAGGTTGACGGACAAACCGCTCCGGTTCGTACATCAATCAGATACGTACCAGAGGGCTAGTTGTCATTCGGGGGGGCCTCAAAGCCGTAAACCAGCAAACCCTTTGTATTTAGAATGCGATCTATCCACTATACAGATAACATCGCTTCTGAGGGCAACCAAGAAGCGTATCTGCCATTTTTGGCAAATACTTTAGGGGCAAGGGCTTGCCTTGATCTTTCCCAAGTCCCAGTTGCAGGAAATTTCTTAGATCTTGTAGCTCTAAGGGAGAATCCGGCCACAAACTATAGCGCAAGGCTTTTAAGATACGGGCGGGGAGACTTCAATACGAATTCAAAGCTGTATCGCCACCCTCGAAGGATCCGGCGGTGAGACAGAAAACGCACACTGTGGTCCCTTCATATATATCAGAGTACAGTTATAATAGCTCTCAAAAATTTATCTTGCTGTTGGACCTAGGTTAACAGAGGATTTCGATCCGCCCAAAAACATTGAACAAGATACGTACATCGATCTCCCCGCACAGCAGTCACTTTGAATCCTCCGCACTCATGCGGACTGATACCGGGATGATACCCTGGGAGACGGTTCCAATGCCCAAGCTCCGCCGTTATTATTATAACCGTTAGATATCTCGGAACAATGGGTAGGTTAACATTTATGTATCTGGTGTACCAAGATACACCCATTGCGCAGCTACATGATTAATTTCCAACAAACGTTCGAACAGTAATAGATCCTATTATGTCAGTGAGAGTATCTGCTGGAGCTAGATTATCAGGTGCTCTCTATGCTGCTAGCCCGGAATATTATTTAGGCGGTACATAGCGAAAACATGCCCATGCACCGTCCGTGCGGGTGGGCTACAGCAATTTTATAAATGCCATTGATTGTCTAAACCAAGCAGATAATGACCCGAACCCGCACCCGGTGGTGCCGAGAACTCCATAGCTCTAGCCATCCTAACCACGATGCGAATAGTGTAAATCCCGCCGCTCTCCTGGGACTCAGCTCCCAGGCTCGCAATTCCCGTGTTCGCAATTAATCCTTAGCTGACGATACAGGCCGCTTTGTGAAAAGGAGCTCTCAAATGTTCGCCTCAGCCCTTTTAGCGAATTATGCATGTGCCGATAGCTGACGGACGTATTTTTTATTTCTGCCATAGCCCAGGCATCCAAAATGTACAATAACAGTCTGAGCTTGATGGCATTCGTTGCGGGAAATTCGAAAACATGAATATGTCCACGTTTTATGGCCGCAACGATATAACGCCGTTTCTGTCCATGCGATCCAGGTGCTTCTATCCGCCTGTTCCGGACCCTGCAAGGGAGTAGTATCCAGGACTAGACGACTCCGAAAACCAAGTGGCTAAAGCTAGAATCATCCAGCTCCCCAAAGTTCCTTGGATGACTTCCGCGATGAATCGAACGGAGTGTAATCGATACCGGAATGCCTACTGTGTGCTCAGCGCCATAAGTACTTACTCACTTAACTGGAAATTCGGTTATCGATTGATTGTCTAAAAGAGATTCCTATAAAGACTGAGCGATCTCGGCAACGCTTGATCCGAGTAGCATCGGATCCAGTGGTGGAGGACAGACAGTTGGCCGTTGGAGATTCATAGTATATATCCTTTTGCAGGTTTTTAACCCGACCCACTACCTAGCACAAGACTACCCACTACCATGGGTACATCGCAACCTAACATGTCGACACCATGAAAAGCGGGAATTTTACACCGCTTCGAAGCCATACCACTCGGATATTAACAAGACTGCCAAAGGTGGTACCATAGCTGGCGAGGCTGACAATCAAAAAAAATGATGCTAAACTTGTTACAAGCTTTTAGAATGAGTAGCAGCGACTGGTTTACAAGGCAAATCCAACTACACCTTTCCATATTAACGTGTTTCGCTGGAAGTTATACTGCAGGGCAACCGAAAGGGTCGGGGAATGGTAGGACTGCACTGGTCAGGGCTTACAAACCTTGAGGAACGGTTGCAAATTTTTTAGGGAGCTAGCTGTGGGGAACCCAACTGCCGGAAGCATACAAACCGCGCCTCCCAACTGACAATCCGATCCGATAACTGGCATTCCTCAATGTGAATTCAACTTTTTGTACAGATTCTGTGACGGAGGTCATTTTAAGTCTATACTTGATAAGTATTATAGTATGTCACAAGCCCCACATGGTCGGGGGCCCACATGCGGTGGTCTCCACTTGTGGGCCCTTCGTGCATCAGGCCTAACGAGGATTGCAAAAACCTCAGTGAAAAGGGTCCCCACGGTCTAGTACACTAGTACCATATCAGGAAGATATCAGGAAATTTAATACCAGGATAATGGTCGCGGCTGAGATTGACGATCCAAGAGGCCCGATGGATCGATGTAGTTCCGGACATTCACCGCCGTAATATTGAATCGGATACCAAATTCGAGAGACGAAGGATAAAAGAAAGATAAGGAAGAAGCTCAAATGCCGTCGATAAATTTAAAGGGGGAGGTTATTGAACCGACGGTATGTCAATTGAGCCCATGATTGCGAAGAGTGGTATAGAAATCGCAGTAAATCAGGCCCAGGGAATTTATATTATTGGCATCTAACCTGACAGGCTTGCGGGCAGGATATGCAGCTTCAGCTGCAGGCCACATCTGATATGTTACCGGTATGATCAATTGACACCTATATATATAACGCTACAAGGAGCTAGCTTAATTTGACAACCCAAGACTTACGTAATCGCAATTCGGAATTCTTCCAGCCCTTGTAACAACACCCACCCTCCAAAATACAACAGCAACAGCTCCCTTCTCTTAAACCATTTGCATAGGATGATGAATACGACATATATAATCTTCACCCGTGGCCGGCTGGCGTGAAATTATACCCTCGGGTGTGGGAGTACTTGGCGTGTAAGGTCGCGGCGATGGTGGTCGGCCACCATCACCACGGCCACCATCGCCGCGACCTTACACGCCAAGTACTCCCACACCCAAGGATACAAACTCCACTCTTCCTATCGATTTTTTCTTACAATGTTATCAAGAGTCTTGTTCCGCGCCTTTTTATTAGTTGATAATTCTCTCGAATAGATTTTTTTCCACTGAAAATATGCCTTTTAAGCCAATTTAATTTTTTATTAAAGAGTATGAGGTAGTTAATTAAAGTTTATGCTGTTTAGTTCACTAATACAATATACTCTCTTAAAACTTACAACCTCCGTTCAATTACTAACAATCTACTTCAGAACTTTGGCGAAAACTCTAGAAAAAGACAGAATGATGCCAACCCTGGCTCCAAAAGTTCGAGAAAGCGTTCTATGAATGGGAGATGTCCCCTTCCAGCAACAATGCTCAGATGTCATAAAGTCAGTCTGGAAGGCAGAGTGGTGAGATGGGAGATGGACGGCAAGCAAGCTGGAGCATAAAACGTTGCATTGCTAATTTTATTTAACAATTTTTATGAGAAGGATAATGTCGTTGAGGTATGCGTAAAATGATGGTAAAAGCAATAAATTGCTGTTTCGCGCAGAGGACGGCTGGCTACGAATGCGTTTTGTAGTGCGCATATGCCATAGAATCCATCTTCCCCACGGCAATCTTTTGCTATGGGCCAAGACCCTAGTATAAATACTTAAGTAGCTTTGTGAAATCATTTCTAGCGTGCAATCACGGGTTTCTCAAGCCCGCCGTTTGGTCTCTTGCAGATTTTGAGAATATTAAAAGGGACATCCATTAATCCCATACTCCATCACTTCACTCCATTCTTCAACCATGCACTTCTTGTATTTCAAAGCCGATTTGCTAGTCATAGTATTCCCCATGCAATAGCTTAGGATCATTTGGAAGATATCTTCGGGGATTCTACCAAGCCGATCAGTGTTGCGGAGGATTTCCTCGAACTGCCCTGGCTGCTGTGGTGGGACTGTTCGGGTCGTTGGAAGCTACCGTAAACCGTTATCCGTTAGCTAATTGCTTGCTCGATGGATACGGTGGTGCAGATTTAAAAGGCTCAATGGGGGATATACTCCAAGGGAATCGAAAAGTCAGAAGGAGATATTGATGTCTTACAAATTGATTGCTCATTTTATTATAGGGGTCACAGATATGGAACATGAGCATCTTGATAGACCCTAGCTTGGTCTTGTCTACCAATTCCATTGGCGCGATACAATACTGATAGAGGTTCGGAAAGACGACGGTACGGTTAACCTAACCCACATTCAAGTGGTGACATCGAGTTAGCTACATCTCAAACCCCTAGTTTGTGCCGAGAGAAACTCATGCAAAGCCATGGTGACCGTCGTACAAGGCAGAGATAAACTGGGACCTATAAATGAATATATCATTTCAGAAACTCACCTTAAGCAAGGTAGTGCCAACATCCCGTGGGTCAGGTCCAGGAAACTCGTCATCACTATCATGGTCACCATCATAGTACCAATCGGCAAGGCTGTCCGGGTCAGGTTCGCTGATCCAAAAGTCTCGAAGCTCGAAACGAAGATGGCAATCGGCAACATTTTCCTGTTGATAGAGGTATATCCCCGTGGCCACAATACGCTCATTCTACCCCAAAAATCAGAAGCTCACTATTAGGAGCCATCGCCATAAGGGAAGGGCAAGCATTTGCAAAGGGGGGCCAGACGTACCGTCATACCATCCACATGCCAATCCAGATACTGACGAGTCTGGTTGTCGGGATGCAAAGTTTTCTCCACCAACCTCACAAAAACTTTGGGAGTGGTTCCAACCAGCCTTCTCGTCCCGTACATATTTGGTGGACCCCATGTACACTCAACCTCATGTTCACCAACAGGTTGGTCAACAATTATCCCATCCTCAATACGCCAGGGGCGAACATTGTCGCGAATTTCGTGACGCTTGATATTCCACGCTCCATCCGCCAGTTCAGCAAAAACGTGTTCGAAAAGCGGAACCATCTTCGTGAACACCTGCTCCAGAATTGGGTGGAATAGTACATCCTGTCCGGGAAGAGACAAATTATTGATATACGAAATAATCTCGGTTGACTTGCCGCTGAACGCGATTTTGAATTCGGAAGGGAGCCAACAGCCGACATCAGATGTATTTTTCCCGTCTGTGTCGATGTCTGAGTCTAGGGCTTCCACTACCTTGAACTCCTTGTTTTTCAAGGTCAAAGTCTCGCCCTAGATGGGGTACATCCAGGGGTCAAGGAGGTCCCAAATCAATCCATCACTTGACTTCGCCGGCCAGTCCTTATCTTCGTCTCGGATTTTCTCAAGGGTCGAGACGGCTAGATTCTCGGTTAGTCGTCGGATTGATTCTTAGAAAAAGTACCCAGAAGGAGACGAGAAGCAATGGATTCAAAAATAATCACGGTTTATACGTCAAGAGAATCGACTTTCGGATCTTTCAACGCCTTCTCTAGGCTAGTGATCTGCAGTTCGAATCTCTCGTATACTCCGAACGCATTGATGAAAGAGGGAACCGCACCCGGAACGAGGAAGGGGGAGCGCAGGAGGAAAGGAGGAAAGCGAAAGGATGAGCAGAAAAAATGGAGGAAAGAAATAAACCGCTATAACCGAGCGAAGGATTTCATATTACTAACCATCAATAAGCTTCTGCTTCCGCCTATCACCAAGCACACCATCCATCCTCCAAACCCCATCCGCATCAGGTTCAAACCTCCCTCCAAGCTTCAAAACATACCCTTTATACTCCTCCAACTCCCTCCGAACAAACCTCAAATCATCATCCTCCTTCTCCAAGCACTCAGACAAATTAGATATCTGCCCACGCGCCCAGGTTTTAATATCAAACTCCTTCGTGAGCTTCTCAGTCCAGTTAGGTTGTTCGCGGAACGAGGTGGAAAGTTTGCGAATCGTCTTCTCTCGCTCGGTAAGAGATGAGCCGGTGGGGATGGAGATCTTATGGAAGTCGAAGGGATGAGGGTACTTTGGTTGTCTGTTAGCCCTGATCATCTGGTTTGCCAGGTAGCAGACTAGGGCGGAAGCTGGTTGTGGCATTTTTATGGATGATTGTGCGCTAGATAAGTAGTTGTTGATCGAAGGTAATGAGATCGTGATAGATAAGTTACGCGTACACGCGTTACCGTCTCAATGCGATGTATGAGTCAGGTGAAAGTGTGGGGGAAGGAAATGTGACAAAGAAGATGTAGAAGCCAAGGTGAGTGAGAGCTGGTCGTGCACAGACTGACGTTAAGAACAACGACGAGCACCTGTGCAGCACAAGATATTGGAGAGCTATAGTCAAGTTACAGAGCCAGCGCTATAGCTCCAGCTCTCAGTGTCTGCATAGGGGTATGAAAGCCCGCGCTTCTCGAACACAACAGCTCAGGAGCTACCG
This sequence comes from Arthrobotrys sphaeroides, assembly GCA_036971245.1. Taxonomy (NCBI): domain Eukaryota; kingdom Fungi; phylum Ascomycota; class Orbiliomycetes; order Orbiliales; family Orbiliaceae; genus Arthrobotrys; species Arthrobotrys sphaeroides. The sequence continues at coordinate 1,035,237 of JAJTTW010000007.1, read as the reverse complement.
AAACATCTCTATTCTTTCGTTAGGGATTTGAGATCTCGCAATTTCAAGTGGAACGATAGCTCTCAGTTGTAGAATTCCTAGAGTCTCTGTATTGTCTCGTATACACCCTCCATCCAATCACGTACCCTTCGACATCATCATCACCCATACCCAAATCTAAATCTATAAAGAAAAACAGAGCCACTAAAAAGATACATCTCCCTCCAAAATATAAAACGAAAAGGGAGGGCATGAACGTATACAACCCCCTCGCACCGGTCAGCGTGCGAGAGCATCCACCGAACGACCCAAAAAACGAATGGAATCGGCATCCAAAGAAACCATTCAGAAAGCTGAGGTATAAAGAAAAAAAGAAGCTGCATTATATGGTATATCTCACGCAAAAACAGCATGCTATGCCCAACATGAAATAAAAAGTCCCTACCAAAAAGTATGAATTTAGAATAAAAGGTTCCAAAAGTAATCTAAAGAACCACCCCACGTCTATCCCACTGTTATGAATAATAGCAGCCTCTGCCTAATTAGCCCTCGTCATCGTTAACCCAGCCGGCATCACAGCCCCGCCATTAGCGGTTCCATTCCCGACCGCCGGTGTGCTACTTCTCGTCGGCGCCGCACTTCTGTTGTGCTGCATATGCGACTTAACCAGATGTCCCGCTGCAAGGGCAGAGCACAAGCTCAACTCTCCAGCCAACACAGCACCGGCCACAATCCTCGCCAGCTGCTGCGCATTGGTTCCGGGTGTTGTTGGGTGTGGTCCTCGTACGCCTAATAGATCAAGCATTGCGCCTTGGGGTTCTAAGATCGTTCCACCGCCGATGGTGCCGACTTCGATGGAGGGCATGGAAACGGAGATTTGGAGGTTGCCATTTACTCTGTAACGGAAATATTAGTATAACGATTTCTAGCGGGTGAGTAGAGTCAAGGATGGACATACTTTCTCATAACAGTGATACAATTGGCACTCTCTACCACCTGTGCCGGATCCTGCCCTGTAGCCAAAAAGATGGCAGCGACAATGTTCGCCGCGTGTGCGTTAAATCCACCCACGCTGCCTGCCATAGCAGATCCGATGAAGTTCTTAGAAATATTCAACTCAAGCAGCGCATCGACAGTGATCTTGAGAGTCTGTTCAACGGTTTCCTTGGGGATGATAGCCTCAGCAACAACGCTCTTTCCTCGGCCCTCAATCCAGTTGATAGCAGCAGGTTTCTTGTCGGTACAGTAGTTTCCAGAGACAGAGATGATTTCCATGTCGTCGAAGCCGGCGTCGTTGGACATAACGTTAAGAGCGTGTTCGACACCCTTCGAGATCATGTTCATGCCCATGGCGTCACCGGTAGTAGTTTTGAAACGGATGTAGAGGTAGGTACCGGCGAGCGCACATTTAACTGTTTGGAGCCTTGCGAACCGGGAGGTGGAGTTGAATGCGTCCTTCATAATCTTTTGACCTTCTTCACTGTCTAACCAAAGTTTGGCGGCTCCGGCGCGGGCGAGGGATGCGAAGCTGACGCAGGGTCCACGGGTCATACCATCACCAGTAATAACGGTTGTAACACCACCACCAGAGTTGATAGACTTGCAACCACGATGTGTAGAGGCGACAAGGACACCTTCAGTGGTGGCCATGGGAATCCAGTAACTTTCTCCATCAATAACCAATGGTCCAGCAACACCGACAGGAAGGGGAAGGTAGCCAATGACATTTTCGCAGCAAGCGCCAAGAACACGGTCGTAGTCGTAGTGTAACTGTGGTAGCTTCGATTCAGCGAGATATTGAGAGTTGGCAATGGTAGACTTAGTTCCGGCAACTACTCTTCGACGAATAGCCACGGCCCGCGAGCAATCCTTTAGTGACTTTTCCAAGGCATAAATAGGTAGTTTTCCAACCTGACAAAGACGGAGAACCTCTGTATCTGTAAGTTCCTTGGGGTTAGACTTAAGAATGCTGACCAAAACTCCAACGTCGCTCCTGTCTCCAGTAGGCTTCTCAACCGGCGCTTCGGTCCTAGTAATCTCGGGAACAGGGATGGCGACCTTTGGAGGTGGCGGTGGCATAGCCTGCGCTGGGGCGGGAACCTCGACCTCACCGACATGAGAGTCCTTAACACTCCATCTGGCGGCATTGAAGAGGTATCCGTTGAGCACAATGCTCATAGCTAAGACAATGAAAACCCACTTGCTAAGAATAGGGTCTTCAAGGCTCTTGAGCAGACTTTGCATGACTTTGGAGCCGACAGCGTCCTCAGTGAAGAGGTTGGAATTCTGCTTGGATGCTGGGAAGGGCAGGCCAGACTCATCGTGAACAATAGGTCGGAAAATGATAGGGTGTAGAACTTCGACGATGGTACCGGGAGTGGCATTTTGGGCGATCGATTCGAGAGCCTGTTTTGCGACGGAGAGGGCATTTAGCTGGCTAGGAGTAATTGGTGTAACAACTGCCTTGGCAGCGTGATCCCTGAAGGGAAGGATGACGGTGTTGAGGATGTTGACGAGGAAGAAGCCGGTGACGGTGAGGACCTTGAATGCTTTGACGTTGCTGTCCTTGACTTTTCTTCCAAAGACAGTCGTAGTCTTATCCTTCGATAATTCATCATCAGAGATTAATTTCCCGTCCTTGTCAATAACTCTTGGCCATTCGTTCTCACGAGCGACACTTTCCGCGACACGTCGGCTAACACCATCATCTTCCAAGGCCTTGCGAAGTGCGACATGTCGCTTGATGCGGTTGATCTCAAGTTTGACGGACAAAATCGCAGTATAGAAGGTGAAGAGGAGAATGCAATCGAAAACAAGGATCCAGAGGGCGAGGAAGCAGAACCTGCGGAAGCCTCCCTGAATGCTAGAAGCAGCCCCAAGCGCCAAGATCGCAATCTCAATAACGTAATCTCTTACAATCGAGAATCCAACTTCTTGGACGGCATCGGTTACAGCGGTTTGGATGCTTGTAGCTTTGTTCCTATCTTGGTTCTGTATAGCCTTACGTCTTTGAGCTGCCGAAGCCTCGAGCACAGCCTTGGTGAGGATGATCGGCTTCTCGAATCCAACGATGACGACAAGGAAGGGCAGGCCCTCGGAGAGTAGGATCAAGTTGATTGGCACGCCGAGTCTGTGAGTTGTGAAGCAGGCGAAGAAGAAGGCAAATCCAGATGAGAAGAGCACGGTGGTGGCGAGCCAGAAGTTGGAGCCAAGACGTCTCATCGACAGGAACAAGGAAACGAACGTCGAGTGCATAGACAAATAGCCAAATGCCATGATCGCGATGTCAAGCGACTCAGCATTCTACAAACAGTTAGCTGCCAACAACCTGCCCAAGATCGATTACTGACGAAATACACACCTTGATCAACCCGATGAAGCTCTCCCAGCTATTTTGGAACCAACCGACGAGTCCCAAAGCGGATAAGCTGTTATCGGAAATATTCTTCCCGCCAGCTTCATTCGCAACCCAGAAACTCTCCTGCTCGCTCGGAATTCCATCTGCATCAACTGCCTTACCGGAGGAGATGACACCGACCTCTGACAGAAAAGATGTAGTTTCTTCATACTGAACAGAGAACACGAGGCTGTTGGGCGAGGTAGCGGGAAGGGGCGTGGCAGCAGACTTGGCGGAAACATTGGATGGTGCAGCGATATTCTGCTGCTGCTGGGACGGCGGGAAGCTCAAAGTGACCAGAGATAGTCTCGAAGCAGCTTCGGATTGCTATTACAATTAACAAATATGTTAGTTAGCCACTGTACCGTTTCCAACCAGCCAACATTCCAAATGGGTAACACGAGGGACAAGCAGCTGCAGTCGCAATCGTTATTGCGGCCAACCACGTTTTCCACATCCGTCCTATTGTTCCCCAAAGAGAGCATAAAGGTGAAATATCCATACCCTTAACCCATTGACCTCCTCCCACTGTCCGTTCTGACTCAATTGCATCGTCGCTCCTCCATTCAACGCAGTCTTGGTCCAATCATTGGACCGATACCCTCCAAAGCCCCATCCTAGACCATCGTCACTTCGGGTCTCGAACAAGCTAACCTCCAGCAAAGCAACGTAAGTAGCCGATGCCAGCAAGGCTATGGCGACAATGGTGTGTATCGGATGAGCAGTTGCTCTTTTCGATAACGGGGAGAAAAGCGGTGTGAAAGGGTCTGGGAAGCCCTTTGGAGGTGCCGAGGGCAGGAGATGAGTGGGTATGATCATCTTGTCCCCTGAACTCGAAGGCTGCAGCTGGCAGGCCGCTGATGGATCGGGTAATTGATTATGATGCCAATTCCAGCGCTCCTTGATAGTTTCCCGTCGGTGGAGTTTTGAGTTGTTGTTGGCGTTGTTGGCAGTCCCGGTTCAGGGAGATTAAAAAAAAAAAAAGATTTTGCAGGCGACGTCGGGAAGAATGTTGAAACGTCGGATTGAAACGAGGACGGGAATCGAGAGCTGGTGTTGATGGGCTGTTGAAAGCCCTGCGACAAAGAACAACCACAGTGAAGAATTGCAGACAAGAAAAAGAAGAGGAAGGGGAAGGAGAAAGGAAGAATAAAAAGGGAAATTAATTTTCTTTATACAATCGAGATTGTCGAGATGAAAATTAAAAAAAACTGGATATTCGCTCAAGGCCAAGCTATCTGCTCCTTATCAATCAAGGGGCCAGCAATTGGTCTAGCTAGCTTCCTAACTGCTTTTTTAGCTGAGAACTTGACCAGAAAGCGCAAAGAATTTTCAGATCATGAACTTCTCAAGAAATGGAACAGCGCAGAGGTGCCAAAGCGAGGAGCTTCACCCGACGGAAGGCAGAGATGCAGAGATGTGACCACACCGACAGCTTTCTGGCGTCGTCGCAGCCAACGGCACGGCGTCCGGGCCCGCCTTTTTGTGCTCTGGCCGTGCTGACCTGCTGTCCCCTGCCGGTCCCTCGACCGGTCCTTGCTTGTTCCTGTCTCTGAGAGCGGTGTCGTGCCTGTTCCCCTGCACGGCGCCTGCAGTGGCGAGCAGGTTCGAGGTTTTGGTGTGAATGGATTTTTGTTGACTTGGACCCTTTCGGTAGCCCGGCTCCCGAGCGACTTTACCCTGGCCGGTGGGCTGGTGCTGACTTTGAGAGAGAAAGCAGACACCGGCAGATTGATGTCGTCACGAAGGCGAGCTATACGCGTATGATGATGGATATCGACCTGTACTTAATGGATAAGCCTCCCGACGGAAAATTGGAAGAGAAAAGGGCGTACCAGATGCTCCTAAATGGCCTCTGAAGATAGGATCCGAGAATAGAGAGTTAAAACAGCGTTTTCGATGAAGTCATCCCCGGTCATACGAGCACTTGCCTCTTAGTCGACGTATGCGTGTCGGACTCGAAGATGTTGAAAGTTATCAAAGGATGCGCATCGAATCACCTGCTCCCTTAAAGGCCCCCCTCGTGATTGGCCCGATTCCCCGTCGCTGTTGGACCGTCTACACTGGTCCGGCAACGCACTGCGCAGTCCGTCGCCGCCGCTGTCGTCGGGACTCCGGCGACCTGCAGCTGCTGTCTTTCCCTCCCTTTGCCTTGTCGGGTTAATTATTTCTTATTGCAGCCTGGTAATTCCACGCCAGAGGACTCCGCGTCCCGAAGTCCGTGGAATACACTACAACGTCTAAATTCTCACCATTATCGTGAAGCTGACGTTTTACCGAGGTCGAAGTACCTACCCGTACTCCAGACATACGCCACATACCGACCAGATCATACGAGTGTCTTCTCAAGGCGAAAGCCGAACCAATTCAATCTTCATATAGGTACTTACTTAAGTAGATACTTTAAACTTTCTCGTCCCTTCTCATGCAGAATCCTACGAAAATAAAGCGTATCAAGAATGTAAAGTACCCCGCATCCTCGAGGGTCCGCCGCATCTTCGGTACCCACAAGCCAAAGACAAACCCGTTCGTACATCTACCAGGTATTAGATCTTCGTAGACACTAGTATATGTCGCCGTACGTACACATACCAATACTCGTAAGGCTGCAAGACCCGAATCTAAGCTATCTGTCTAAGACTCCCTATTATACTATTCCCAAAGAATGGAGTGCTTACTACGAAGCCTTTTGTACCACCATAAGCAAAGCCCAACATTCCTCAGCTAGCGGACTAAGCCTCATAAAAGTTATCAAAGAAGCTGACTTTAAAAAACCTCTAAGCTTAGATTCAAACTAGATGCGCATTCCTTCGTTCGGAGCTAGTCTGGGGGTCGTTCGGAGCCATAGATGACTCTAGACTTAGTCTTAAGGCTACTCCGGATACCAGCTGTTTTTCGGTATATCGTGAATTCTAATAATAATGACAGCCGAAGCAAAAAGAATATACACAGGTGAATAATCAAAGAAGTAACGCCGGAAACGAAAGACCATCGTAGTCAGCATCAGAAAGTAGCCGTGATATACTAGAGCACCGCCTATTGAAGGGAAGGTCGAGGAACAGAGGGAGTTGGATTTGTATTATAGAAGTTTAAATGTAGTAATGTATGTATAGAACCTGGTGAAGGGTCCGCTTGAAAGAGAGGACAAAGAAGCCCGGATTCTGTTCTTCGCCAGTCCGAAGCTACTTTATCGCCCTCCAATTGATCCCCTCCACCTCCAGATCTAGATCCAGAATCTCGTCGGATTTCGCGGGTGTGAGTGGTCCGCAGGTTCTTTGTCGGGTAGCGAGGTCGTGATCGTATCCTTTGATGTCGAAAAGTATATGACCCCTCCCATCCATCTCCTCAAATATCTCATAAAAAAAAAAAAAAAAAGTCCATCACCATCGCCCAAAAGTACCGACTAAACCCAAAAGGAGTTCCAGCCCTCTATCCAAAGAAAACCATCACTCCCCAAGCCGCCCCCTTAACGCTGCCTTGTAGCCGTCCAAACGTTCTTCAACAGTCCATCCCTCTGAGTAAGTCTATTGAACGAATCATCCGCCTCCCCGCGAGACCTGACGAAGCCGCAGAGGGCATAGGTGATGTGTTCGCCGGTGGCACGGCCGTTCTCGTCAACCTTAGCGACAGAGATCTGGACGGAAGCGTGATCCTTGGCTTTGATGATTCGGTTGGTGGCCGAGCACTTGCGTGGGACGTAGCTGGAGAGAATATCTGTTAGTTATCGATCATTGGTGAATAGTTGAATTGGGGATACGAACAGGTCGACGAGTTCTCCCTTGTCGTTTTCCATTTTGACGGTTTTTGTGATTAAAAAGGTGAGACGGTAAGGCTGTGGAGGTTTTTGATGCGGGTTATGGTGATGATGGTATCTGTGTCGAGGAAAGGGTAGTTGAAGCTTTTGGTTGATTGAAGATTTCGACCAGGGTGGAGGCAAGATTTGTGTTTAGGAAATAATTTTGGTATGGGAGCTTGGAAAAAGGCAGTCACAAGGAAAGGAAATCAGGAGGGAGAACAAACAGGTGTTGTACGCACAACGCAGCTGAAAATTAATTTAATCAGATCGATCTTATCGATAAAGACACCAGATCGGGTAATTTCTGCGAAGGTACAGTTCCGCGATACAACAAGGTCAACGCAAATGCTTTCGATGCCAAAGCGTACACTTCAACATAAGGAAATGGATTGAAAACTACCACGTACACCAGCTAATTTTCCAAGAAAGTACAAGACACGCTAGAAGGTTACTTTTTAAGATCCCTGAACGCCTCTTTCACAACCGCCAGATCATCAAAATGATATCTCACACCCTTGATGTGTTGATGGGTCACCGGCCCTTTCCCAGCAATCAGAATAATATCCTTCGGATGGGAGAGTTGGCAAGCCAACTTGATCGCTTCTCCACGGTCCACAACCACCACAGTTTTATGCCAGTTCTGCTCCTGCACACCTTTCTCCATATCCGATATTATACTCTCAAGCTCCTCGCTATGCGGATCATCGGATGTAAATATAACTTTATCGCTTAAGGTAGAGGCGATATCAGCTATCACCGGACGTTTCTTGTTCCCTTCGACACCGGAGCATCCGACGACTGTGATCAGTTGTTCGTTCTTGGTGCGGATGTTGTTGATGGTGGTAAGCACGTTTTCCAGCGGATCTGGGGTATCCGCGCAGTCGACGATGGCTATGACACCCTTTTCGGAGGTTATATGTTGAAATCGACCAGGTACGCTTTCTAGTTCTGGGAAGGAATGAAGGATTTGCGTATCGTTTAGTCCTAAGTTGGTAGCGGCACCGTATATGGCGAGGACGTTGTATGCGTTGAAGGTTCCGATGAGGGGGGTTTGAATCTCTCGGTCTTCGTTTATCTGTAGTTGCAGTCCAGACATCGTGTTACTGAGGATTCGAGCGCGATAGTCGGCGTGCGTCTTCAGGGCGTATGTTAACTTTTTTGCAGCCGTATCCCGTAACATTAATGCTCCGTTCTCGTCATCCAAATTCGAAAGGGCAAAAGCGTCCTGTGGTAAATTGTCGAAAAAAGATTTCTTGATATCTCGGTATTCGTTAAATGTGCCGTGGTAGTCAAGGTGGTCCTCCGTCAGCTTCGTAAATATAGCGCCCGCGAATTGTAAACCCTCGATACGCTTTTGATGGATCCCGTGAGATGACGCTTCCATGAAGCAAAACTTTACACCTCTGTCGACCATCTCACGGAGGTACTTGTTAATCGTAATCGAGTCCGGCGTCGTGCAACTTGTACCATATTCGGTCTCATCCACCATGATTTTCACGGTAGAGATAAGCCCAGATTTATATCCCGCCTTCTGAAAGAGCTGGTAAAGAAGCGACGCGGTTGTAGTCTTCCCGTTTGTACCCGTAACACCGGTGAGCTTTAGACTTTTCGACGGGTCCCCGTAAAAGTTTGTCGCTAAGGTTCCCAGTGCTTTGCGTGTATCCTTGACTTTGATGTATGTGATATCGGCGACGGTTTCATTTGGGAGAGTATCGTAAATTATAACTGTTGCACCGAGGTTAACGGCTGTTGGGATAAACTTGTGTCCGTCGGAAAGCGAGCCACGGATTGCGACATAGACGTCGCCATGGCTAATTTTGCGAGAATCGAAGGTAATTTTGGAGATGTGGATATCGGTTGGGCCTGTGACCACCTCGGTTTGGAGGTTGGATAGTAGATCTTTCAACGGTGTCATGAGGGCCATACTAGCGTTTGGGAATGAGACTGTCATGAAGGTGTGTTCAGTGGTTCGGCCAATATTATTGGATATGAAGTATACTAGTATCTGAAATTTCTAGACTTCCACAGCGCTCATGAGAGTACAAGACGGGACCTAGATATCTGAGCAGGAAACAGTAGGAATTGCACGAGAAAAATAACCTAAGTACGTTTTTCGGAGCCAATCACAATCAGGATCTGGGACACATTGTGCTCTTATTTCTGCCTATACCAGCCCCTGGCTCGACTTATCGCGGCAGCCGTATGCCGCAGTCCGCCGGCATCATGTGTGCTAAAACTAACCAATAAAAACGGTCGCTGAGATATTATATTCTATTATCAGTTGTGAGACGGGGGTTTCCGTACTACGATATACAGGGACAAAATTAAAGGTTTCAAAAAAGATTTGTGGGCTGGGACTGGTCAGATTAGGTCAGTCAGGATTCGAGACTAGTCAGTCACAAAACGAAAGGCCAGTGCACATGCACACGGTTGCTCACGCCAGGCCGAATTCGAAAGTGTTCGGAGAATTTTAAGAAATAGTATAATTTAGTGCCTCAGGGAGCCTCGAACTAGTGATTCATATTCATCGATAGGCCTATAAAATAAAATGAGTCTGTGCCAGTGCCTTTTGCAAACTCACAGGTTCCGGTGCTGTTGTGTTCACAACCACCCTTTCCAAAATACACGCTATAGCGCTAGTGCCCTAGGAGCAGCCACCTCCCCTACAAACTCACAAATGCTTCGGTTTTTCTCATAATAAAACCACTGAATAGCTATCTTCACAGGACATTTAATATGTTGAAATTCAGAAAAAGCTACTATATGTATATTCCGAGTGACTTTCGCATAGAACTAGATATTAATAATCTTCATTTAATCCTGAAGCCTCGTACCTTCGTCTTCCGGAATGCAAACGGCTGTACCGAAGAAATACGATTTAGATCTCTAGATCTTGAGTTGAGCACCGGCTACCGGCTCGGTGTAACCTCGCAGGGTCATATGATGCGCATATGCGGGTGGCCCCACAAACCAAGCATCTCTCGGCTGAGCCGAACAAGACAAGTTACTGCTGATATGCATGTCACCGTAAGCAGGACCATAACGGCATTATGGTAAATTGATATTCTCGAGGCTTCGAGATAATATCCATTCCTTCCAGAATATTATTGTTGGTGTTTGAAACCTGCACTCATTTGCCGACGCCACTTGGGCCCCAGTATTTCCCGTTGGGCTCTAAACTGCCAGCGATCCTCCAACGATTGACCAGTCGCCGTGCCGGCTAACCATCCGTGCTTAAGGTCGAATATATATATCTGGACCCTGACGCGGGCGTATATAGATTGGGATTTTGATATATAATTTCATGATCATTACACAGTTGCACAGCATCCAATAGAAATTGATATCGATTGTGGAGACCGCCAATTTCTTGTCCATACCCAAGGCCTCTTCGCAAATCTGGTAGCTAGCTGGTAAGCCAAATATCGCAAATTGAATCAGCGGGTCCCGTGGGTTCGCGCGATCGATCTTGAACTAGCTATAGTACTAGCCCCGATCGCGACAATTTCAAATCAAACGGCCGGATGGAGGTCTGAGCTCAAAGCACTTGTACCCCTAGAACCTCAAGGGTCATCTGAAGCGTATAGCAATAGATAGCATATCATATCCGATATCAAAAGATACAAGGATCCGAGCTAGCTAACTGCTCATGATATCCCTCAGCGTCGCTCCTGTGTTGCATGTTGGCTGTGTAACTGTTTACATAATACAGAAGATCCCAGCTAATTTCTTATGTAATCCGCGATCCGTCCCACCTTGACCGCGAACGTGGACACCGAAGGTGGGATTCCGGGGCACATATGCACGTGAAAGCTGGGGTCAGAGCAAACATCCCACTGCCAAGCTAGAATCCTGAGCCGTCCCAAGGCCTGCCTGAGATATTCTTCCTTCCTCACTCTCAAAATCAAACTTGGGCATCAACAATGACGAGGCTAGTCGTCCTTGGCGGCGGGGAGAGTGGTGTTGGAACCGCAATTTTGGGGAAAAAGGAAGGGTATGAGGTATTCCTATCTGATTTTGGCAAAATCAAGGACAATTACAAGGAGGTTCTCTTGGCCAACGGTATCGAATTCGAGGATGGCGGGCACACGGAAGAAAAAGTTTTGAACGCGGATATCGTGATGAAGAGCCCTGGGATTCCAGATACCGTCGATATTGTTCAGAGGCTTCGAAATAAGGACATCCCGGTGATTTCAGAGATCGAATTTGCGTTCAAATACACGAAAGCGAGAACGATCGGTATCACGGGGAGCAATGGAAAGACAACCACCACAATGCTCACGCATTGGCTTCTGAAAAACAGTGGCCTGAACGTCGGGATCGGTGGGAACATTGGCAAAAGCTTCGCATGGCAGGTCGCCAAAGACAATTACGAGGGTTATGTTCTGGAACTCTCAAGCTTCCAATTGGACGGTATTGTCGAATACGCGCCCCACATTGCTGTTATCACCAATATCAGTCCCGACCATTTGGATCGATACGATTACAAGTACGAGAACTACATCGAAGCAAAATTTCGAATTACTATGAATCAGACCGAAGAAGATTACCTGATATATGACGCCGATGACCAGGCCTGCATTAACTGGCTAAAACGCAACACCACGAAGGCACGCCTAATTCCATTTTCGATTAAGCAGGCACTTAGGCAAGGGGCTTACTTGAAGGATAATACGGACCTGATAATCAAAATCGCCGAACAAGAGGTCGTTATAGGGACTAAGGATATATCTCTCCAGGGAAAGCATAATTGGAAAAACTCCATGGCAGCCGTAATAATCACCCAACTAATGCGGGTCGAAGAATCATCGATCCGTAAAAGCCTAAAGAGCTTCGAAGGCGCTGAGCACCGCCTGGAAAAGGTGTCTAAGATCGGAGGGGTACAATATATCAATGACTCGAAGGCCACGAACGTTGATTCGGTATTCTACGCCTTGGATTCGATGACAACACCCACAGTGTGGATGGTCGGCGGGGTTGATAAAGGGAATGATTATTCGGAGCTTGCGGTACTGGTTCGAGATAAAGTTAAGGCAATCGTCTGTTTGGGGGTGGATAACCGCAAAATCATCGAATTCTTTGGCAAAATAGTGGGTACAATCGCCGAAGCGGATACTATGATTGATGCGGTCTGCATTTCCCAGAAACTTGCCAGTTCAGGCGAAACGGTGTTGCTTTCACCAGCCTGTGCAAGTTTCGATTTGTTCAAAAGCTTTGAGGACAGGGGCAGGCAATTCAAGAATGCTGTGAGAAATTTGGAATAAACAGCGAAGCAGAGAGCTCGGTTAACTATGCCGAGCCTTCTTGCAGCGACTGCATGTACATATGCACATCTGTAATTTCACCTTTCTTAGGGTTAGGAATACGATCTTGGGTTTTCTAGACTGATCTTGGGTATAAATTCTTGGCTGAGTACCCTCACATTCGTGGGTGACGAAATGGGAGTAATCCGTTCTTCATTGTGTAACCAACCTTTTCGACGCTTCAACGATCCTTGTTTTCGCGGTGGGGACGCTTGACAAGGATTATCCCGTTTCCGAGCTTTAAAGCTTCGTATCATACCGACGGATATCAATATTCGCTTACACCTTCGCGGACATATACAATGGATCTGAACCATATTAAAAATGCTTACTTCATCGGCATTGGCGGTATTGGCATGAGCGGTCTTGCGCGATACTTCAAATATGCAGGGAAAACTGTTCTAGGCTACGACAAATCCAGGACCCGGTTAACGGATGTACTGCAAAGCGAGGGAATCGCGGTACATTTTGACGACAGTGTTCGTCATATTCCCGAAAACTTCACGAAGGAGGATACACTTGTCGTCGTCACGCCCGCCGTACCAAATTCGCACGCGGAGTGGAACTACTTCCTTCGGAATGGCTACACTGTGAAGAAAAGAGCGGAGGTGCTTGGCATCATCACCAAGGACACGTACTGCTTCGCCGTGGCCGGGACGCATGGAAAAACTACTACGACTAGCGTTCTTGGGCATATCCTATTCGAGGCCAGGGTTGAAGTTACAGCATTCGTGGGTGGAATCGTCGAAAATTATGATTCAAATATAATTGGGAACGGTACAAAAGTCACAGTTGTAGAGGCGGACGAGTTCGATCGCTCGTTTCTCCAATTGCACCCAAACGTCGCATGCATTACATCCATGGATGCTGATCATCTTGACATATACGGCGACAAAGCTTCTATCGAAATCGCTTTTCGCCAATTCGCTGACAAGCTCGAGGACAAGTCCCACTTTTTCGTGGCAGAGGGGCTTCCTCTTGCAGGGGAAACGGTAGCAGTCAACGAAGATGCAGATTTCAAGGCATTCAATATCAATGCCGAAGATGGAGAATACCAATTCGACGTCCAAACTCCTAGCGGTGTTATCTCCAATTTACGATTCGCACTTCCTGGCCGACACAATTTGAGCAATGCACTTATGGCACTAGCGATGGCGAGAACATTCGGGATTCCGGCGGACCAGATACGAAAGGCGCTCGTCTCTTTCAAAGGCATCAAGCGCCGCTTCTCATACCAGATCAGAAGTAATGACTTGGTTTACATAGACGATTACGCCCATCATCCCACAGAAATTGATGCGGTATATCAAGCAGTACGCGAGTTGTATCCGAACAGAAAAGTGCTTGCGATTTTTCAGCCTCATTTGTTCAGTCGGACTAAGGATTTCGCGGATGATTTCACCAGGAGCCTTTCAAGGTTCGATGAAATCTTTCTGCTGGATATTTATCCAGCAAGAGAGCTTCCAATGGAAGGGATTACGTCCGAGTGGCTACTATCTAAGATCGAAAACCCGAATAAGGAGCTAGTGTCAAAACCGGAGCTTGTACAGAAGATTATTGAGAATGTTCCTGATGTTGTGGTGACGATCGGGGCAGGCGATATTGGGGAGATGGTGGCTGACATAAGGACGGCGCTATTGGCATACAATGGCAGGATTTAGAGTGTGCGATTTATAAATTTCCTCGGATATCACACGAGCAGCTGGAACATTAGTATAAATTTAAATGCTGCAATAGAAGTTTGTATTGTCACAACTGACATGGAACCTCTAGTCGCTACCTATTATATTATTTCTCTTCCCACTCGTACTAATTTATATCTACAAGCAACATGATAGACACACCCACTAAGAGACCACATAGGACAATCTAAGTGACCCTCGAAAGCCTAAAATCACTACTATATTCGTGACACCGCTACGTGCTAGGGTAGTCGAGTCTCAGAAATTCTGTTGTGACACAATCGACTGCAACGCACGAAATACCACACTGGTCCTGCTCGGCCCGGTCCGCGACGTACATCTGGATGTACGACTTGCCGCCGAGTTAATGGAGCGGCTTCTATGGAACGAGTCTTAGAACGCAAGAAGAACGTAGCTATCTCTGGCGTATAGATCCCACTACATCTTTATTTTGATTGTAAAAATTTTTTTAAACGTTGTCAGGCAACCAGATCAACAGAAAATCGCAAGTCCAACCATCAACTTCATCCCATCGTCACCTTCTTCCTACCCGATTCATCAAATCAACTTCCTTTCAGCATCAGGAGACGGCTCGCTCGCACCTCTAAGCTTTTAATAATATTCTATCCTTCTCTATCACAAACACCAGCCGGTAACTTTGGCTACGTTACCAGCGTCTTTTGATCTCAGCCAAGTCCAAACTACTACAAGCCACCCGCTCAAGTATTCCGAAGAGGGATAACCGTTTCTCCATACCGCTATCACCAAGGTTCCGATATCAAACTGGAATCAATGGCGTCAGCTAGTCTGGTCGACCTCCCTCAGGAGCTACTAAATATGATCTTTACGCGTGTATGTCCTGGAAAACATCTCAAAATCGTCTAAAATTTGACTAATGTGAATTTAAAATAAGTTCCAAAAGAGGACCTCAAAAGTTTCGCTCTCTGCAGCTCTAGGGCCCGAAATGTCGTCTCTCCTTGTCTCTATGACACCATGTCTTTAAAATGGGGGTGCAAGCCCCCCACAACGAGCCAAGCCACAAACAATATCGAGAATTTTTTTATGTCGTCGGAGGTGACCTTATCCCATGTTCGATCAGTCGTTTACTCTGGACATGAAAGTCACTGGCGTTCGTGCTATGGGTCGACGAAGGAGCACAGGATGATCCAAAATATCGTTATCAGGGCTATCTTTCACAGTTTCACAGAAGGGCAACTGAGATGCGTGAGGTATGTTCTAAGATCCAAAGCAAGCTGATAAGCCTATTGCTTTACCAGAAGTATCGATACTTCTATCTTATCGATTTCCCACTTTCTCTACTCTCCGCAATATAAGTTCTGCTGTTTTTACTAATCATTACTCCTGGGCAAATTACTACGATAGATTTGACCGGGATATCGATATGGAAACCACCGTGGTAACGCTTTCGATGCACCCGAAATTGCAAAGATTATATCTCACAGGCATAGACTTCAGTGAGAGGATCGTACCAGACGACGACAGGCTACCCGAACTTGAGCTCCAGGTCCTATCGTGTGGATCTTGCGACTTAGTTGCAGTCCCCGTTCTTTTCCAAATCTTGCGCAATTCTCCCAAGTTAGAAACCTTGATGATTGGCTTGAAACTTTCTCTACCGATCCACCCGCCACTGATCCCCCTGGATTCGGACGATCTCAATATCCCAGCTTTGCAACCAAAACATAGGCTCCAGTTTCCGCACCTAAAGCACCTTCATATAAGCCGTACACCAAATCCCCTACGGTTCTTAGACGAGCGACGACCAGTACTTCTCGAAGCCCCAGAATTGACCCATCTGAGGTTGGACCACTGCGACCAGCCTATGAAATTTCTGAACGCTATACTTTTCCCAGACACAGGCTCAAATATTCAATCCCTGGAGCTCAATAGCGGTTGGCAGAGCTACGACTGGGGGGACCTCGAAAATATCCTTGGACGACTAAAACCTTTACAAACACTTCTATTGAGGACTACCTGCAAAAAGAAGCACTCATGCGAAGCTATAAATCGTCACCGCCGCACCTTGAAGCGGCTTTGGCTGGATTGCAATGACATTTCCCGGGGTATCGGACCTAGCAGACTTTGCAGCGCGGTGGCCACAGTTCTTGACCCGACGAGGACGCCCAACCCAATGACTTCGGCAAACTGGCCACGCCTTCAAGAGCTCGTTGTCCCACTTTCCACAGGGGTGACCGATTGGCGAAAGGTATACTATTCTGTCTCTCTACGTTTTGTTCTTGATAAATTAATTTCAGATTTGCTAACCATGTATACTCTCGTTTCTACGGAATCTTGGCTCACCGAAGATACCATGCATACACACTCTCAGGGTGTTGAAAATCGAAATTGATTGGCCATATTTCAACGAGGAATGCACGCCTTTTTGGCCGATGATCCAACACGAAAGTGAGCAGTATCTAGGGCGCCTTTGCTTCCAGTCTTTGCTTGAGTTCCGTAGGCCCCCTAGGTTGAAGGTATTGGGGTTTTATTCGAGGTTCCGAGCCCACCCCGACATAGCGCCCACGCCGGATTGTCATCTACACGAGGCCTACTGTTATACCTACTTCAAGCGGCTGGTGGGTGGGGGGATGCAGAGCGTAGCTATGGTCAAACCGATGAATAGGTTGACGCCCGACAGACACAGTCCTTTCTATCTTTCACCTGTTAACCGCCACAAAGAGACATTCTGGGAAGATGTTGACTCGGATGATGAGTAGTGGTCGTTCGATGGGTTGTTCGCATGTCGGCGGCCCTTTTTATTTAATTTCTACAAGGCCGTATTCGTGCAAGTGAGATACTGCAACTTGGGGAATTCATGTTCCTGGAAGAGAGCGTGGAGATTGTACTAGCAGGACTTATTTTATGTGTGTATTACAAGATACTATCAACAACAATGCTAAATATTCTTGAGAATTCTTTATTCCGTGAAGGCTAAAATGACAGGGCTAAAATCTAGGTTGTAAATAATAGCTCCATTTGAGTTGGAAATTCACGGAAACTCCATAGTGGGTATTTCAGAGTCATAGATGCTCTTTGGGATAGCTAAGTGGGTATGCGGATCTTGCAAGCTTGCTTGAGCCTCTAAGTTTGAAAACGCCGTAAAGGAGGTATATACACCCATAGTAACAAAGCTCTAACCGGCTTCCATAACAAGTAACAAAGCTTTAACCGGCTTCCATAACACCCTAGCCATTTATCACATCGCGTAACCAGGTTCTGCAAAATTTACGTAGAGCTTCGGCCCACCATGTTTATCGTGTCACCCAGAGATAACTGGTCTCTCCCAACTAACGTAAATGTAAGCCCTGCAGAGTACCCCTGTTTACAAAAATTTGTGGTGTATAACTGGGAATGGGGATTCGGAAAACTTTTGGTACCCAGGCCTGCTCCTGCACCCTAGGTAAACTTAGAACATTTTAAAAGGCCTCATCAGTCTTCTCCATAGCTGGGTTCTCATCGGAAGACCCCGTAGCTTCTGAGGAAACCTCGGGGGGAAGATTGGTCCTATCGCCGCCCGTGTGGCATACCGTGCCCAGGGCTTAAACACAGGATCGCTATAGAAATTTTTGGGGAAGATTCCCCTCCCGCAGCTACAGAGCGGAGATGCTCCGGTTTCTAACCTCGGAACCGCCCCGTGGCGGAAATACTCGCAGGTTGGCTTGTGCTCCCATGTTCTGCACCTTTCTACCAAGCCGACTGAGAGTTGTCTCCACGCTGCCGCTGCTGGTTTGGATATTGGAATTTTGGTCATGTCTCCTGTTTCCTGTAGGAGGGGTATTGTTTGATCTATGTCGTCGGAGCTTAAAGGGATAATAGCGCTATCGGCGACAATGCTTTGGCCCGAAAGATCGGTACGGATGTCCTTGATGTATACGAATATGCCCTTGCCTTTGTCATTTACTGGGCCATCAAGGAGGAATGCGGAGCTTTGATGGTTTCTGATACCGGCGTGTCCAATCAGCATCCTATATATGGACCCTTTCACATCGGCTAGAGCTTCATCCGCAGCTGACATCTTATCGTTGTTTGTATCGGCATTTTCGAGATGTTTTAGCTCTCTGTCTGTGAAGGACCTACGGAAGGTCTCGTTGATCCACTCGTAATTCACCTCCGGGTGCTTTTTGAGGTCTATTAGAACGGCGGGGGATTTGTCGAGATTGATGCGGTGCATATTCCACGAAGTGATGCTTCGGGTGGAAGCATTCGCGATACCAAGTGGGAATCGAACGTGAGGGGAAGGGTCCTTCTTAGTATGGAGTAGCATATCGGCCTTTGAGATAGAGTTAGTAGACCTTTAAATATTCAACAGCGGAGATTTGAGACGTACCCATATAAAATCCGGATGCCTGGATATGACTTCATGTATACGAGGGTAAGGGTCGTCGCGGAAGACGAGTGAATGGGGATACTCAAGTTCATCTGACTCAGTTTCCAACTGTAGTTCCTGTATTTTTCGATTTGCGACAATGGAGGCGGTTGTGTCCGCGCTGTCCAATAGTTCTCCATCGTCCGAACCATTTTGCCGTTGAGGTAAATCCTCTCGGATTAAAGTCGGCAAAGGATAGTGAGTCGATAGTCGAACAGAAGATGTATCGTTGACGCTTGCTTCGAAAAGTTTTGCAGACCTTCCGATCACTTTCGCCGCTTGCTCGCTAACGGAGCCGGGGAGGAAAGTGAGGGCGACCTTGCAGTTTTCCAATAGCAGGATCCAAGATGGAACCATACAACTGAAAATAACGTCCGATTCCCCTTGCCAGCCGTGCGTATCTTCTATTATCCTAGGAGAACGCATTTGCACGGTCAAATCATCGGATTCGATAAAATCCACAGCATCCAGTCGGCCGATATGACGCCTGAGGGCACCGAAATGTCCTCCTGCTCCTCGCCCGTTGTAGACCAAAATTTCGAAGTGTGGAGTTCCTATATCTTCCCCAGCTTTAATTAATTCTTCGAAACCCGAAACTGGAATGGAGAGCGTAACGCATATTAAGGGCTCGAGACTTTCGATCCTGCGAATGGCTGCTTTTGCGCCTTCCACCGTTTCAAAGCTTTTTGAGAAGTTTCTTGCGAGAGCCCCTAAGGTTAGAATCGAGCGATGCTTTTCCAGTGATGGGGAAGTGTGGACTTTGTAAAGGTGGTTCAACGCTCTCTGCTCCGTACTTAAGTGGCGTGATGGTCTGCCCTGTGGAAAGTTCACGCTGTCCCCTATAGAATCGTAAAGAATCGACATGAGGCCATCCCAATCTACGCTCTCAGAGGTAACCTTTTTAATTCGTTGCAGTAGCAGGGAAAACGTTGCCCGGCTGTAATCTTGGTCTCTCGTAGGGTCGAACATTTTTGCATAGACCGCCGTTAAGAACCGACTCATAGCGTTGATATCGTATTTGAACTTCGGTAAGGATGAGTTCCGTATTTCACCTTTACGGATACCCTCTTCGAGAAACTGCGGTATCCATTTCCAAAAAAGGCGGCTACGGACTGAATGGAGAGTTAGAGCCCCAGTCGCTAACAAATCCCTTTCAGTCACTTGAGACGCTGTATCAAGTCCAGTAACGAAGTCAATGGGTGCGATCCCGAGAAGCGTGAATAGAGAGGCAGGATCAACGCCAAAAGCATTAAACAAAGCCATGTCTCCATCCGCCGGACGAAATATCTGGTTGTTAAAAACTTCGGTGTTCAAGTAGCTGTTCTGATCTCTCCGAAGGACGGGTAATACGGAAAGAAGAAGGTTGAACATTCCGAGATGGTCTGTAAGGTTGGATGTATTTATTATGTTGAAACGGACAGGGTGGTTGAAAATATACCCTTTGGTGACCGCGAGGCCCTTGTTGAGCTCTTCTACTCCGATAGAATCCACGGATGGTTTGGGCGATATTTCGCTCAGGCTGCTGCAGAGTTCCAAAGCGTCGTCGACAAAGAAACAAGCGGTGAACGCGCCAGCGCGATGGGCTGCCTGAAAGGGTCGACACCAGAGCTTGAACTCCTTTTTTACAGCTTGGACGAGAGGAGCTTTATTTGCCATTGTTGCCTCTGGGTGAAATCCCCTCTGAGGTTCGTTTCCGGATGAAAGAGGCACAACCGCAGTTGATAGATGGAACCCATCCGGGGGGTAAGTGGCTTTACTCACACAATTAAGTATCAACATCTTTCTAAGTTAATATCAGCGTGGGCAGTGAGCACACCTACCTGATGAAACTCGAAATCTTGGCTCCTTTCGTGACGAAGAGAATGTAGGATTTGGTGTCAGGCTGGTTCTATATCTTGCGTCTTCGGTGGTACCGGTCTCCCAGTACTGTCTAAAATGTCTCATAAACGGCACAACCATCTTAAACCCCAAAACCGATGCGGGATCTGGGGCGGAAGATGAACCCCGCTTCTCCCATTGGTCCATAACCTCTGCGAGTCGCTTTTTGTAAGAGTTCATTACCCCGATGCTGTAACCTTTATCCGTCAAATCTTCCAACCATGTCCCCCAGATATGCTTCACAGCTACCAGCGTTCGAACGGACCCTATGTTCAAAACTTTCCCATACTTCGAGTTTGCCCAGGAATCCATGTCCTGTGCAAACCCGAGTAGTTGTTTGATATAGCCCTTCAGCGTTTCGGAGGACAACTTGTCAGGGATCAGGAAATCATAGTAGATCATCCATAAATTCGCGGGTTGTTCTCCCCGCATCAGCATTGCAAAGAATAGAATGTTCCGAGCTGTGGTATATTGGAGTTAGCCGGACCAATTAATAACTGCGGAAATAAAATTGAAAGCCTACCGATTATAGCTGCTTCCATATCACAGCACGTAAAATGATAATTTCTCTTCACTAAATCACTATCGTTAACCTAAGATCCCGCATAAAAACGCTACGCAATTGTTGCATATTGTTGGTTGTACGTACCCGCGTCAGGATCCTCATTGGACTCCGTAAACAAGGTAAAAAGTATATTCCGAACATCCCCACAGCCCAAAAGAAGCGCTTCAACATCAATTTCGGGCGGTAAGTTGGCCGCGAGGTTGACCGCTGGGCTGTTACCGACGGGGTAATAATACCTATGGGGGTCGAAGTAAGGTGGAACTAGCATGGTAGCAGCTTATCGGCGACACCACCGACCTACAATGGAGACGAAATTTAGAAGTTAAAAGTGGTCAGGTAGGATGAATAGGCGCATTCAATGCATCTTGGCACGGGAAAGAGCAGGTGGAGGCAGTTCTATGGGTGCGCTACGCTATGCCGGGCGCGGAGTGTCTGAGTAATTCCAAGCCGAGGAGCAAAGTCTGGAAGAAAAATGTTGTTGTTGCAAAAAAATACCACACTCGCCATATTATCGAGCCGCTTGGCGTCCGCCTGCATGCAACTATAAAATGTATAAAATGGTATGAGACTATCATGAATTTCCAATCATGTAAACAGAAATATTCCTCACTCCATAAGTTCCCGGAACTTGCACAAAACTGGGTGTTCCTTGGAAGTACGCCCAAAAAATATTTGAAAAAATCAATTCATGAATATTCCTTCCTCTCCAATATATCAAATTCGATATTCGCAATGCAATATAAGTAGTACCATGCAATATGCTCTTAAACCCCCCTCACCCCCTCCAAGCAAAACCACATTGGTACTATAGTCTATACCTTCCAAGTATAATCCAACCTCAAAACATGACCCGGATGATACCCCGCAAAATGTTCCACCAAATCACTCGCCCCAAGGTTAGTAAACCCCAATACTGGCGAACACGTGCAACAAGCACCTCTATACTTCCCTCCCAAAGTCAACCTATTCACCAAAACCGTCTTGATAACCCTCCACAGCGAACCCGTAGAATAAGCTCTCACATACTCCCAACCCACAAGATAAGTCTCCTTCCCAAAGTACCCATCAAATATCTCCCAAGCATTTATTTCCACCCAATTATCATCCGCCCTATCAGTTTGTCCCTCTGCTGGTGCATCGACTGATGCCGTGACAAATTGTGTGGAATCCGGGGTATACTCGTTCTTTAGAATTCTAGAAAATGTTTCAAGATCTATGATCCCCGTTAATGGGGTTTGTAACTCTTGGATGAATTTGTTGATGACGGCGGTGATGACTTTGTTGTGTATCTTCTGGCGGTACATGAGCATTTCTCTGCGTGCGACTAGAGGACGTATGGTGTCGATTTCCGGGCGGCACATTACTTCTTTCCAGGGGGCGCCGTGGGTACGTTCGACTTCTTTTTTTACGGCTGGGATCCAGTAACAGCGTTTTCGGGTCCAGTAGAACGCGTTGAAGCTTCGTAAGTTTGTGCGGTCGAGGTATGGGATTTTGTCGACGGTAGCTGTGGCTAAATATCCCCCAGTACTAAAGGTTAGCAAACCTCAAGAGTATCTCACAATATATGCGGATGATTTATTATCCAAACTTACGAACAACATTATCATCCATACACAACCCACACACCCACTTCCCAATCTCCTCCGTCCAACCGTCCAACGCCGGTTTAAAACATATCTGACAAACACCCCTTACCTTCCCAGAAATAACTTTGAGAATGTACCTGTGGTAGTCATACCCTGGGTTGAACTTTTTAAACCGGGGATGTTGTTTATTGCCGAAGTCGTACCAGAGGGATCGGGTTCCTAGGAGATGTGAACGGATCGATTTGTTGACCCCGCTTAATCGGATCATTGTACGGGCATCTGGAATGTGTGAGGCGATTTGGAGAAGAATTTCGAGGGGTACGCCGGTGAGGGAGGGGGATTGGGGGATGTAGTGGTCGGGTTCTAGATGGAGGTGTTTGAGGCTGCGGAGGAGGTAGCGACAGTTTGGGTTTGAGGGGGCCATTTCCCTTCCTTATAAGATTTATGGGAAATATTAATAGTGGTTAGAAGGTTTTATGAATTTTGATTTTGAGGGTTTTCTTTTGGGATCTCCTAGGTTGAGAAGATTAGTTTTTTGAAGGAAATGGGTAACCGGTGGGGTTTTTGGTATCTTCGATGGATTATATATGCCTCCCATGGAAGGGTTCGAGGTTCCAACGTGATCAATGCGTATGGGCTTGAATCTACCACCGATATCTCGAATTACCTATAAATTAGTAATGCACAACCATATTAAACATCGTTATCAAAAGATTCCAACCCGCAGCACTGTATCCATCTACGAAAGCCACAATCCTAAATGTGCATATGACGCTCCGTTCCTTTCAAAACGTCATCGATTAGAAAAAAATAACATAACATAAAAAAAAGTGTATACAGTACGTCTAAATATTAAACAACCATCTATCTTAAAACCTTGTCTCGTGAACCAGCCAGCCTACCTGTACTAGCCAACTTAAAACCCAGAATTACAGAAAATCCAGCAATGAATTCGAAATTTACATAATAGAGGTCCAAAATCCCAAAAATAGAATACCCAACCCAACCCAACCAAATAATTACCAGCCCGCCTATTAGTTTACCCACCAATCTACCCAAGTACTAGTTCACCTCACAGCTTATTATATTTCTTAGACAACCTGTTTGGGTGCCACATGACCTGCCTGCCTGCCTGCCTGTATATCCCCTACTAATCCACCAACTTGTGCAATACGTACGTAATAAATGCTAGGTCAGTTGGCATAACATCCGCAAGCCCGTTACCCGGCCCTTTTTGAAATACAGACTTTATTTATTACATAAACCCCACTCTTAACCCCCCCCACCCCACAATTCTTTCTTAAAACAGCTACTATATACCTAGGTATTTACTAATCTCCGTATCATAAACGTGACAGTATTTTTTAACTACGCGATCTTTGAAACAAACCGTACGTCGTAGGAAGCATCATACCGGTACCGTGTAAACGGTGAAGATAATGTATGTATGTATCCACGTAAACTCGATGCTACTAACACCCCGCTATTCCCGTCATAAGATCGTGCAGCACATTATATCGCCGATCTGCATAATATAACACCCGATTATCCGTACATCATAACCATGAAACAATCCCAAAATTCCCCTGATCATAAATCTCACAATAATTCATCTATAAAAACCACCATCCCACATATCAAGTATCTTTCCTCCATCCCATCCAAACCACCATCCTCAAAACACCTTTCAAACCCACCTTCCTCTAACAATATCGCGATATCACACCCACCAAAACCACTGCAATCATGACCCACAAACTCCACAATAACCAGTAAGTCCCCCCCTCCAAGAACCTATCCACTGTAACTTACTAATCCACCTCCCATAATCCACCTCCCAACAACCCCCCAACCACACCACCTAACCCACCCAACCCTTCCAATCACCCTAATCACCACCAAATTCCTCACAACCCACATCCTAAACCACCCGTTACCATGGATAGCCTCCCAACACCTCCTGCTCACTACAAAAAACTCCATCGTCACCCTCAACACCACCGCGGAGGGTATATTAAACCCGAATAAACTACCGGGTGTGTTGAGTAAGGATATTGTAAAGAGGGAGTACACCATACTCCCGGTTATTATATCCTATACACCGTATTTTATACCTGTGGTCGTGGTGGAGGATTTATATACTACTTTGGAAGAACTAGGGTGTTATTTACCTAAGGAGGTGGTGGGGGGTGTTGATGTTGTTTTTGCTGGTGGGGAGGTGGGGAAGCTGGGTGATAATGATGGAAGGGTACCGAATTTTAATTGGATTAGGAGGAGGAGGAAATCTGGAGGGGGGGTGGAGATGGGTATTGTTGTTGAAGTATTTGCGAAGAATATCGGATGGGGATGGGTGAGGGCGGTGTATTGCGGTCCTGGGTCGTCATTTAATGGGTTTTGGAAAAGTGGGAGGATGTTTTGGAGGAGAAAAGGGACGGTTGGGGTTGTGGAGGAGGGGATTGGGATTGCTATGGGGGTTGTGAGGGATGCTAGGGGGAGGTGTGGGTAGGGTTTTGGAACAGGTGTGGGAGCTGGAGGAGGAGGGGGTTTCGGTTGAGTTTTGGGGTATGAAGGAGGAGAGGGAACGGATGATTGAGGGGATGGTTAGGAGGCGGTGTGGGGTGAAAGGGTGGGGGAAAGCTTCATCGGGACGATTTGGGAAGGAGGAGGATGAAGTTCTGAGGGCTTTATACCCGCATTCTTTGGAACATAAACCGCTTGAGTCGGTTCAAAGGGAGATTATGAAGGAGGATGTTTTGAGGGTGTTACCGCCTGGGGGGTTGGATGGGTTTAACGAAGTTAGGAGGAATGAGGGGTTGAAGATTAGTGCGAGGATGGTGAATGTGGAGGATGGGGAGGGGGGTTTGGAGGCTTTGAGGTCGAGTGAGAATAACGGTGGTCGGAAGTTTGGGGATATAAAGGTTGATGAAGGGATGGGGAATGGGAATGTTGGGGGTTATGGTGGAGATGAGGGTGTACCGGGTGTTTACACGGAATCATCGGCGAACCTTGTTGATGCTGAACAGTGGAAGGAGATACTTGATGAGTATTTATCGAGCGGGAAGGACTTGTGGTATCCGTGGGCGCCGGAGGGGTTTGAAGTTGGGAATATCTTTACAGAGGAAGAAGATAAACTAGTGAAAGAAGAGGAGGAGAACAGTTTTATCGACCAGGATTCACTTATGGAGGATATCGACATCGATACGAATGATCCGTGGTACAGATTTCAACAAGAGATGCAAGCCTTTCAAGAGGGGTTTGAAAAATCAGATGGGGTTGGGAACGATGGGTATGAGGATTTGGATGGTTTGGAGGATATCGAGGGGTTTAGACCTCCCGGACTTGATAGGTCTGGAGGCCCATCTCCCGAGAGTAGGGATGGGGTTATTACACCGGTGGGGTATTTAGATGGTGAAGCTGGGGTAAACCCACGGGTTACGAGTGATGCAGAGGAGATGGTATTTGAGATGCCTGAGGAGGATGGTGGGGTTTGTGCGGTTGAGGCACCGGTTGATCATGAGGGTGGTATCCTACGTGGGAGGGGGTATTCACGGATTCCGGTACATGGGGTTATGGAAGTTGGGGTGGATGGGGATGAGTGGAATACATGGAGTTTGGAGGAGTTGGAGACGATTATGGAGATTATGGATGGTGATGACGGTATTGGGGGGTTTGAAATGGATGGGCATGGAACGGATGATGAAGATGAAGGGAGGTTTTTAAAAAGTGATATCTCGGATGGAAGGAAAGGGAATAACAGAGCACGGTCTATATCAAGCCTAAGGAGAAGAATTGAAGACGTGGGAATATCGATCGGTAACGACCATACCGCAGAAGAAGACGAAACGAAAGAACAACCGCAGCAATCGCAACTAAGAAGAAGCTCAAGAAGTCCTGTTAAAAGGGTTACAAGGAGTTCGAAGAGTACTAGTCCGGTGAAAGGAAGGGTTTCTAAGAGTCCGATAAAGAAATCTGGGAAATTGGGAGATCGGAGTGTGGGGTTTAAGGGAGTTGAGAGGGCGGTTACGCGGGGGTATGAGGTTAGGGGGGAGGGGAGGTGATGGGATTTTAGGGGAGGGTTTGGTTGTGTATCGGTCTTGGGACTGTGGGTGGATAGATGGGATTCGCAATGGAGCGGTATAACGGGCGTGTATTGTAGATGATAGATGGGGGGGTGTTAATGGATCGGTTCCCGCGCAAACTTTATAAGGCTGGATATTGAGCACTTATGCAGAGGGAGGAAATGGAAAGAAGGGACCTTTGGCTTCATAATATAAGCTTCATGATATGATATCAAGATCCATTGCTAGACACCAGAGGTTAGATAATCTCGATGTATAAGTTAGAAGAATACCATGGTACCATGGTACCACCGTCGAGCGTACGCATAAGCTCAGTGACCGTATTATCCATCCTATAAAAAGTGTCCCAATCATTATAAAGAGGCTATAGATCACTAGAAATCTTCAAAAACAATATACCATCTTATACATACGATCCTAGACTAGATATAATCGAACCGTGATTTTCCAAATCGGTATATAAAAACACACCAGTACCCATTCTTTTAATATTCTCCTAAAAAGAAAAATTCGCTATGATAATAATAAAAAAAGAGAAGCTATCCTAGATATGCTATAAACAAGAATCGAAGCGAATGATCATATAAATCTCTGAAGTAACCGAATGACTCCGTTCGATGAGTTAAAAGAAAATCGCGGGGGGAATATAATAGAAAGAACCTCGAGCAAAGAAACGTAGTAAAAAAAAGGTGACCAGACATCAAAAAAGACAAATATGCCCAGCAGCACAGCCAAAAAAAAAAAATTGAGATGTTTCAATTCAATCAATTCGTCTCATAAGTAATAGTAGTAAGTATGAGTAGTAGTAGTAGTAATAGTAGTAGTAATAGTAGCGTGGTGCAGCACCACTCAAGGGCCCGATGAATAAAAAAAGCTAATGTTATGATGGTTATCGCTCATGACAGTCGTTTCGCTCTTTTTTGCCTTTGTCTTTCATTACCCGCCCCATATTTTTTCCCTTCCAAATCCTAAATCCAAATCGTTCCCGTTTTTTTCTTTGTTAATCAAAGAGATAAATGCCCAAGAAAACCTAAGGAAGCATGGTATCTTAAAATCTCAAAATCCTTTTCCTTTCTTTTAGAAAAGAAAAACCACTCGACAAAATAACGTCATTCCTCCAAACCCCTCCCGTTTTCATGAAATTCAAGATCAAGCTTCCGGCATGTATCGATTACAAGAAAGTATTTTCATCATGGGGTCCGGTCATAAAGCCCACGGAATTCAAGGATCCAGCAACCAGGTCGGTTGATACTATCGTGCCTCAACCGGTCTCCCCCTGTTGTCCTCCCCAGCTGTCGCAGCCGCGACGCCGGGCAACTTAGCCGTCGGCGTCGGCGGAGTCCCCGTCAAAGTCATCGCCGCATCTCCATCCCGATCCTTCACCACCGCCGGCGAGGCTTTCCCAGACATTGACGGCGACTTATGGTGTAATATTTGGTACTCTTCCTGTTCGGATTTATCCTTCCCGTTTAAAACCTTCCCGGTTTCCAGTTTCCGCTGTTGGATGGCGAATAGTTCGCGGTCGATGGTTGAGGCATTGTTGGGGGCCATACTCATCGGGGAAATCAAGTCGATATCCATCGAATCATTCGATCTCGTGGAGTCCTTGCGATCCCCGCCGGGACGAGATGTGGGCGGTGGGGAACCTAGGCGGTAAGAAGGGTCTAGAAGTTGTTCTGTAGGGTAGCGTTCCAGATCTTTCGATGAGGTTGAGAAATGTGATTGGATGGCTTGCGTGTGCGTGGGCGAGTCCTTGGGTTTTGCCGATGCAGGCTCGGCGGGTTCCTGTGGCTGGAACTCGTCGGGCGAGTTCTCGAAGGGTGTCTCCTTGAACAGGCGGACGTATTCTTCCGGAACGAGGCCAGATTCACCTATCAATGATGTCAATATAAATCTCAAACTCTGCTTTGTTCGATTGAAATGTTCGGTATATACCTGTCCTGGGGTCTTCAGCGACCAGCCAACCCTGACCGTGGCGGTAGCTGACCCAGATCACCTGCCCTTCCACCAGTTCCAATTCATTGTCGTTTTCTCTTCTAAAATCGAACAATGCAACCGCCTTGCCATGCATTTCCTCGTCGGGATCCGCGATACTGAAGTGGTAATCCCTGGAATACCTCGATTCGTCGCCTTCGTACTCTTCATCCTCATACTCTTCGTCTTCTTCCTCGCCATCCTCCCCGTCTTCGTAATATTCCCCCGTCGCAGTGTGGTACGTCCCTCCCGGCTCTCCGATATCCTCCGGTATTTCGATTCCGTTTCCGTACTCTCCGTCCTTCATATGCTCCGTAATCGATGACATCTTGGCGTCTTTGCTTAACGTTCTCCCGGACGGCAATCCTAACGAGGACTTGTGTTTTCTGTGTTTCTGAGTAATGACGACGGGGCTAACCAAATCTTCGTCTTCGAACCAGGGTGGGCCGTCGGCGAACTTGAGCGGCGGCGGGTGGTTCGTGCTGCCCCTCGGATCTCGATTGATAGCGGCCGAATCGCTCATCCTCCTGCCGCCGGGAGAACCAGCTGCGCCGGCACCGGGGTTCCACCATCCTAGGAAGGCGCTGATGCCGTTCGCGCCTGAGAAAAGGCCGGAGTCTCGGGCCGAGCCGGGAGTGGAGCCGATGCTGGGGATGGGCGGTGGACCGTAATGCAGGGGATGGGTGGGAGGGTATGCGAAGTCTCTGACTTTGGTGTAAGGGAGGGATTGGAAGGTCGGCTGGGTCGGGGTGAGTTGGTCCAGCAGACCTGGGTCCTCGCGGATGATGGGTGTCGCAGGCTCGGACCTGGCCTGCCCCTTTATTGTGGCCATTACTTGGTTCGACGGCTTTCTTCTACGGTTCCTCTACGGCGGACCAGAGCTAGCTTCCCGGTGGATTTTGAATGTATTGGGTTTTTAGTGGGGAGAGGGATTGAGACGAATGCGACGGACTTCTTCCGGATTTCGGGTTCACGGATCGATGGAGGATTGTGAGGTCGTACGATGGTCCGTCCGTTCGCCGCCGGGAAGTAGAGTTATTTGTCGGGCTGGAGGTTTCAGGCTCTTCTTGGAGGGAAAAATTGCCAGCGACGGGTGAGAAGCTGGGGTGGTTCGAAAAGAGTCGCTTGCGATTTTTCGTATCAAACGATGAAAACCTGCGCACGAATGAGAACGACGGCGAGAGAGAGAGAGAGAGAAGCGTTAACCAGACGAGATTTTCCGGGGAAGGACGGTTGAAACGGATCCAGCGAAAGGGAAACGGTGGAAAGAATCAGAGAGAAAGGAAGGGAGGAATTTATGCCGTACGGGAACAGAAGATTGCCGGAAATGAGGCCTGTGCTTGAGTTTCTTCAAGGGCGGCCCCAGATGACGAATTCGAACAGACAGAATCCGGCCGGCTATTGGTGAAGGCACCAACAGCGACAATAACAAAAAAGAGAAGAAGAAGAGAAGAAGAAGAAAGTAGCGAAATAAGGTTATTTCAGAAGGAATTCGGCAATGCACAGCAACTTCAGGCCGGTCCGTTGGATCGCTCGGTTCGGTTCGATGGAGGAAGAAGCCAGTTCCTCGCTATTATTATTTTTTCTTTCTTTCGCGAACGGGAGTGTCTTTGCCAGTCGGGAGAAGGTTGGTTTATCTAGGCAGAGCGAAGGATGGCGGAGGAGGGGAGAAGCTTTCAAGGATTCCCTTTCGCGAACTGTGTGAGGTCGGAGAAGAGGCGGTCAGCGGTCAGGGAAAGGGGATGGGAGGTATGTATGGGAGGTAGGTTGCGGATGGTGGTATGGCGGAGGAGGTCAGGAATGGGAGGAAGGAAGAAGAAGAGGAAGAAGAAGAAGAAGCGAAGAAAGGGTATGGAGATGACTCTGGAACCGGACAGGTTGCGAGGGAAGAAGGGCGGGAGAGGGAAGAATAAAGCTGAAGCAGGTGGAGATGGAAGGTGAAGTGAAGATGAAGCGAAGATGAAGTGAAGATGGAGATGAAGATGGAGGAGAGGAAGCGGAGGAGGGCAGTCGGGCGGGCGAGCGAGTGGGAAGGTGGCGGCGGGCGGTGGGGTCGAATCGAACCCGATCAAAAACCCGCATGCGCTTCAATCACTCTCTCGGATTAATTTCGATGTCTTCTTCTTTCCTCTTCATCATCTATCTCCATCTTCATCGTCTTCTTTTCACTATTTTTTTATTTTATTTTTTTTTTTTTTATTTTTTATTTATTATTATTATTATTATTTTTATTTTATTTTTTGTTCAGGGGCGGCACGAACCACGGGCCCTGAGGTGGGTTTAAAATTGCAGGCCCAGCGGCTCGACCGGACTAGTGAACGAATAACAGCGCCGTCCAGGGCGAGCAGAGAGATGCCGGCGGAGGCGCAAGCACGGTGAAGAAAAGGAGGGAAACGGGCTGGATTAGACGCCGGATGGGAGATTTGTCCCTCAATTCCATCCGCCGGGGACCGCTCTCTCTTGTGCATACTTCATATACGGCATTGAGGGTATGGGTGTGTATGTGACATGGGAATTGGAAGGGACGTACATACATATGCAGGCCACTATCGATAGGGTCGGACGGAGTGCGCAATAGCCAACGGTCGTCAATATAAGGTGCGCACGATAAGATAGATTGATTTGAGTCCGTTCGATGTGATTGATTGATTGAGGGAGAGGAAGGAAAGGGCTGGGCTGAGCTGCCAGGCCAGGCCAGGCACGGGCGCTGCATTGACACCGGCTGGACAATAACAGCACCTGAAACGGCCCCTCTATCGATAAACTCAGAATTTTCTGCCCTCTTCTTGCTCACTAACTACTTCCTTATACTGACTTAGTATGCTTCTTACTAACTTACTTCCTACTGACTGCTACAATGTATGGGAGTGAGTCGAGGCATTTCCACCGACGCACGAAAGCGACGGCAGTGATTTCGTCGTCCTGAAACACCGGCCGGCCCGTTCTGGCTTAGCGCCGTATCGCCCGATGCCGTCTATTTATAGCCCAATCTTAATCTTATTCCCGTTCTCTCTTTTAATTTCTAACTCTGTTAGATATCAATACGCAGTATACATTTGTTTACTGTTATTCATTCGACCGTCTACTACTTCCTCAGTAACTAGTGGGTATTATCTACCTAAGTACTTAAAGTATGCAGAGGATTACAGGTGTAGAAGGTGATGGGATATGCAGGCACGCTTCCAACAGCGCCCGTTTGCCATTGGCCGGTTGCTTGCTTACCTAATCAGCCCGGCCCGCTTTGAAAATTCTGTGTCCTTCTGCCCTTCAAAAAACGCATCATCCGGCCATCGCACGGCACTTGACAGCACCTATACCCGACAGGTGCACCTCATCTCATCGCCTCATCCGTAAGTCATCACTTCATCCTCCTTAGCTTTGTTATTTTGTTTTATTTTATTTTTACTATCGAATGATGAACATCTATATTGGAGCTGTCCTAGCCGTTCGCAACGGCCGTGAGGACACGCAATTATTAATTACGCAACTTTGAACACTCTGACTTTTAACCTTATTTTATTTTATTTATATCTCTGTCTGATTCTATTAGATAGAATTGAATAGCGAGCTAATGCTGTGATTGACAGGTTTGAATTCTGGGAGCTGTTTGTGGTCGCGTGCACTGGGAGGATGCTGAACTGGCGGCTGTAGATTCAAGTGCGTGTATACTATCTGATTGATACAAGTGTATCACTTTGAAGCTCTGTCCATATAGCCTGTGACTGTCTCATCATTAATCCTGCTGTAGCCACTGAAAAGTGTTCCCAATGACCGTCCAACTGTCCTATTAATTGACGTTACTAGAGCCCCCAAGCAGCCAACAGGTCACGTGCCCACAATCCACGCGTTTCTCCACGTTATCCCACAAACCTTCTCAAGACCATCTTGAAACACCCACCTCCACTTCATCGCCATCCTCATCACCAGCATAAGTAACTCCTCCAAAAATAAAACCCGATAAAAAAGAATAAGAGGAAACATGAGCAAACGCTTATCCACCAAATCACGAACCCCACCCCCTCCACCCGGCATCCCCGGCCGCCAGGGTCCTCCCGACGACTTTCCCTTGAAATTCTGCACCGTCTGCGCTAATAACCAGAATCGGTGCGTCCAATTCCCTCTCTACCCTTTAAACAGAAGTAATACTAATAAAATACAGATCAATGGAAGCCCACCTCGTCCTCTCCCAAGCCGGATTCCCCGTAATCTCCTTCGGCACCGGCTCAGCCGTCCGCCTGCCCGGTCCCTCGATCGATAAACCAAACATCTACGCCTTCAACGCCACCTCCTACGATGAAATGTACACCGAACTAAAATCGCGAGATATAAGACTCTACTCCGCCAACGGTCTATTAAGCATGCTAGACCGTAACCGGAAAATAAAACGAAGTCCGGAAAGATGGCAGGATTGGAACGTTGGAGTTCCCAGAATCGGTGCCGGACCCGTGGATAAGAGGGGGGAAGGGGAAAAAACATATAGCGACGAGATAGAAAGCGGTATCGTCGACGTGGTCATCACGTGCGAGGAAAGATGTTGGGACGCCGTGGTTGATGATTTGATCGCTAGAGGGTCGCCGTTGAATCGGTTGGTTCATGTGATTAATATCGATATTAAGGATAATCATGAGGAGGCTGCGGTTGGCGGGAAGGGGATTTTGGAGTTGGCTAGGATGTTGACCGCTGCGGCGAAGGAGGAGAGGGATAGGGCGGCGGATGAGGCGAGGGATTTTGATAGGAGTTCGGTTGATGGGAGGGTTCCGGAGATTTTGGCGGAGTGGCAGGAGAGGCATCCTACGTTGCCGGTGTTGTGGACTGCTAGTTATTTTTAGACGATATACGGAGAAGAGGGGGGGTGTACGATATTGAGGGTTGGGGCTCTGGCGTTTTTGTGACTGTGATAGAGTGGGTCTTCTGGATGGACTTGCGTGCTAGGGATTTCTTTGCGAGCTTATAGAATAATAATACAGAACAAATTCATCTTCATATAGAATACTCTCGATTTGGAGTTAGATAGTTCTCGAGTTATAAAGTAAAGTGAAAGTAGATGATGGCACGTTCTACACTCTCACGAATATAACAGAACATTCCGTGTACCATATATGCATAATCTCATGTCATATATTCTTCACATATCCCCACGTATACCACAGTCCCTCATACTCAACTACAAACCCCATACTACAAGATATTCAAAAGTAACAAAAACATACCTCAAATCTCCTGCTACTTACATCAAGTAGCTATCAAGCCATCAAATACCCAAGATCTCCTCAGACCTATTAACACACTCAATAACAAAAATGACCGAAGAATCCGACACCAAACCCCAGGATTCCTCCTCCACCTCCACCACCACTCAAACCCCAGCCATGAGCCCCAAAAACATGGAAATCCTTGCTACAGTTCTGCAGCAAGCTGTCGTTGACGTAGGTCTTCTTCCAAATACTTAAACGATATATCATACTAATCATATATCATATAATAAAGATAACCCAAGTAGACTTCGACATCGTCGCCCAAAAGCTCGGTTACAAAAACGCGGAGACGGCGAAGAAGAGGTTTCAGCAGGTTAAAAAACAGGTTTATGACTCCGCTGTTGGTGATGGGAAGGAAGGGGGGATGGATGGGGGGGATAAGAAGAGTGCTGCTACCGGTGAGAAGAAGAAGAGGGGTAGGAAGGGGAAGGAGGAGGGTGATGGTAATAATGAGAAGAAGGAGAAGGGGAAGGGGAGGAAGAAGGTTAAGGTTGAGAAGGAGGAGGGGAAGGAGGTTAAAGAGGAGAATGTGAAGTTGGAGGGGGATAAGGAGAATGAGGGGGTGGTTGGGGAGGTTTAGATGTTCTTGTGGGGTTTTGACGTTGAAGTGGTGAAGGGCTGGGTTATCGTGAGGATTTGGGTTAAGGATGATATCTATTCTCTATCAGTTGGGTTTCGTTACTTTTTGGGAGTTCGAAGTTGATACGCATAAGAGCTTCTAAGGAAACCAAGTTGTTTTATCGTTTCTAGTTTAGTCACCGAATCAATGAGGTTAAACCACCAGCATAAACAGTCCTCTATTCCGCCGCCGTCAATATCATCTTGAAGATATCCAACTCCATCCCCGCATCCTCAACCCCCGTCTTCCCCACCTTCCCCGTCGTAATACACTCATACCACTCCAACATCTGCTTAGTATACGGATCCTCATAGCTCGTCCTCACAATCCTCTCCTGATACCCACTTTCCCCAACCTTCTCCCTCACAACCATCGTAGTCGGAAGTCCCTTCACATAAGGAGTATCGTATTTAACCGTCACCACTTTGTTCTCCGTGAATATTTCTATTGAGGCATCGAATAAGGGGATGCTGTTGAAGCCTGATTCGTAGGTTACGGCGAAGTTGGGGTAGGAGAAGAGGACGGTCCACATTTGGGGGGTTAGGTGGGCGCCTAGGACTTTGGTTGGCATGCCGATTAGTTCGCGCATGGCGGAGAGGTCGTGGGAGCCTAGGCTGTTTATATTGTAAGATACGTGCTGATATAGGAGATCTTATAAATGAGGGAGCATACCTGCCGAGGTGTCTTAACATCGTCCTACGCTTTTCGGTCACCGGGAGTCCCATGTCGACTGTTAACGCCTGGTATACCATGTCTTCCTCCCGTTTACGCAGCTCCTCGATGTCCTTTTCCGACACACCCTGGAATTTCCGAGGGAAGGTGCCGGACTGCTCGATGAACACGCTGTTCGGGCAGATTATATCTGATTTTATAACATCTCAGCTATCTTTCCGGTATCCTTATACGGTATAAGGGTATATCATGCATACCTCTAACCCTCACATACTTCACCCCCTCAACCCCACCGACCTCCCCAATCGCATCCAAAAACGCCGCCGCATACCTCCTCATATACCCCACAAACACCCTACCCCCATTACTCCCCCTCTCCGCCACCTTCAACTCCTCAATATCCCTCTTACACAGCGCCAAAGGTTTTTCAATAAACACGTGTTTATTATTTTCTAACGCAAGTTTTCCGTGAACGGTGTGGAATTCATCGGAGCTGCAGATGAAGACCGCGTCTACTTCTGGTGAGGAGCAGAGTTCTGATGCGTTTTGGGTTGTTTTTGGGGGATGGGGGCCGGAGACTCGGGAGGCGCAGAAGGAGAGGGAGTGTGGGTTTACGTCGCAGAGGTAGGTTATGTGGAATTTGGAGGAGAGGAGGGTTAGCGTGGGGATGTGGGCTACTTGGGCGATTTCGCCGCAGCCGATGAGGCCGAGGCGGATTATGCGGGGCATTTTATATTTATTTATATATATTAGATTGGGAGGAAGTGAAGTCTAGATGTGGATCTGGATGTTTGAAGCGGTGGTGGTGATTATACGCATGGCTTCCACGGTTTCTATGCATGCATGATCTTAACTTCCCCGCAACGCACAAAATGCGGGCGTTGTAGCGGCAAAAATACCACAGCGGCACGGGCACGGAGTATTCGACGTCTACGGCATCGCGTCGGCATCGGCTATGCTGCCTTGGCCTTGTCAGCAACAAAAAGCCATTATTGAAAAACCTCCGCCTTAACCGGTTGCAGTTTAGTCTTGATTCTCTGAACCGAATTGAAGGCAAACATTCCTAAGCTGGGATTGAAATCACAAAAAGGCAAAAAAAAAAGAAAACCGGAGAATGCGGGTGCTGATGTAGGTATACGTAACAAAGGACCGGGGTTTTGAGAGATGAGGAGTTGGGTCTTGCGACTATTTAATCTATTCTCGGATCCCTTTCCGAGAGAGAGTTTGTGCTACCTTTTGTATTTATTTTCTTCGTACAGCGCGCTTTGGGACTTTTTCTATCGGAGATATATTTTACTTTATACTTGAGGGGTTTTTATACTATTTCGTCGAATCACGTACACGGGAATTCTATACAGCGACCATGCAGCTCAACGAAGGTGGGAAGTACAGGCTTATCAACGTCGAGGGCGGGTCGGTGCTTGACCTCTCCAAGACAGATGATATCTCTATTATAGGGTGGGAGAACAATGACGGTGAAAACCAGAAGGTTCGTATCATACACTACATCCCCTCGTCGTTTGCTCGCCTACCCCTCCCCCGCAACCTATATACTACTATGAACCAGTACTCACCACACCCGGGGTATCTACACAGTGGATCCTAGGCAAAAACAGCAACGGCCAATGGACCTTTCGAAACTCCGAGCGGCCGACTATGTTCCTAGGCGTCACATCGTTCCCTGGTGTTGCCAATAGCGCCAGTCTTCAAGATGGAGCGCGGTTGGCGGGGACGTTGGAGCCCACTGGGTGGGATATTTGGCCGGATGATGAGGAGGCTGTTTATTTTCGGTTCGTAATAGCTTAATAATTGTGTACGACATTTGGGGTTATAGAGGGGGGAGACTAATGGGTTTTTTTTTTTTTTTAATGAACAGGATCTCCCGTCCGAACGGAATGATGCCGGAGTTGAACGTTGATCTTGCGGGCGGGAAGGCGAAGAATGGAACTCACGTGGTGTTGTGGACGAAGAAGCCGTTTCCGAAGGATAAGAATAGTAAGGAGTATAAGAAGTATCAGAAGAATCAGTTGTGGATTTTTCAGTCTGGTATGTTGATTCCTTTTTTTTGTTTGTGGGATTTGAGGTTGCAGTTTTACGAGATAAGTTGCGGTGGTGCTGATGGGATATATTCTGTCTAGTTTGATTGATATGATACGACGTCTCTGATCATGAGCGGAACTCGATATTGGTCGACGATGATCCAAAGCACTTGTATGTCTGGGTAGGACCTTGGGCGGTAGGGAATTATTAGGATTCATTGGTTTTTGTTTGCAAATTTGATGGGGGCGAGCCTAGCCCAGCAACTGGTTTACAAGACAAGCCTGGTCAGATATTTGGATTTAAAAGAGTATTAGCTATGGAGTTTGGGATATCTGGTTGGCATTTTTCGTTGTATGGTAGCCAGCAGGCACGTGAAAAATCAATTTATGGTTGAAAAGACCTCTTTGAATTTATGAGCTACTACTAGATTAAGTATCCAAGTTATTATCAAGCTTTTTCAAGCTGGAGTGTACTACTACGGACTGGGCTAGTAAAATGTACGTATAAGACGACCGCTGACGTATTGCAAACTACTTAGGTAGCTGGCGTAAAGTTGGGGAGTGGGTTGATGTTAATATTCTGTTCGTGGCTGTCTAAATATAGCTTATATTACAAATTTCCAACAGGAAGCGGCTGCGAGGGAAGCTTCTAGACTCGTATTCTATAAGTTTATATAACGGGTTTACATAGTTTACTTGGACATGTGGCGATGTTTGTGATGAACGGCAAGTGAAACGGCGTTGGGGATGTTATATATGTTACGTAGTAGGTATACTGGGTACCCTTATGTAGACGCCTAAGGATTCAGCTCGAGGAATTGAAAAAAAAACGAACCTCCGTTGATATTGAGGATTGGTAGTACTGGTGGTTTGCCAATTATAATGTAGGTATCACACTACTTGTAAGATAAGGCTTGATCTCATTTTATATCTTAGATGAAACTACATTTTTGTATCTATACTTAAACGTCGAAGCTGTAATATTCGGAAGGGTCGTCGTGCAGTGTTAGGGCTTACCTCAGCTCATCTGCTTTGAGATACATCTTCCACTGCAATTAGCGAGAATGTGAGGATATGTAAGTATCTATATATATATGAGATCACTCGGTAATGAAATGTGAGGTGTTAATTAAGTAGTTTAGGCTGCCAGAACAGTCGTTAGGATTCTGTCAGCTGGTACCTTTAGCTAGACCGTTCGAGATGTACACGTGTATCCGAGTAAATGGAAATTAATACCCGATCTCCTACTAGAAAAATCTAAAATGGCCTCAAACGAATCTACGAAGCCAACAATTCAATAGTTGTAGCCCAGCTCAGCTAACGGACAGATATTCAGGCGACAGCCGTGACGTTGGATATCCGTGACGTGGGGCGGTGGCACAAAGGCCCTCAGTTTAAGCTTAATTGAGTCGAGTTGGGCCGAACGCTGCCAATTCTCCAACAGCACACTTTTGACAGCCCACATCCCACGCTTCAGGGTCCCTTGCAGACCTGCGGTGCAACCACCAGGACCAATCTTTTACGTCAACATCGAAAATCGACTTCTTCCATGGCACAGGGAGACGAGTTTGAAGTTTGAAGGGTTCCCTTAACTTAGCTGGAACGTCCGATTTCTTAAAACCGGTACCGGTGGGGTTGACCGACAGTATGTGGTCCGATATGCTATTGGCGACGAAGCACATGATGGACTGATTTCGCAATATGCAGGAACGAAAAAAGATCAAATGTCCCCATGC
The DNA here is from genome assembly GCA_036971245.1 of Arthrobotrys sphaeroides. Taxonomy (NCBI): domain Eukaryota; kingdom Fungi; phylum Ascomycota; class Orbiliomycetes; order Orbiliales; family Orbiliaceae; genus Arthrobotrys; species Arthrobotrys sphaeroides. The sequence continues at coordinate 996,293 of JAJTTW010000007.1, read as the reverse complement.
GAACGGCATGTTGAAACTTTCCGCCTGTGAGACGTATATTGGCCGGCTTTGGTTCCTGGTCCCACCGGCCAAGTTAACCTTCGCTTGACGAGCAATTGAGGCGTTCGACACATGGCGCTTAGGTACTCGTCATTATAAAGGGTCCCAACCGACTGGATCGATATGATATGATATGGGATGTCAAGTGATGCCCAGGCACAGCCGTTTGATTGGACGGACGAAGGGGGGAGGCTGCTTGGCTTGGGTTAAGATGCTGGGTCTCGCTTCAGCACCTGGTTCGGTCAGGGTCCCGGGTGGATTACGAGGCTCCCCCCCCTGGTGATAATCTTAAAATTTGAGGAAGAGGAAAAAAAAAAGATGGAAGGGAAAGTGGAAGGAAGGGAGGAGATGTTCGAGAAGGACCGGCTGGATCGGGATCCCCATGCTTTTGCGTGCGAATGGATGCGCGGTCACATCTCGTCATCCGTGAGCTTGTGAAAAGATGGAGAAGAGTCAGGCATCTGGGGGAAACGGTGAATCCGCAATTGGGTAATAGTGACCAAGTATAGCGGAGGGATATATAAAATCGATCATGCACGATCAGGAGCGGACCGTCCGTCGCAAATCGTGAAGCTTTTGGGAGAGATCTTGGTTTGGGGACATGGGCTTCAAACAGACTTATTTCGGTAAGCTGCCCGTAGGATTGTATCGGAATAGGGGGACCAAGTCTACGCACATTCGGATCCATACATCCTGAGGGGGGGTATTCGATGTCGTCGTCTTCCTTCTATCTTTCATATCCTTCCCACTCGCACTGACCCTTCTTCCCGTCTTTCCTTTTTTTATATTTCATAACTTATACACCGCTTCCTCCTCGACATCTTCCGCTCCTCCATCGAATGTCAGCTCATGTTCATGCGACCGACAGATTCTATGACGCAAGCCGTGCCTTCCGACACCTTCTCGAGCATCTGACGTTTTATCCTGCCTGACACCTCCAACGTTGACGAGCTTAGTCACTTCCACCAACATCCTTTTCGGTCTCGCATTGCATTACATTGCATCGCCCATTGGAGGTTGGAACTAGCAGGCATCTCCTCCAGACAGTCCTACAATCGAACCGGAGGAATTCGAAGGAACGGAGGCCAGATATTCGGCCAGCCAGCCAGCCCCTTTGCTGGAGCCCTCGGTCAGACACTTGCAAGGGCTGCATCGAGCTCACCAACCAATAGACGCCGGCCCTGGCAGAATACCAAGCAGCGGGTTTGCTAGCGGAGGAAAGCCATTGAAGCTGCCCTGCGGTTCTGTTGGAACTTCTGTTTGAGCGTTTTCGAGGAATTTATCGAATTCCCAAACCCGCAAAAATTAAACCACCGTCGGCCTCCATCCAACTTTTCTTTCCTAAACAATGAACAACATCACCGCCTCCTCCCGACCCCCTCTCCTCGACCACCGTCCCCCGCTGTCGCCCATGTCCGTGGCTGGAAGCGACTGGTCTGGCATCAGCACCTACAAATCTCCTACCGACTCCGGGAGTACCATGTCCCGTACTGCTTCCTCCAGCGGTCCAAGCATGGGACGTTCCTCGAACACATCGCCTCCTTCCTCCGTAGCACGATCATCCGACGGAATGAGAATGTACGAAGATTCACCGAACATGCGGCCTCGCATGCGACTGCCTCCTCGACGGGATCAGAAACTCGACGACGAACAGCAGGTCGCTCGCCAACACGCCGCTCTCAGAGCCCTCCTAGAACCCTATCTACAGGTCGACAAGAACTCCAAGGGCAACAAAGCGCGCGACAAGCTTCTCCGACTCACACAGATCCAATTCCAAGAACTTAGCACGGACGTCTACGATGAGCTGCAGCGACGTCAAGGTGCCGGCGATAGACTCTCCAGCGCCTCCAACGTCACGAAAACAGGACCTACCGATCTCCCCGAAGGCGTGACTCCCTACCTCCTGCCGAAGCCCGAATATCATCCTAAGAGGAACCAGGCCCGGCAGAAGCTCAGCACTTTGCCACCCGTCAGATTTCGGGATCTAGCCACAGATGTCTTTTACGAGCTGGAGAGGAGGTTTCCACATGTCACGGGTAGCAGCATCGATCGGCCGGCAAGCCCCCCCAGCAACCTTCGCGACAATTCTCCGAGTAACCAGGACAGACGCCCGAAACCCGCCCCGTTAAACCCTACCGCTCAGAACGATGCCCAGCGTCCTGGCGCCGGGCCCTATGGATTACAGCCAAAGACACCCGGCCTTGGCCCAGGATCGGGACCTGGAGGAGGAGCATCAGGAGCACTGCCCGGCGCCAATGCTAATTCGCTAGGCCGACCTCTACCGAAAAACCTACCACCACCACAGAATGGCCCCGATAAACCCGTCTCCGACGAGGATTACGATGATATGCCGGACGATGAAGAAGGTGTTTTTGGTTTGGAGGACCGCTACCGTCGGTCCGCAGGCGCCAACAAGAGGGCAGTCAACGGCCGAGAGAGCTTGGCTAGTAACGCTAGCTCGACTCGCGAACCGCTGTCTAATCAGGTAATTGAGTCGCCGTCATGGGCATTTTATATAATATACTAACGGGAACGCTGGGGATCAATAGGCCGACAAGAAATTGATTGCCGATTATCAATCACAAGTATCCTCCCTACAAAAGAAACTCGACCAACTCGAATACCAGTCAAGAGAGAAAGACCGTGAGATCAGCAGATTGAGGGATGCGGAGCAGATGTGGAAGGACGACGAAGAAGAGCTCCGGTCCGTACAAAGCCAGCTGAAGGTTTTACAAGGACATAATGAGCATGTATGCCGTCCCCCCACCTATTACAAGAAACGCTGGAGCGGTATTGACTAGAAAGCAGGCCCTGGAAAACAAAACCCGAGAACTGTCCGATCTCAAGAATTCGCTAGAGAACAAGCTAGCTAACGCCCAGAATCTCAACTCCTCGCTGCAAAGCGAACTCGCCCGATTAAGATCCGAAAACCGCGCCTTGGAAGACTGGCAGAATTCGCACGAATGCAGGGGTGCAGTAAACGGAAACTTTGGCGGAGGCGGTGACCCGGATCTTCAACGTAAATATAATCAACTTCTCGAAACCAACGAACACCTTCAATCCGAATTGCTGCAGCAGCAGGAAACGACTGAGGAGGTTCGGAAACAAGCGATGGGTTTCTTGGAGGAGATGAAGGCGCTGTCGGCCAACAGCGACGTTACGCACTCACACGACCAATTAACTGCCGAAATTGCGAATCTGAGGGATGAGGTTAAAGATTGGAAGGCCCGATATACGAAGACCAAGACTCAACTACGGAACCTAAGGGCTGCTTCAATTGGATTGCAATATGCTATGGAGAGTAATATCAACAAGGCTACGGTACATTCAGATCCGAATGGGCTTATCAAAGATATTTACATCACAAAATGCCAACTCACAGTCGACGAAATCCTTCGAATGGCCCGTATCGACCCCAAGGGATCCTTGGTACACATGAAGAACGTTGCAAACATTGTCAGGGCGATAACCAGAAGCGTTGATGCCAACAATCCATCCGATGACGTCTTGAAAATGTCGATGAGGGTCGAAGCTACTGGTCAGAACTTGATTACCGCTATTCGCAACCACGCATCCGCCGATGGCCTCTCGCCTGTATCACTCGTCGACGCCGCCACCTCCCACCTAACATCTGCCATCGTTGACCTGGCTAAGAGAGTCAAGGTCCGACCCACACCTACTGAAGAACTAGAAGATTATGATATGGTGGACGGAGCGGCGGACGAGGCCGACGGAGAGCTGCTAAGTGTGCCGCTGAAGCCGAGCAAGTCGACACCGGTGATGAATGGGATGAATGGGAATAGTCCGGCGCGTACTAGTATGGAGTCGGTCTATAGCACCTCTTCATTCTCGTCGCGGTATTCGAACCAGCGAGGTTCAGCACGGAATCAGAGTGGAACCTGGGCTACCAAGCGAGATGGCAAGTTCTCGGCGATGAACCCATTGGGCATTGGCAATTTGCCGACGTTTGATGTTCAGGAGGAGCGGAGTGAGGTTGAGGTGTTGAAGGTATGCAGTCCCTTCTTTTTCGTCAATACAGACATCTTGCTAACTAACGGTCTTATAGAACTTCCTAATCAGCCAAACCAACGGAGTAATAGAGAGCATCCAACGACTCCTCCAAGAAATCCGCTCGGAGAACAGCCACTTGCGCACCTTGCGACCTCTCATGGACGACGTCATCCTGTTTGTAGGTAAGGTCATACAATCAACGGAGAACGCCATGGATTCCGCAAAATCGAACAAGTTGCGAGATAGAATCGAAAGGATTGTCAAGAGTCTGGATGAATCAATGCACCAGATGCTTGCCATGAAGATCGAGGATATTGAGAACGAAGGCAAGGCCTCGAAGGATTTCAATGCGAGGTTGGCCGGGCATTGTTTTGCCATGGCGAGAGAGACAAAGGTTTGTGCCCTGGCTGTACCCATACTTCGTATGCTTGGTGCTAACTGTAGGACTAGGAACTTGTGCGTGTCGTTGAGGAAATCGACAACGAAACACGATAAGACTTGTTTTTGTTTCGTTTTTCTTCTTTTAAATCATTTCTTTCATCGTCTTCATTTCATAATTTTTTCTCTTTTATGGGTGGTGTCGTTATATTTCCATGTGGGCATGGTATCTTTTTTCTCCCTCTTCCCTTTTAATGGTAATGATCAGTTTCACGATGAAGCAGAGCACACTTTAACGTAGTTGTATGATTTTCTTGGTTTTTATTTTCTTTTTGGTTCAAACGCGACGCATACCCCTCTTCCATTGCTTACTTTCTCCATTGCTACTTCTTCCGAGATTTCTTCTTTAACATTGGAACTTTTGGTGCCCTTTGGACTTCACAGCCTTTGCTTCTTCCTTGCCTTGATCCCCTTTTTCTACTTTACTTCCATCCCCGTGCTACTTAGCGGCTTCTTGGTTTTCCACTTTATTTTTTGGTGTACATTCATACTTCTTTTATTCATACACACGCTTTTTAGCAGCATTGTATTCATACGAGCACGTTCATATGCATATGGGCAGTTGTAGTTGGCGATGCGATGGCCATGGGCTGAGTCGAAACCTTCGTTTGCATAGGTGTATTATATATCCCTATATACGTTGTTGAGCGGGATTATTCTAGCAATTTTGGTTAGGCCTGATCAGTTGAGAGGTTGTAAACGTATTTGGTAATGTTGTGTAGATGTAGTGGATATGCTATCCGGACTTTGCGGGATGAATATTTCGTGAGAGTAGCGGCGGTTGAAATTACGATATTAGATGCGATTCCTGCGTGCTCAGATGATATGAAAGATTCATTAATTCGATAGCGCTCTTTGTTCTAGATTAATAGAACGGTGCAATAATCGCGATACAATATAGACTGAAAGCCAAATTTAAGGCTCAGAAATCCAAACAGCTTTATGATATAAAATGAAAAAACTCCGTATCCCACCCCCCCGTCAACCCCTTCGAAAACAGCGTACCTCCCCAAGATATTCATAAAATACTCGGTTCTAACTACCTCCCAAACCTCGCCTTTTCAAAAGGTCTCAAAGCAACATACGTCACCGCCGCAAACCCAAACGCCAATTCAAAGCCCACATCGCCTCCGAACTCTCCTCCGCAGAGCTTAGCTATCGGTCCCGTCCAATATACCTGCGCCATACCTAACACGGCTCCTCCGATACCAGCGCAGAAAGCTATGGCGGCTGCGATACCGACTGGTAGTTTATCAGGTTGATCGTAGTGAGATGCATCGTAGCCCTTGAATCCTCGTCGGAAGATGAAGTGTTCGGTTAAGGAGATACCTTCGTAGATTCCCAACCAGTAGGCGATGAGTAACATGAAGTTTTCGAGTACGGTTTCAAAGTGTGTGGCTCCTGGGATTGCGATGGCGATGTAACAGCACGTTGCGATGAAGGTCCAGATGAATCGGGGTACCATTTGTAGTTTTGTCGATAAAACTTGGACGGATAGACCGATGGAGTAGATGTTGGGACAGTTGTTGCCGATGATTGAGAGGGCTAGGATTACTAAACAGAAGTTTCCGAAGGTGCCCAGGGAGTTTGTGACTAGTACTGCGCCGAATAGACCGCCGATTTTTCCCGTTTCGTAGCCTTGTTTGTAGATGTCTGAGGAGTAGGTGCCCATGTACACCGCCGCGCCGAGGATTTCGGTGAACAGTAAGGGGAAGATGAGACCGGCCCAGGTGTAGAAGAATACTAAGTACTTGTTGGCGGATTTGGGTTGGTAAACGGTATAGTCCGCCGCGTAGGAGCACCATCCGGTTCCGAACCCGTATATCGCGCCTCCGAAGCTTAAGACCGATCCTGCGGTGGCTTTTCCGCTTCCGTCGGGGACGGCGGTGAACACCCCGCTTCTGGCGTATTGTATGACAGTGATGAGGAAGACGATGAAGCAGGGGATCCAGGAGTAGAATTCGTAGTAGTGAACGATTTTGTATCCGAAGCAGGTGATGATGAAGGTGCAGAATGCGATGACTAGGATACCGGCCCACTCTGGAACTGAGTGGTTTACCGTGTGGATTAATTGCGCGCCGACGATGACGTTCACGGAGGACCAGCCTATGCATGCCAAACAGTTTAGGAAGGCGATGAAGCGGACGAAGTGCGGGCCGAAGAAGAAGCGGCTGAGGATCATTTGTCGGAGGCCGAATTCTGGGCCGAAAGTGGAGAAGAAGCAGACGGGGGTGATGGAGAGGAGGTTGAAGAATAGGATTGTGAGCCAGGAGGAACGCCAGCCGAGGCCGAAGATGTGGGGGCCTAGGACTCCGATGGCGAAGGAGGAGACTACGAGGTTTGCGGCGAGCCACATGGTGCCGGCTTTGTAGAGCTTTGTATCGGTTTTCTCGGATTCAGGGACCTATTGTGGTTTTCCAATGTTAGCATACTGGTCCTCCTTGAACATTGATATTGTCACATACCCGTTCTATACCCCTCTGTTCGATGCTCCATCTTCCAGCGAACCGCTGTAGTCTCGCATATAGCGAGTCTCCAACCTCAAACGTTTCGGCGGCGACAGCGTGTGAATCATCTTCGGAGACTCCGGTAACCGACCTCTGTTTCTCGTGGTCGACTTTCTCGACGTCGTTGTCGAACGACATTTTGTCTACCCGTTCGTTGCGTTGATAACGTTGTAATTTGACACCGGCCAATCAGAGAAGACGAATTTCTCGAATGGTTTCTGCTTCCGGATTTCGATTGTGTAACGGATATTCAAACCCCGGTGTAGCTGGAATGCAAACTGAAGTGGTTATAAAGAGCCCTGGAAGCTCATGAGGTTTGTATTCAATTGAAGTCGAAGAATGTTGAAGGCTACCCTGAGGGGGTAGTTTGTTCCTTCTTTTTAATCGAAATCGAAATTTCCTTCTCGTTCCTTTTAAGCTTCCACTTGTGTCTTACCGAGTTACCTTTTGGTGCACTGGTGGAAAAATGGAGCGTCTCTGGCGAATAAACGTTGTCTTCCCAAATAGTATAATAGAATGTAGAAAAGTTTAAAAAGTATAACCAGCTTTTGGGCCCGTTATGCGAATGGAAGGTTGACTGATGTCTTGGAAAACCTTTAATTGGGCAAAGGCGACCTTTAGATCTATTTATCCTAGGAGATAGGTAAGATAGACCTCTTGGGATGGGCGGTAGTGAGGTAATACGCCTGGGAGGCCTGAGTACCAGAAGAGAAACTGGCCGTTTGGGAAGGGGTGAGACTGGCGTATTTAAGGTCTTTGGAGGTTTGACCCTGGCAGTGTGAATACCGTGAATGCCTTGCTGCATAAGTGCTCAGCGAAGTTTTAAACTTTGTTTCTGATACCGGGTTCCGGTATCATATCGGCCTGTAATCAGATGGCCAATGCTACATAGCTGGATCTTTAACGAAAAAACTTTACTTTCGCGGGGTTCCGTTCAATTGATGGAACCTGATAATCGCGAGACATATGGGCGGCGATAGTGTACATGCACCAGCGGGGCGCAATGTGGGAAATCCAATGATATGGTATTGAGAGGGGGCGTCCAATCATTCTTCGCACCCTTTCGTGAAATCATGCATCCACCGGCATGCCAAAGAATGCTTATCCACTGATAAGCATCGGCTGCATCCCCCCTCTCCCAATTTTTCATTTTTCTCGAATCTTGGACATTTCTTGGAGGCGAAAGGAAAAAAACGTGGGTGGATTACACTAGGGGTTCTGGCTAGCACGGAACAGGATGTCGGCCATCTCCTAGCTACATCATTTTGGCGGGTGTATACTTATAAATGACGGGTTAGATGGTCGCTAGTCCGTGGAGAAGATGTACAGATGTCATATGCAGGTCGTACCGAAACGTTGCGCGCATTGGGCTCTTTGATCCATGTTGTCTCTTGGGAATCGCCCGTATCCGAGCATGCATATACACTGTGCAGGTGGTAGAAGAAGAGCGGAAATTCGTTTGAAAAGAAGCAATGTTCGTCGCAGAAGACCCCGAAGAAGATCATTTTCCATGTTAGTTACTTTTGATATTCTTCTTTTTTGTTCGGGAAAGCTGGGACATGGGCTAAGACGTGGCTTGAAGCTTAGCGTGGTGGGTACTTCCTTTCTTTTTTTCAGAGTGGTGTCGGCCGACTCCACAGATAAGGGAAACCTTTTGGTTCAATTCATAATTGATTTGCAATTGCGGCGGTTGCGATAAGAGGGGGAAAAAAAAATATTGCGACGCGATGCAAGCCTCATGTGTGTAAAGAATCAGCTGGTTCAGCCTTCGGATTTCCTTGAGGCTTCTTAACTTGCCATTTGGTGGTTATGAACCTGCAAAGTTATGCTTCAATATCGTGGTACCCAGCTGTGGGATAACATATGAGCTGTTGCAATTGTTGACGGAGGTGTCTCTCAGCCTCTCCCGATTGCGCAAAAACCTAGCTCTCCCTTAGCGCCCAAACGTACCACAGCAGCTCCAGTTTCACCCACGGTAGAACCTTCTTTCGAGGAGTTAACAATACAGCACAATTGCAAAATACCTGTGGTAACATTCTACAACGCAGAATTTGCTATATTCGGGTGTCAACGAATGCATGTTCTCAACCGGTCACACACGAAAAGCAAAGACCTTTGCAGTCCAAGGAATGCGCGTTCTTCCCCAGCTTCTATGAATCAGGTTCTATGCTTCCAGCCATATGGAACGGATGCACAAGCTAAATTTGATGTTTCACATTTTTTGAACGCCTGATTCATATGATCAAACCGGTTTACTCGGGCGTTGAGTTATGCAAGTACCCCCACACAGGAGGATAGTTATCAGCCCCCGTCCAGTCCTTGACATAAAGACTATGTCGGGCTCACCGAGCACTCCTTAGGTTACCGGTGGCAAAATATATTAACGATCAGACTATATTTCCCATATATATAGAATAATCAAATACTATCCACACCATGTTGCAGGTTGTCAAGGGCCACTATCCGTAGAATACTTTTAAAAAGATTCCCGATATCCCGTCCGTTCAGAATATGTGACGCACCAGTCAATAAACTTCCCCTTGCGGGAGCAGTCCCTTGGCAAGGATACCGACATCTGTATTTAGAACTATTTTGGGAATACAGAATACATTCCTCATAGAACTCGTCCCTGCGTCTAGTATCAGATGTTTTGGCCAAGGAAACCTTGTGATATGTCCCTCATAGTTTCGCTAATTCGCCGAGGCTACTACTCTAGTCAGGGTTTTAAAGTTGAAGGTGAATAATCCATAAATCAAGAACGTATATACTACTGCTTGCTATATCTAGACGATAAAATCTACACCGTTGATACGACGGGTTTACCCTCCGCACAATATGCTCGCCGAATATTTTCATGCACGCAGAACTCTCCTACTCTATTCTTTCAATATAACCAGGTAATGGAATCTCGGAAATAAAATCTAGAAGCCGCACCCGAGTCACAAAAGAAAGGAACAGAATGAAAAAGGAAAAAAACTGAAAATGCAGCCTAAGCTTTTTATGCACCTGCATGTTATATTTCCCCGTCATTAATGCTCGCCTAAAAGTGCCAATGCTGATGCAGATCGATTGGTGCCTTTCCTTTTGGGAGGGCCTGCAGTGACCGGAACCGCCCGCTGCACAAGCAACACTTGCCAGCTGTAGAAGCCTGCTAATCTATCTTGGTATTTCCGCAATGTTATCGGCGATTATTTCTCAGCTACCTATAACGAGAATCTATACTTCGGATAATTAGCATTCGGTGGCTAGGATTAAAGATATTGATCTAGATCTGATATATATGGTTTCAGATACGTTTCCGCGATTCGCCTATCGTTCGGGACCGTGAGAGATCGTGAAGATTCGCATTGTAACTTATAACTGCAGTGGCTAAGGCTCGACGAATTGCATCAACAGGGAATAATAAAAGAAACCCGAAAAAAAAAAAGAAGAAGAAGAAAAACAGATGAGTGCCCTCATGATCAGGGTATCGGATCAGCATACTGCTCTTGCCGTTCCGTCCGGAACGGCTCGGTTGGGCCCGATCGGGCTATGGCTTTTCTTTTCCTGGTAACCGGTAACCATGATACCGACTTCATAGATCTCGAGATGACTTCGAGCCCCGGGGTCGAAAGATGCCAAATAATTGAAGATGTTCGTGATCTCATGTTACAGTCCGGGTATACCAATACTAGTACGCGATTTGTCTCTAAGTGGGCAGCTAGTGGCTAGAATTGCTTGCGCCCGAGACATTGCCGTTCAGCTGATGTCAAGTCTACTTCAAAATTTGTAAACTGTCACAGTGCGTGCCCTATCATATTTAACGCTTACGCTAATTCGTATACGCTTACGTGTCTTGAATTCAACGGTGAAGTCCATTCCTTGATATCTAATACAGGATTATCGCACACATGTTTCCGCTAAACTAATGGTACAACCAATTTTTAAAATTATACTAACCCAGAAAACCCAGGATAGCACCAGTATAGTGAAGTGCATCAATATCACTACGAAAAAACCAACCGGAAAAGCTTTTTGAGATGTTCGAAAATTCCCACTCCCCGATGTCGAGTGTAGCTATAAATCGCTCCCTTTCGATAGAAAAACGCCATTTCCACCCTCCAAACATGCGGTAAAAGGAAGAAAGCCTTTATCTTTTCCAGGCCATGATCTCTTGTATATCCGTCTATCCCGTTCCAATATATGTCCCTCCAAACTGACTGGTAAATAGATCTTAACCGCATGGCCTTGGGAACCTCCTCGATCCAGGTGGCTTGGGCATAATGCCTCTCGCAACCAACTTCGAATAACTCCAGTCGTCGCTTCTGGTGTTCGCTTCTGTCTTCCAAGTCCAGAAGATCCACCCATTAGTCGTCTCGTAACTGTCCAACTGGGCTTCCACAAAGCGTCGCAGATCGTCCTTCTGGCCCTGGTTCATTCTATCCGCGTTACCCTTGTCGGCGCACGTTCCGAACCGTCTGGAACTCTGGAATGTTCCGTCGTATCTGGCTCCGCGACCGAATCCGTTCAACCACAGGGCACAGTCCGTCATGGCGGCGCTCCACTCTCCGACGACGACGTATTTGTTGCTTCCCTTGAACTCCCAACGCGCACTGCAGGCGGCGTCAAAATGTTGCCAATAGCTCCTGGATACTTCGCCCTCTGAGAAGACCTGATACCGATGCTTATCGATCAATGCTTTGTTTCCTGGCGCCAAGAGGCCATTCCATTTGCTCAATGGCAAGAAAGCATCGCTGTAAGCAACCCAAGTCGGTCCGGCTCTTCTAACGATCGCCCACCCGTCGTATGTGAACTGCCTCAGCTTGTTCCAATCCAGCCTCGGTCCCATTGGCTCGTTCAAAACTTCGATGAGAACGACAGTGTCCCGGTATTCCACCCTGCTGTACTTGCTCGCCACCTTCTGAATAACGTCCAACATCTGTTTCGTCGTATCCCCTTGCAAAAACCCGATCCTGTCTCTTAGACCGGAATTATCGAACCCATTCTGACTCCCCGGAGCGCCGTGGAGATCGATCCAAACTTTCAAACCAGCGGCCCTAGCCCAACCGATCGCTCGGTCGAGGTATGCGACTTGTCCCTGGACATATGGGTCTCCGGGGTTTAATGTGAACGCCCAGTATCCGATGGGGATACGCACGGTGTTTAAACCGTACGACTTAATAAGGTTGAAGTCGTTCTGCGTGATCCAGGTGTCCCAATGGCGCTTGAGAGTCGACTGACAAGTAGATCTTCCGAGGACTCGGCAGAGGTTGTATTCGTCGACTGGGCCGGCGGAGGGGTTGGCGTTCCAGCGGCTCCAGAGGGATGGGGTGATCCAGGGTTCGAGGACGAGCCAGCCACCTATATATATGCGAGTATTTTAGGTTAGTTTCATGCGTTTTAAAACCGTCGGTATAGTTGGCGCAATTATTTATGCAATTGAATAATTTCAAGGGATTATGCGTACCGATATTCACGCCGCGGACTTTGTTTGATCCGAAACTGAACCCAACGTTTTGTCGAATTTGGAGAATAGGCTCCGGCCTGGCGGCTACGGAAGCCGCAAGCAAAGCGCTCACTATCACCGATAACTTCATATTGTTGGAAAGCGAAAGAGAGGAAAAGAAAGTGAAGAAGAAAGAGAGGTGAAGTTTAAACAACTTTCAGATCCTCTTTCTCCGTTAAGTCTCTCTATGACTCCTTAAAAAAGATGTTTGAGGAAAGTGGTTTTTGAATTTATTGGATCGTCGGTTGATGAAGTAGGGATCTGTCGACACAAAGAACCCTCCAAAAGGATAAGCTACAGCATCGATAGCCTCGCGGATCGCAAAGCTTAAGGACACCGAACGGGAAGCTTAGAGCTTATAAAACGTCGAAAGCTTTATAGCAGCCTTGATCAGATAAAAAAGAATCAAAAAATAAAAAGGCGCAGCGGCTGCATTCTTATACAAATGTGCCACGTCCAAGCACGGAATGGAAAATCCGATTGCTACCACAAAGGCATGGGAAATGCAATGCGACCTCGAATAAACCCGCCCCTCACGGGCTTGTGAAAGAAAAGAAAAAGGCCCCGACCCAAGGCTGGCCAAAAAGAACCCTGGGCGACGGAACGCTACCCTGGTGGAGCTTCATTGCTTGGCTGATGTCTGGACTGACGATGTGTGTGAAAAACGAGGGCCCTGTTGACAGCTGATCCCGCGAATGGGGAGGTGGGTTCTGTTGGCGAAAGTATATGCTGTGATCGAACCAAAAATCCCGCCGGCCCATTCTTTTTCTGGAGCTCCATTGGCTTTCTATTCCGCTCACGACCTTGGAATATGCAAGCTGAACCTGAGCGGCATTACGGACGTTGGTTTCTCTAACAACTGCTATGTTGCCATCATTTCGCAACATATTTGAATCCTTTCTACAATGTTGTTTCAAGACGTTGGAAACTGCTACAAACGGTCGCTCGTCCACGGGGTATACGGTTCCAATGTGAAGAACCCCTTTCAATGCTCTTGTTGGAACTAAGCTCCGAAAGAAAAACAGGCGACCAGAAACCTACCGTCCGCCGTCGATCCCATCCAGACCTGTACTGTGGGGGCAAAAAACAGGGCCGGCGCACGCTGTAATGCAAGGGTTCGGCCGTTCGGCAAGATAGCTTCATGCGCTACAACGCTGGTGGCAGCTCCGATGGTCTTGGGGTCCGCCGTACGACACACATATAAGGATCTTGGCTTGGAAGGTGGATTAGTGATAACAATTTTTAGCTTCATTTTTCATGTTGTCTTGGTTGGTGATTAGTTGGTGACCCTCGGAGTGGAGACTCTTTCACTTCGTTTCCCTTTTTTTAGGTTTTACTTTACGAGGGAACATGATACCCGGAATGGATACACCGTCCGGCGCCAGGAGCTCAATTGATTAACGTTGGCGATCTCGAATGTTAGGCGTGGGAGTTAATTTGCATGATTGTAGCCTGCTTTCTGAGTTTTTTCTGGCCACATGAGTCGTCGTGCTCGACTGCACATGGTTGGGTAGCCAATCGCGATAGGCAGATGCTTAATTAATCACTGAGGAGAATAGCCGAAGTGGAAAACCCTGGAATTCTGGGGATCTCTAGTTTCCTCTCCACGAATACGTTTTTAGAAGGTGATGATATCAACAGCAAGGGATACTTTCTTGGAGTCGGGACTTTGAGAGTTGAGGGTTTAATCAGAGAAGTGAGGGCAGGCGATATTATATCAGATATCGGATATCAGATCATGATGCTGTGACCCTTGCTTGCCGTGTTTTTGGTGTAACCTTAGCTTGTGTTGGCCGATCTTCTCGTCACCGGACATCTTTGTGTCACTCGAACGTAAATGCTCTGCTGACTGTCGGGGATGGGCCCTGTCTGCTATAGCGCTACAGGCATTCAATGTATCTATGGCAGTGTCGACAGGAACTTTAAGTCCCAAACTGACGATTCGCGGTGCGTTGGAGAAACTAGCACCAACCGTCAAACGGCCAAGCGTCCAATCGGTCCGCCCAGAGTCTCAGCGACGAAATACCACACAGGTCAGAAATATAATTTTGAAAATCGATATAGGCGCATAGGGAAATTTGACGGTATCGTTACTGGAGCCGTTAGATTATGGGTAACTATAGTTAAACAATTGTTAAACAATTGGTTGTCAAATACATTATAAATATTACTATTGATATACACATATCGTCCAATCCTGAAGCATTAAAACCGAAGATTCCATCTACCTATACCTCCTCCACTCCTTCCCTCCCAGTAAATACAAATATACTCAAGTATGAAGTGTATATACACAATGATTTAGTATGTATATTAACTCAGAGAAGCCCGCTTAAAACAAAGCAGCAACCAAAGCGAAAATTCCAAGTCCCAGAACCTCCTTCCCAGGCACCAACCCAGGCGCCGCAGCACCCGATGAGGTCGAACTTCCACCACCCGAAGACGTAGTCGTAGGCTCACTGACAACTCGTGAGCTACCCCCAACCGATCGGCTGCTAACAACTCCAGCTGAACTAGAACCACCCATCGAAGCCACGGATGATGTACCGCCAGTAGTATCGTCGGCGGAAGTCGAGACGCCTGATACCGATGGCGCAGTGGTCGTTCCCGCGGGTCCAGTGGTGGCTACAGAGGTACCAACACTAGTGCCAGCGGCGGTGGTAGGACCAGACCTAGAAATCGAACCACCACCGGGGCCTGCGGCATCGCAGAACGATGCAAGGCCGATTGCGTACTGCTCGGCGTTTGCACCGCATCCCTCTGTTAGACAGGAGAGTAAGGTGTCAGAGAATTTGCGGCCTTCGGCGCCGGTGCAAAGGCAGGTTAGGATTTCGGGGCTCTGGGTGCACGTGGTCGCCCCGACGGCTCTGGGGACGCAGGTTTGGACGCATTCTGGGAACTGGGTGAGGTCTGGTATATTTTGGGCGGCGACGAGGATGGGGAGAATGGCGACGGCCGCGGTGGAGAGGATTGATGGACGCATTGTTCTTTGTGGGGGGTTTAATTATTCTAATTAAGTATATGAATACGGTCGATCGATACAGCGGTAAGAAGTTCGTGATATACACTCAACCAAAAGACTTTTCAATCAAGAAAGAACCAAGAAACCATTCACCCAAGGAAACCCATTGGCCTTATTTATCTTCTCCCTCCTCTCCCAAAAACCAAATTCTCAGCCGCCCCCTGAGTGTCTTTTCTGTGCAAAAAAGAACCAATTGCAGGCGATGGGCGCTGTCCCAAATTTCCCTAAGCAGCTGAACTGGAGTTCTCCGCATAGCGGATACGCGAGAAAAGGGTCCATGAACCCATCTTCCCTTTCCAACAAACAGCAGCCTTGCTTTATAATCCACTACATTCAGGAATCTCCAATTGGTCCTTACTTCGGAAATGCATACCACAAACCGGGGCCCCAATATGCAGCCCCAGTCGGAAAGAAAATCCTTCAGGATCAATAGGAATTTAACCTCTCTTGCTAAATTCTATCATTTTTTTTTAAACGCTCTTTCGCAGAACACGGGTTGATCAGTTGAGCCGCAACTTTTTCAGGTCCGTCAGGTACAGCGAGTGTTGGAGGGTGGTAGCGGAATTACCCGTTTACACAGGAGGAAGGCTTTTTATATTGGCCAGTGCGTTTTGTTCGCATTTGTCAATCTGGGGCTGAACCGCGCCCGTCTTCCAATTTCCCTGACCTTTCCTCAAGCCGTATGAAAACTGCTGTTCATAGCAGTAGCGTTGAAACCCGCGGAGAAAAGCCGAAAGTCAGAGCTAGCGATCATGACGTCCGCTCCATCGATTAGCGACGCAACATTCCAGGGCCTCGAAGCAACTAGGCCACTGCAGGGTCCAACGATTGGAAAAAAGTCTCGGTTCCTGTTTCCTCAGGTACCCCAATGCATTCTAATTCTAGAAAAACCTAACAATCAACAAATTTCAAGCGAGCGTTTAAAACGCATCTCGAGGAACGAACATCATGCGAGGCAAAATTATGCATTCTAAGGACGCATGAAAAAAAAGAAAACTTCCAACCAAACGAATACCACATATAACAGACAAGACTAATATAGCAGAAATGTATTAAAAGATCCAAATATATCTTTTGCGAAGGGAAAAGCAAGGCTAGAATGCAACAACGGAATTCTATCAAGCCTGTTGTCCAACGTCCCACCAAACCCGTCTACGCGAGGTCACAAGCTCATCACTTATCCACCTGCCCGTCGGAGATCAAAGCCGTTAGCAAATATAACTCTGTACAACCATTCAATCCCCTATCGATCACTGAAAAATGCGGGGTAAAGCCAACATCCAACAGGCGAATGCGAAAGGAAAACCCCAGGATAACCAGGGCCAGAGAGGGGGGGAGGGAGCGGGGGAAAGGAAAAGCGGAAAACCCTCACCTCAGCAATGCTTTGTCTATGAATCTGCGATTTCTGCCTCTCATTCCTCGACACACGGTAATAGTATTCAGTGAACTGATTGCACTTCATATCCCTCAAGAAGTCCTCGTCGTGTGTGATAACCTGCCAATTACCATGGTTAGTAAACCCCAAACCCTCTAACCAATGTCAAGGACGACAACATACGATCAATTGGAAATTCTTCTGCGCCTGGCGATAATTGATAATATCGTGCAAGCTCTGTGCCAGAGCCCTCGAATTATCACGGTCAAGATTGGTAGTCGGCTCGTCAAGCGCGATCAAGCCGCAGTTCGTGCCAAAGCACTCCGCGAGAGCCAAGCGGATGATAATGCTAGCCAAAACCTTTTGCCCGGCGCTACAACGACCACGCATGTCTAGTTCGGCATCCTGCTTCAACATGCAAACCTTAAATTTCACCCTTATTAGTACGTCCAATCTCCATGTAAACGGTGTAAAGGTAAAAATACCCTATAGTTGTACAACCGATTGCCCTTCGCATTCTCTTGCTCAGAGCGGATAAGAATCGTATCCACATCAGTTCCCTTATACGTCTTCTTCCACAAATCGTCGATGATACGGTTGACCTCTTCCATCTTGAGTGAATGGTACCTCATAACAGCCCTAATCCCACATTAGCCGCCGAATTCCACAGCAGTTGGTACTTCCAACGAAACATACTTATCCAAAGCCATCTGATAAGTACCCAGGTCTTCATTCGCAACAGTTGTGGTCTGCAACCTAATCTGTCCCTCATGGAAGTTCTTCCTGGCGTCTTTGTAGTCGGTTTCATACTCTCGTAGCAAAACCGTCAACTGAGAATCCAGAGCCTTGATCGTAGCGCCCTTCCCAGATTTCTATTTCCAGCCGCGTTAGCCATAATCCCTCTCACGTAAAGGAGTTTTTTCAACCCCAACTCACATCCATAACCAAGGAATCATGCTTCCTCTGCAACTTCTCCGCGTTCATCTTAAACCGATCCCTCTGTGTCTCCGAATTCTTCGCCTCTAACTCCACTATCTCCCTTTGCAAATCCACCAGCTCCCTCTTATTCTTCCTCAACCTAATATTATCCGTGATCGATCTTCTAAACCCATCCGCCTTACCCTTCTGCGCCCTCAACGCAACAAGCTCGTCCTCCACAGTCACCAACATCCCATCCAACCCCGTAATCCGTTCCTCAAGCTCTTTACTCTCCCTCACCAAATTCTCCAGAGTCTCAACTGTATCACCGTTCTCGTACTGTGTGATCCCCCGTTGGATGGCTTGTAAACCTCTGAGCGTATCAGAAGACTTATCCGCCACTCGCTTGAGAGCTTGTTCGTTCTCATCCCACTTGTGCCGTACTTCCGCTTCTCTAGCCCGAGCCCTGATGATTTGCGGCTGGATTTCTCTGCCCTCATCTTCAGCCTCTCTTATATGTCCCTGACGTTGTCCGATGAGCTCTTTACAATCAGCCAATCGCTTCGCCTGAGTTTGCTTCTTCTCAAACTCATGTCGCGCAGTCATCAACTGGTTTTGCGAGTCTTGGACCTGTCGCTCCGCCAAAGCTAGTTCAGTCCGCGCGGCTTCCTTGTCGGACCAAAGGGTATCGCGCTCTTGCTTCAATATCTTAGCCTGCTCGTTAAAGCTCTGTAGGGCCTTTTGGATGTCGTGCACAGAACGGGAGCCGCCTGTTGCTTGTAATCGTTTGGTGAGGCTTTCAATCTGCTGTTGGTTTTCGCGGATATCCTTTGCGTAGTTTTGAATTTCGGAAACAGGGTTACGGAGGGCTAGGACATCGCTCCTCTGAATCTTTTTGGCCTCAACCTCTTTCTTGCGCTGTAAATGATCCCGGGATTTAGCATAAACCAAAATAATAAGTTGACTAAAGGTTTACATACCGCTTCATAACTTGCCAATAAAGTTTCATGCTTCTTCTCCAACCTCGCCAGCTCATTATTGACAAGTGGGATCTCCTGGTCTTTCAACCGCACAGCGATTTCAAAGTCCAATGAAACATCCTTCAAAATCCTTAATTCTTCAGAAAACTTGGCGATTTCCGCATCAAGCGCTCCAGGCTGTGTCCTCTCTATGTCCTTCCCAAGGCGTTCCATAAACTCATTGAGATCGTCCTCATCACCATAACCACGTCTACACATCCTACAGCACCGCCGCTCTCTCGCCATCTTGAGAGCTTTCTCGTAGAAGCTTCGAGTTTGTTCGACCATCGCTCTATCCCGCTGGGCGTTTTCAAGGTCCTCTTCCTGGAGTTTCACGAAGGTTGGGTAATCGGAGCACTCTGCAAAGTTGCTCTTACCCATAGCCCTCGCGACTGATCCGCTCGTTCGCTCGAACTCCTGAGTCTTATGTTTGAGCGAATCACGGTGAGTTTTTAATTGTGATTCCGTCTGTGTTAGCTCGGTATTACTGCTCGATAGGAGCTTCTCAGCCTTCGATACATCTTCCTCGCGCTGCTCAAGGATCTCGTGGTAGTCATCGTCGAGAGTTGAGATGTCCCACTTGCCTAACAGACGGTCGAATTTGTCCGTATTTGCGATGACGAGGGATTCCTGAGCTGAAGTTTTGGTTTCCACTTCTTTTTGTAGGATGGAGAGTCTGGCCTTTGAGTCTGCTTCCGCGGTACCCTTGGTGAGTTCCTTCGTTTCGCGGGCGATACTAGCTTCGATCTCTCGGAGTTCCGAGTCCTTGGTTTGAATTCGTTTGTCCCACTGTTGATGTTCGTAAAGTTCGTTCATTTCTGAGACCTTGGAGTTGCCATCTGAGACTGTGATCTCCAGCCTGGTGATCCGGCCTTCGTCGACTTGCAGGCGGTCGAGGCCTTTTTGAAGACCCCGAAGTTCGTTGTTGAGACGGTCGATTTCATTGCTAGCGAAGTTTTTGGCTTGCTCGAGAGAGGCGAGCCTCTGGTTCAAAGAGGCGAGAGCACTGGAGGCTTGGAGTTGTTCTTCTTTGCCTTCTCGCTATAAAGATGTAAGTAGCTAGATGAGAACGGTAATAAAGAGCAAAATTTACCTTTGCGCGTTCAAAGTTTCCAGCCTGCTCCCGAGTCAACTGTTCCAGCTTCCTCATGAAATCCGCGACTTGACGATCGTCAAAGTCTCCGCCACTGAACCCACGGATTTCATGCAGAGCACTCGCTTCCTTGATCATACTCTCACGGTTCAGGAGTTGGTCCTCATAGTGTTCCTTCCGTGCCTGCAAGGTACCCTTCTGGTCCGCCTTCGTGCTTAACTTAACTCTCAACCTCCCTTGCTCATCCTTGATCTGTATCTTCTGGCCTTCTTTATCTGTGATTTTGGTCTCAAATTTGTCCATCTCATCTTTGAAGTTCGCCAATCTGTCTTCGAGAGCTTCGTCGGAGTCCGGGAGTAGGTCGATATCATCTTGTAAATCATCGATGAGGTCCGAAACACGCTGGGCGTCGCCGCGCTTAGTATTCAGGATCGCGATGTCCTTTTCGAAGCTAGAGGTGGTCTGCCAGAGGACGTCGATTTCGTCGCGGACTTTTGTGATTTCCCTGCTTAGCTCCTCACGCTCCTCGCGGAGGCTCTCGATCTCTGCGGATATCTGTTTGGTTTTTTTCTCTGCCTGTATCGCTCACTTGTTACTCCCGTTTTCATAGTGCAATTGTGTGCTCAGGGGGGAAGATGAATACCCTCTCTGCTCTCTCTTTATCAACTTTAAATTGATCTTGTAGTAGATTCAACCGCTTAATCTCTTCCGCTTGCTTTTTCCTCAACGTCTTTATATTATCGATCGCTTTAGTGTACTTCTGCGCCTCGAATATCTCATCAAACTTCTTTTTCAACACAGAAGCCTCACTCAGCGGCCACATGCTCTCCTCCTGATGGCAGAATATCACGTTATCAAGAATGCTCCTCGACACGCCCAAAAAGTTGGGTAACATGGTATCCAGTTCCACGCATTTGGTGCTGACGGTGGATCGTTGGTTATCCTTGATCATGAGCAACTGACCGTCCAACGTCCTTTGAGATCTGGCGGTTTTCTTAACGGAGAGTTGAAGAGACCGGGTGCAGACCATTCTTGCGCCGTTGGTGTTCACGAAGGAGAGTTTGACCTGCGCCATGACTTCTTTTTCGCCGCAGATTTTGGGGTCGTGGATGAAGGCGCCATTTTTGGAGTTCGGGGGCAGGTCGCCGGTGGTGGCGTATTTCAGGCACTCGATGATTGTCTGCGAGAGTGGGGTTAGATTTTTAGGAATCGGCGTGGTTGTAGGGTGGAGTAAGGGTAATATACGGTTTTTCCGGAGCCGTTGTAGCCGACGATGAGGGTGAGAGGGGTGTGGAAGGCGATGGTTTCCTGACGGGTGTTGTCGAAGGACCGGATGCTGTGTAGATTGGTTAGTACGACTGAGTATTATGGGCGGTAGAATGTATGGGAGAAGTAGAGAGGGTAGGGTACCCTAATATGGCAAGCTTGTCGATTTTCGCTGGTAGATAATCGGAAGGTTAGGGCTATTATATTATCTACATCGATACCGATGAGCTGAGCGACGAGGCTGGGACATACACCTGGAGCAGCCGTGTTAGGAGTAATCATGCAGTACAGAGATAGAAAGGAGAGAGAAAGCTTACATTGTAAGTTACTACGGTACAGTATAGATGTAAAACGGCTATCTATGCATCAAGGGTAATGAGAGGTAATGCAGGAAAGATCGTGTGCCCGTAGACGTGCGGTGGGGTTGAGGTTGTTGAGATGCGGCTTGGAGACTCAGAGCTGCATGGCTGTTGCTATGGATGGCTCGCACGCGACGCCAAGAAACGGTGGTCACGAAGTCACGCCTCGTCTGTGTGGCGGTGCAACACATCAACGCTTTGTGGCGTCGATCTGCCTTTGCCATTCCAAGTCCGTATTTTGCGTATTCAACCGTGCAAGCAATCTAAGCAAGTATGGTCATATGTAGGCATTATATTGATCTGTAGGAATACAAATCCGCGATACAGCCAAAGATGCTACTTAGTATGCGATTATGTCGAAATCATGCCAATACTAACGTCACCCGGCAGCCGGGGAATATTTAACCTTCAGCGTGCACGTGCGCACCAGTCAGAATGCGACAGGAAATGCCCGCGAGTAAAAAGCAAAGGGCAGCCCGATCGCAATTGCATTGCGGGAAACGAGAGAGTCTCGCAGAGATCGGGACAAACACAGCGTTCCTGGCGATTCGCAGACCCAGAAAACTCCAAGGCAGGACCGTTGGCGATTTTGTAGAATACTGTCATGCACGGCATGCCGGCATAGTCATGTTATGCTTGGTCATATAAATACGTCCTGTTAGCCACTTTCGATTCTGTTTATCGATTTCGAGGGATGCTTTATTTTCATGTCCACTGCTCGGATTAATTTCTTTAAATTCTTCAGCGTTATACAATCGTTCAAAACGTCATTTCCACGGTAGACCTGGAGCCACGGAGATGTGTGCCTGCGAGGAAGACGGTCTCGGGCATGCCTTATGACATGCCATGCGCATTCGACAGGTCACCTCGATATCTCCAGAATTAACAAATACAACCTCGCCCAACGCACACGCCTGGAGTTAACTATAACCAAAATCACGCACATACGCCTTCCGAGCCCAGACAGTTCACCCTTTTGAAATAGATTCCACTGGAAGACAGCTGCGTGTGTAGAACAGAATGGGAAAGTGTACGAGGACAAACCGGCATGTACCACCGAGGGAATTGCCGTTCACAGACCGCCTTTACGAGATCCAGAATGGAGGACCAGACCGTTTCTATCCAGGTTTTGCAATAACACGGGACACTTTCGGACGATAATGCAAGAACAAGGGGGTGAAGGGGACGAAAGGGTCTTTGCAAAGTCAATCAGGGTCTCCGTCGCTGCAGAGGAGAGGCCAACGGAGCAGACGGTGCAGAGCAGAACATTGCAGCGCAGGGCATGGCAGAGCAGCGAGAGTGACAGAGCAAGAGCTACACCGCTGCTTAAGTAAGTTACTATAACAGCGAGCTACTCGTATACCCAGCTAGCTTTGTTTTTTGCCCGCGAGCCGTCAGACTTGGAATAACAGCAGTAGCTAGCAGGTCAGCCAGGGAGGGACCAGCCTCAATTAATCCTGTTTTCTGGCGGTCGTTGACGCACTGTTGGGGATAAGTACCCGTTCATATATCCTATTCTGCGGTTATCTCATTTCATTCCGTTCAAAAATCCTTTATATCCCGTCGTTTATAACTTTTATATCATCGTCGAGAGGCCGAAGGGAATCGAACTCACCGTCTGGCCGGCATTTCCCATCTCCCATCCACGGCAGATCCAGATTCGGGGCCCTTTCCTTAGCCTGTCTGGGCGGGGCAAGGGGGCTGGCACAACAGTAACGCCAACGACTGCTCGAAACTGTCGATGGAGACTGCAAACCTCGATCTCCTCGCAACTATCGCATTTCCGCATTCCCCATTTCTGCCAGAAACTTTTGCACTTTATCAACCCGTCGTCGCCGGGGCCGTCCTTTGGCTCGGGACCTTCTTAGCGAGGGGTTGACCACTCTCCAGATTTCCGGGGGCCAGCGGTGCCCGTGGTTCGGTTCAGTTAGGTGCTCTCTGATCTTGCTTTGGTTGAGTTCGGTCCAGTTGAGGTCGCTTCAGTTCGGTTCTGATTTGAATCCGCTGCACTGTTGTCCGGACCGTCTGCAGTCGGTCTGTGGGGATTCCGATTTGCCCCCTAACTGTTTGGCCCAGAATTAGAAAAGGCTCCCTTTCTGCAAGGCAGTTGAGGCTGGAAGTACTTACTTTGAGTACTTGCTTTGAGTATACGCGTCCGTGCTTGAGATCGTACCGGTCGGTGTGGTCAGTGGCGTCGAAGCCATACTACCGGTGCTATACCATCCACACCTGCGTGCAGGGCTTGCAGGGCTAGTTGAAGCGGGCTAAGAAATAAAGATCGAGAGAAAATAAAAAAAATAAAAAAAAAGAAGAAGAAGAAGAAAGAGAAGATGGACAACCAGGTGAACGGCAGGGCTCGCCAGCAGCAGCAGCCCGACGTCTCCGCCTCCGCTGCAGCGGCCTCGTCCTCGTCCCTCCAGACGAACCATCATCACCACCATCATCCGTCGTCCGGTCCTTCGAGAGAGAAGTTGCAGCTGCAGACGAGCGGCAGCCAGTCCCTCCAGACCCAGCTGGCCCACCTGTACCAGCATCACCAGCAGAACAGCTCCCACAGCCCGTACATTGACTTCCAAAACGTGCTCTACTCCCAGGCTCTGGCCTCGTCGAGATCCCCTCTGGTCAGCCAGGTCAACCAGATCCATCTCCTGAACTCCATGTACAGTCCCGTCTCGCCCATGACGGCCGATGACCCGCCTTACATCAACGACATGCAAGGCCGTCCCCGCCTGCGCCTGGGCTCCACCAGCGACCAGCTGCACCACAAATCTCCGACGGAAGCCAAAGCCCTACCCGGGCGCCGGCGCCAGTCAAGCTCGTTCCTGACCATGGGTGAGGCTCTGGAACCCATCTTGGCGACGTCCCCCGGCGGCCAACCGCAGGGAATCGCCTTGGGCCTGGCGCGGATAGACTCCAAATCTCGGTCTGCCTCGCAATCGGACTTTCCCTCGCCGCCGACCCACCATCCAGACCAGGTGCCAGTGCCAGTGCCAGCCAGGCAGGGTCTCCCACAACCACCGAACCATAAAAAGCGCCGAGACAGTGTTCCTTCTCTTCCTCTGCATTTAGACATGGACATGCAACTGGACTCTGGTAATTTATCATCTCATCCGCAGCCGATTCACCCAGCCCCTCGACGTCATCCCGCTTCCTCCCTCCCTTTCTATCTCAAACAGTCGCAGGCAATGACAATGACGGTTAATCTTCCCTTTTCTCGCTATAGTGCCTCTCGTCACAGGAGCCGGTGGCAGCAGCGGCGGCGGCAGCACTCTCACCGAGTTCACCAAACGCCGTAACTGGTCCCAGCGTATCATCGAGGAGCTTCAGGACCTGCTGTGCATCCTCACTCCCAGCGGCAAAATCCGCTACACCTCTCCCAATACCAAGCAGATAACCGGCTTCACCGGCGAAGAGCTGTTGGGTCGCATGGTCACAGATTTCGTCCACCCTGACGACTCCCACATGTTCGTACCTCCCGTTCACAAAAAAACCAGAGATCGTTGATGCAGCCCGATCGAAGCAAGGGGCTTGCGAGTGATAGTAGGCTATAGGAAATCAACATGTTGATGTGTGCAAACTTCACCGCGTAGATTCATCCGGGAGTTCAACGAGTCCATCGCCTCCACCCAGTCCCTCCGACTTTTCTTTCGTTTCCGACGAAAAGATGGCTCCTTCGCCATCTTCGAATCCAATGGCCACCCCCACTTCTCAGACCAACGCCAACTCCCCTCCAACACCACCACCCCCGTCTGCTCCGGTTTTTTCATGATGGGCCGTCTCTACCCGACGAAAAATGTCGCCCTCCTCGACTCCTTCCTTGAACACAAAATTGAGAACGAGCGGCTGAAAAGACGTATAGCCGAGCTGCGACTCGAAGAGCAGGAAGAGCAGGCTGCTCAGGCCCGTGCCAGAAGTGAAGCTGCCGCCGCAATTGCAGCGTTAAGTACAGGTAATGAAACTAACCATACTGATTCTTCTTCTTCTTCTTCAAGCTCCACTCAGCTACAGGCTCCACCGGCCAAATTACCACGATTATCGTCATCTATCCCGTATCCATCTCTAACATCCGTTCTAGAAGGCTCTACAGATAATAGTAATAATCCCGCCACCGTCGTTGGTGCTCTCGCCACGAATCGACCGAATAATTCCCAGTCGATGCCGCCGCCTGCGATGCCCGGACAGCTGACGAGGCAGAATTTGGAGGGCTTGAACAATTCGTCGTTACGATCCGACTCACTTCGCGATAAGATGGCGAGATATGAAGGCGTCACTCACGCGGACACGATCGAAATGTTGACCGGATTAAGATATAACGAAGGGGAAAGATCTAGAGGGATCAGTACTGGAGACACATCGCCGAGTTTGATCAGAGGAGATGTCGGGGTACCTATGTCCGCTGACAGGGAGAGCAGAGGGAGTGGAGAACGGAAGAAGAAAGTGAAAGTTACGAATGAATACGTCTGTACGGATTGTGGAACGCTGGATAGCCCCGAGTGGAGGAAAGGTCCAACAGGGCCTAAGACGTGCGATATACTTTTAGAGGTTCTCCATTGTTTAGCATTACCGCCTCGCTGACTTCTCGAAAATAGGTTATGCAATGCGTGTGGGCTAAGATGGGCCAAGTTAGCACTCCCCAAACAAAGTCTTCTTGGCCGTCGATACTAATAATGGCATACAGGAAAGAAAAGAAGCGAAACTCCGTCTCCGGTCCTTCGAGTTCACAGCCACCACCACTTGGAGGGCCCGTGCCACCTGTGCCGTCGATACAGCAGAATCAGGGAATGCAATGACCGATATCTCAGTCCGTATCTTACGTCCTCAACCAGCTACGGTCCCTTAGGATGCACGTGATCTATAAGTATCCGAGACGCCGCCCCGGCATCCCGGCGTCACAATACATCGACGCCATTTGCCGTCAGTCGCGAGCGCGAATAGCAAAGACTACAGCTACAAACCTTCGATTCATATCATCGACCTTCGCAGATTGTCCATTTCCCGACCCTTCCTCCACAATTCAATCTCTCCAATCACTCCCTATAATAGGAAAAAATCGACTGTACCAACAATACACGAATAATTGGCTGCGGTTCTGTTTAACGCTTTGCTTTTTGTTTTACCATTTTAACGGATTTCTTGGTTGTTTTACTATAACGGCAGCTTGATATGCAAGGGCTGATTATAAAAACCTCGGTAGCAATTTTGCGTGTTTCCACGTTTTTCGAATCTTTTTTTTGGGACTTGGGATTCCTTTCGGCCTCGGTTTTTTACTGGCTGCTTTAGGTGCATATGTGTGTTATATCTTATCCTTACCATTTCCTTTCTCTCTCTCCTTTCCTTTCTCTTTTGCTCTTTTAAAAAAACGGGGTCGTGGGGTTCTTCCGTGGGCTTTTTTCATAACTTTTGGTTTTGACAACCGCTTCCGTGATATCATGGTGGAAAGCGGGTTTGGGTGGTTCGAAAATCTGGTACGATGGGACCGGTTTTTTTTGTGTTTTTTATCGCTATCGGTACATCATTACGACTACTAGTATTAGTATTAGTATTATCATCATTATCCTTTTTATTACCTTTTAATGGGTCACGGGCAAGGAAGCAAGTGGTGGTTTTCTAGATAGGCTTTGGTTGTTTTTTTGGTTAGGGGCTTCTAGGAGGACTAGATATATGCTTAATAGCCTAATTAGTATGAGGGGCGTCTTAAGGCATGGGCGATGTTAGGATTGGGTCAATTAGCTTTGATATGTGCCACTGGGGATAGAGGTGAGGTGAGTGGGCTTGAAGATGTATATACGGGCTTGTGATCATGCAGGTCCGATTTGTATGAGCGGAGTGTGTACTGAAGGCTCGATTTACTTTTTTATAGTCGTGGATCGACCAGACTACTCTGGACTAGATGGACTTGTGATCGGATTATAAAGGAAAGGGGTCCATGGATTAGTGGAATAGTTTAGTACGGGGTAATATAATGGATGGTATTTTTAGAAAAGTTAGCGGTTGATAATCGATTGGCTGACTTGTGTAGTTTGATTTCGTCTACAGTCTACGTCCATATATTGTTGTATAATCGTTATGATGATATGATTGCTTGTCTATAAATACAAGAGATTCTTCAATCATGGCTAGCAATATTTTTACAAGTCAAATTCCCCATGACTCTGCAGCGAAATTAAATCCAATTACATGGAGTAACTTTTGAATCAATGGAGTCTGAAAGATACGATATACGAACACCCTGCGTTGGTGTAGACGCCCAACGTTGCATCTCGCCACCCACAATCGTGATACCGCGCGCCGGGATCCAATCCCAACGGCGTTGTACCACGGAACTCAGAGACAAGCTAGAAACACCAACATCCCACCCTCACCCGTGCGACAACCCCCAACTTAAATCCTCCCGTTCTTCCTCAAACCCCACAACCTATATATACCAAATATACCCAAAGCAAATGTCAGCATCAACCTCCCTCGCCGGCTCCCCGCCGTCGCTATCAGGCAACCTATCCCCATCCCCACCCCGCGCCGGCGACCCCCTCGCCTCGGGTCTACGCACGCTGTTCGACCCCACTATCCGGCAAACGACCGAAAAGCTTTGGGTCGTGCATCAGTCACAGATCGCGCTGGCTGATGAGCTGGAACGGTTGATTTCTCGTAGGTTAAATTATATATCCCGTCCCCCAATCTATACCAAAGAAAGCATCGTATTTCGTATAAAATTAGTCCTATCTAACAAATTATATAAAAAAGAACTAAACCGCTACCTCGAAACCACCGACCCTCCACTTCTAAAACCCACAATAGTAAAACTAGCCAGCGTGGGCAAAAGATTAACCGCCGTAAATAGTACGTGCCCTCCCCGTCCCTCCCTATCCTAAAACCATCCTATTCTAACATACAAAACTACTTTTTACCCAGCCCAACTCCACGCAATCCAAGCCCGCGTAAACAGATTATTCATCCAACTAAGCAAACAAAAAGCCATCAACAACGCCGCTTCTTCTTCTTCAGCTACTACTCCCGCGGGTACAACCGGATTAGGAATATCGAGTATCACGAGTAGTAGTCCCGCTGCGGCGGCATTGGCTGCTGCTGCTGGCGTTGGTGTGCCGGGGAGTAGTGGGAGTGGGGGTCGTGGTGGGTGAGAGCCGGTTGGTCCAATGATGCTTTTGGGGGGTTATGGTGTACGTTATTTAGTCATGGAGTGTGTATATTAGTAAGATATATCTTTTTGGATTTAACATTTATAGGGTAGGATATTCATGGGGTATGGAGGGGGGGTAGCGGGGCAGTATAAGTTCTGCGGACGGCGTTTAAGATATCTGGTTTTGATATATATGGATTAGGATTCTGGCGTGGAATTTGGTATAGCAAATAACTTCATCAAACAACTTTGTGGATCTCCGTAAGAGCTGCGAAAGCGGTTTGTGCGACAGGGAACCAGGCTACAATAGGATAAATTCAAACCCGAATTCGTATATTTTGAAGAAAGGATCAATATTATTCCAGTCGTCGTGCCAATACATTCCCGATCGTAGCGCAGAAGTAAACAGAGAAGGGGAGATATAAAATATATCTAAATTTAAAAAGAAGGAGAATCGAACGTTAACCTGCTAGGGAAAATAAGGATACGACAAAAATGTAAACCGAATCAAACCGAATTCTTTAATTCAAGCATAACGGGAAAAAAGAAACCTTTTATACCAGTCTTGTGTACAGTAACAATAAAAGGCCCTTAAACATAACAACGTCGAAGTTCGTAGTCGTGATCTCATACCCAATTAAAAGCTCTTTTCCTCCAAAGCGGCTTCATTTCTTAACACTGAGAGAGAACGGCAGGAAGTAGAAGCAAAAAAGGATCCCTAACGCAGAGTATACGTATCGAAAGAGACGAGCCAAGGGAAAGAAGGGCCGCTGAAGGATAGTGATGTTCGAAGACCAAGTTTATATATAATAAGAAAAAACGGAAGTATAGTTCCAACGCTAAAAACAGCCCAATGAAATACATAGGAGGGTTTAAATGCGGATTGCTGATTATGAGTCGCATGGTTGAGTAGAGTCGTCGATTCGACGAATATGTCGTAGTAATATGTGTGGTAGTATGTAATAAATATGAATAATACCTTGAATCCCCCTCAAGGCCCGATATATAGTAAAGAATAAAAATCCAAAAAGAAATCCCAATCCACTTCTTTTGAGAGAAATCAATTACAAGAAACAAAAGTGCACGAGAGAAACGAAGAGACAACTGCAATGTAAACGAGGAAAAAACACCATCCAACTGTAAAACTTTTGTATTAATCGATCTCCATCCTTGGGGGTGGGGCTTGGTTCGGTCCCGTATTGAAGTCCTGCATCTGATGCTTATCTTCTGGGTCCGATGGCTTTCTTCGGTTCACATGTTGCTTGAGACCCTTGTCGAAGTTGAGCATGCACTTGATAGCCACGCCGATGGTGGTGATGAGGAGAATGACAGTGATGACGGCGAAGATGGTGAGCGAGCGGCGCGCAAGAAGATAAAAGCTGACTCTTTCGCCGTGGTACATGCGGACGAGCTTGAAGAGGAAATAAGAAAGACCACCAAAGTAGAGAAGCTAGTCGAGGTTTGTTAGTTTTATGACCTAGTAAGATTGGTGTGTAATTCGGGTAACTTACGATGACGAAACTGGCGCCAATTTTGTTTTCTCTTCTGGTGAACCACGAAGCCGCGAGAAGGATCAGGACCGTAATCGGAATAACAATGATTGTCAAGATAAACTCGATATCGCTGGCATCGAGCAGGATAACCAGGAACTGGATCGTGAACCCGAGGAAGAAGAAAAAGTCGAACTTCAAGAGGGCGATGTAGATCTGGAAGATAAGATATCGGCGCTTCATGCGGAGATCGGCGGAAATGTGCTTGTAGATTGTCCAGGCGAATTCATCATGTAGTCTCCAGGCGACAAAGCTCATGAATGCGGTTATGACACCGATAACGATGGGAATGGCGATAAGGAAGGGATAAAGGCGTCGCCATAGCTTGCTTGGGTCGTATCTATCCGGGTTCTCCGGAGTGTTGCCGCCGGACGCCATATCTACGGCTTCCCGGACCTGGCCGATTTGGATAGCAGAGTAGAGCAGCATGAGGCCGTTGAAGATACAGAGGCCGAAGACCTGAATGGTGTTCTTGAGGCGGAGAGCATCATAGACAAGGACGAACTGGAATAACCAGGCGAAGATGAACAGTGTGAGATATCTAACATACGATTAGCAGATATTCTTGAAGTTTGATACTCGGGATATTCATTCATACGTTGTAATCGGTCTTCTATTATCAGTGACTTTACCTTCGGCGTTTGGAACGTTGTTCGGTATCGTCGACTGGAAGGTTCCGAAGATGTAACTGCTAGCTGTCAGCCCCTGCAATCCACCGTAATCCTGGATATAAAAGGGGGGGAAAGAAGTCTCACCATTCGAAAGTAAGGACTATGGCAGCCTCAAGGAGGACCAGAGCCATAAAAGCCCTGGTCCATGCTGTTGTAGGCCAGTACATCAATCCGGGCCGTCTGAGATCGGTTCCTTGGTGGCGGAGGTATCCTACGTCCCCCAGTAGAGGGTTCGAGTCTTTCTTTTGGTGGCCCTTTAGGAACGGAATGTTGGGCAACTGGTGAGAAAGACCCTTCTAGAGAAAGGAGATTTCTTGAGGTTCGAAAACCAGAGAGGTAGCAAAGTGCCGGGAAAAAGCGAAGGTGGCCCCGCCCGGGTGGAGAGGTGGTTGTTGTTCCAGGGGGTTGTGGGATGCGGTGTGGATGGGTGGACGGATGGATGAGATTGGATGTGTTGACGGGATGGCTGGATGGAGACTGGGACCAGAGAGCAGCGGAGTCTACGCTTTGTCGCTGAGGGAATCCGAAGACGCGCGTTGTTGCACCTTGAGACCGGGCCTACACTAGGACTCGCGCTATGCCGTCTTCTTCTGATCTCACTCTCTTCTTATCGCTCTTGCTCCCCTCTTTCCTCCGACTGCTGTAACTCCACAGCAGTAACGGTATCGTCGAAATTCCCGAAAGGCCTCCTTTTCTGTCGGCGTCTGAATAAGTTTCCTAGCGTCGATGTATGGGTGGTTTGCGTAGATCTTGGTCGGGACGAGGTCTCATGTAACGTTCTGCAAGGGAAGCTGGTTTGAAAGAACGGTAAGGCCGAGTGGAAAAAACAGCTAACGCACGCTCTTGTTCGTGAAGTAACAGGATTTTACAAAAAACAGGGAAACAAAGGCGATCTAAATATGGGGTCGCTGCCAGATATTATGCAATTCGAGATGTGGTCGGTCGTAAACATCAAGTTCTGCGATCGAGTGTAAGTCCCTGAATCCCCCTTTTCTGGTCGTTGTCTTCGGGTGGGTGGTGCGGTATTAAGTGTCGACTCTCGTGCTCGGTCAATGGAGATGTTCGAGAGATGTCGAGGATTGAAGCTGACGAGCTGAGAAAGAAAATATTGGAAAGGAAAGGGAGAGCCTGAGAAAATAAAGAATAAGGAAGGCCCGGG
Source organism: Arthrobotrys sphaeroides (assembly GCA_036971245.1). NCBI lineage: Eukaryota > Fungi > Ascomycota > Orbiliomycetes > Orbiliales > Orbiliaceae > Arthrobotrys > Arthrobotrys sphaeroides. The sequence goes on along the minus strand of JAJTTW010000007.1, from coordinate 964,246 downwards.
TTCAACGGGTTGTCAGGGCGTTTTTTTCTTTCCTTCTTCCCTTTTCCCTTTCTTTCGCCTTACTTGGGGGGGCTTGTTCTTGTTTACGGGGACGGCGTACGGCTACTAATGTAAGACAGCCCAGTTTATGTTACAGCGGACTGCTCTTTAGTCCGGGAGCAGGCAGGTGCGAAGGGGCTCCTTGGCTCACGAGGAACGAGACACCCTCTCGTACAGAACTGGCCCATTCATGCCACCGACCTGACGAAAATATGCAGGTAATCTTCCCGAGTTTCTCTAGACCGGAAAACTTTCTTGGTCGAGGGCATGTCAAATGTCAATTCTCGCATATGAAATACCGTGGAGGGACCGGTCGATAAGGAAGCCATGCAATAGGATCCAGGCTGGGAGAACTGTCCCGATAGACGACGAGCCTCAGCCTTCTCCTCCTGCATTGAAACAGGTGGGTTTCAAGCACCTCCAGAAACAGCCAAGCTTCATATCGCCAATACAGATGCTATTGCTACCGACGACCTGCATATGCGTGTTTTGCGGCGGCAATTGGTGACTTGGAGACCTATCTTGGGTCTATCTGGATACGTCAATCGTTACCTCGATCGATGGAGCACGCCGAGGACGATGCTGCCCGATAGTTCAGATGTTTACATTGGCGCTTTCCGATGTCCATCATTTCACGAATTCGTCTCCTCTTCATCGTGATATCCCGTATACATGTTGACTTTGCAAACAAGGCTTCGGAGAAGTTTTCCTGCATGTGGCTGAACCGTGCAGAAAGCGGACGCTATCTTTTTTTCAATTGCAAATCAACGAGGCTACGACCATGTACGTGAGTACTTACTCAGCTCAGCTCGACGAGGTTCTGTCGGTACGGCTGTAATCATACCACGTGCGATTACCTGATATCTGACTAGTTTGTCGACGGGAATCCTGTAAGTCTTACCAGCGTTCCACTCACCTTTGCCTTCGTCCGCTCATGTGTGAGTACTCGAGCATGTATCCCGAGAGCAAAAGAGCCTTGCAGACACCTCATCATCCGATGCACTGAAGCTACCACTATCGAGTAATTGGAATATAGTCTGTAATAATCGTACGATCGTAATGAGGTAAATTCCTTAGTTTATTTCGTTTCCCCAGCCATGTCTCGAATCAAGCCAGGTGGGCCTCATAACAGCCGTTACCGCTTGAACAACCTGAGATTCGATTCCCGAACCCAGGCGGCGAGCGAGCGAGCCCCTCGGAGGCGCATAAAAGAACCTGGGGAATTATTAGAACCGATGACGCGCAACGTCCGCGAGAGTGGCCCACCTATATTCAGCTCGCTTAAACTGCGGAACAAAGGAGTACCGTAATATTCTAGAAAGTGGGCTTGGTTGACGGTGAGTGTGCCTCATCCATTGCAAAGCACGTCACAGAACTCCCTTTCGTGAGGTTTGAACGTTGTATCTTCCCGAGAATAGAATAGAATTTCTCCTTCTATATTCCGTCTTCGTAATAAATCACCGTAGCGAGGTTGTCCCAATCTGTTAACCGGCTCGTGAACCCCGAGCGCCCGGGGAGAATATTTCCCATATGAACAGCCCACATCCCGGGGTGAGCATCAGGAGAGTTTCATGACGCCGAACTGGAGAAAAGCCTCTCGTGTCAGCCTTATAGCCTCTCCACTACGACCCTCCTTTGTAACCCAAAACCTTCCCCTGGCAAGAGTTCAACAATTAAAGCGGTGGAGACTTTTTCTCTCGGATGGCACCTCAACGTTGGGCCTTTGAAGGCTTGTGATTCGGTAAAAGGCGTTATCAACCACGTTGCTCGCCACGAAGAATGAAAACCCTCGGTCGATAGGAAACGAGTTTGAAGGGACGAATAGGAGGTCATGAATCGGTGGTGGGGTTAGCACGTTAGGATCTGGTGCGACCGCTAAGCTTAAGGACTGCGTCTGAGTGTTAGATGCATGTTTTATAACGGTCTGGTGGCCAATGAGATGATTCCTACGCTGGAAACAAGGTCTCTTGGATCAATGCGTTTTCCCGTCGCCATGGTTCGCTCTTACAACGGTGAAATATTGATACCAGCCGGCAAGATATCCAAAAATCCGTTTTCAGAACCGTGGAATTGAATATCCGTTGGCAGTTGTGGCGAGTGTATGTGTGTGGGTTTGTGTGGCTGGGACCGTTCGATGTGGCGTCAGATGCCAACCTCAACTTCAACGCATCCCGGCTCGTTGGCAGCGGTCAACCACCGTCGACAACGTGCAGCCGAGCATCATGCACCGATATCCATACCGCCAGGCATCGTTTGAAGCAGTCGCACATACCGTCGTACCGCATATGAGCCCAGAACGATGAGCATCAAGTGCATCTTCTACTCCTATTTCGATGCCGACAAAGGTATGGCGTATCATATAATCTTCCTCGGCATGACCCGTAGTCCTAATCTAATCTCCGTCAAGGCCCCCGCGTTTTATACCAAGTACCTGAGAATTCCGTCGCTCCATCGCTGGATAGTTCCTCTCAGCCTGCTCTCTTCTCCTTTGATGAAATATCCGACTACATAATCCCCAAACAGCAACTGTGCGACCGGCTTATAACCTTCTGTCGCAATCGCTATCGTCTGCTGGGGTATCCGATATGCTTGGAAGATGATAAATACGATCGCAATGAGTTCATATTCAACTTCGTCATCGTCCTTGATGAGTCAGAGGAGTTTAGCTCTTACAAACCGGTTGTCAAAAAGCTAGCTAGGCTTTTCAAGGCGCTGGAGGAACAGATGGGGTTTTTGTGGAACGAGGTGACGAGAAGCTCGGTATACACCCTGATCGAGCAGGTCATGGAGGATTTGAACAGTTACTGCGAGTGCATGATCCCCATAAGTTCGTCACCCCCTTTGGCAGACCTTCTAGACTATAGACTAAAACTCCGTGATCTAGACGAGAGTAATACCATAAATCTCAAACTATTCCCCGCGATCCCTCCGCCTCCACCGGTGAAGGCCTACCACGTTCCTATCTCCACCGTCCGCTTCGAGTCTATAATGGACAGCAACTGGGACCTGACGATGCAACGCATCATCCCCTTCATCGACGGGGTAAACTCCGTCCGTCGCATCTCGGAGCTTGCGGATGCCGATTACACACTCACGAAGAAGTGTATTTCGGAACTGCTCTACTACGGTTGTATTATAATCGTCGATGTCTTCCGGTTCGCAAATATCTACGCGGTCAACAGCGAGTTGTACAATTTTGTCAACGATGGGGCGACGGCTACTACCGGTGGGGGGTTGCAGGAGGAGTGTCAGGCGTATATTAGCAGTACTGGCCGGCTACTGGATTTTCCAGCGATCCTGGATCTATATACGAGCTTGAGACAAGGGTTGACGGTCGGAGAATGGAGCTTGGAGAATGCGGATAGGTTGAAAGATGTGGATGTGAGGAGGTTCATACAATTCGGGATCATTAAAGGGTTCCTATACAGGGTACATAAGTATCCTGTCAGAATAGATGACGGAACCGGAGCAGTTGCAACCGTGGGTGCGGCGACAGCAGGGGTAGGCAGTTCGGTCGATCTGCATGCTTTGGCGGCGGGACATGGTGGTGAGACTCCGGGGGCGCCTGGGAGTGTGGCTGGTGGGAAGCTGGGCAAATCGGTAACAACGGGTAGTGGGATTCTGATGGCGGATAGAAGTTTACCACTGCTACGGTATCTGGATGGGGCGCATCATTTTGACTCGATTTGCACCGATTTACAACAAAGTGAAAAGGATGTACTGAGGAATCTAGCGGCGTATCCGATTGAACTTATTGATCGGTAGCCGAGGATACGAGATTGTGATATGGTACGGATTATTCATTCTTAGATGAACCAAGGACCGAGATAAAATACAGGGTTCGCATCAATCCACCAATATTGTGCGATACCGTTCATGCGTCGTCAGCGTATTTGATGACTGCCTTTCCAAAGTTTCCACCGTTCAAAAGATTGATAAACGCCTCCGCTTCGTTATCGATTCCAACAGTCACATCTTCATTGTAATGGATAGATCCTTCGTGCAGCCATTTCGGTACATCCTGATAAAATTTGGCAGCATACTTTGGGGCGAGGTCCCCGACGATGAACCCCTGGATCTTTAATCTCTTAGTAACGACGTACATGAGATTTTTGATTCCGTAGGCATCTTCGCCTGCTTTCCGGTTGCTATTCAATCTTGTTAGCTTTGAAGATTTTGGCACATTGAATCCTGGACATGACGACGTACTATTGGGATATCATTCCCGACTCAATGAAGCGAGCGAACTGCTTGGCGTTGTCGATTGCGGCCTCGAGTGTTTCTAACGAACCCACGTCAGCTCGGGTTTCAGACCATATGAATTCCTAGAAATCTTACCTCCTCCAACATTATCGTAATAGATATCCAACCCCTCAGGAATATACTTCGGCAATGCATCCCGTGGCGCCTCCTTCTTATAATTGAATGCAGCATCGAACCCAAGCTTCTCGACCAAATATTTAACCTTCTCATCCGACCCCGCGGATCCAACAACCCTCAACCCTTCCCTCTTCGCCAACTGACCGACCAAAGACCCAACAGCTCCAGAAGCCGCAGAAATAAATATCGTCTCCTTCTCATTCTTATGTAATTCTCCGATATCATAAAGGGAAGCATAGGCCGTTAAACCCGGCATTCCGAGAACACCCGTGAAGCGCTCGAGTGGGAGGTTGTAAGGGTTATTCAGGACTTTGAGGTTGCTGACCGCGGTGCGCTCAGCGGAGTAGACGGCATATTCGGAGTGGGTGATCAGGCCGGTGACGATATCGCCTTGCTTGAGGGCTTCATGTGCGGATGCAACTATTTTGGCGATACCGCCGCCTTCGATTGGTTGGCCTAGTGGGTATGCAGCCTGGGTCAGACGGGCGGGTTAGTACTTTAACTTGAAATATTTTTGGGAGCAGCGGAGGACATACACTGTAGCTCTTGACTTCAGGATCGCGCATGCGACCTCGCATATATCTGTGTATTCTGTCAGTAAAACATTGTACTGTGTGGAAGTTTCAAGAAGTGGGTTATGATGCGTACGGGTCAATCGAAACGAAGAGAACTTTGAGGATAACCCCGCCCTCAGGGGCCTTTGTGATATCTACTTCTGTGGATTTGACGACTAGGTCTTTCCCTGGGACAGGGAAACCGTCGGGGACGCCGTTGAAGATTAAAGATTTGGATTGCACCATTTTCGCGGCAGGTTGATATTCAATTGAAGTTTGGAAATGGAGTCGAATTGCGATAAAGTCGATAGCGCACTGAGAGCCTGTTATAGCCGAGGGTGAAAATGGCTGTATTTGCGTTGGAAATGTTGGGAATCTGAAGTCGCGGATATAAGGCTAAGGAGCAATATCGAAGGGCGAAGGCGAAATTGATTGATGATAGTAGTAGAAATAAGAATCAGGCTTCAATGGCTATGTAAGGGACTATATATACTATTCCCGCCTATTCAAAGCTATCAAGGATCGTATTTCTAATCCGCGCGCTCATGCACTCGTGCAACCGAGCTTGATAGATTTCTGCGAAGGCTATCCAAACTTTTGTTCGAAATGATGTGATGGATCGATTACGAACACGGTTTAGTCCGCCCAGGTTTTGCATTGGTCTCCGCTTTTCACTATCAATTACCCCGCGGCCGAGGCGCTTTAGATCGCAGGTACCTTTTGGGGAAGTCTTTATGTCCAGCTACTCAATGTCACTACGTTTCCTGTAACTCTTTCGATACAACTTCACTTACTTGTTAGGTCATTATACCGAATTACCGAATTGGCTTGCAGTTACGGATACCGGACGGTTTCGGATGCCGAACGACGATGTCTTCGATTGTCCGGTAAATCCGATTGATCGCAAGAAATTCAAAAGCGTTCACAGTACTGGAAGGCCAGGAAGTTCGAATTTGTCGCTGCGACTGTAACGCCAGGACGCATGCATATGGGCCGCAGACCGGCAGAGCCGATGTCGTCTCGCTAGAAAGCGGTTTCTTGCATGGATTTTAAGCCGAGGGACTGATTAGTACCCTTTTGCATTGCACAGAGGCAATGACGTTTTAGATCTTTAGCTCCCTTCGAAGCTTAGGATGCTTCAGTTTCACGGATGTTTTGCTCGATATGGCAGGTTTTCGACGGCTGACAAATTGAGAATGGGAAACCGTACCGAGGCATCTTGATCTTTTCACATCGACGACGTTTGACAGTGGCCAATTGACGTTGGATCAGATGAAATGAGAAGAAGTGGACTTGGTGAAGTCGGGGCGGCTGTCGAATGGGGAAATAGTTCGAATCCGAACTGCGGTGCTCAAAGTCGGCCCGACTCTTGTCATTTGGTGCCAAGAAGCCACAGCCAAGCATCACCAAACAAGCGAACGGGCTGGGCCATGTTCAGTTGGCATCGACCCAGAACACCATCGAGCTTCATACTCGGTTCAGCAGCTAAAGTACAGATTGAATCGGCCCAATACACCGCCGAATAAACCTTCCAATCCTGGCTCCTAGGACCCAAAATCTCCCGAATCCTCCGAAATTATCACTCCGACTTTAGAGATGTTCTCGTGGTTCTCCAACGATGCTCCGAGCAATCCGCCGCCCCCATCCTACCGCGACGAACCTCCACTGCCACCCGGCGGCATGTACGCGCAAGCTGCAAAAACCATCCGGCCGCTCGACCTGCCTTGCCTCAATGCTCTGCGTGGTAAACGCGTAATCCTCGCTTCAGCCTCCCCGCGCCGGAAACAGCTTCTTGCCCAAATCGGTCTCAAAGACCTCGATATCGTACCCAGCGACTTTGCAGAGGATCTGGAGAAGAGCAGGTACACCGCTATAGAATATGTGATGGAAACGGCGCAGGAGAAGTGTATGAGCGTGTACAAGAAGGAGGTCAGTACCCCCTTTTTCCTTCCATCTGAATAATCAATTCACTCTTTACACCCCTATTTACTTTACACTGTTTTTGGAATGGCACTGATGAAGCAATTGCATTCACGAATTGAAACAGATAGAATCCGATGATGAACCTGCTCTCGTTATCTCCGCCGATACGATAATATGCTCCTACCTCGGCGCAATCGTTGAAAAGCCTTTAAGTTTCCAGGATCACATCGATATGCTGAAGCAACTGAGGGATTCAGAGCCTCACAAAGTTATCACAGCAGTGTGTGTAATGAGTCCCTTGCCCGATGGTAGAGCTCCCGGGTATACGATGGATACGCACGTTGAAGGTATGTGCTACTGCCTATACAAAAGGGTTATGAGCAAGTTGTCTAACATTGTTATTAGAAACTATTGTGAAGTTCGATAAAAACGTAACGGACGAGCTGATTGAGTCCTATGTAAGGACTGGAGAAGGGGCGGACAAAGCTGGTGGGTATGGGATCCAGGGGCTAGGAACTATTCTGGTCGAGTCGGTAAACGGGAGCTACGACAATGTTGTCGGGTTACCGTTGAGAGGGACCCTCAGAGCGATTGAAAACGTGCTCTTTCCGCCGGAAGAATGAGTTATGAGGTTACGAGACTGGCAATCTTGTAAGAATGGCGCGTTTGAAGCCTGGAAGACGACGGAAGATGGGCTCGGTGCCTGAATATCTATTCGCTGGGATGCTGCTAGAAGGTAATGGTATGTAATACCGTATCGGGTGGTCAGGCAGGTTTGAGCATGAGGATATAATTTGCGTCTAAGCATTTGAAGGCGCGCGTGTGCTATCCGGATGACTGTCCAGCACAGTTGCTTCCTGTACGAGGGAGATAGCGCGTTTTGGTAGCTTCTATTTAGACTTTCCTGCCGACAGATACGTTACTAGATGGTATGATTATTTGGTTTCGAATTTCGCATAGCTACTTAAGCCTCGAGCTGCCTCAGCCTCGTCGCCGGTTTTTTGGCTTGTAAGAAGAAATAGAGTTAACTGGTTGTGATCTGGCGCGAGACAAATCTGGCGCCCAATTTCGTGGTCTTTTTTTCCAACACCGACATTGTGTATTTCCAACACTCTGTTGTTAAAACGGTAGAGAAATTTAATGGGTTCGATCGTAGGATAGTGCTGGTTAATTCTGTGTTAAACTCGATCCTTAGAGGGGACTGAGTTTGAATTTGAAAAGAGGAAGAGAGCTAGGACTAGCGAGCATAACCGAAGAAGAGAAATTAGGTCTATAGGATCCGATCTGTTCGTAGTGGGGGTCGTAACGGGCCTTAACCAGTGCCTTACAGAACGCTGCAAGGTAGTGCGAGCTGCAGCCCCGCGGCACACTCTGGCTCTGAGCCTCGAAATGTATGCACAAACGCAGTTGAATTCCGAAAAGCTATCGGAGTGAATCATCCTGCATTGTTGAGGGCACTGGGTGGAGCGGTATTTCCCATCTGTGAAAAATTGGAAAGTGTCTATTTGAAGATAGAGTCGGCTTAGGTATCGATATATGTGAGCTCACATTTGACTTGTAAATCTAGAAGAGACTGCATCTGGGCTTGATATCTAGCTATTTTTGAGTTCTAATACTTTAATACTGGTTCTTCAGTTCTGACGACCGGTGGCCCATTTTTCATCCCAAAAATTCAACCTGCAGGCTGTTGCATGGTGAAACCTAAAATGCGAGGTCCCAAACTGCTTTTTTTTAAGAAAGGAGGATATCCGTCGCCTTTCATTAACTATTCAAGTTCAGAATATACTTGTTTGGGACGGAAATTCGGACGTAGGATTTCACCCACATTCCGCTTGTACGGCATGAGCTAGGATTAATCATGATCATGAAAACTTCCAAATCATATCCTGTATTACTTCGAAGTTCTCTGGCCGCTCAAAGATGACAAATTGTGCAAACTGGCAAACCTCTATCATCCAGTCGTTGATCTTCTCGACAGGAAGACCAGCTAAAGGGGGTAAAATCCCGCATGCTCGAGGAGCCATGGTCATATGACTTGATTGGACTGCACCCTCCCTAGACTTGCATACGTCGCCGGCCCAATTCCATACGGATTAGAGGTAAATTTATCACATGTGTATGACCATAAGCATATGCACAACTTTGGGTTACTGATTAGGAGATTCGAGCCCGGAGAGGGGTTAAGGAGGACGGTACCACAGCTTCAAGCTGAGGAGCTCCATATACCCGCCGACCTCTGAATGACTTCCTTCGAGTCATCCAACATTCTTGCCTCCGTCACCTCGCGTCGGTATTCCTTACGAAGGCCATGGCGTCGACGGTGTAACTATGCCACTTGTTATCAAAGCACAAGTTGGAGCAATTAGCGTCCGCGGAGCTCCATTCCGTCGATCCACCTGCGTTTCGAAGAACGCCTTGCTGTTCCGAAGTTACAACGTGTTTGCCTCGCCCCTGTGGGTTTTGATTTTGAGGCAAACTTGGATCGAAAGGATCGGTCAGATGGGGAGTGAAGTATCGTCCGGTGAGGTGGCTCGGGCCAGGTGAGTTTATCAGGCAAAGCTGGAACGGAAATGGAACATGCCGTAGATGTTGTACTGATGCTTGCGAGGGTACAACCGAATACTGACTAGGCGTGGCGGGTGATCCTGGAGTACGTTACCGGGATGTTGACTTTACTACACAATATCCATGAAGTTACGAGAGCGTAAATAAGAGGGAGGGGCTCCTCGGTGGTATCCATCATGTTTAGTAGCTGCCGCTTTTTTCTGAACCGTCGATTGATATTACTACAAGGTAGATTCTCGGGTCCACTCGCACCCCGGCCGGGCTGCAGGTAGGTTGTGAGCTAAAGTTTACCGTGCCACAAATACCCCTATAGATAGTCTCTGTTTACCGGTAGGTTCATGCCGTCGGGGTGCGGGATACCATTTGGTCGAGCTATAGGTGATAAGGCCCGCAGCTAAAAGAGGGAGGGCCTTTTAGTTAACTAGCTGGAGGGGCAACTGACGGTGTGATAAGTCTCGTAACCCTGTGTAATCACGGGCTCGGACCATTGGTGCCGTGTTTCTAAATGGCAATTTTAGGACGAAGCCTTCAGTCAGATGTACATCGATGTCCAAAAGGTTCCTGGTGGCGGGACTGAATGTCTAAGTCTCTACTCTCAGGACTTTCATCTTGCGTCATCAGGTCTGTTGCTATGTCGCTTTCGAGTTTCTCCACTCTGGAGAGTAATGATATATAGGTCATCCTGATATAGGATGTTGCACGCCTGCATGCATAATATAGGCTGGTGCCATTCCACGTGTCAGACCCGGCTTAGACATCGGATTATAGCGGCCAAAGGCGAAACCCTAGACGAGAATGAAATCCCGAACTTCAGGCTGCCAGTATTCGATGTTTGTTCCAACATGCAATTACTGGATCGCCATGCATATCGTCCACCCCTCCTTTTGGCGCTCGTGCGCATGCGTATACGAAACGAATGCTTCGTATTCACAACGCTCTAGCGATCTTACGGTTGTTTTTCGAGTTTTTAGGACTAAGACCATGTCGTGTCACAAATATTAGATGATTCTTCAGTATTTGTGAACGCTTGATGGTTAGTTTTCCGGCTTTGCATAAAGCAAACTTGCTAGCTGCACTGCAGGCGCATGTATGTTGGTATGGTATATGCAGCTTGAGCCTTCTTTCGCCTCGCCAAAAATACAACGCGATTGCCGACCAAATGAAGACAGTTCGTAGCGGTCTATCGCCTGTTTGGAATAATACAGATACACGCAGGACTTGGGCATTGACCTTCGGATCCAAAAGAATGTTGAACTTTAGCTCTGCCACCCAATGATCTATTCCATTCAGGCGGTTAGGAATACTTCAAAGGAATAGTCTGGTCGGCCCGTTGGAAGTGGAGGCAAGGGGAGAGCTTCCTGGAGCTATACCCCGGTAAGGCAAACAACGCCTTTCCAATTGTGGTAAAATTGTATGCCATTCAGATCCATGCATGAAGTATGTGGTACAGGGTTCCCGCCTCGACCAGTCGGTGCAGTGACAGGAGACTTTAGGCTCGTCCTCGACGCTGGAGGACGGCGAGGTTTTTTTTGTGGGTGCTGCTGCGACTGGTCAGCAAGGATAGGGTTTTCGGCACAGCGACAGCCTTCGGTCCAAGGCTCTCGTGGCAAGGCGTAGGTGAGCGACCCCCAGACTACTCTCGTGGCGCTCGTCTCTTTCCCAACAGCAGCATAGCCGGTTTTCTTGGGCTAACTTTTGACCGGGTTTGTTAATTGGCGGCTTCCAGCGGAGGTTTCAGGTCCTTGCGGACTGCTTTTCGTGGCTTCTTCCCCTGGTAGTCTGGGATGTCTAACGCTAGGGCTCCGAGTCTCGGGACCCGTTGCAACGTTGGATGATGCAAACAGTCCTGGACAGAATATTTCTAGTTTTTATCTCGAACTGTTCACGCTATAGGAAGTCTATATAAGGATGCTCTGCTTCCCTCCTGATCATATTTAGGAATCATTACCAGAGCCTTTACCTCGATCTCTAGTCATGTCAAGAATCTAATTCATTATCTTCCTCTACTCGTCACTTATTTCTCTCCTCTTAATCTGACCAGCACGGCAACTTTATTCCTTCTCTAAGTGCGCTATTTCACTAATCCTTGTAGTTCTCAAGCTCGAAGACTTTGACGCGGGTTGGCAGAAGTCAGTTCCGTGAGGCATTTACGAGCGGCGAGTTTTGCTGTTGCCTTCTAGGCATTGGGTTTCGAAGTTCGATGGATATTAAGAATATATGCGTGATAATCTCTGGCTTTGTAAACTTGGGGGTTTATTGCGGGGATACCGTTGGCCGACCAGAGAAATAACGGATTTGGGTTCTACATGAATGGCATACGCGAAGGGCACTATGATCCAGACGGACTAGCTGCAGATTGCAACCGCTGGAATCCTTGAAATGACTAGATAGAAGCTTTCTGCAATGGCACACTTCAAAGTTTTTTGTTCGAAAGAAAACGATCATGTATATTAGATATCAAAGTAGATAGAAGATCTAGATTAGCACATGATTAGCTAGAAAAAGGCCAATGAAAAGAACATTCTGCCCCTCATTGTCTCGTAAATCAGACGTTTTACCCCGTAAGACACCTGATCTATGAGACAACATCGTGCCCTCGCGGTGCAACATCTTCTCATTTCTTCCCGTTCTTATCGATAAGGGCTGTACCACATTCGTACGCCTATGAATCACGGGGTTCTCCCGAGGATTTGTGTGATTCAGCCGCATGCACCCGTGGGGCTAGTTGCGTTCGGGTCTTTCTGATTTGACATCACGTTGGATTCGCATTTCGTTCTGTCGAGTAATGACATAGTTGTACTTTGCCACTATATTATTGCTTATTTGCCTAACTGCAATCTTTTCGTATCCCGGAGCTCGGGTTCAAGTATGTCACTCACTGGAAAGTTTTCCCGACGAGAAGAATACATCTTCTCGGCCACCCTGAACACCCGTATTGGGCAATATCCCGACTAGATCGGGACTTTTCATGCCGATTAAACGGCAAGACGAGGGATTATCCGGTTCGATCGGGCTGCATCTATGTGGGATAGATTATTATATCACAGTTTCCCTGGCATTGAAGACATGAGGAATTTGCACCTACATCGTGCATTGCAGATTCTTTAAAATGTCTGGTTGGAGGGTATCGTTGAAAACAAAATGCATGAATACCTTTGTTGTGCAGGGAACCAGCGGAGACTTTGCTGTGGATGATTTACCGCTTGATGATATGTCTTGGGAGGCTGCCATGCCACATCATACAGATTCGTCCCAATATACCCCTAGTCGCAACAAGCTGCATTATCAGATGCATGTGCGGTGTTTGGAGAAGGGCTTTTCGACAACCGAGACTCCACAAGTTTTGGGACAGCGTTTTGAAGATTGCTTCCTGATCGTAGAGACATTTAATCCTTTTAGGTGATATCCTTCTGTTCGGATGACCCTCAGCGGAGAGTATTCTATGATTCGTCCGCCAAAAGTTCATAAATGCTATAAACAAGGCGCAATATATGCCGTGCTACCTTGCACGATCTGAGCATGGACGTCACGGACTGGGTTCTAGACTTCTCTTTTCAAGATCCAGATGTCCCATTGATTGGCTCTTTTTCTCCACACTCGCTTATCCAGAAATCTCAGCAATTTTTCACCACCCCGCCGCTTTCCGCCCAAGTTTTTCCTACTGGTCGCATGCAATCTGCACATGCAAACATTCTGACCGCGCTTTCTGTCATCAATGTTACTAGATTCGAGGCTACGCTGATTCGGTCTCGCCCCCACGTAAAATCTAAGAGGCTGGAAACGAGGGATGGTTGACAATAACACTAATGGGGGAAACCGAGGTGAGGTGACTTTGTGGTGTCGTATGCCATGCTGGATGATTTAAAAACCACAGAAAAAAGTTTAAAGGCGAAGGAAATCTGTGGTTGCGGTTCATAAGAGAGCAGTTATTGCTGCAGAGACTTGTTCAGGCTTGTATCTTTGTGGAACCGTCGCTCTGAGAACGTTGACCCCTAGCTCTGCAGCTCTGTCTTATTTCGGAAAGCTCGAATGTGTTGAATCTGGGGTGTGACAGATGTCTTAGACAAAGCGGGACGATGGGCGAATGAGGTCGAGGCCTTCCGATATGCTCAATGCCACGGGCCGTCAGTTGCCGTGGAGTGACAATCGATTGGGAGACCGAGGTCGGGTGGCGGTTCGCAAAGTCTAGCTCTAGATCTTGTCTGTCAGCGCTGTCAGGCCCATGGGTTTTGTCCGACGCCATAGCGATGAATTACATAACAAGAGCGATCGTATAATGCTTCTGCATATCTGATGATGCCTGCCCATCTTTGCGAGCAACTGAAACCGACGCTCCGTGAGAAGTACTTCTAGTCTGAGGTATATACGAGATACTTGCATAGAACCAGTTAGCGCTATAGCTATTAAATTATCCGGCTCGACGACTTGGATTTCTGTCAACAACGACAACTCTGTCGGAAACATGCTTAACGAATATAATAGCCTGGTCTCGGGACCTAGTCTAACAAAAATGTCAATACCTCACATTTCCCACAAAATCACAGGAACTAAGAGAGCAGAAATAAGACCGCAAGAAGTGTTATGAGTGCCTGTGTTGAAAGAGTTCCAAGGGCCGGCCGACTCGAGTATAAATACGAATCCTGTGCATGTCAATCTGGATGGCCATGCGAAACTTGTTTATGAGTATTCTTTAAAATTAAGTTTCCTGATAAGACAGTATGAGTATTCTTTAAAATTAAGTTTCCTGATAAGACAGTATTATTACTTAAGGTGGTAGTTGAAAATCTATAGTTGCTTTGATTGCCATCGTACCGGTGATAAGAGGAAGCCATCATGATCAATTGCAATATATCATACGGCGCGGTGACGCGCATATAAATACATAGGGCACTTCCCGGCGGGCGAGGTGAGCTAAATGGGATCCCTCGGCAACACACCACCGTTGTTGTAAAGTAGAAACAGGACGAAATATATTGCCACGGTCGGCTGGTAGCTATAAGACTTCAAGCTTTAGCTAGACGAGTTGGAGAGACTGTTAGGAGCTATAATGGTGACAGCGAATTCGAAGGGACGGCCGCCGAAAGAAAATTTCGATAACGACAAAAGTCGACTGCTGCATGCTGGTCTCGTACCTAGATCTGACGTCATATAGTGGGGTACAATCAAAATTCCCGTCTAGCCAGGCTGTTGGATTTCGTATATCAATCTGGGGCCGTAATGTGGTATCATAGGTGGCTAACACCATGCAACGACGTGCACGTGTGCGTGCCTAAGGGTCAGATACGGTATACTTAAACCTTTCACGACCCAGAATAATATTCCCATGAAGCAATTGTCTCGCTCTCGCTCATAAGTACTTATTTGCCCTTTTTACCTTTAGTAAGAGTCGGTAATCGGCAGGTCAAACGATGCATGATGTCTGTGCCGTCCTACATAATATGTACTTCGTGGCGAACTCTGGATTGATGGGAATTCATGAAAGGTGGATTGAGGCTACATGAAATGAGGTATTTATTCTATTCTTCTGCATGCGACTGCAAAAATCGTCCAATGGAAGTCGTGGTGTGTCTCTCTCTTCTCGCGTCTCGATTCGAGGCTGTCCTCCAACGGATATCCAGCAGCTACGTGGGAGTGTTACTTGGGTGGCTATTCGTGTTCTTGGTATGCTCAAAAGCGAAAATGCTGCGAGTATTAATCAGTTATTCGTTGCTAAAAATTAACAGGGTGCACAAGGGTCTGATTTCATGACTGTGCAGCGTGCGCAAAGTAAGTACAATATGATACCTATTAATGTCAAGTTCAATTACTTCTTGCTGTTCGTGCTCACCATTTCGAATCTCACGGATATATCATACATATCTAACTGCTTATATATATCTCTGGACGGCATCTTAAGAGCATTGTTGGATTCCATTTAAAATTCAACAATCAGAATTATAATTCTACACCTCTTCTTGTTCCCAAGGCCTCTAGACTTCTAGGTATTCGACCTAGTAGTTATAATAGATACATGACCATGTCTGATACCGAGCAGGGATCTCCAACCCCGCACAATGCCCCCGAGACCCCTACCCCGGGAGAGGTTTCATCAACCACAAGCACTGACGTCCAGCTAATTGCCTCCGAGAATCAAGTAGTGCCGGAGACTTTAGGTACTGAAGGAAATACTAGTAATGGCGGAGGCGAAAGCACTGAGGATGACAAAAAAATCACCAAGGCACAGTACGAGGGTTTGAAGAAGCGACTATTCGTCTGCTGTGATGGAACATGGAATAATGCGTCCAACAGCGCAGCACTGCTCACAAACGTGGCAAGGTTTGCGCGGGCCGTAGATGGTTCTAGCGAAGACGGTGGGATTGTTGTTCCACAACTGGTTTACTATTCGGGGGGAGTAGGGTCTCACTCTGCCATGCTTCCTCTAAATAAATCATATATGGGTGCAACTGGAGCAGGTCAGTCTTTACACTTCCTAGAGATGCATCGCTATACGAGTGAGATCTCGAGATACCAGTGTATACAAGGTGCATGACAAGGTATACGAGAATATCATTAACCAGGTCCCGGTGAGCGAGTAGGTATTGAGGAAATTATCATGAGCGCCTACAACTTCCTCTCGATGAATTTTAATTTCGATAAGGGTAGTGATGAAATTATCCTTATCGGATATTCTAGAGGTGCATTTGCTGTTCGCTGTCTCGCCGATCTCATCAGCCAAATTGGCCTCCTCCGACGTAGGAATCTAATATTCCTCGATACCTTATTCAAAAGGTGGGCCGAAACCAAAGACTCAACGGCAAGGAAAAACATGAGGGATGAGATAATGGGAAGTCCCATGCTATCTCATCCTGTTAACATAACCATCCTTGGAGAATGGGACCCAGTGAGCTCTATCGGTTGGCCATGGCCACGTTGGACGGGGCTAGGCCAACGACAATATGAATTCGTTAAGACGGAGGTGCCAGCCGCAGTGTCGCATGTTTTTACGGCTCTAGCAATTCACGAAAGAAGGAGGCATTTCGGAGCGATGCCGTGGCTAAATCGGGCCATCACAACAACCCGGGTGAAACAGTGTGCTTTCTTAGGGTGTCATGGTGACGTTGGTGGTGGGAGCGAGGATGCTGCGCTTTCCACGGTGGCTCTTTTATGGATGGTATCACAGGTTAAAGCTGTTTGCGGAGCAAGATTTGACGATGATACGCTCCTTCAAATGGTTCAACTGCCACAGCCCCAAAAGAATCACTGGTGGTCCTCCCTCCAAACTGAACCTGGAGGCATTAATCTCATACATTCTAAAGGTATGTATCGTTCACATCAAGACGGAACTGTTGATCAAATGCTCACCAGGACACCTCTTGTTTGATTTACGCAGGGTCCATCAATGAATCCATACAGGGTTGGTGGTATTGGTGGACCATTTTAACGCTGGGACCGCGGTACAGACGGATCCTACAGCATCCAATGTTCAAGGGAGGTGACGGCAATGAAGGTTCAAACGGCAATGAAAATCCAAACAACGATACAAACCTCGACAATAATGAGAATTCGCTTAGGTCCGTCATCCACAGTACGGTTAAAAAGTTCTATGAACGAAAATATCCGGTAAAGTTAGGATGGCTACGAGGAAATAATGATACGATTGGAAATATGGAGCATGACGAAGTGAATGGGGATGAAAGAGATCTCTTGAACAGGTGGCAGGAGCTACAGTCTTGGTGGGATCCTATTAATAAAAGGGAGTCAGAAATCCTGGATAACTGGTTCGAACATATCGGAGAACTGAGTGAAGCCCTCGCAATGACCAATCCAGACAACTCTGACGTCCAGGAAAATTTTCGACTGATTGAAGTGTATCGAATACTGGAAATGTGCTTCTTGAGATACTACCTTGCCCGGCTTGAGATTGACCAAGATCAAGGCATCGCTGCGGAATATATTAGCGAGGGTAGAATAGTCGAACGGAAGGAGAGAGATCCGAGGGAGAACGGCAAGGTGATTACAAAGCTCAAACTACATAGACAGACAAAAGGGATTCAACAAGCGGAAGAGACGGAACTCAGGTCTCGGCTTCGAGAGAGACTAAGAAAGGTGACAGAGACAGCGACATTGGCGTTGGGGTGGCTCGGCGAGAGGGAATACTATACCCTTATGAAACGAGAAGACCAGAAGAGCCAGCAGGAAGGGACCACACAAGGGGAGGGAGTGGGTTATGGAAGAAGAGTATTGAGGGTGGGAAAGGGGCTGGATTCTCATCGTAGAGAGGCCAGGAGACTAATTACCAACGCCCATACAAATTCTGAAGCTTCGGGAGACTTCACTAAATTTCGGGAATCCATGGTCAGCTTGGCTGACGCTGCTCTGTCTCACATAGATGTTATAACAACAGCAAACACCGTTGGAACTTCTACGAAGCCGGCAACTGACCAGATCCAGATTTGGAGGCGGCTAACTGCCTTTCTCGGGACACAGGTAAACTTTGACTCAGAAAGACACTTGGGGCTCAAGGAGGATTTCGTGACCTCGAGAGGGAAGGTGCTCGAGTGTGTCGCGAGTTTCTCAAGATTGTCGGTTCTGGAAGAGGCCGTACGGGTGGAGGAAGAAGCGAGGGATGCTCCGGGGAAGAATAAGGCGGGTGCCTCGAGGGCTGCCCTAGATAGAGCCCGGCTGGACGCTTGGGGGAGCGTCCTGGAGGCAGCGGACTCCGCTAGGGAATCGGCAGCGATACTTGCCACGATCACGATGTCACCCGGGACCAGCACCGCCGATATGGCTGATGCTTTTATTCGCCAACACTGGAAAAATGATGCTTGGGTTTTACCACCCGCGCCGCCTGCGCCGGAGCCGGCCAGTTGGGTAGGCACGCTTGGACAGTATTGGGCCGCAGTGAGAGGCTATATTTGGGGCTAGAGGCACGCCCAATGGGATCTCACAAATGGTCTGGTCACAACGTTACAGGCTGATGAGATCTAGACTCTTATGCCTAAAATCCATGATATCTAGACAACGATTTCTAATTTTTGGGGTTGATATGATGGATATTTGGGGGTCTCAGGAAGTTTGCAACGTTTTGTCCAATACTGTATCTGGGCCGGCAGGTCAGAGGGAGTATTCCCCTGGCCTGACTTAGCACAGTGACTCTAACTGCCATCGCTCTTGTTTTGGTTCGTTTATTTGCTTAGCTGATCATGCAGCGCTTAGCAACCCCGGCATTCTTTTCTTTTTCTTTGGGCCCGCTCTCTTCATTGTGATCTTGTAGAGCGTCCTCTTGGTTGGGTTCTTGGTTTTGATGGTGCTCTTGGTTTTGATGGTGCTCTTGGTTTCGATGGTTCTGGTTCAGTGAGGGGGTAGGGGTTAACGGAGGAAAGCGGGATAAGGCGGCGCCGGCATCTTCGTCGCAGGTCTCTCGTAGAGATTCGTTACTGGGTGTACGGATTCTACTCAAAGAACGTCTTTGCAGTCGATCCTCTTTCGTTGGCTGAGCCATATGCATTGTTATAAACTTGGAGTCCTAAACAGCGCTGAACGTTGGTGAGCGACTCGATTTCATAATCGTAGCGGGTGTGATGTCCATGGGTATCACTCATACGACGGATACGGATGTCTAACACGTACATTAACTTCAAGTCGATGGCTATATTTTATTTACTAGTAGTATTCTATCGGTGAGTCGGGAGGGGTGAATTGTTTGCATTGGAAATGAGGGGTGATCTCGAGATCTCTAGAGGAAGAGAAAGTCAAGTTATGGTTCCAGCTGTTCGTTATCGATATATCGCTTTCCACCTCTTATTGGTTCTATAGACCATGCGCATGTATGCACCGCTGCAGCTGGTCTTGTGGCTTAGATTGACTGGCTCCTTTGGATCTTTCGAATTCGGTACGTGTGCATACCTAGATCTCACTCCGTTATATAAGAATATTGATGTATCATGTAGTAGATAGTGCTTAGTGCATGAATAGATATGGATAAATTGGCAAATAGACAACAAGTTTCGACAAGGCCTAAGCTTATAAGGCAGCAACTTTGGATCGCAGCGCAGTATTAAAATATCTTTCGCCATTAATCTCCCTTATTGCCAGGAGTAACTATCCAAAGACTGAAACTGATACCCAGCGAATCGTTGGTCTGCTGCGGTTAGCCGGGCCAAAGCAGTTAAGTAAGGCACCATCTTGACAATATTATCTCCCCGGCTGGTATGATAGCCGATTGGGGCGGCTGTCTTATTACCCGCATTGACAACTGGTGAAACAGACGGAAGTTCGTATCGTTAGCTATATAGCTATGCAAAGACTAGAAAGAGGAACTAGGACGAATGAGGCTTACGGAACCAAATTGACCCGCAGTCACCGTGGCTAGTAGTTGGCCCAATGCAAGCCGCTCGAATCTTTGTTGCTGTAACGGTGAGCAGCCGTGCAAATGTCCAGCCTGTCTTTTTTCCCCGCTTAAAGAGGAAGACACCATCAGGTCGTATTTCTGATAGGAATTCTGCGTAAACAGGATCTAAGATATCTGTATCGACGTCTTCAATACCGTTTTCAGGCCCAGCTATTTCGTCGAAGGCGGTTGGGTTGTTGGTCGCTTCGTATAAAGATACCCACGCATGAGCCAGTGATTACCCCGGGGAGCCTCGCAAACTCGAACATGAAAGAGTGGATCTCGTAGAGAATATTTTAACTCACCGAGCTGCCCTGTCCGTATCGCGACCTCACTAACTATTAGGTTAGATAATCGCACACCGGCGTTGTTCGTTGGTATATTATACGTCCCAAAGTCTATCCACGTGGGATTTGGCACCACGGGCGCAGGATTGAATGTGACGATGTTGACTGCGCCTGACGCAACGGTGACAAGAGAGTTGAGTGGACGGGTTTTGCACCCAGAGTTGCATTTATTAGTAGAGCACTGGTCACATTCTTGAGGCTGCGCTCCACTATTGGGTGGGGGAGGAATAAGGCCACAGAACTTGACAGCATTATCTGCATGAGTCGCTGCGCTTTAGATTTGACACCATACCTCATGTTAGCGTACTCTGAAGGTATATAAAAAAGGCTGATTTTGACTCAAAGGTTTTTTATGCGTACGTGGTATTGAAGCCGTGCCCAACGGTCAACCCCCAACGAGTACCGCCCGCCCTAATGACGAGCCCTTGAGTAAACTGGGAGCTTTTGTCGGCACTAGCCCGTGCCCACATACATCTTCCAACGATGGCTTCTAACGTCTCGTCATCTGCAGCGTCAAAAAGGACTGGGATAGGTGCATGGTCACCTGGGGCGCTTGGAGAAACATTGCTTGGATCGGGAGTATATGTCCAGAAACCCTCTTCATCAATTCTTTTCCATCCCGACACAGTTGTGACTTCATTTGGGGGTGCCGCTTTGCAGTACACATGAAGGTAATTATAGGCTGGCTCTGTAAATTGGGGGCAATCAGTTAATCAATCAGACAATTCCATCGTGGGGGCAAGGGGTTGTTTATATTATCTTGCCGACGTAATAACCTACCAGTGGGAGTTGCTGCAGCTAATCCTGTTTCATAAGTTTGGCTAGCTTGAATCGAAGTTGCTCTTGAAAATGCTCTCAAGGCGTCAGGGAATCCCACCCGGTAAGCTTTTTCCGTGAAGAGGACACGAGTCCTCTCAAGACGACGAATCTCGGATTCAATGTCCGGTCCGTCGTTTATGCCTCCGCGGGTCATGGCTAGCTGCCTAAGATCTTAAAATTAGCCCGATTTGAATTTAAAGCTCTCTAAGGTCTGCGGCGTGCCTGTATAAGATGCTGTGGTGATATTGGGTTTACAAAGATCTTAGGAGCTAAGATAATCAAGTTGTCGGTGAATCAAGAATATAATCTACTGAAACCATCTCTTTTTTATATATTCAAGTATATAGTCTGTACATAGGATGTGAAGAGGGCAGCCCTAGGTGGCAACCTTTACGGGATGAGCTGATACACGTGACCATATGAGAGACTAGACCAAACGCCGATACTGATATTCATTCAAACTGCGCGCATGCGGTCTGCAGATCTGGATTACAAATCTAATTTACGCACGCGCACAGCTCGAGGTATCCTTGACGATTCGGCATAGGTGCCTCTGATTTTTTTTTTTTTTTGATTGATATCATGGTGGTTTGCTATCTTCAGCTGTCCAACCATAGCACTGGAGTAGCCTCGAATTCCAGCTGAAGAGCACGAGACTACTGCAGGAGAGCAGCAAATAGGACATACAGGTCTTTTCTGTACATCTCATATTAAGTTCGGATGGCGCGACTGCCGATTTGTCTATCAGCTCGCTCGTCGCCATATGGGATATTCGCTAACGGCATTGATGCATATGTCTACTCAAAGAGCTCGAGCTACGCATGCAGCTGGGTCGATACCTGCAGACATTAAACGGAATATAGATCATGCCCAGGCAGCTGAGTTCATGAATTGCTTCCTTTTTTTCCAGCCGCTGTTTTACAGATGCATTTAACTGATCAAATCAGCTATTTTAAATCCGGTGTTTCGGTACAAGAAGTGAGGGGTGCATAAAGCCAGCGGCAGACAGATATCCCCTCCATCGCTATCCGCTACAACTCCAAAACCTTAGCCGAGGAAAAAAACCAAAATGAATTGAATTGAATTGAAATCACGAAATGCAAAAAAAAGATGGTGACCAGCGTTGTGACTGAGGGTTGAACCCGGGACGTCCACATTGGGCCCTTCACCCCGCTACAACCGGGAGGTCCGGAAGCAGTTGTTACAACCACTCAGCCACTACTGATCGAGAGTAACCTGGCCGAGAGCGCTTATATACCGACACCACAATCCAGAACTCACACGTATGCTGGTATTATGCATCATTTGTGCCGGGGTAGCGCAGCTAGCTCCTCATATAATACGAAGGCAACGACATTGGGTACTAGTGCAGCTGAGGTTACTAGTATAAATCGTTATTAATATAGATGGGGTACCGACGTGACGACGACATCATACATCTACGAATTTTATCTCGCATCATAATATTCCACCCTCTGATTTCAGCCCTTCAAGCCACAGCCTCCATGATTATATGTCTCCCTGTTTTACCGCAGAGAAATCCCGCAAGATGTAAGGTTGATTAGGATATCAACTTATCGTCCATGGATCCACATGCATATGAACATGTGAAGTGAGTTGAACCTAGGGGCATGGCAACATGCATGTTATCATCCAATCAATCGCCCCCGTTCTTGGAGCAAAGCTCATAGTAATCGTTCTAACCTTGAGAAGTCCCATTTATGTATATCCTTGGGATTCCAGAAGTCTGGTAGGCTGTGTATGTACTCGGCTATCTTTGCTCATTTCAATATATGTTGCAGATTTTCGATGGAGGTGTTGAAGTCCATTGGTGTTATATTATACGCGGTTGATAGATGCATAAATTGTGGATCCAAGACCGCTCGGATTCTGGTGGTGAACCAATCATGGTTGGGTATACGACAAGGCTATCACAGGGCTGGTAAAGTCTGCATGTGCATAAGTTATCCTCTAGCATCCCGATCGATAGACATGGTGCATGCATCAGGTGAGACATCTGATTTAGTTAAAGGTGTCTCGGGATCCCCGCTTTGAATGAGGTACAGTCTATGGTCGAAGAGGTATCAGGTTTAGCCTGTGCCGATTACAACGAGCCTATGATACTTGGCTCTGCAGGCATGTGATAGTCGCGCTGCTGGGGCTATGCAACATATCTTGATTAATTGGTGCATGAGCGAAGGTCTGCGAAGAGTAGGCGTACGGGGCTGCAGGATGGCGGCTGTCATCCATAAGTTGACTACATAGTAGTCTATATACCTTAAAACTACACGTCAAATCAGGGACTAAGGGTAAGTGGGCCCCTTCACCCGGTCCAACCTGTCGCCGGCCCAAAGGTTTAGGGTCTCATGATCTCGATCAACCTTCTCGAATACTGTGTCGTAAAAGAATATGCAAATATGAGCGACTCGCAGCCGATGCTCAGGTGGATTTTACAAAAGTAAATATAATTCCGTTAGGTAGGGTAACGTAACTCGTTATTTATGGTTTGCATTTGGAAGCCTCCCTCATGATCAGTATTTTTTGTTCGAGCATTTGGCCAATTGAGTGCGTCGTACATGTAGCTGCATGTAATGTGTTTTATGTGTGTGTGTGGCTCAGGATCGAATAACTTCTCATGACTTGAATTCCATGAATCAAACTTTGCAAGTCTGGAAGGATCATTCTGGTTCGCAGCTAGCTCTTCAAGCATCATCCTAGACCAATGAGACTAAAGAAAGACCTCCTAGGGTGCGCGGGTGCCTGGAATTACGAGCGATATATTGATATAGTCTCCCCACTAATGTCGATATTTATAAACCCTTTATTGGCCATGTATAATTGGCGATATCGATATGCATGTAGCCTTAGGGTATACATATACGGTAAAATGACCGTCAACTAAATTTCCCGTGGGCCCAACGGGTCGCGATATGAATCGGAAGCGGTCCATGCATGTTGCAGCAGATTCACAAATCATCCGGGCACCCCGCTCCAATGGAACTAGCTAGCTCAACTCGAGTACTTTTAGGCCCATACAAGAAATCACTCTGTGCCAACATGCGGAGTTTCCCGTTGATGCGGGGTTTTCCCTATCGACATAGGGCTGAAATTTGAGTCCCAAATTTCAGCCCTAACGGGACGTCAAGAAGTTGGTTATTTACCTCGATTAAAAATGAATTATACGTCTCCTCGTAGGGTAGCTAAGCTTTCCGAGTGCGATTTTGTATGCAAGATATCGACTCACCCGGCTCCGAGTGCGACTCAAGCTTAGGCCTGGAATTAATGCAGCCCCTGGGTTGCGAGTGCGATCGTGCATACGCGGGGCATTACTACGATCCTTATCAGGCGAACGGCCGGGTTGCGTAGATCGGTGGGGTATACCAGCATTCACGTTGGGCAGTGGAATTTTTGGTAACTGAATTCAGTAAGTCAATGGTTATAGGCCCTGCTGGAGACTACTTGTTTACAACGCACCTTTGCTCGAAGAACGACTCGTCGACTTCGACCTGCCAAATGGTACATCTAATCGAATTCTTGTATGGCGTCTAGCATAGACTCCTTTAATTCATCAAGGTTATAATGATAAATATAGGTTTCCGACCCTGGGCTAGAATTATAATATGTTCTATATAACGATATCAGCTGAGTCTATACCCTATGAACATGCAGGCGTAATATAATAGAGTATCGGTGCGACGGGCAGAGGTGGGAATATGCCCACCCCCACTATTCCAAACACAGGAAAGTCGTCGGTGGTGCATGAATCGCGTTATAGGAGGTTTCAGCCCTGTGAGGAGGAAGATGTTACACGGCTTTCGACTATGCAGTATAAATCGCACTCGGAGATGGCGTTCCCACTTTTGAGACGTTCTATCATTGGTTGATGGATATTTGACCTCAATACCCGTCCCGAGACATCTAGACCAGAGCCATCAAGCGGTAACGATAAATTTATTTGCGGGATCTTCATCGCCTGTTCCGATGCAAAGCGTTTCTGGGAACCTCAGCCACAAGGATGGTGTCATAGGTCGTGACGTCCCGTGGACTAACCACATTCGTTATCACGCATATTCAACCCTTTCAATTAATTCCGGACATCGATGTTGGATCAAAAAGTTTTTTTTTTACTTGCCGCTTTGATATCCACATCCTACCCTGCTTGCTGAAACGAACGCGGTACCTCCCTTGGTCCTTCGGATTTCATTTTTTCCACTACGATGCTCGATGCACGCGCGCGCACAAGGTCAGATGTCCATGCATGATGAAGCTGTGCCCCTGGTCATTCGTACTAGCTACTCTGTAAAGTCCACCATGTAATTTGTAGCTCCTGGCCCAATATGGTATCATGCTGGGCTATACATTATTTCGTATGCAGGTGGCCAGATTCAATTTACCGGCAGCATGCCGGTCAATGGACCATCGCTAGCCTCGCGTAGTCCCCGTACGTAGGGCATGACGATCCATGCTGCTATCTGGATTCAGCTGCTGCGGTGCAGACAGACATCTTGAAGTGTGCGATAGTGCTACAACTGGAAGAGAGCCAATAATTGATTAGATCCATTAAGTTGGGATAGTATCGTGACCACATACAGCTGCGGCTGGCTTCAACGAGGTTGCGTCCTGAGCCATTTCTTTCCGCAATAGCGGCTACTAGAGTAGCTCGACTGAGGGTTTCTTTTTTACATCCGGCTGAAAAGTAGTTCCAGGCACCGGCGCACCAGAGCCTATCGGTTGCCCCTGTCGACTGTCGAGATGTAGTGAGAAATTGTGTCGAGGGTGCGTTCTGCGAGTTTTTGATATCACAGGCCATAACTCTTGACCATATTAAAATACGTCCTCGAAAGGTAGTATAAAAGCCCCTAAGATTCCCATCCGTTGACCTCCCTCCTCTCTAACTCCATCAGACAGCATTCCTACAAACAGACTCCTCTACTACATCCAGCAGCTAGCTCTAGTCTATCAAACCTTTTGAATCAAAGATTCATCCTACCTAAACCTTTCAAAATGGTCAACAACACTCTTATCATTAAATTCGACCACGGCTGTTTGGATCCCTCCTCCCGTGACAGCTTGTGCGTGTCTAAGAAGGTCAATGGTGTCTATAACGTTGTCTTTGACAATGCCGCTCCAAGGCCTGCTGTTGGGCAAAAGAAGCTCTTGACCAATAATACCTTTAGATTTACGACTGATTATCAAGTTTATTTTACTCAAGATTATACGAACGACGCTTTGGTGAGTATTTTACATCAATACAGACGCTCAAATCCATGATCAACTAACTTCAGTAGATCAATAGCGCCACTGATCCTAAGGATATCAGCTTGGGTCAATACGTTCAATGGGAGGACAATGATTTGACTGAGCCTGCCAAGGCTGATGTTAGCCTCCTCTCTGAGGATCAGGCTAAGGCTTCTTTTGTTATTAAAAACGCCCCAAAGAATTTCCATGCCGCAGTTAAGGCATCAACTGGAACTAGCTGGTCTACCATTTTCGTTGACCCTAACGAGCACATGGGTGGAGGAACTATTACTATTACTCCTAAGAACCAGGTAATTTGGATATACAACCTACGTTATCGACTTTGTGAAGGTTGAAGGCTAATGCACCGCCTCTGCTAGTACATCCTCTACTGGTATAATTTGACCGATACTGAGTACGTCCATGAGGTTTTCGAAACCGATGCATTCAAGTTCTCTTTCCCTCCTGGAAATTCCACCAGAACCATCCGTTTCGGTTATGCCACTCAGGACCAGCCGGTCGACGGAAGTGAGTCCCCAAATTTCTACGTTGTGGACTAGATTCACCAGATTGGTCCGATATCTTACGACAACTACCCCTGATCCGGGCCGCCTGCTAGCGCCGCCTTTGCTTTGTCGAGGGCTTTGGAGATTTTTGAAATACTCTGGCTTACGAATGTGTCTTTTCGATCGATCTTACACTCCTTTGCATCTATCCAGTTTTGTTAACAACTTCAACTCTTACATTCTTTTAAATCATGTCAATTAACGGCACAAATGGAAATGCAACCACGCTTGTAGCCTGCATTCGCTATATTCCGTAACTGCTATAAGAATCTATATTTTAGAGAGTATAAAAGTGGGCTCATCGGGAGTGCCGGACCCATGGTACCAACTAAAACCTTCGCTTCCATCCTTGGGTTGATCAGGCTCCTTATATCCAAATCGTACGATTTTGTCATAAACACCGGGCTCAAATACTACGCCAAACGAAACACTTTCTTCGACTTGCACAAACTGTCCTATTCCAGTCTGAGAGCCCCAGTAAAGAAGATACTAAGGTAGAGTTTACGGTGTTAGCGAAATAGTGACCACTCGAAACGTACCGCATCAAGAAGAATTACCTCATCGTCTAGAGTCACTTCTGTCGTTCCATTGAGGCTCGCTGTGAACGGATCTACAAAGATAGGCGTAAAGTGGTTCTTGGTAGTAAGCTGCTGAACTCCTACGCGGAATGTCTGCGGGCTGTTCTGAACTGCGAATGATTTCTTTCCGTCCGTCGTCCAGTATGTTGTATCGGCCTTGTGTGCTTCAAGCAGCACGCCATCTTTGTACGCTGCAATCTCGCCAAACGAAATGTCCACAGCATTTGTTGCTGCACTTGATTTTCCCTTCACAGAACGTCAGTAGGGTATACATCTTATAATATGAGAACCAGGTTTCTAGTTGATACTGACTAGCGATGCGAGTCCATTAGGAAGAGAAAGTAAGAAGACACGATATTTATCCTCCCATTCGAAGGATGTGCTATGTAGTAGCTGGGGTTTTCCGGACTCCGGGCGTAAATATCCGACTGCGAATGCGACGTTCGCTATGCCATTAACTTTACGCGCTATCACGAGTGTGTTCTGGGCGTTGAGTGCAAGAACTTGTTTATCTAGGAATACTGTAAGTCTATATCGTCGAGGGGCTGCCATTTGGTATACGATCAGTCCCGAAACTGCGGGGAATTTGAGGAATTTTCTGTGGATAGAGTACAAATCCGAAGTGTGTATTATTTTGGGTTTGGAAATACTGTGTGGCAGCTTCAGCCGTTCAGGTATCATGCACGCTTGGCACATCCCCAGCTGTCGCGAAATTGACCTGTGTTATTTTGGAGGCTCAGATGTGTTGGTTTCACGAGAAAGTCTAGCGAAAAGCAACCCGGCTCGTCCCAGACTACCCGGCTCGAGCGCTCGTGAAGGCTAGAAATGGTAGTCCAGTAGCCGAACTGTACTTGTGTAACCAAGCTATTTTTTATGTCAAGCTTAACAAGATAAGGCAGTATTACCTACTGTGTCAGAAAAGGATAGTAGATTGATACGGTATCAATACGGTATTGGGCCATAATACGGTATTACAATGGTATTGAGAGCGAAAGTTGCCAGATAATTTGGATTGGAATGGTATTCAAAAACACCCCCCTTCTGGCTCAGTAAGTACTTAAGCTAAGTAGATACTTATTTACCCCAAATTTCTAGTTCGATACTTTCGTTTATCGATCAGACTATGCGATACGTAGCCCACGACGGCTCAATCACTTATATCACAGGAACAGCAGAATTACTTTGAAATCTCAACTTCTGGGCTATGGGATCGGTATTAGCGAGCCGGAGAGCCATGCTATTCGTAATGATATCTAAATTATACTAATTCCGCCGTTTCTGTCGACTCATCCGGCGCCCTAATCGGCCTATTTCGTCTTGACACTGGTTAGGCGTCTCTAAATATTAGGGAGCTGCTAGTTATAGCTAGCTGAGGTGAATGATTTGAGATTTCCTATATTTACATCGGGGCTGGCACCGATTGCAATTGTTCAGTTAGGGAGCACGGCCCCCAGATCGTGCGAACATATCGGCAAATTATAGTAGTTACACAAAGACTACACCAACACATTTCTGTTGTTGGAAATTGACACTGCGCTCGACCACGGCTGCGCTGGGGATTCAGTGACTATAGTTGAAGTACCAGGCTACGCCGACGTAACGAAGCAATCTTGTACTTAATGCCCTTCCTCGCGAATATCTTCGAAAAAACATCTACACGGTTTGTGGGATCCTAGGGTAGGTTAGCTCGTGCGGTCATCCTGACAAAAAGGGAAGAATGTCTTTTTTCGGCGGGCAATTTCCAACACAACGCAAAGACTGCGATACAAATCCCAGACTTTCTCACTTGATTACGTTGGCTCTATCACAGTTACGGATCAATTTGTAACATTCAGGTAGCAAATCCGAAAGCTTTATGTAGTACAGACCTTTCAGTGTCTCACACACGGCAGGTTCTATGCACTTATATGTATACACGGAACAAAGCGTCCTGCCAGTTGAAGACCATGGTAGTATTAATATTACAAATTATATATATTAAAGGATATGCTTCCAGGGTAAGGCAGTCTCCAGGCAGCATCAGAGCGGGGGAGTTGAACCGGATGTGTGAAATTATTTCGATTTTTAGCCGGTCCAAACAAAGATATGGACGAAGCCATCTCCACCGCAATTGGAGTAAGCGTCTCCCTTACAACGCGTGTTGCAGTTCGCTAATACGGTAGGGTCTGCCGAAGTTGGCGAGTTGGTGAAGGCATTACCGCAAGTACAGGTGCTGGGATATTGTTAGCTGATGTCGTAGTTCATTGAAGGTTATGCGTGTTCATGACTTACTCTCCACCCGTGAGACCAGAGAATGCGTATCCCTTGTAGTAGCAGAAGGCCTGGCATGTGCTTGGAGTCATATGGTTTCCTTGGGTCTTCTCAGCAGTAAGGATATCGACGCCAGCTGTAGTTCCGTAACAGCCGAACGAAGTCGGCGACTTCGCGGAGACGTATTGTTGAATGTGATCCGTACCGCCGCAGTACTGCTGTTCATCTCCTGTACATGGTTCCTTGCATTTGTCCAGGCCAGCCAAGTCATGGGGGTTGTTCTTCCATTGGTTACCACAGAAGCATCGACTATGGACAAGAAATTGTTGAAGTTAGATATCAGCGATCAAGGAGTTAGGTTGGGCCTACATACTTTCCACCAATGAGACCAGCGGCAGTTTGTTGATTTGCTTCGAAACAATAGTCTTGGCAGTCCGCAATTTTCATGAAGTTGTCGTCCGGAAAACCGATTGTTGGGTCGTTCATGTTCGGGCTATTGCCGTCATCAGCGTAGCAGCCCACGGCTCGGACCCCAGGAGTGAAATTCGGTTGCCCGACAAGAGTCGAAGTGACAGTCTCGGTTTCTGTAGTAGCGGGGAGGGTTGATGTGACAGTCTCGGTTTGTGTAATAGTGGTCGAATCACCGGGAGGGAGGGTTGTCGTTTCTGTGACAGTCTCAGTCGCTGTTGCCGTTGCCGTTGCCGTCGCTGTTGCTGTTTCTGTAACGGTAGCGGTAGCGGTACCATCACCAGGGACAGTTGCGGTTTCTGTGACGGTCTCAGTCGCTGTCGCGGTGGCTGTAGCTGTAGCTGTAGCCGTCTCTGTGACGGTAACAGAACCGCTGGGGACAGTGACAACTGCATCAGGGACGCAACCGCCAGGGATTAAGAAAGATTCACCACCAACAGTCAAGATAGCTTCTGGGAGCGTAATCGTTGGGCCTGCTGTGAAAGTGGTTCCACCAGCGACAAGAGTCGTAGCCCCGATATCTATGACGCTACTACCCATTCCGCGCAGAACGGTGCCCGGAAAGGTGATAATGGAGGTGGGAAGTGAGATAATAATTCCTCCCGTGGTAATCTTAGGTTCAGCAATGGTCACGATGTTGTTCTCCAAAGTGAATGGTAGACCGCTGACAGTGAGGGTGCTGCCACTAGCTGTTACTGTGAAAGATTTTGTGGTAGTAGAGGTCTTAGTGGAGGTCTTAGTTGAGTATCTGGTAGTTGTCCTCGTCAAGGTCTTGGTAGCCGTCTTGGTAGCCGTCTTAGTTTTGGTGACGGTTTTTGTTGCCGTCTTCGTACATTTGGAATTTGTCTTCGTGACAGTCTTGGTGGTAGCATACCCGTACTTGGTGGAGTACTTGGTTGACCACTTCGTAGCATACTTAGTAGTAGCGTACTTGTTAACGTATTTCGTAGCGTACTTGGTTACCGTCCTTGTTGCGCATGGTGCCCCATCTACAGATAGAAATTAGTATTAGTATTGACATGATGTCGCATATGATTGACCGATTCCGCATGGGTCTTACAGCCATAGGGGTCTCGCTCCTCAAGCTGTTGTTCAGCAGGGACAGCAGAGACTGCAAGAGCGTTGAAAGCAGCCAATGCCACAAAGGCACTCTTGATATTTGGGATATACATTGTGTATACGGTTTATGATTGTCACGACTGGGAAACGTCGATCGATGTCGATGCGGAGAAAGAGAAAAAGATTCGAATCCTGGGAATACCAGTATTTATAACCATTTCGCGCAGGGTATATAGCTCCGAGAGCCTAGCCCGGTCACATTATGGTGACCATTTCGATATCCAACTGGCCAGTCCGAAACCAGAGAGATCGTTTAACCGTGGAAATTTGATAGTCTCCCCTATTAGATAAAAGTTCATCTTTTTCTCTTCTGCCGTTCTGTTGTGGCGTTGTTCACGGGTATTCCTAGACCTATGAATTATGCGTCGATATGTACGGGGAATGGTAGAATCCAGCGAGGCGTAGTTGCGTCGGTAGGGGTGGAGCCCGGAGCCCGCAAAAAAAACTATACTTCTGCTGCGTAAAACTCTAGCCAAATTCTGGCAGCCACTCTAGACTCTAGCATATATCTTCTCGAGGGGTGAGATCGACCCTGTCACCGCAACGAAACTCTCATCTTCGCAGGTATACTTTCCGTGCCTGATGAGCGCGTAGGGAGATCTATGGCGTATGTATGTACTCTGCAGCCTGTTAAGATCACATTCTCTATCACATTAATATAATTCGAGCTTCCAAGTTGCATAGAATGGCCGAAATTACTGCGGCACCGGAGCCTTAATCCTAATACCCCCTAATTAGGCCGTCTATGAAATGTGTAAAATATCTCTACCAAGATCAGCAATTTTGGTTGTTATGTTTTATTTCTTATTTTTTCTACTTCCTAATTTCTTTATTCTATGCAAGGTCCTTACAATCTGACAATGCAAGCTGCAAGGGGAGGACTAGTCGGTGGTAGACGCTAGAAGCTTAGTCGGTCAAGCTCACCGAAATATTCTTCAGTGTCCGCCTTGGCGCTGGACGCCACGTGCAATATTAGGACCCTGCCCCCCGCTTTTTATCGTCGACCGGAATGAACCGAATAATTCTCGAGTGATTTGATTATTCTCCGACAGATGACGCCGCGGGGTTCCCCGCCCATAGATTGGCGTTCATGCGGCCATACGAAGTGGGGTGATGCCGCCCTATAATGAGGATAGACCGCTACCCAAATCCAGCCCCTTTCAGCCGTGAGATTCTTGTGGAAAGAAGTTCGAGATTTTATATCGGCTGGTGGGTCGCCCGACGGGCATACCAATGCAGATTGGGTTTAGACCGTTATATGATCATTGCATTAGCTTAAATAGAATCGAGGTTAATAACAAGCTGGTCACGCAAACGAGACCGTTGGCGGGTTACTTGGTGGGATCACAAAATACAACGGAATTAGCGAATTTTGAGTTGCAAGTTGAATCAAGCCTTATGCAATAGATCCTTAGCCTTTTCGGTTAGAGGCTCTCGGAATCAGGCTAACTTGTAAAGAGACCAGTGATAAGGCGCAGTGAATAAGGCAAATTTGATCGTGTCTATACTGTTAGATAAAATTACAAGTAATCTTCAGAGAATCTGTGTTCCTTTGAGGTCATAAGTTGCACAACCTAGCGCCCTCCTTCATGCTGGTAAACAGATCAAAGATAGTCAAACGCCGAATTGATCAAGTTAGCTTCGCTACATAAAGTGTGAATGATTTCTGCCAGCGAAAACTATAGCTAGAGCAGTTAAAATTCGACACCAAGCCAGCTTACCTTTTTGGTCAACGGTAAGAGTTCCGGGCTTAAGGAAGTCATGCATAGGGATATCGAGATTGTAGGGATATATTGCATGCAGGGAAACCGTAAACGTCAACAACGTTAACCCGTTCCAGCCTCCCCTTATGCGTCATGTAACTCCTGATCACCGTCCTGTCTGCCCCCAATACTAGGTTCGCCGTGTTCTCCCTCTTCCTCGCTTTCCATCCCGTCTTCTTCCTTCAGATAGTCATTCCATCCGTGGAAACAAGCGCCAGGCCGTGTCGAAAGCTGCCTCCGTTGTGGAATGGTTTCGCTAACAGAGTTGCGCCACCAAACCTTCAACCCCGGCCCGGACCCACTTCGAACTATTTTGCAACCACGTCGTATAAACCCGTAAGGACGTGAGCGCTCGCCAGAGCCTAATTTGCTCAGCTGGTATAATTCGTTTCGAACGAACTCCACTTCACTTAATCGGTCTAGTCCTCTCGCTTCCCACCGGCGGATTAAATCCGCCAATTCTGGCCTCGTAAATCTTTTTTGGCCCATCATTGGCCATGGCACGCTTATCCTTTTGAGGCTCTGGGCTTCAAGAAGCTCAGCGTACGGCAATCCTCCGTCGCTATAATGAGCCTCGTGCCGACCAGCGACAAACCCTAAATCTAGGACGAACTCCTCAATGTTTGGGAACCACCGTAGAAGCGCTTCGAAACTCTTTTCGTAGGTGTATCCTATCCCAGCAACGTATAGACACAGCTGCTTCACACCCACAAATTCACCACATCCGAGGTATGGCGATAGATGTCGGCGAATCTGGGCCCCAGGGCTCGTTAATTCCAACGAAGCGACATTGGCGAAGATCCGCCGGGTGCTAATCTTGATTCTTTTCAACGTTGGGATTGACGAGGAGATAAAGTGGTAGTGCCATGGGAAAAGGTTAGCTTGTTGCGATGGCGGCCTAACCGGCAGCCAAGGAATATAGATGATTGCTTCTTCCAAGATGGCTGGATATGGTATCTCAACACCTTCGATATCCCGTGTGTGAATTTGAGTAGCCCCCATGAATTCTTGGTCTTCCCCGGGCAGAGCTTTATAAAAGTCTCTATAAGTTGGCATGCTCTCGCAATCGGTGTATCTGTTTACCGTTCCATGGTAGTCGTCAAGCCCAATACACAAGCTTTTCAGACTTTGGTTCCAGAACGGAAGCGTGGACAACTTGGAAAAGACGGCAATTCCTAGATTATTTGCCACTCTCTCCTCGATAGAGTACTCAATATGGAGGCTATAGATTCGAGGAAATATGTGGAGGCAAGATGTGTAGACGCGGCACCGAGAGATGACGCCAAATTGGAATCTCGAGGTCTGAAACTCTTCGTAGCTAGTGCACTTGAGCCCAACAAACGTAACATGACTATTCAACAGAAAACGGCGCATGTCAGACCTCTGAAGAGCCTAGAATGCGGTTGGAGGGGCTCAGTGCAGCGGGAATTTCCCCTACCGAACGAGGTGCCGTAAACTAGCATGGCTGCCACCGTCCTCGAAGGCCGCTAGCGAAGCTGGTGTCAAGAAAATATTTCGGACTTTAAGCTCTACCGCAAGGTCGCGACACGATTTCGAACACAGGGAAAAGCTTTTGAGGCCCTCGCTTCCGATAGCTACCAGGATGTGGCGCAGGATCTCTGGAGGAGTCTCTAGAAGATTCGATAGCATGGTTATAGGCAATAGGCATAAATGGTATGGAAGGTTGGGTTTTACAGACTATGCACGGCTGAAGCGGGGATTCCTGTCTGTGTTTGATCTCGAAAAATGCTGCATGCGTGGGGACGCAAGGAAGGCATATGCGACCAGAAGTACCTTGCCGTTTCCTTGATGGAGGGGTGTACGTACCCTGAGGTCGATAACTGGGATGGACCCCCCAAACTAGAATTCACCTTCGTATCCTCAAACAAGTTTGTGAAAGTGGGGCCCAGGAACAATCTCGACATTCCTCCGCATCAATTCAATCTTTCATCCCGTGGTATTTTATGAGTTGCTGGTGGAGAAGGTTCTGTCTGGCATGAAGCTGGGGTACGTCGGTAACCCCGCCCATTGGCAAAGAGCCAACGGAATTTCGGAAAGACCTTAAATAAGCTTTTACGGCACACGGGAGAAACCTTATCAAGATCCTGGGAATTCAGGTCCATCTGAACTGACTGCTTAGATATCTAGACTTTCAGGTACAGGTATACTTGAGTACTTGATAACGGAAACTTGAATCCCCAGAAAATGAGCCACAGCATATTTATAAAGCCAAACTACAACCATAGCTAGCCCTGCCCAGATCCCTCGGACACTTCAGAAGGGATAACGTAGATAAGAATAATTATATAAACCAGAGTGTCTTTCTTCAATCGTGGTCCCACGTTCACGCTTTAACCATCCTTCCCACAGGACCGTTGGGTTGTCGGTGGCTGACTGCCGTTTGGACCGAGGCCTAAATCCACATCAGGATCTTCTTGCCACCCTCATCTCCACAGAATGGCGTAAGACCCTTAAACCTCCGGTTCATCGATATAGAGGCACTATTATTACACGACGAGGATGAGTTCCAATCATGACATCGAACCTACCGGATCAACCTAGCCTGGCTCCGCACTAACGGAGACAGCACCTCCCGGCTCAGAAAGACTCCGCGAGACTGCGTGCCGGATGCTGCGGACACATAGTAAAGGTTTCAAAGTACGAGATCTGAGTTTAACTCGGTCTTGCTCAAGATACGCTCCTTTCCGATAGTACGTATTAAGTTGATTTAAGCATTCATGAAGAACTATCACTCCTTTTTTACTGCTCCATTGACCTCTGTACACATATCCACGACTCTCCCGCATCGTCAGTCCTTTTCCTTACCCGCTTTTTACCGAATAACGCTTACCTTCCGATTCTTTATAAAACAAGGATTTCAACCTCCTGGGCCCCTCCAAACTCGATATATTTTACAATGAGGTGCACGGCCTGCGAACAGGAAAATCGAAATCTTGACATCGACGGTTATATAGGCGGGAAGCGATCTACCACGTGGTTGCATACGGCCCTAAACTCCAATTTTAGCACCGATTTTAGTCTAATCGATTTACACGCGGGATTGACATCATATCGGAGAAAGTGCGTTTGATAAACATTCCCTCGTTACACTTTTGTGTGGTATTTCGCGGACTTCTAGCACGGGCGTAACCACGTTTTCCATGCGCATAGCGACAGCACCACCCGAATTTGTAACGGTACCCTCATCGTTCGAGAGGTTTCAAGGCGGATATTCTGAAATGCCTCAGCTTGGACGAAGGCTCTGGTACCCGAGGCCTTACAAGGTTAAATGGGAGAACCTTATGAGCCCTATATGTATGAGCCTTATGAAGGTCATTACAACGGTTGCGAATATATCTATAGACGCGCCAGAGGGATCGATCGAATTCTACGTACGATGACACAGTGGATTTATTCCGCGGCTCCAGCTAGCGTCTATACCTTATTTTCTTTCATCCCACCACCAAATCAGATATATAACGGTTGAGTACTTTCAACTGCGAACAGGATGGTAGACACTTCTCAGAATCATTCGACCGATGTCGAAGGTGATGCAAAAATGCAGACACTCACAAGCGACTATGTCGTCGTCAATCGAAAGGACGCCACCATCCCCTCCCTAAACTACGACTCAAAGCCTGTCAAAAAATACGGAAAGCTGGCGGGACATACGTCTAAATCACCATCCGGTTCACGAAGAGTTATTCCAAGGCCAGGGTTTACCAAAAAGCGAGCTGTTTCAACCAAAGGGACAACTACCGAAGCCTTCCCAACGGACGATCTTACTTTTACCCTTCTTGAACAAATCGAAGATCAAATCAAGGAGTTCCAGGCGGATTTCGCAAGGTTGAAACGGAATTACAGAAATTGCGAAATTCCGATTCCACAGCTAGATTCTAGCCCAAAGTATCGGGACACTATTTCAAAGTCCGCGGCCCACCAATCCGGCTCCGCGCTACTTTCCCGATTGGAAGCTGAAATCCTCGATCTACGAAGTCAAGTCGAAACAAAACCTTACCCAAGGCTACCCGCAGACCGTCGCCGTCACTACGATGAAGGTGCAATGCCGAGATATAGGGTCAGCAACAAACTGGAAGGTCGTGTT
This sequence comes from Arthrobotrys sphaeroides, assembly GCA_036971245.1. NCBI lineage: Eukaryota > Fungi > Ascomycota > Orbiliomycetes > Orbiliales > Orbiliaceae > Arthrobotrys > Arthrobotrys sphaeroides. The sequence continues at coordinate 927,163 of JAJTTW010000007.1, read as the reverse complement.
TCTGAGATTAACGCAGCACAATGTTTCTCCGGTCCAAGGTTTGCCCGACCCACACAGGAGCATCTCTCCATGGCGGACCTCTGCGAGCTATTGATGGGATTGATCGGACTTCTCTACATTCTGGTCCCGATGCTTTACGGTCTTGCTAAACTTACGTTATTTATTATTTATCTGATCTCCCCGGTCCGTAGGTTTTACTAAGCCGGCTTAAAATCTTGGCCCGCTTGCAATTGCTCTGGGCTACCGAAATAATTATTGATGTATCGTAGTGAGTAATGGGAGATTGTAGATTCGATACTTTGTATGTACGAGATCTTTATTCTCTAACATTATGCATTCGCCGCTCTTAAACTAAACAATTACTTCATAAACACGCGCATACCACCTAGAATATTATTATCCCTATATAGGGTCGTATCCTCTACTCAATACTCCTGGAAGCGTCAATCACACACTTCTGAATGATCTCAGACCACCGCTAAAGTTTGAATAGACACGGTTAGCAACTGTTTGCCATTCGATTATGCATACGGTTCATGGCTTACCTCAACATTTGTCCAGTTCTTAGCCTCCACGCTTTCCAAAATCCCTGGGAAAACGGCGCCTGAATATCCTGTCCATAATCCTGGAGCGAAAACGACGTGCTTATACACTTCTCTACCATCTAATCCATCCTCGTACACAAACTTCCTTTCGAAGAATTGTATTTTATCATTCAGATCTTTAACTTTGGCCCAATAATGGACGCTTTGCCACCATCTGTACCATGGAAGTTCTGGGTCTAAATCGTTTATTTCTCCCGTGAGCTCCAGAGCTTCTTCGTCAAACTCTGTGGTAATAGTTTTCAGTTTTGCGACCTGCTCTTGGAGGTGTGCAAGGGACTCGCGGGCTCTGTAAATTCCTTGGGTGTGTTCTTCAGTTGTCAGCGGAGAGGCTAAGAAGGACCTGGTCGCCTTATCGAAAAAGTCGATAGCTTGCTTGAGATGCTTAGCGAGGAAGTTCGCGTAGTCGGTCAATTCAAACGGAATAACGGGAGTTTCTATAAGGCTAAGAGCCATATGCCCAATGAGTTTCGTTGAGGTGATGTGGTACTTAAAGCCCGGATCCCCGAATTTTTCCATCCAATCGAAAGAGTCGTAGTTCGAGTGGTCTACAAGATATTGCAGGTTAGCAAATCCGACCTAGTGCAAAAGTTTGCAAACTCTTTATGTCACACTTACAATGGTAAACAGCGCCACTAGCCCCTTGCCTGAAACTAAAATCTGAACTAGGAACCAATGCAATATCCTGAAATCCGACGAAATCGGAACCGCTTCCGACAGAACGAATGACACCGTTATCTTTACTCCAGATCTCATAGATACTACCCTTGTAGGATTCCCTATTATGATCGCGGTCACGGACTTGGTAGAGGCGTAAGTCTTCGGCATCCGGAAGGGTGGGTTTCATAACCGCCGTCAAAGGTCGGACAGATTCTCCATTACGGATCATATCCCTTTTTTTGTCTGCTAGAGGGTCTTTGACCGCCTTCATCGCATCTGTAAACACCTTGTACATCAAAGGTGCAGATGCAGCGTCAAGCCACGGGCCGGAGGTAGCGACGTCTACATTGAGATATGCGACGGCGTTCTGCATAAGGAAAGCTCTGTGTTCCTCAACCCACTCTGTCGAGCCGATCAGACCGTACTCTTCGCCATCCCACGAGGCTAGAATGATTGTTCGCAAGGGCTTCCAGTCTTTCTTAAGCATTTCCCCGAACGTTCTGCTTACTATGATACATAGACTCAGTTAGCCATATTGATGTTCCTTTTTAATGGTGTGCGGAATCTGGTTGATCTTACACTCAATTATTGCCGTGTTACCTGAAACTGGATCTCCGGCTCCAGCATCCCAAGCATCACGGTGGTTGCCGATGACAACAATTTCGTCGCTGATAGAGCCGTTAATGATGCCAATGACATCCCAAATGGGCGTAAGAGTGTATTCGACAATGTTTTCCAGGTGGAGCAGGGTCTTGGTTGATTTATCGCTTCCTGTCCCTGTGGGCTTCAAGGCTTCGATGCCTCCAAAATTCGCAGCATTATAACCAATTGGGCCGGTCCAATACTCCACTCCCCGGTCAACTAGTCCGCCGTTCTTCCATCCTTCGGGTTTATAACCCCACCCATTCAGGACCTTGAGTATTGGCGCTGCGTCGAGGTAACTAATCGGTAAACTCGGAATGCGAGGTATAGCTTCGTGCTCATCGGCTCTCGGTACCCCGGGTTTAGACGCATATCCTGGAGTAGTCGGATCTCCCGGTCTTAAAGACGTAAACTGTACAGATCCTCGCTGAACACTTGATGGTTGCCGCCCACTTCCCTTCGGGTACGGCTTCCCGTCGCCGCCGCCGCCACCGGACCAGCCGTCAGGGTAATCATCCGCAGGGTCGGTGAATATAACAACGCCAACAGCGCCTCTATCTTGCGCCCCCATGATTTTCAGGCCCCGGAAGATCAGACCGTACCGACAAAGGACGATGTTGCCTTTGATTGGTACTTTGAGCTCATCCAATTGCTTGAATGCATCAAAGTCGCAGTATCCACCATAAACGAACTCTGCAGTGACGGTTCCATTCGCCGAATAGCCGTGAAAAGTCGGTAATCTTTCTTTCAGTTGAGAATATGCATCCCCCGGGACTTCATCTTCTTCTAGACTTGCTTCAAAGAGCACCTTATCCTCTCCCTTCTTGCCCTTTCCACTCCCGGAAGTCGCAGCATCTTCGGTAGTATCGACGGACACATCTCTCTCCACCAAAGCTAGTCGATGCCCAACTGGGTAGTTCAACAGCACCTCATACTCGACGATCTCCGACTTGATCCCATAGCTTTCCCACTTCTCCTTCGTCCAGACAGCCTGACTGTAATTCTTCCCTGCTAGATGCGGCCCCGAAGAGTAATATTTACTCCACTGTCTAGCCTTCGCTGCATCCGGTGTTTCCTCCAGTATCTTAAACAGTCTATCAACTCCCAAATCCTTATTCTTAGGGAGCGGATACCGCTCATGCGGGGGCGGGATATCCCGCCATCGTACTGGCGAACTCCAGTCCGGTAGTATTCGTAGCGGCAGAAGTATCAGAACGTATAATATCGCATAAAAAAGGGTAACCTGAAAGAGGATATAGCAAAATCGCGTGCATGTCGAGGAGCGGTGACGGCGGTGGTACGGGCGTGTCGGCACGACTGATAGGAGAGGGGTACGCTCGCTGTTGCTAGTAATGCGGGGCCTAGAGCCAGCGACCGCAGCAGCAGTACCTCCGACGTTCATCGTTGCTTCGTGTTATTTTGACTTCGTTTTTACTTGAAATTCATGGAGCTGTTCCCTGGTGGAGGCATACTTCGCATAGGCTTTGAAATGACGTAGGGATCGGTTTACGGTTCGGATATTGTGAAGGAGAGAGCCATTAACATCGCCTCGGCAGAAATGTACCAAGGGGCTACCACTGATATCGTAGAGTAGGCAAACAATAGTTCCTACAGACCCAGATGACGCGGACAGAACCTTTGAAATTGGGGGAGGTTGAAGTCATGCAAGTGTAAGGTGCCACGGGACATCGCGTGCCAAGGCAAACCCCTTCGGCCCGATCTGGACAACACGAAAATTGCAACAAGTTCACCGAACGAGCGACGCACACGACGCCCAATTTCGTCACCAGGAAGTTCCACGCTAGCCTCGAGTTAGGCCCTACATACTTACAAACAGGATCGGAACGAGTGTAACAAAAAGAGAAGCATTAATATTAATATATTCTATCAATAAATAGTAGGTGGTAATCCGAGTTTGTCGTGGCACAAAATCGCAAATTTAATCAAGACATGGCCATGGTAGGAGATGCAACGACCCAATGGGGCCAGGGAGCCGATTAACAAAAGCAGAGTACATAGCGTATTAGAACCAACGGCGCGCAGGTTTAGCCTCAGGTCTAGGGTGTAATAGATCGTCAGTCGCCATTCTGATGATAGCCATCCTACGGTGCAGTTGCAGATTTTTTCAGAGCATGCTAGCAGGGGAAAAACAAAGGCCTTTCGACGACAACTGAACAAATATGCGGTCTGTTAAGAAAGAGGTGACCGTACTCACTTGAGAAGATTTTTCAGTTCCGTCGGACAATCGCCGTGTGCTTTCGCGAGGTCGAGTGGTCGCTTCCCCTTATTATTTTTCACATTACGACTTGCTCCGCAATCCAACAAAGCCCTAACCCCTTCCAGATTTAGATTTTTGGCCGCAATATGCAAGGCCGTCTCTCCATCCTTATCGGTTTCCTCGACAAGACCCCCCGCCTCGAATAGTCGTTTGATGTGGACCGAGCTGCCGTGCGCCATCGCCGCAACCATTAGTGGTGACGCAGTATAAAAGTCTATAGCATTGACATGAGCTCCTTTTCTAAGAAGGAAATCAACTTTCGCTGGGTCATTTTCGCGACATGCGCATGCAAGATGTAATGGAGATGACCGGCAGGCCTCTCCGGAGACACCCGAACCATCCACTGGAACTCCGTGATGCATGAGGTATTCCATCATCTCACAGCCTACACTAGGGGTCAGGCTGGCGATATGAAGAACACTAAGATGCCATTTCCTAGTAGTCGAGAACTGGTCGGCGCCCTTCCTCATAAGCAGCGCGACCATCTCCATATTGTTATTCATGACGGCGAGGTGTATAGGTCTGCCCTCGTCGGTCCCCCAACCAGGAAATTTCATTTCCATCTCGTAAGAGCAGATCATTTGATCTATATTATACCGAGGTGTTAGAACTTTTTGCTGTCTATTATCTGAATGGCCTCAGGTGTTCAACTCAATATAAGTCAGTAGATATAAACGCACCACTAAAGATGATCTCCGCTAGTTCCATATTGCCTTTCGTTATGGCCTCGCGGATCGCAACTGTTTCTATGTTTTTGCCTCCTGTTATCGGGTTTGTGCGAGTGACGCGCCCGCCAACGAAATCTAAGCCATATTTTGATAATATGTTCCGGACTTGGGAATTATCTGGTTCAGGTGGAGGTTCGATTCGTACAGACGGAGGTGGCGATACGTCGTGTCTCTGCCTTTGAGAGCTCCTTGAAGATGAACCCGTCCTTGCAGGGGCGGGCGTGCGGCCGGACACTGACTTTGTCGAACTTTCCCGTTTTGGTTCACTCCTCGCTACCTTTGGCTCGGTAAAAAACGAAGGTTGTTCCGGCTCTAGTGGATCCTGTAGAGACGATATCAAGGACTTGTAGAACGATGTTTCAACCTCATACTCCTCTCTTCCCTCAGGATCTTGCTCCGCCAAGTCTTCAAGGATCTCGATCATCAGGCTCACACTGGCTTCATGCTTTCCTTTGCTCTTTTGAATCTTCCGAATCGCCCTTTCACACTTCGTCCGCGCAGAATCCAAGCTCCCTTGTCGGTGGTAAACCCAAGCCTGCCAGTGCTCCACCAGTCCCACTAGCACAGGATCCTCCGACCCCCCGATCATATTCTGAACTATTACCAGTGCATCGGTCCAGTTTTTTAGAGAAGCCTGGATGTCCACCAGCTCGATAATGTAGTGGAGCCGAGTGTTCTTAAGGTGTCTCTCCAACCCAGGTTCATCCGTCAGCCGTTTGATGATCACCCGGAAGAACGGTGCAGCTTTTTTCAATTCCCCATTAGCTTTCAGTTTTTCGGCTTCCGTGATATAGTATCTCAGCTTTCCGACTTTTAGATCGTCGTCGTCGGATTCGGAATCCTGAAGGTCATATGTCGTAGCGGTAAGTGCGGTCGAACTACTTTCTCTCCTGGAGAAAAGTGTGCTTCCAAACGAGCTTTCAGAGGCTGCCATCGAACCGTAACCCCGACTTTCAGATCGGGGTAAAACTGGTGATGCCGCTGCCGAATTATCCCCTGCGACCTGTGCGAAAACGTCAATTTCTAGATAAGTATAAAATATACACAACCAACAAAGTTCATATCTAATAGTTTTGGATATGCTGAAGGAGTGTTGGTATATACCTCGACTTCAAACGTGCCAGCGCGCATCCCGCTGTACAAACTCATATGTTCAATTTTCTCAGCGAGGCTGAATGCTCCGAACCCTGTATTAAGAATCGCAAGCGACTCTTGATAAACCGACCGCTGAGAATCCTGTGACTGGTTTTCGGTAGAAACTCGAGTATCACTTTTCGCATTCATCTCCGGGGGACCTTCAGGTCTCATAGCTTTTAGGCAAGTCCGGTCTCGCAAGTCCGATCGATCGCGACCAGGCCTTCAGCTTCGGGTATTGCGAACTAAATTTTGGGTTGGCCCGTTGTATTTTCCCGTCTCCCCTGCGAAGCGGTCAAGGGCCAAGGCTTATGTTTTCGGGCCGGTAGTTGATGTGGCGCTAACAAGAGAGCTTCTACGCCTCAAGATTTATCGATTTGGGGTGAATGGGTTTTGTTCTGGGTTTCTTCATGGCGACGTGCGGCTCTCAAAGACTGAAGAGAATTCAAGGTTAATAGGGGAGTTTATCTGGAAAGGATTCCGTGAATATCTCGAATCCCAGTCATACGTTTTGCCTCGTGGCGGCGCACGGCCTGGTGCGATACACACATCTGGGCGATATCCACCTGGTCGCCCAGATTGCAGCCTCGAAAAAAGGGATCCAATGGATCTGACAACGTGGGACCCGTATTACGGAATGAGGCGCCCGAAGCCAAGAGTCGAACCCATCCACTATCAGTATACCAAATGAAGGCTGAAAATGAACTTCACCATTCCAAGTACACATGCTTCGTCTTTTGGGCGTCCAACAATATTTAAACAGCAATGAGTACAGAGTACATTTAGCCGGAAACGTCCGAAACGCACAGGAAAACTGCGTCAAACGTAATACAGGAGAAGTTTTGCCTTATATATACAAAATCTGCACGATAGAAACATCGATCAACCCTATCAAGATCCTAAATATATAGTGGCTTACGTTGGTAGATACTCCAGTAGCTCCAAACGACCCCATAGATGATCAAATTCCGCTAATTGTTATATCTGAAGAGCCGCAAGGCAAACTTTCACAATAACTTAAAACAGATCCCAAGGATGCCTAGAGTCAGGCCTGAACGAAAGCGCGTAATTAGCAGAGTGCTCACAGGAGCGATAAAATTTCAAACCAATCGAGGCGGTGTACGTATGTACAGGCCCGGGTCCAAGGCAATATAACTAAGTTATACCCAACACCGAAATCCCGGGGTAAGTCGACCAAGGGAGACCCGGAAAGACTTACTTAAGGATGCCTCCTAGCATTTTTAAAGCAGACCGGTCCTTGACATAGTCCACAGGCCGTTTCTTCTCCTTGTTCTTCACGTTTTTGTCTGCTTTATATTTGAGTAGCCACTCAATCTTCAGACGCCCGTCGTCGTGATCCGTAAGGGAAGGGCTGTTATAATGCCTGTTATAATGCTTTGCAGCCAGATGAAGTGCAGTATCGCCTTGGTATTTTGACCTATAAATTAGGCTAGCTCCTGCCTCGAGCAAAAGGATAGTCACGCTCACAGGAGAACTAAACATGGACAACATCAGTGGGGTCATACCACGTGCATTTCTTGCATTGACTTCGGCTTCCGGCCCGCTCGTCAACAGCATGCGTAATTTAGAGTGCGTAGGGTCACTAGAGCCTCCACATTCTACCGCGACGTGCAAAAGGGAATCCTCGAAGTGGCTTTGTCTGATACTAGGCCCAGTCAGCGGGGCTCTATGACCGATCAAAAGTCCCATCATCTCTAAGCCCACTGTTCCTTCTGCAATGGCAATATGAAGTGCAGTGTATCCACACTTCGTCGCTGAAGATAGATCGGCACCGAACTTCACCAGTAAAGCGACCATTTCCAGGGAATTTTGCAGTACAGCATAATGTAGAATTGTACCCTCATCCATGACGCTACAAGTACCTAGGTTCCATGAGAATTTCATTCTCAGAACGAGGATTCCTGCACCTGGTCAACGATATAGCGATCAGCGGGCTTCAGTCTTATATATGTATATCACGAAAGAATAGGAAGAGACCTACGATTGTGACTCAAGATCAGCTCAGCAAGCTCAGTATGCCCCGGCTCGGTGACCACCTTTTTAATAATATCCACCGGGAAGACGGAGGACGCGGCATCTGGATCTATCGACTTGACTGGAATGATGCGTTTTCTCGATTTATGGTCGTATGCAAATTTTAACCCATACCGCTTCAACAATTCAAGCTCGTCCATTTTAGAGCGTTCGCGAGGTGGGTCCGCAGCTTCGGGTCCCTTCTCAGCTTGCCCCGCAGTTTCCTCGGAATGATTGGAGTCGCTATGGCTAGCGTTGTCGGTGTTATCCTGATGCTCTAAGCCTTCCATGGAGGGTGAAGTTATTGTTGGAGACGATATCTCCATTGCCGACGATATTTTAAGTGCGGTTGGCGGAATAGATCCAGATAAAACGGAATTTTCGATGTCAGGCTCCCCATTCGATGTCTCCATAGTGTCCAAGGAATCCCTATCCCCCAATTCTTCCTCAGGTTTCAGCTCTAATCCCTCCTGTGAAACTTCCATCGATACCTTTGGCTGCGGGGTCGGTGCATCCTCCGGAATCAAAGATCTATAGAACTCCGCTTCAACATCATATTCCGGTCCCATCTGGCCTAAAATCTCCACCATGAGCCTCGCACTTTCATCAAGCTTCCCAGGATCAACTCTTCTCATCCTAACGGCCTTTTTACATGCCACCCTTGCCGCCTCTAGGTCGCCTAGCCCCCTATGGGCTTTAGCTCTCAAATCCTCCAGTGTTCCCATCACGGATTGTAGATCCCTCGGTAAGTTCGCCGACCTCCTTGCATTCTCGGAAACGTCTTGGATCGTTTTCAATAGTTCCTTCCATTTGCCTTGTTTAGCTTGGCAATCCATGAGAATGGACGATATTAAGAACTTATCCGTGCCGGCAATGTGGATCCTAGGCTCGAGGCTGGGGTTTGAGGCTATAATCGTCAGGATGGCAGCGAGATATACTTCGGTTTTCGCCCAATCGGCAGACTTGAATGATATCTCCGCCCTTTTGAAGTTGAAACTTATCCTTTCGAGTTCGAAGCTTTCTTCTTCGTCTTCGTAGTTGTCTTGCGGAAGGTTGTGGATCGTAGGAGAACTGATAGAGCTCTCCGACCGTGATATATTGTTTCCACCCTGGCTACCCCCGGCCTCGCTTTCCATCTCTAATCGAAACGAGCCCGGTGACTGGCCCGAGATCTAGACGGCCCAAGTTCTTGTTTACCTTCCACAAGACTCGTACATGCATGTATTCTAAGATGTCGAAGAGCGCTTACCTTAGACCCTGTCTCAATCCTTCTATTCCCCCGACCAACTACTAACTCCGTATTCTCCCCTCTCTGGCAATGCCCCAATCCCATACTCTCCATCATCCCAACAATACCCATCAATCCAACCGTATTGTCGAAAACCGTCGAACTAGGGGTGGTACCCACCCTCATTGTTTCATGATAAACAGGTCGTCGCGCATCCTGTCGGTGATTCTCGAGGGCGCGGTTTACATCGCTTTTCGCACTACTTTCAGAGCTTACCTCGAACGACATTGTTCTATGAAAAGCCTGAGGGACCGACCTTGGAGATTGTAGATTTTCGTGATACAGCTAAATTCTTGTGTTGGTGGCTGTTGTATTTTCCAGACTGAGAATTGATCGCGATGAGGTCGGCCGGAATATATATACGAGTTTGTAGAAGGGATGCTGCTAGATACTCGACCTCTAGCTGTATATAGGATATTGGCCTCCAAGAATACAATTTGAAGCGGCAAAAGGCGATGAGGGGTTGGGGAAGTATGGAAGCCAGTTTCGTTTCGAATCCCGCAGCACACGCCAGTGGCGCCGTGGCGAGCGAGGGTTGTCAAAAACCAAAACCCAAGCACTGCTACAGGACGCATCAAAAAAAAGGCTGAAAGAAAAGGGAGAATCCAGCCACGGACTCGGGTCCAAAACATAGGATACTCTTAGGGAGCGATTGGTCTAGCAAAAAGGAATCAATGATGATAATTCGACCAATGCTACATGCATCAGGATCAATCTCATAACTTAGAATATAGGTAATTTCTTTATGGATCTTAGAGCATATCATTGTTTCTAATTTAACCGATATCCTCGCCCGATAGATATCCCTTTCGAAAAGAAAATAGAGAGACACAGCCATATGGCGCCATGCAAATTCGAACCCGCTACCGATAACCATGAAATTTAAAGGACAAAATAAAGGCCGTCAATTTCGCCTCCCAGGGCATATCTAATGGAAAAAGCACAAAAAGTACTTACAAGAAGGCAACCGTAATGAAGTGAACATTACTACGTTCATGTTGTCATGCATCATGATAATTACCTCCACCGCCGCATGTTCGATCATCGCCATCTGTTGATATCCATTACTGCGTATAGCTGCTCTCCCCAAAACCACCATGCACCGGCATCATCGTCTCTTCTGCATTCTCCGCCTCCCTAACCAGCTCGTCTCTCTTTATTTTCTTCGATTGGACGTGGATATACGCTACTAGAGCGGCTCCAACTGCTACGGCGGATGTTAAAAGTATCAGATTGACTGGAACAGGATTCTTCCCGAATACTGTATGCGTGAGAGTGTCGAGTCCTGATTGTACAAAGTTGAAGAGGCCGGCCAGACAAATGATCGTTCCGTAGACTTTGCCGAACGTAACGAAGCCGAAGACCTTGGCTGCGTAGTCGCTATTTTCGCCGAGAGGATTAGCAATGATCCCAAAATTAATGCGATTTAGAGAAAACGGAAAAACTTACGAAACGGTGGTATAGTATAGTGGCCGGTATATGACGAATAGAACAACATTCGAATACGCGGCCCACTTATACGGCAGAACGCCCAAAATACCAATTATCGTAGCGGTTGTCACCAACAGACCTATAATGAATGTAGTGCTCGTCTTATCGAGCAAGGCACCTAAACCATTTCCGCGTTAACATCTCATACTCCAAAATCCCATCAATATAATTATTCTTACCAATAAAGGGGACTGCAATCAACCCTCCCAACGGCAATGCGATATCGAAGAAGTTATTGATCTCCACGGCGTCCTCATAGCTACCTAGCAAATAGGTATACTGAGGCCTGATAGTTGCCACAAAGTAATTGATCCTAGTCATCTGAATAACCGTAAATGCGGTGATAAGAACAAACCACCAACTGGTGATTTGTTCCCGAGCTGTTCTCCCATGCATGGCGCCCCATACACCAGAAATGTCTTTCTTTGCAGTCTCACGCTTCTGATGGCGTTCTCCGCCCTTGGGGCCAAGAAGGAGATCTATCTCACTAGCTACAGAGGCGCGACGCTCTTCCTGAACAGAGTGGCGGACTTCCTCAGGCAGCTCTTCGTCGGAAGAATGATATTGCTCCTCCTCGACCATGTGCACCAATTCGCCGACGGTTTTATATGACTCCCGGGGCATGACAAAGACTTGAGAGAGGAATGTGAACACCGGCACAATGAGATAGACCAGGAAGAATTTCTTCGGCCAGAAAGTTTCGCCGCTTGCGAAGTAGATAAGGCGGTAGATGAGAAACACGGCTGAGGAGGCATCGAAGGCGCCTGTAAGGAGGGAGAGTATCAGGCCAGAGCTCGTAGGGAAGGTGTTCGAGAGCTGGAAAGAGGATATAAAGACGAAAGGGCCGCCGAGAGCGAGGAAGAGGTAGGCCGGAATGTAAGCTGTCCTCTCGCATGTTAGCATAATTTCGCCAATACACCGTAATCCAAAACGTAGAGATCTCACCATCGAACGGAAGTTCCCAGGCAAATGCGAAGAGTAGACATCCAGCAGCAAAGAAGCCAGCACCCAGGATACCACTGATTCTCGGCCCATACTTGTCAAGTATCGTACCGACTGGCAATGCACACACCTATTAACATCAAAATTAGCTCCAATTTCCTTCATACACCTGGTCAGAAATAACCTACATTCGTCGCGACAGCTGCACAAGTGAACATGAAGTTCAGACTATGCCAGCATTAGCTCCATGCACTCCTCTCGGCCCACCAACATGTCGGGAAAGTGAACACACTGTAATTCCTGTCCGAAGCAGACCCTGACCCCTCTTTCCAATTCATCGTCCGTACATCTATCCCGGTATACACCCTCCGCGATCAAAACCGGCTTAATAGCTGTCACCCACGTCAGTACCCGTAGTCACGTGGACACAGGAAATCACAGCGACTTACCAGCATATCCAAAAACGACACCGGCACTTAAAAGACAGTAGATTGTGGCGAGGGCGACCTGCCACTTACGCCGGGTTTTCGAGACTTCGAAGGCGCCGATGGTCATCGTTGACTTTTTGTCTTTGCGAGTGGTGGTGGCGGAGAGAAAGAATAGATGGGAAGAATTCGGTGTTGTTTGGAAGTTTAAAATGGAACCAGACGATTTTACGTAACCGCGAACGAGAGCAGATCGACGGCCGGTGCTAATTCATTTACAGCGATGATTGTCGATGGCAATTCCAATTACATCAACCGCACACGCACTCCCACCCGGATAACGGAAAGGAAAGAATGGAAGAATGGAAGAGGAGGAGAGAGGGGAAGAAGAGGGAAGAAGAGAAGGATGGCGGTGGAGGAGGGAGAGGCGGACAAGGTGAGGGGAGGAGAAGGGAAGACGACACGGCAGGAGCTTCAGGAATAGCCGGGGGGCGGCATTCAAATAAAGAATTGAATCGCAACCAGGAGCTTAACTGAATACGATACCAGGCCAGGCCATTCTGAAATCGGGAAGAAGGATCTTGAACTTGTTCCCTGCGGTCTTGCAGCCATCCCGGATCATTCTAACGGCAGAGTTCTTTGCAGACGACGTGAGGGGCTGGTTCATGCACGGCCGAATTCCCAGCGCTACGTCCAACGTATATTCCGAAGGCATGGGATTCCACAGGGGATGCCAACGAGGATTTGGATTCGAATGCACCCGATAGATGCATCGACTCATTCCGGTATGAATTCGCAAGATACTGCACAGCGCCCCAATCTATATCTCCAATCTCTGGAATCCGTTAATCTACTGATGTTATCGATACATCTTTCATATCTTCGTCCGCTATCTGTGGCGTTCCAGGTTAAGCGAAAGCAGAGAGGCTCGAGGGTGCATGCAGTCTCCACTTTCGCGACCGGGATCGCGGTCAAAAATGATAGGTGGATCTTTGTACCCCCACCGTCTGCTCGTACTGTCCTCGACGGTATCTCACATTTGCCGCTCGATGGATTTCACAGATACTAGGATGTATGCCTGTTGGTCCAATCGGCTGATATCAATCTAGCAGGTCGCAAAAGTTTGAAAATGCGGAGTGCATCAGAAAATTTTATAGCTCCATGCACGAAATAAGAACTGGATTGTCTCTCGGGTCTCGTGTCCACCTCGATGGAGTTAGATTATAAAAATCTCCCATGGATTTGACTCAAATCGGACGGTTCCGCCATAAACACTATTTTAACCGTCGCTGGTGTACGACGTCGTCAAATCCTTTTCCTTTGCTTCAATTCGGCCGGCATGCGGGGCACGGCTAAGATGCTTCCAAAGAGCTCCGTTTCAAAGTTTTTTTTCATTCTTCGGCGACCGTTCATGATCCGTAGACCTTCCTTTCTAGCCTCCTCCAATCGACGCCACTTTCGCAGAACGTGAGCCAGTTCCACATACAATCCGACAAACGTTAAGCTTACCCTTGGCTCGAGAACCGGCGGAAGATCATGAAGTAATATCACGTGGACAACACCTCAATATCCCACGAAGCATGGAAAGATTCCACATATTCATTGCGATTACGGCACTGTTTCGAATTTATAAATTACTGGCATTATGTAGCTGCAGGCTCTGTTAGGCATTGCCCACACAGCGTGGCTTGAATAGTATGTTTTCTGGTATTTCGACTCGGTATCGTATAATTTATAATTACCTCCTGCGCACTATCCGATATATATATATTCCCCGTCCCCGAGTCTGAATTAAACTTATCTCGAGATAAAATTAAACCTTTGGTGGATTCACCTTCCCGAAATATCGGTATATCTAGATTCTCATCGATCATGAAGTTACTTAACTGACTAAGTGTTCATTTATACTTAAAACAAAATTGAAAGCATCTATCTCCTTAAATATTGCCATTATCATTGATTATACAGGTCTGTAGAGTTAATGGCGAGCCGGAGCTTAACGGGTCATGGGCCCAGTGCACTCAGTTTTGGGATGGATCTTATGAATAGTTAACAGTTTATATCACTGCTTGTTGAGCCTTATTCGAGATACACGCATGTGCCTAAATTCTATAGATCTACCCAGGCAGCATTAATGTACCTCGGTGAGCTGAGTATCGGAGATAGTAAAAGCATTGCAAGCCATAGTAGCTTCTTCAGCCCAGTCTTTGCACCCGGTCCCTCCATCTAATCAACTCTACAGCGTGTGACTGAACGTCCTAGGATACTTTCCGGATTGCATGGAATTAGAATCTAACATTACTTAATCAAGAAGCTTGATGGTAAAGCCTTTCGAGCTTCCTATAACTTTGATCCGCTTCCGTCTCCTCGCAGGGTGAGGTCCTCCCATCCGAGGCTGAGCTTCGAGATTTCCTCCAATCCCAGGATTCGTATTCAGATTATTAGTATCTCCTGGAGACATAACACCTGGCTTCAACTCTGGCTCCAATATATGTCTCCCTGAGTTTGTGGTAGCAACATCCTCTGGAGAATCCGGCCAGTAACTGTAGAACTTTGGAATACCGTCCACAGAATGCCCACCATCTCTCATCGCCTTCTCGAGAATTTCCACGACATTTCGATGTCCTTCGTGTCTAGCTAGATCCAAGGCGGTCGCGGTGAAGACAATGAGGCGGTAATCTTCGCCTGTCCATGACCACTCGGCAGCGAATCCGCCACGGTAACTAACATCGACACCACTTTCTATCAGAAGAGAGACTGCCTCTTCCTCGCCTTTCCAGGCTGCCCATTGGAGCGGAGTCCCAGGGTAGTATTTGAGACGATAGCATCCATTCCGGTCCTTTACTAGAGTTTTGGGATCGGGCGAGTGGATACACTTCGGACAAAAAGCCCGCGCGCCCTCGTGCTCCTCGGCGTCACCCGGCCACATGAAGTAGACAGCTGTATCCGCATCTTGGAGATGGACTCGTTGCTTGTGGTAGTAAATTTCGCCGCGACGTTCTGGAAAAACAATAGTTTATGACCGGTCAGTGTGTAGCCATCCACTTAGAAGAATCATGCCAAACTACAGTGAACATCAAATCGCATTGATAGACAAACATTGTGGATTGGGAACGGAAGCACCGTGAACGCTGGAGGAGTCACAGGACAATTTAAGCAGACACCTCGTCTTATCAAATCTCTCAGCGTTCTAGGATCACAGACCGCCTCTTGTGACAGGAGTAGCCCGTTATTTAGGCAAATCGAATCGAAATCTGCCCCACGATCCAGAAACCAAGTAAGGAGACCATTTGAATTATATGGAGAGACCTGACATTTCCTAAAGCACTCGCCAATAAATTCCTCTTCATCGAGTCCACACCTTATGAATGTTTCAAAGGCTTCAATAGCACCAGTTGCCTTCCTCATGTTCCGGGAGAACTCTGTGACGAAACCCTTGATTGAATCATCCCAGGCGGACCTTATAATGTAATCAATCATGGAACTAAACTCACTATGACTCTTCAGATCATTTAGGGAATAATGGCGTAGCAGCAGTTCAATGACATCCAGGTGGTTACAGGCTGCTGCTTCTCCGATCGCCGCAAGCCCCGTGTATAGGTCTTTGAGAAGAATTCCATATTCGGCATCTGAACGAATAATGTGCCTAACTGCTTCTGTGAATCCAAGCGTTGACATCAAAACGAGATGATAACAAGCCTGGTGGGTAAAATCAAGTTTGGGCCACGGCCAATCCAGACGCTCCGGGGAGACACTGAGCATAAAAGGAAACACTAAGTGAAGTTGCTCGCGGACGTTCATCATGTGGAACACTAAACAATCCAACTTCCCTCTGCTCTCTTCCTCAAGGGACAGTCGTAAATCTGGCAAGATTTCCTTTTTTAAGTGCTCATAGGCGCGAACATGCGTGGTCCACTCTGCGGCCGCGTACAGTAAGAACCCGGCCCTACCGAGCCACGTACGCAGCACCTTGTCGATCTTGGGGTTAGAATTACCCGGATTCCGTAAGCCTAGAGACCAGCACTCCCGTACTGCCCAGTAGAACTTTTGGGCCTCTTCCGATGAAAGATGCGTCATACATGTCGATGCTAGTTCGCAGTGGGCTGTACTCTCAACCAGCTCCTCCGCTTTCCCTTCTCCATTGAAAAATTCCTTAACGGAGAAATGTGCAAGATGGAGGGTTTTAACAGCCTGTTCCCCTGGACCGTTCTCCGCCGCTACTGGCCACGGTTCCCACTCCCCTCTCAGTCGATATTCCCGTTCTCTGACTTCGACAAGCGAGCCGCTCAATCTTAAAATTTGGTTCTTTATATATTCCCCGTCAATGGCAGCCAGATGTTCTTGGCGTTTCACACCCTTATGCGCGACGTCGACGTCATCCAAAAGTGCTTCTGTAAGCTCAAATACAGTGAGTGGACGAGTTGCAAAGAGAACCCATCGTAAAATCTTAAGAGCTCGTTCTTTGTCCTTTTGCTTCAGGTTCATGATTCTCGTGAAGTCCCGTTTATAAGCCTCATTAAGCCCTACCGCAGGCTCCAAGATATCTGCCAATGTTTGGTTCAGGCTCTTACCCGAATATAGCCCTGCGCCGGTGAGACGGGCAAGTAGGAACATTCCCTCAGATCTCGAGGACAATCCCTCCGTTATTTTGTCCCTAGCATCGGCTGTAGATGATCTAAACCGCCCATCAACTATGGAACGGCAGAATGCTCGAACGTCATCCGAGGTGTCCTTTGGGCCAATCTCGATAGTAGTGGTGATCATGACGGGGGCTGTTTCGCCGACTTCGATCAAATTGCTTCGAATGTCGACCTCGTCTCTGCTTGTAACCAAGAGGCGGGCATGTGTCCCCTTCATACACAGTATTATTTTTCTTAGAAAGACCTCCCTGATGCCGTCGACGTGCGATCTTCGCGGAGTAACCTCGTTAGAGGCTTCATCGTAGCCGTCAACAACGAGAAAGCACGGGCCAACCGCCCCGAGACAATCCTTAAAAAGCTCCAGCATTTCTTTCTCCGTAATCTTGCGTTTTTCATTTCCCTTTCTCATCGATTTCAGCTTCTCGAAGGCACGTGCATCAATAGTCGTTAATTGAGATAACCAGGATCGAAGTATTGAGAACGGGTCACGCTTGACCTGACTTTCATGTGTCGAGAAATAAAGCACGCACGGGATAAAGGCCGAGTGTTTTAGATCCTGGATAATATTTGCAGCTAGGACGGACTTTCCCATGCCAGCTTTCCCATACAGCCAGAGACATTGAGGGGTAGGGGTGTCGGTGATCTGACCCTTAGTTTTAAACTCCACGTACTCCCTCTTGCTAAATATCCATTGGCAGGTACCCTCCACGGTATCACTAATTCTCGCATCGTAATCACTCTGAGGTGAATCAGCGTCAATCCAATCGACGACTGCCATGACGGTACCCTTTCCAAATTCACTTTCGGGGGGTATAACTAGAGACCACTGTTAACCTCAGTGATAAGTTCAAATTGGACGTATGCCCGGTCTACATGGCTCACCTTTTGGAATTAAACATAAGAGCTCCCTCGTGTAGAGCGCAGCGACAAGAGCGGCGTATGGTTGCCAGCTTTTATTTTTATGTCCATCCGAGTAGTCACAGATACCTCGGACTACCAGACACGGAAAATCGTTCGCTAAGCCAGCAGCCTCCATTTCGAAGCATAAAGCGCCCGTTTGAGCGGCGATAAGGTCCCTTTTGAGACCATCTTTCATCACCTGATTCGCTGAGGCTATAGTTCCGTAATGTATACTCGGGCCGCTAGACTTCCTATCCTGGCGCTTTACTGTCCTAGAAAGGTCGCATGAACCGCAGTTATCAAGTTGGCCGGGGCTAGCATGGGTGCTCAGGCCGGACGGAGCTTCAGAGACATGAAAATAACCAGCCTCGAAAAGGTGATCCTCGGTTTTCGGATGTTGTAGCCGGGAGTCGGCTTCCCCAATGGCCGTTGCCCGTTTCCTGATCCTTTCCCCCAAGACCGCTGGATGTATAGCCTTGGCTGCGGAAAGAGCGCATAAAAGGATAGTCGGCGGTGAATTCAGGTATCCCGTCTGTAAGAATGTTCCATCTTCCATTTCTTTCCCAAAATCGTATTGAACAACACTGCGATACAGCCCATTAGGTTGGCTGACGACAATATCACCGAGACGGATGTCACGGCCCATTTTGAGATCTGGCGCGCCACCTCCAACCCCAACCATTAATCCAAAGCCAGAACGTATGCTCGGAAAACTCTGGAGCATGTAACTAGCAACCGTGCTTGCAGCTGTCGTTCCAATGCAGCCGGCCGGAAGACAAGTGATAACGACATGATGTTCCTTTATTTTGCCGAAATGATAAATATTGGAATCTCCGGGGAGTCTCTCAAAGGGTGGCCCTTCTTGAGGCTCATCGAAAACCGCCAAGGCAGCCACTAGTTCAATATGTATCGCGCATATCCAACCGATTGAATAATCTTCCCTGGTTAACGGCGGACGCGACGCCATGAGTTTGGATCGAGAAGAGAGTTTCAAGTTTACAGGTTTATCCACACGGTGCCGGCGTGGCTATACAGGAGCTAGATGGTAAGATTCGTGGTGAATCATGTTAAGATAAAATCAAATTCCCCCACCTAATAAATGGTACTCATTGGAAGTTCTGAATTCCACAGCCTTGCTCTGACAAAGTAAAAGGACGAACCTTGCAGCTCAAGCCCCGAAGGGCATTCTATGTTTGAAGTTTGCGTTGACCACCCGAAATCCAACATTTAACCAGCCACTCACACAGATGTGGCGGTGGTCACACCTACATCATAGATCACTCGCAACCTCATCCCTCCTCTCCACTATCCCTCCTCCAACCTTACCCTCAAGACCACATTCTTAACTACCCTAAAACATGCGTCGCCGAGTCGGCCTCGCAGCCTTAGACAGGCGCTTCCAGGACTCCCAAACCCGGTCCACCCACGGCGCCACCCTCCGTCGCAACCACCAGTCCGAACTCACCACCCAACTCTCAGTCTTCCAAGCCGCCCTCTCCACCTTCAGCACCCAATACTCCTCCGAAATCCGTCAAAACCCCAAATTCCGCTCCGAGTTCGCTCGCATGTGCACAACAATCGGCATAGACCCGTTAGCCGCATCTTCGAACCGTCCGAAGGAGAAAGGTGGAAGCATATGGTCCGAACTACTGGGAACTCAGGTCAACGACTTCTACTTCGAACTTGCCGTAAAAATCGTCGAGGTTTGCCGTGATACTCGGTCGAAGAACGGTGGTTTGATATCGGTTACCGAGGTACACTCCATACTTCTTAAAAAGGATAAATCGACAGGTGGTGGAGGAACTGGATTACAAATCTCTGAAGATGATATAATCCGTTCGGTCGAATGTTTAAAACCCCTTGGATCGGGCTTCGAGGTCATAAAGATAGGGAAAACGAATATGATAAGAAGCGTACCCAAGGAGCTTAACAGAGATCAGGCGAAGGTGTTGGAGGTTATTCAGGTACTCGGGTTTGTTACTAT
This sequence comes from Arthrobotrys sphaeroides, assembly GCA_036971245.1. Classification (NCBI taxonomy): domain Eukaryota; kingdom Fungi; phylum Ascomycota; class Orbiliomycetes; order Orbiliales; family Orbiliaceae; genus Arthrobotrys; species Arthrobotrys sphaeroides. The sequence goes on along the minus strand of JAJTTW010000007.1, from coordinate 907,415 downwards.
TGGGGTCTTGGTGGATAACTTGGGCTGGATTAGACCGAGAGCGCAGGCGGTGGTGGATGATTTGATGGCTGAGGCTTTCCTATGGGTTGATGAGCAGGAGGGTGAGACGAGTTATTGGGCGCCCTGCTCCTATACTTGAGTCCCCAGCCAGTTTTGGACTGGTCTCGTTCCTAGTACTGAGATTAGTCTCGTCCCGACTATTGAGACTATGTTAGACTTCGTTCATCTTCTCGAGGTTGGTTTACACGGCCCAATGCCACTTTCATTAGCGTTCATTTGTATGATACCCATATAGCATTTTTATCCTTATGGTAGTAGTCTAGAAGCAATCCTTATAGGCATTTAATTAAAATAACGAAGACATATCATTGAAGCACTATCTATAATAACCCAACATGGTATCGATCCGGCATTTGCAACCTCAAACTCCAATCTAAAAACCCAAGAAGATTCGTTACCCATATGTCACCGAAGTTCTTCATCGTCATCGTCTTCGTCCTCTTCATCTTCCACTTCGTCTTCGATTTCCTCTTCCTCCTCTTCCTCCTCTTCTTCTTCAGTATCATCTACAGTAATAATCTCCTGATGCATCTCCGGCACTTCATCTCTTTCCGTCAGCTCCCCCCTCTCCGCCAGAACCCTGCGTCTCGATCTATAAAACTACACAAAAGTTAGCATCAACACCATAACAATATAAAAAGCAGAATAGTAGTACTAGGGGTATTTAGACATGTAGATTTTCTCAGCACCTCAATCGCAGTTTTGAAAATCGCAGAAATAAAAGCGCAGAAACGAATAATAACTGCACTGTCTGAATGCCCGGAGTATAAAAATAACAGAACTCACCTTCTCCAACGCCCCCGCCCGCTTCTCCGGCCTCCACCCCTCAACCTCCAACGCAAACCTCCCCTCCTCCTTCTTCTCATACCCAAACGCCCTCCTCAATTCATTAAACTGCCTAACCCTCACCTCCCCAGGCACCCCACCAACCCTAAACCGTTCATCATTCATCACATCATTCTGAAAAGCCGTCATGGTCCTCATCGTCGGATCCTCGTTCGCCTCCACCGCTTTTCTAGAAATATTCTCCTCAAGCTTAGACGTCCCTATTACCTCCGTATTCTCATGCGTATACTCCACACCAGCGGACGCAAGGATAGCTGATACGGGGTCAAGTTTCATCTTCTTCCCGGCTCCCGCGGTAGCAGATGTATTAGTGTCGTCAGAAACCATAGCCTGAATCTGACTAATAATATCATCTGCTCCGTCTCCCGCATCTTCCCCAAGTATAGAGTTCTCATCATCCCCTCCACCACCACCAGTACTAAGATCCGGCATATTCAAAATCGCAATTCCAGTCCTTGACTCCGCCACATTCGTCTTATTCACTATCTCCTGCAAAACAACGTTTTCCTGGTGAAACGTGAACAGATTCTTCAACCCAAACAGTTCACCGCGTCGACTTGAATCCTTCATAACTCCTTTAAAGTATCTCCTCTCAAAAGAAGCTTCGTACCCGATATTTGCCTGTTGCTGTTTGTAGATCTGTCTGGCGTAGACCATCTCCTCGATCGTCCCCGCACAGACTAGTCGGAATACTTCCACATCTCTGTGCTGTCCGATACGGTACGCTCTATCCTGCGCCTGTAAATCGTGCGATGGATTCCAAGATGGATCAAACACGACGACCTTGTTCGCCGACACGATGTTCAACCCAACGCCCCCAGCCCTCGTAGAGATCAAAAACGCAAAATAACTCGGATCGGTATTGAAATTCTCCACCGCAGTCGTCCGATCCTCCAACGTCATCTCCCCGTCCAGGTAACAAATATTATAATGCGTATTATTCAACAGCATATACAACATCTTTAACAGCTTCTTACTCTCGGAGAAAATAAGAACTTTCGCGCCCTCTTCATTCTCTTTCCAAAAGGCGAGGAGACGCTGCAGAACTTGCCATTTACCACAGAACTCCGGGTCCATGACGTTTTCGAAATACTGGCGACGGTAGTATTTCTCCCAAGTCTCAGGAAGCCCGATCTGTAGTTTGTCCAAATTCTTCTCTTGCTTTTCAACTGATTCCCCATCGCGGGGCATCCAGTTGGCGAGGTGGTTGCATAACAACTTCATATTGGTTATGCACGGAAAGACAGCTTGGGAAACAGTCGTTCCATCCTCTAGCTTCCTGTAACAGCACTTCCCCCTCGTCTTACGTGATCCGCAATCACAAACATCAGTCGAGTATTTAACCAATCCCACAACCTCGCTCTCGAGGTAATTTTCGTAAACTTCCTGCTGCAAGGCACCGAGCTTGCAGAATACCACGCGGTCCGTTTTCTTGGGCAGCTGGTGGGCAATAAGAGATTTCATCCGACGAAGGAACATCCGCGGCAGCAGGTTTTTGACAAGATCGTTTGCCGTGCTGCGTGCGCGTGCTAGTTCGGCATTGGTTGCGCCGTGCGCTTGACCTATCTTAAGTGGGTCTTCGATGTCTTTTTTCCAGTCACGGTAAGTGCCTACTTCTCCCGGACGGATCCAATTGAGAAGGTTCCAGAGTTCCTATTATGCGGGTTTTGTTTAATCAGTTGCAACAGAATAAACTAATGGTAGAGGTGTGGGCTTACACCATAATGATTCATAATGGCTGTCCCCGTTAACCCGATTCTGCAGAGGCTATTAACCACGTTCATGGCCTCGGTAATCCCCGAAGTCCGCTCTTTAACCTTCTGACACTCGTCTGCGATAACCGCATCCCACTCGATCATGTTAATCTTCGCCTGGTCTCGCCCTTCAACTACAGTTAGCCAATGATCCTTGAATAAATAATAAGCAGAGACATAAACCTACGATAAGTATCATAAGTAGTAATCAAGATCTCCAAATACCCAGCTCTAGCAGCTCTTAGCGCATCCTCCTTCGCCCCCTTGGCCCCGTGATACGCATACACCTGCCACCAACCCCAAGTCTCCAATTCCCTCACCCAATTCGATATCAAGGTCCCAGGGCACACAATAAGTACCTTAGGATACCATTCATCCGGTCTCCGATCTCTCATACGCCTCATACGGCGCGCATCCCTCGCATCACCCGTCTTCCCGAATGCGGCGGTGAGGAACGCTATCACCTGCACCGTTTTACCGAGACCCATGTCATCACCGAGGATTACGCCGGTGTTGAGGATGAAAGCGGTATGCATGAATCTCACACCTTCGATTTGGTAATCTCGAAGCCAGCGGGCTATTGAAGCGGGTATTACACCGCGAGATCTTTCGAGAGGGATGTCTTCGTAGGCGCGGCAGGGACTCGCTCCTGGGAATTGGGGTTTTTCTTCTACATCCCTTAAGCCGCCTTCGTCGTCTGAGAAGATGTCGGAATCAGGTGGGAATCGGTAGATTGATTCCAACGGTTTTCTTTTTTCCTTTTGATCCTTTTCGAGAGTTTGTTTCTTCATGAGAAGATGGAGCGGACAATCAATCGTTGTGTCTTCGTCTGACTTGAACCCGTTTTCGCGGTCAATGGCCAGGTCCCTAAGCTGGGTATGAGTGCGACGGGCTCGTGCAGTCGACGTAGACGTAGATTCGTAGGGTTTCCGAGGCGTAGTCGCAGGAGTTTTACGAGGCCGGCCACGAGTAGCTGGTTTTCGCTTTTTGGAGGCTTTGTAACGTTGATAAGGGTCGTCATCCTCGTCGTCTGTCATTAGAACTTTTTCAAGGCCACGTTCTACCTTCACACGAACTTCTTTTGGGGGGACTTCGTCTTCCCGTGAACGTTTCCGAGGAACGGGTTTGAAGGCATCTTCTGAAGATGAAGAGGGGGATTGCACCGGGCTGCTGGGTTTCCGTTTCTTGATCGGGGTGGGTGCTGCGACTGGGCGCGGCTTTTTGGCCGGAATATGTGCAATTGGTTTTCGTACTACCGCTTCCGGGGAAGATGATATACGAATAACCGATGGATCTTTTTTTGGAGTAGGCATTGGTCTCGGTTTCTTCTTCGGAGATGCAGATTTGATATTATCAAGATCGCTGGTATCATTTCCAGTGTCCGTCTCTTCGTCGTCAGTTACAGCTGTATATTGTACGTAATTAGTACTTTATTTATTCAAACCATTATTGAACCGAGTATACAACATACCTTTAACCACCTGCTTGACTTTGGACGTCTTACTCCGGTCCACAGCGCCCCTCTCCCTCTCCCTCTTGCCTCGCTTCGGCGCAACATACTTTATATCATCGAGATCGAAATCATCCTCGTCGTCGGTCCCCGGTACAATCGCAACCCGGGAGCTTTTGGCTCGAGGCATGATAACTAGAGATTGCGACAACAGAAGGATAAAGGATTCTCAGGCCACACACGGCCGCGAGATATCCGGCGAAAAACTAAGTATTTAAAGAGGATTTGAAGGCGTCATGGCGGGGTTGAGGTTCGAAAGCGCAGTTGCCATTGTTGTAGTGGACGTGTTTCGCGACTCATCGGATGGGATGTCATGTGATCTTAATGGCTGCCGAGAATGGAAGCTTTGGGAGAGGCAAACATGGGAAGGGTCAACGCAGCAACACCACGGTCTGAAGGGAAGCTCAGAAGCAATCCTGGTATTCTCCCGGAAGGCTAATTCCATTGATTAAAACTTCATCCGTTAATTATCACGATCTGACCCTTTTGTCACTATCTTTTGTCTCTTCCTATACATTCTCTTGAGCTTCAATAAAATGATGGTTGGCCATCGTCCTGATCGGGTCCAAAAAGGACAAAAAGAATAAGAACGTCGCTGCCAAGAGGGATCGAACCTCTGCGGGCGAACCCATGAGATATCTACAGCTGGCGAACCAGCCAATTCAAGTCTCACACCTTAACCACTCGGTCATAGCAGCAAAGCTATGTTTCAGGCAGCCCCATTGCGTACAAAGACCACTCGTCAACAGAGAGCCTTCGAGGCTGTGTCGACCTCTGAAGTGCAAGTGGGTCCGCAGCGGACCTCCCGAAGCAGCCGAGAGTAGCTTGGCTCTCGGTCATTTCGGCTGGCCTCGTGGGCTCCATTACGGACGTTTAATCTTAAAAACTCAGACTGACGATGACGACGATGATGTGTGTGTATATTAGGATACGGGTAGGGGTTCATCCGAACATGCATTTCCCCCAGGTTATTTGACGGCTCGATATCATGATTTCTTCGTGTTCCGTTTCCCAATTCTCCTCACTTGCTTCGCCTGTAGCTTTCCTGCTTTGTGATATTAATTAAGCTTCCAATTAAACGGCTTCACAGCCCCCTCGGCGTCCCCGTTGGTTTAGTCACAGACTATGTGGCTTTATCCTAGCGATGCCGGTTTTCTTGAACGAATAGTCCCTTGCAGAGCAGAACCTGTGATCTCTCCCGCGGAGGCTTATACATAACTCTCTTTTTTGTGACAGTCCAAGATGATGATGATACTTGTAATTTCCCTCCTTAGTCATAGATTACTACGGCAGACAACTACCGACGAGCTCCAAAGTCTCCAGGAAGACATCGCTCGTATGCTCCGCCCGGTCGAGCCCCAGTCCCACCAGCACGGTCCTGGTCTCCCTGATGTTCCTCATGGCTAGCAGGCTCGCCAGTTGCACGGCGTACAGCTGCCCCTGCGCCTGTCTCTCGGGTGTACTTGCGCCTAGCAGACATTTGGGGGTGAGGTGGGTGAGTGGTAACAGGCCGTCGTCGTCGGATGTTGATTTCGCTTCCAGGAAGGCAGGGTGGGCGGCGTCCAATGGAACCTGGAACCACTGAGATAGCCGGCCGGATTGGGTGATCGTGATGAGGACTTTGTCTGAGAAGCCGAGGACGGTGGCTGTCGTGGGAATGGAATCGATTTCCTTCTGCGAGGACCTTGTGAAGACGGGGTAAGGCGTATTGTGAGGTTGGAGGGGTGTCGGAGTGGTTGACGCGTTCATGATTTCCTGGATTGTCGCGGCGTTGATTGCTGACGACATCTTGGATCCCGTGATAATCCTGCAACTGTCGGTAGGGACTATGTTCCGGAAAGATTGCCTTCTGTCGTCTGATGATATCTGTGGCTTCGTCGTCTATTGAAGCATCAAGACGGTGTCGTTTACACAATATACGCCGTGTGCGAAACCGCAATCTTTAAGAAAATCGAGGTTTCAACATCACCGCAACACATCTTCCTGCCCCTCCACAGCCCCGCAGTCCACGGACGCCCGACATCAAAACAAGCTTACGGAGCTTCCAAACATGCCTCGGCATGCCAGACGCCATGAGGCAGTTCTCGCCCAATGGAACAGGGGCTCGACCAGCACTAGTCCCGGTCACTTCTGCACCTCCTCGCACTTGCGCAGATCCACAGACAGGCTAGTGACCCTATCGAGTACTTGGGTAATCCGGACCACTCGGACTTACTTTGCCCTCCATCTTCCGGCCGAAAGGTTTTTAGGACGGGCATTGTCCCTTTCCTGATGTAAGCAAGCGACATGGGGACAAGCCACCCCAATTTCACCTACCGTCGGTCCATTTCCCGTTCAACTTGCTGGTCCCTCTGCTTGTGCTTCGAGGGGGGAGACCCGGGTTTGGCGAGCATATATATGGGGGAGATTGGGCACATGAGCGCCATGGGATGCATCGAAATGTATCATGCAGACGGCGGTAGGTTCCGGTGGACTGATAACGTGAAGCAGGGACGCAATACATACACCACTTATCTCTGCCACTCCCCGAGTCTGGCAGCGGTGAGCATTTGTTTCTTGAAGATTCCATATATCAAGGCTCCTGTTATTACCGTCTTAGTAAGAACCACGGAGAACGGCTCGAAAGAACTGTTTCTGAATGCGAAGTGCCGCACTAGCAGTCCAGCAATGCTGGTCCCTGCTGCTCAGGCCTGCGTTCATTTGTCAGCCGGGGAGGGCCAGACGGACTATCTGCTGCAGAGAAATGGGAGAACGGACGAATCCAAGTCGTCATCGATTTGCTTCTCACTCTGCTTCCGCCGATTCTTCGGTCAAAGCTTAAGGGTCAGCCATGCATGAGTGCATTGTGCCTACAACCGTGTCCTCTGACCGGTTCACAATGCATCCGTTGAGAACTTGATCGAGAAGCCTGGCAATTATAAGAAGGACGTCTTAATAATCCATACGTAAGTGTTTCCGGTGTGATTAATATTGACCTTCTCGGCGACTTTACCCAGAGGATCGCACGCCGGCCCGCGCTATAGACGTGCAAGTGCTCTGCAACCGTGCTATACTATGCTATAGCTCGCTGCCTCGTCGTCCGCTGTGACGAATGCCAGCTGCAGCAGTTCATCTGGCCGGTTTTAACGAGTCAGTTGATATATCTCCATTCGAGAAGCTGCGTAACCGCAACAGCACGGCGCATTTCGGCGCCGACTTTTTTTAAATCTTTCGACGAAAAGTCGAATCGCGGGCAGGGCTGTCCAGGATATCCAGGATAGTTCGTTTCCGGGCTATCTCGATAATCTCAGCGACCGTCGTCGAGGCCGCGCATTTATCTGCTAGATCTTGCCATCCGCGTGGATTACATACGCAACGCGGCCAAGGTCGTACGCACGCCCCTTTGTCAATAACATCCTTCCAGGCTTCGCCATTATCTGACCCCCTTTGAGGCGGCCTTGATCCTTGCAATGTCAACTAAACTGTGCTGTGTACTTTGATGTATGTAGATAAGCGGCTTATGATCTAACGCAACGAAGCTTATATCCCGGCCAGCCTTCTGAGTGGAAAAAAGGAAGCATTGCACCCAGACTACGCTGCTTTGGTGCCCCGTTAGCGTTGACTCAAACCAGATCCAACTTTTTGATGCCCGTCGAGCTCGCATCGCAGCTTCTCTTGGAACCCAACTTTTCCATCCGTAATCACTATCAAATCAAATCAAATCAAATCAGTCCAGGCCCAGTCGCGCGGCCTGCAGCCTGGCGAATCCGACCTTTGTCAAGAAGAGAAGAAAAAGAGGAAGAGAGAGAAAAGGAAGGGCGGAATTACTATCTGCATTGCATTGTGCCCCCAGTTCGTCCGCCCGTTTCATCCATCCGTCCCATTATAGTCCTCCTCGTCCACTGCCGCCGTGCGGTTTCATTGTTCTATTCTCCCCATCCATCCTGCCTATGCTAAGCTTCCTGCATCGTTGCATCGAATGCTACCTCTCCAGCCTACCGGCCAATCCGTCTGCAGTAATCTTTCATAAGCGAAGCATATCCACACTGCAGTTTTTTTCTTGAAGAAATCTCCAGATCCAGGAATCTAATCCCACCCCCTTCAACCTCGATTCTGAACCGAAGAAAAAGAGACCTGCCCGTTAAATAGGCGACCAGCTGGACCAGCCCGGACAGCCCAGCTCACTCGGAACGCAGAGGCTTGGAAACCAAACCGTGAAATTGGCCTACGGGCTCGGGTGCATGAACACGGGCGTCGGGGATTTAGTCGTCTCAAACTCCGATTATATCCTGTTCCTGCGCAGCAAGGCCGACGCAAATGTGAATCATACTTTGGCCTGTTCTCGCATCCATTTCTGCTTTTTACTATTTTTCTGGCCTGGTAAGTTCCCAATATCATCCTCCCTCCTGTGATAAAAAATTCTGTCCTTTGCCTCCCTGGGATTTCTCTCAAACCGGACATTTATATCGACCGAACTCGCACTTCGGGCCGACTTATTAAGCAAAACTCCGAATCCTTTTGTCATTTCCATTTTTATTTTTTTTTTTCAGTTTCCACTTTTCTTATTTTTTTATTTTTTTATGTTTTCGGCCTAAAGCATCTCGTGTCTTGACTTTAACTACCGGAGTGGTAGCTTAAACACTATCTCCAAGCTTATTTTCCACCTCATGCAAAATGCTTATATGCTGACATAATCACCATCTATCAGGCCTGGGTCGCACAGTACCATTGCTCTCCTGCGTAGTCAGGTCTTTCACGGGTCCACTGTAGCCCCGACCCTCCCTTTCCATTTCAAAGCCTAGGTCCCGTCGGTCGGTGTAATACCGCTCTCTCCGACCGAAGGGTCTTTCAAAAACAAGTCGTTCACCACGGCAGGACGCGGGAATAACGGTAAGGGTTCTGGAGTCTTGAACTCTCAGGACCCTCCCGGGACGCTCCGGGGCGGTGGTCAGGCGTACTTTATTGACAAAGGAGGTGATGGTGAGGACTCGATGTTCCTGTTCAGTGGCAGCGGTGCAGACGGCGGGAACAACTCACAGGCCGACCCGCGGTTGGGACCGTCGGCGGCGGATATCGTGAGCCCGAGTTCCGCGAGCACCTCGAGGTCTATGGCGAGTTTTTCGACGCCATATAGGCCGTCAGGATCCGGTGTCTCTCCTGAGGCGGTTCACAGTGCCAACGCGACGCCGGACAGTCAACAGGGTGCTTCTTCGAACACCGCAAACGCAGCTGCTGGTTCGGCTCAGGATCAGAAACGGACGAGGGCCTGCGAGTCCTGTCGGTCTCTGAAAGTCAGATGCGAGCCGGACGTCGCGAATCCAGAAGGCAGCTGCCGTCGCTGTGCGAAGGCACGTCGGGAATGCATCTTCACGGTTCCAACGAGGAAAAGACAGAAGCGGACGGACTCCAGAGTGGCTGAACTCGAACGCAAGATCGATAAGCTCACGGCGGCACTGGGCTCCAAACACAGGGGGGATGGTGACCGTCAAGCCTTTCGCGACTTTGCGGACAGCGACACCGAGTTATCCGACACCGAAGACGGCAGCAGATCTCGAAAACAATCCCAAGTCCGTCCGGGTTCCGTATTTATCGGCCTTACAGCGGGAGATACTGATCAATACCGTGAGTCCGAACCTAAACGCCAGAGACTGATGAGCAAGGATGCAGCTGGGGACGGACGGCGGAGCAGTTCCGCGCACGATCATATGGAAGACGTGACGACCGAGGCTACTCCTTCATCAATGTTCGGTGGCGCGAGGATGGAACATCTGACATCTGCATCGGCTCCTCCAAGATCCCAATTCGCGGTTCCGCGGCAGCATCACGCTCGACATAGAATGCCCACGCCAGAAACTGATCCGAGTTCTATCACTTCTCCAGCCCAGGGATCTGGTGATATGGATGTTATTGATAGGAAGCTTATTACCGTAGATCTGGCGAACAGAATGTTCAATCATTACAACGATAATCTTGCACCTCATTTCCCCGCCGTCACTTTCCCGTCCGGAACGACCGCTCAGGATATCCGGAAACAAAAGCCATTTCTTTTCCTAGCCATCCTCGCAGCCTCCTCAGCGATATTTGACCCGGACCTAAACCGCCTCTTGAATAAGGAGGTAATACGAGGAATCGCAGACCGAGTAATCATCAACGGCGAGAAGAGTCTCGAAATCATCCAGGTCCTTAATATTGCAACCCTTTGGTATTACCCACCGGACCAATTCGAAGAACTCAAGTTCTACCAACTCACACACATAGCCGCGGTCATGGCGATCGATTGCGGGATAAATAAACCACATCGAGGCGGCAGACCAAGAATACCTTGGTTACCGGGATCGGCCGCTGCTAACCTCACAGGCGATTGTACTGGCTTGGGTAAGCTCCACCAAATGATGTCGAGTGTAGAAGGATCGAAAGAGAAGGGTATTCCGAAAGAACTCCAGGGCTGGAAGAAAACGTGGTTGCCGGATCCTAGTACTCTAGAATCCAGACGGACGTTCTTGACGTGTTATTGGATGTGTTCGAAGTACGTACTTAGTTTATTCAAACATTTACAATGATATTTTACTGATCGATATCTCATAGTGTCGCGATGTCCCTACGGCGGCCGAATCTCCTACGGTACTCATCATATATGGGAGAGTGTGTCGAGTTTATCGAAAAATCGCCCGAAGCTACCTTACACGACAGGATAATATGTCAATGGGTAAAACTACAGAGAATCACCGAAGAAGTCGGAATCGCGTTTGGCTACGAAGACTCGGTCGCAAAGGTGAACCTTGCGGAAACAAGGATCCAGTTCGCCCTCAAGGGGTTTGAACGACAGTTAGAAGAGTGGGAGAAGAATCTACCGCCGGAGTGCGAGACAAAGACAGTACGACTAGCGAGCTATACTTTATCATTGTTCATGCACGAAGTTGCACTACATGGCGACCATTCAACAGAGGATTTCAGACCGCCTTTCATAACGGAGAGGCTAATACGACAACCGGACAGCGTCAAACCCGGCTCCATGCCACAGCTAACCCAAACCCATATTAACGCCCTCTTCAGCTGTCTATCGTCAGCGCACGGCCTACTAGATGGGTTTTTGAACATAACTGTCGACGAACTCCGTTGCGTTCCTGTCCTATTCTTCGCCCGGGTCGCCTACTCCATCGTTCTCCTCATAAAGATCTACTTCTCGGCCTCCGCCGCGAACTCTGAGGTTGGCAAGGTGATCGACAAGCCACAGCTGAAACTCGACTACTACTTCGAAAAGCTTTTGGCGTTGCTAAAAGCCGCCTCGTCGGACGACAGAAGTAAACCCGCCGCTAAGTTTTTCATGATACTCACCATGTTAAACCATTGGTATCAATACCAGCAACGAGTGGGGAGCAAAGGCCCTCGACGGCAATCACTAGTGGTCCCGCCTAGTCCAGGTCCCAGAGTCGATGTGTCCCGGAAACAAGAAGGAAGCTCGTTCTCATCTACACCCGCCACGCCATCCCTCGCGTACCGCTCACTCAGCGATTCGATTCCCGCCTCAATACATATCCATACACCCCATAGCACCAGCGGGGGTGGAGAAACCCCGCAAGCTCCCAGCGACGCACTTACCGATGCACCAACGCCGCTCCACATGCTCAGCGATGTAGCAACCACCGAAGAATCCGCGCAGCAAAATTCAAACATGATGAACATTGACGGCGGAAACTTCGGGAATGTACCCGGGTTCGACGGGAGCGTCAATCAGATATATAGCACCCCGCTCGACGATAACTGGATATCCAATCCATTAGAAATGAGCGCCTTTGGAATGGGAGAATTGGCGTTTGGGATCTCGATGGGAATTGATGGGATCGGAGTCAACGGGTTCCCGGGATTCCCCGACTTCCTAGGTGGGGGAGCGAGTTCTGAGAACTTCTTTTCGGATGGGGTGGGAGGTGGGACGGGTGGGTTCTTTGATCCTTGGCCTCCTAGCTAGATATTGGCTACCGGTGACGGGTGATACGGGAGATGACAAAGAAAAGACGACAGAGCTTTGTTGCTATTCTCTACTCCTCACGACGCATATGAAATCTTTCACCGTATATAATCCTTTATTTGAAGGGCGCACAACGAAGTATACTTAGTTTTGACGGCCTTGGAATATCAACTTCCTCATTATCCTCGAATCCTCGATATATATCCGATCGGTCAATATACTCCCTATAAACCTCCAACCAATCAACCAACCCAAGGAACCGTGGGACTTCGCATTATCTTCCAATCCTTCGAATTTTAATGGCAACGTTTTCAGCTTTGGTTTTTATCTGCAGATCTGGCGTTTGAATCTCATGTATTTGCTTTCTGTCCTCTTCTCCTGCAAGATAAGTGAGGAGCTTAATTCGCCTGTGTATGTTTTATCTTGTTTTTTTACTTCTTCCCCTTCTTCACAAATCCCATGTATAATACGCCTTTTGTTTGTTTTGCTTTTGCTTTTGCTCTTCTTCTAGCTTCCCCCGGAGTTCGATCTTAAATGTTCTTTGCGTTTCTTAAGTATTGGTTCTACAGTTTTAACGCGGGCGCGAAACGGGCAGTAGTCGGCGAACACGCCCCAAAAAAAGCCATCTATGTATTGTCTGCTTTTGCTGCGCATTCTTTTCTACCTTGGCAGTTCTTTTTAACATGTACATTTTTTATTTTTTGTAAATTCTTTGTCTTTATCTGATTAGCAACGGGCTGATCAGACCAGCTAGGGGAAGTGAGAGAGACGAGACGGAGTCCGCAAGGACTCGGTAGGATGTTTGGAAAAGGTTCTCTTTGATGACAATTTATCTAAATGTTATTTTGGAGATCCTCTGTTAACGTCCCTGGGACGGTTTAAATATACTCTACTCCACCAACCAGCATAGATTTGTTCAATGTTTCTTATAATTATAAACCAGGACTTCGTCCGAAGGGGTTGTTAAACCATCATCGGTGCTCCCTTTAGGTATAATTCGTCAAGCGTGATATACACCCACCAATCCCCTCACAACATCATTTCATCTCCCTCATCATCACCACTACCCTCACCACCCCCACTAGCACCACCATACCCCTCTTCCTCCTCATCTTCATATTCCTCATCATCATTATTATTCAACGGCAAAAACCTAAAATCAATAAAAGTAGGCGAAGCACCTTTCTCCCCAACCTCAACAAGGTACTGCATACTAAGAACACCTTCTCCATCCCCCCTCAAACTAACCTTACTCGCAACCCCCATAGCCCTCATAGCCTTCCTAACAAGTCCGAATTTATACCTCCCAGCGAAAACCTTATTAACCAAAAAGGTCTCCATGACGTTTTTGTTGTTCGCTGAGAAGTCTATGGTTGCTGAGGATAGGATTCCCGTGGCTGAGAGGGAGAAGTTGGGTTTTTTGTGGGGGGAGACGGAGTACTGTAGGGTTTCGGGGGAGAGGTGGTCGAGTTCTAGGAGGGCGTCGTGGAGGAAGGCGGATTTTAGGATTATTTTGTGGGTTAGGGTTGTGCGGTTGAAGGGGATTAGGTCGATTGTGGAGGGGGGGATGAAGGTTGTTAGGTGGCAGGTTGTGGTTACGCCGGCGTCTTCGAGGCTGGATTTTTGAATCACCGCCGGGTTAGATTAGTAAAGGATAAGGTATTTCACGGCCAGTATGTATAAAATAGAGGGGGAAAGAGAGCAACTTACATAATGGACAACGGATACCCAGTCCCTTGATAAACAAACCTGCACGTCCCCGGTAAACGTAAACTATTCTGCTCGAATACATTCGGGTTCCCAAAGAACGGTCCGTTATCTCGACCGGATATTCCGCTACCTATCCCCCCTCCTTGACGACTATTGTTATTCCCACCACCGCCACCGCCACCACCGCTGTTATTACTCCCATCCGCACCGAATATCTGTAAACACTCCAGGAGCGCTGATAGTGAGATTTGGAATTTTACACCGTCGTCTAGGGATTCTAGGTTAAACTGTTCGGCGGAGGAGGGTGGTGCTTCGGATGCTATTGTTGGGTCTAGAGTTGTTGAGGATGGGGTGTAGTTGTAGGATGAGAAGAGGTCGGGGGTTAGGCAGACGTTGGCTACGTAAATTTGATAATTTATACATTATTAGCCAGATATTTGTGTAGGTATATAGAAAACCATTCATAAACCTCAAAAGAAGAATGGAACGGATATATAAATTACCCTGCATAGAATGAGAATCCTCAACCGAGAAGCGGACATTGTCGGCGGAGATGCTGACGTTGGCGATGGGCATGAAGCCTATGCATCTTAGCAGCGCGTATATGTGACGAGTTGATGATGATATGGCTGAGAATACGGGCCCGGGGGCCGCGGACGCGGTGGGGAGCTGCGTCATGATGCTGTGAGTCGAGGCATCGGGTCGGTCAATGTCTGGGTGAGGAAAGTACGAGTGCGTTGGGTGTGTGTTATAAAGTGGACGCGCCCGTTACACAGTACGCGAGGATCACGTGTTCTCGAGTTCCTTGGTAACTAGCTGGCCAGGTAGCCTGGGTAGCTACTCAGTCGGTGTGAAGCCTCGAGATTGGGTAAAAGTCGAGCGGTAGTCTCGAGGGTTCATTGCTTTATGATTTGATTAGGAAACCTTTCTATTATACACTTATACGCCGAGATAAATGATATCTACGCGAATCCTAGAACGTCTAAGATAAGCTAACTAGGCCAAATGCATGATCATTTGGAGCCATATAGCTACCAAGCCGCAAGCTATTAGCTAGTACCTGCCCGTCCAAGGAGAGTGCCCGCTCATGGGGCCGCCGAAACTATACATTCGACTGTGCTCGATAACTGCATATCCACCATGTTTCCAAAGGGAGTTGCTACACCTTCAAAAATGGCCCCTCCTAAAGCTTCCCGTAAATGATGCTCTATGTCGATTTCTTCGGCTCCGTCAAGTAGCTGTACCAAGAAGCGCCGTTAACCCCAGTTGCTCTCCCCGACCCCTCAACCGGCACACACTTCTTCTCCTTCTCCAATTTCTTGTCCTTCCCATCGACGTAAATCTTGTAAACCTTGCTCTTCGGATCACCTTCCGGACAAGCCACAAACGATCCCCTCGATTGCCAAAAATACATTTTCTTGTCCGTACCGGTGCCTTTCCTGATCCTAAACCCATACTGTATGGCACCCTCAGGAACCTTAGGCTGCCCCGGCGGGGTATACCTTAATGCACCCGTTTCATCGATGTATAGTTGCTGACGATCCTTGATTTTAACATCGAGGATAGCGGTGCTAGACCACCAGAATTTCCAGTGGGTTGAGCCCATGGTGTCGCACTTATCCGTACCCTCTACTTCGGGGGGACAACCGACGGTGGAGGTATCCTTGCCGAGGTAGAAGTAGCCATAATAAGTGACGACCGGTTGATCAAAGCCGTTTATTTCGAAGGAGGGCCAGAAGCCGACTCCTATTGCCGTGATATCCGAGATTTTTGGGGGCGGGGCGGCCGCGACGGCGGAAACGAAGGAGAGGAGAGTGGCGGCTTTTATGAAGTGCATTTTGGCGGGTAGATCTTTTCGAAGCCAAGTGTAAGGCGACTGAAAGGGCGAAAAGATTTAATGGAGAAAGCTGTTCCTAAGCGGTACTCGAAGGAACGTATCTTTTTCCCGCTATCTTAATTCGAAGCAAGAAAAGCAGGCAGTGTGTCAAGTTTCACAGGTTCCCTTCCGTACAGAAACGAGCGTAAACTGCTATATAAGCACCGAGCGAAAGTGAAGAGAGGGAATATGGGGAAGAAGAGACGATTGCTGCCAGAACCAGAATAGCGAAGGCACAGCAAAACCAGAAGATCCTTTTATCCCGTCACCTTCGATCTTCTTATAATAAGCCTTCTCCGGCAGTGTGGACCTTTTCCTTTTAAAAAAAAAAAAGACCAGGTTGGACCCACTGATTTCCTATGCGGCCACGCCAGATACACACCATAAGATCTTAAAACCCAACTGAAATGCCAACTCGCATGTAATGAAAATTGTTACTGTATGAAGTACGTCACCCCGGTCGGGCTATACCTGCCTTGTTGGATCTGACTGCCGCTATCGTGAGCTCGCCAGCTTCAAGCTTCCTGGAGAACTTGTCGCGATGTCAACTGCCTCGCTGGGTATTCGCTTGGCTGGCACTCCACAGAATTGGTATCTGACAGCGGGAGCTCTAAACAAGGTAACCTTTCGCGGCGTTATTTCTCGTCGAGCTGTGCGCGTTGCGGCGAGGAAAATAACACACGAGGGTGCAAGGCGCAGCACGTGATGGGCACAGGAATTGCAAGGGGAAGAGTTGGTAAACTTTTGACAACCAGGTTGTGATTGTTGGTTGGTGTTTTTGTTCGTTTTCGTTTATTAATAGATGATAGGAAGTATTAGTTTACAGTAAAGGGGGAAAGAAAAGGTGATGAAGTTCGAAAGAGCCATGATCTGGCTTGGGCGGGCATCATCATCAGTGTTTTCGCCTCAAACATAAACTCCCCCAGCCGCTAGAGCGTACACGGAGCCGATCCTATTCGCAACCGTCAGTTTATGATGTAGGAATGACGAAGGAAACGAGAGATCACGGACCCGAATGCAATTGAGGCCGGAATTGCTATCACCGGGGTAAGAGCTAATGATTTGTCTGTGATATCAATTCAATCGGTCAGCTATTATACTGGCGTTCCCATGATTTCCGGTATGCTTGAAGCTTGAATTTAATTGATGTCGTACTTATGGAGAAAACAATTGTGAGAATTGCACCTGAAATTTAACAGAAAAATTAGAACGACAGTTTGTATATTGCAAAAGCCATTCTTGAGGTTGTTATACCAAATGCGAGGAGAAGGAACGCTACGGGGGAGTGGAGGCTCTTCCCGATGATGGGTGAGAACGGGGTATTCGCGGCCGCGTTCCACAGCTCTAAACTCGGTGTAGACATTCTTGCGGATGTGAATTGGGTTTCAATGGACTGTGGTAAAGCTGAGTAATCGGTCGTACTTCCCGTATAAGGCCTCTATCTGGTGTCTGGTGTCTGGTGTCCTATATGCGGATCGATATTGAGAGGCCTAACTCGAGTGCTGTGGGATGCATCCAGATGAGGCCACCTTGGGTGTCGTGTTGTTGGCGGTGATGTCCCGTTGCACTGCCACACTTGTTGCCTCAGAAGGCTCTTCACCAGCCACATGCGATGGGATTCAACCTCCAAGCAACACATTGTGGCAGTGAAGCTGGACCTCCATATTCTGCTCACCCCCCATCTCATCTCAAATCCTCCGCGCCCAATCAGCAGAGCCATCCACAAACCTCCCAGCATCATCACCACCAGCTTATATTAACCAAGCCATCTAACCACACGCTCTAAACCCTCTCAAGACCGTTTTAAACCTCTCAGCCCTTCTAAAACCTCCGACATTCTTAATCGCCACGATGGCACCTGGAGTTAAGGACGAACGTGAGACTTCCCTATACGTGGCCTTTTTAGTCAAAAATGTGATGCTGACACAACTTCCCCTATTGTTCAGACGGACGCAAAGCATCGGACGATGGCGATATCTCCATGTCGGAGCCCTCCCCAAAGCGCCTTAAGTCGGCCGCCCCGACCAGCCCAGATACTACAATGCCCACCGTCGGCGAAGAAGAGGTCGCTCCGGCCAAAACCGTCATCCAATTCAAAGAGAAGCCGGCTGTCATCGAGGAACGTACAGGTGTTATCGAGTTCCGTGTCGTCGCCAATGACAATGAGAAGGACTCGATGATGATCCTGACGGGCCTCAAATGCATCTTTCAAAAGCAGCTCCCGAAGATGCCTCGGGACTACATTGCTAGACTAGTCTATGACCGAACTCACTTGAGTATGGCTATCGTCAAGAAACCATTGGAAGTTGTAGGAGGTATCACGTATAGACCGTTTAAAGGCCGTAGATTTGCCGAAATCGTCTTCTGTGCCATCAGCTCCGACCAACAGGTCAAGGGATACGGTGCTCATTTAATGTCTCACTTGAAGGTATGTGTCAATCTGAAGGGCGGCTCCCCTTTATAAAAATTTAAAGTAACCTTGCTAAATTTGTTCCCAAAGGACTATGTCAAAGCGACGTCGGATGTCATGTATTTCTTGACATACGCCGATAACTATGCCATTGGTTACTTCAAAAAGCAAGGCTTCACCAAAGAGATCACGCTCGACAAGTCTATTTGGATGGGATACATCAAAGATTATGAGGGCGGTACTCTCATGCAGTGCTCGATGCTCCCCCGCATCAAGTACCTTGAGGCCGGCAAAATGCTCGCCAAGCAGAAGGAGTGCGTCCATGCCAAAATCCGTGCCATCTCTCGCAGTCACATCGTTCATCCTCCGCCTAAGCAATGGAAGAACGGTGTTTCCAAAATCGACCCACTCTCCATCCCAGCCATCAAGGAGTCCGGTTGGTCTCCGGAGATGGACGAAATGGCACGTCAACCCAAGCACGCCCCCCATTTCGCTCAGCTACAGCATATCCTCAACGAGATGCAGAATCATCCGTCGGCATGGCCGTTTCAGAGGCCAGTCAGTCGAGAAGATGTTGCAGACTATTACGAGGTTATCAAAGAACCCATGGACCTGGAAACCATGGAGAATCGCCTGGAGGCTGATCACTACAGTCAACCCGAAGAGTTCATCCGTGACGCGAAGTTGATCTTCAACAACTGTCGTTCGTACAACAACGAAACGACGACGTATTACAAGAACGCTAATAAACTAGAAAAGTTCTTGTTTACCAAGTTGAAGGAGATACCTGAATGGAGCGTAAGGCCGCATCTCCCGTTCCATCTTGCAATAGTTGATACCGCCCCATGCTAACATTCACATTTTCTCCGAGCAGCACCTTGTCGAATAGAAGACGGCGAAGACAGGAATGATACTCCGGTTTCACTATATCCCCCTCCAGGAAGATTTCTCATTTCATCCAAAACCAAAACCAAAACCAAGAGCGAGAGCAAGAGCAAAACCAAAACCAAAACCTAAGGCCAAGAACAAAAACAAGCAAAAAGCCAAAGTAGACGTTGATCTAGGGAACGAAACTACCGTTGATCTATCAAACGAATCTATACTTTCGGCACTGACGCAGGGCTCTGCTATGGACGTGGACGTGGAGCAAGAGTCTTCTCCTCCTGCGGATAACGACTCATCCGACGCAGACTACGTGGGCAGGAGCCAACCAACCCCGAGTCGTATGACCCGGTCCATCACTCGTCGTTCCATAACTGTGCAAGAAAGCCCGACTAAGCCACTCGCCCAACAAGAGCGACTGGAAGCTCTGACTCCTATTGCAGAGACCATCGCCGCCCCATTTACGCAAACGAATCCCGCTCCGTCAACGGCAGGTGGTTCAAAGGCTAAGAACAACCGTTTCAAACGCCAGAAGCGGAATAAGCAATAGTATAAAATAGAGGCCTGGGTTCTTCGACAACTGGTATTTTTGGTACTTAATATGGTTCAAAATGCATTGCTACTCTTGTTTTCCTCTTTCTTCCTGCCTGGCAGTAACATCTGCTTCGTTTATTTTCTCCCTTATTCGGTTCCCTTTGATCGCATCGTTTTTATTTTTATCCTGTCCTCCTGCAGATTAGCGGCTGGCGTTTATTTCTAGGCATAGGGTGGCGTTTCTATTATGTTGCTTCAATATGTGGATAGTTTTTCATGATAAGGATACCAATCCCACGGCTCCTAGACATCGAGTGGACGTATAGTTCTAGATACGAATACCCCCGTTCACATACATGTATAGATCCTTTTAGTTTCAGGTTCCGAATCTCCAACTACTTACATCCCTCTTCCCGGAACCCCATGTTCCCAATAGGTTTAAAATATCCAACCCCCAGATAAACGGGTCTGTAAACCAATAGCAATGCAAAAAAAGAGATTCTTCGAATAGGGGTCTATGCCGGGGAACTCACATTTGTTGGTTTTAGGTAAAGGGATCCTTGACCGCGCAAGGCCAATCGTCGAATCGAACTGTGCATGCAATCCATCGAATCATTCGCTGATCCTTGAAGGAATTCCCGGGTTTTTAGTTTCTGTGTAACCATCCCGTCGAGTACAACGTTCATGTTACAACCCAGGAACACCACCCGCATTGGTATTTTTGCGCGGTTGATACGCGTGAGTCTTTTATTGGACTTTCGGGCTTGTAACAATGAGATGAACAGAGTTATCGGTAGGGGCAAATCGTAGGTATGATTCAGCTGCCTAGACCTTCCTTTTTTTTTTTTTTTTTTTTTTTTTTTAAACAGTCAACCATCTACGGTAAAGTTGATGGTTACAGTGCCATCCGGATAACCACCGGAACGCTGACCAAGCTAGCCAGCCACGCGGGTTGCAAGTCCGTCGTCAGCATGTGTGGGGGAACATCGAAAAATTAATTAATCGCGAAACTGGCATGAGGACCCTGATGCAGCCATCGACGATTCAATTAGACGTAAGCGTCAGGTAATAGCCATGATCATGTCGTGCTAGATTATCATCGTCTCATGCAGGTTGCGCAAGTCATCAAACTTTGTGGAGAGGAAAAGGCATCTGCATCTATAAGTAGCTATAATCAGAACATTGATATCTTAATATTTGAGCCCTTCACTATTCTCCACAGATACAAAACTCCAGACCTCAAAAATCCCACTGGGGCACGAAAAAAGTTCCGACAAGCAACCAAAATTCCATAGATGCATCAAAAGCATCAATTACAAGTTCAGCTGAAATGCGACAGAACTCCCTCCCTCCGCAAACCATACATAAACGCATATATACATGCAGCACCTGTCCAAATCCAGCGCGAACAATAGCAATCGAAAAAAAGCCCCACCTTCCGCAGGGCTGAACTGCATGACAGAGCGGATCGCCTTCCCCACGAGGAGGGAAACGAAGGCATGAAGAAAACCTGTCCTAAAACCCGTCACGGGCCATATTCCGCTCAATGATTCCAACCGACCACCCTCCTGCAGCTATAGTTACTTATATACTTTAGCCTAGCCAGTTCTGAACAAAACTCCAACAAAAATCGAAGTCGGGATTCTCGGGGACCCCGAAAACAGGATTTTTATAGTTTTTCTGTGAAATGCATAGAGCCAGGGCAATATTGCGTCTACATCACATCTAACTGAATCAAGATACTAATACCGACCACGAAGGCCTCACGTCCCTGTATACATGTCCGTACATGTATGCACCGGGGTAATTATAATTGTACCCCGCGATATCGATGCCCAGACTCTCATCGATCATCTAAACCATGCATGTCACCAATATCCTGATCTCACATCTTCAATTACACAGCGAAGCTACCAGAATTGACAAATTAAATGTTTAAATTTCTTTAATTTTTTCATATCTCCTATTTCTTTTTTCGCCGAGAATAAAACTTCTATTATCTCCACCTCAAACCCTTCCACATCCTCTTCAAATTTAAAAAAAGTACCGAAGAAAACCCAAAACAACAGTATAAAAAAATGCTAAAAAACACACATTTTGTTCTTTTTCTTTCCAGCCAAAACAACCAACTGGGAAGCGGCCACAAAGGAGCCAAAAAAGCTCCCATACAACGTCCTCGAGGACATTGAAAGCCGTACGAAATCCCTTTCCCATCCTTACGGTATCTGCATGGTTAGTATACAGCAGCAAAAGGTAATATTCCTGTTATACACAAAAAAGGGAGGTGGCTGTCGTATAACAATATAAAAAGACTCGGACATCTTTACAACTTCAAATGAAAGCTGCTCTTAAGATTCCTTTAAACAATAGCCCTCCCGCGGCTTCGCTCGAAAATCCACCCTGTTCGCCCTATATTCATTAAACGTTACGTGTGGTTGTATAGGAATTCCGCAGTTAATGTAAAAGAAGCGATGAAAACAAGAAACACCGTGGGATAAACATAGCTTTAAGGGGATAACCTAAAAGAAGAGTGGAAGAGGGGTGGGTGAAAAAGGTATTTGTGTTCTGTAAAGGGGGTATCATTCTTATGTACCGTTCAAAAAAGACGTATATCAAAGAATGCTGGGATAAGGTGGTAGAAGGGTTGGGGATTAAACGGCAGAGAAGAAAGGCAACAGCATGCAAGAAAGACGTCGTAGTGAACAGAAAGCAGTATACGTTTTCGGTGCTCAAAAAAAGAATAAGACAGCAACAGAAAGATATGCAAATAGCAACTTTCGAGGCCACAGGTGATAAATATAACCTCGTGGACTCCGAGTTGGAATAAATAGATAGCCGGTAATTTAAAATAGTCGGCGGGCAAGATAAAGCTTTTGCATATCCGAAATCTGGTAAAAAAAGAACGAAGTCGCTCCTGGACAGAGGTCCCCAGCAAGGGAAATCGAGAGTATCGATGGCGGTATGGAATCGGATATGAGTGAAGCGGGGGTTGAGGACGACGAGTTCACTCAAAAAAGCTGGGCAAGGCGAAGCGGGGAGGTCGGAATGAGATGGCGTTCGATACAGCTAGAGAACCAAGAGGTGTGTGAGAAATGAGCGCCATCAATACGAGTAAAAGGCTGAGAAGTGGAAGAGGAGAGATCGGTCCAGAGAAATCAGTCGAGATAAAGTTGTCGAAAATCCAGGTCATTAGTCGTTAATGAAAATCAATGTGTGCAATAGGCCATGATGCGCTCATGATAAAGGCAATAAAGATAAAACTTGCGTGGTGTAGTAGAAAGCCTCGCTCCGTTAGTAACGCCGATGGGGATGAATAGAGTGAATAGAATGCTGAAAGCTATGCATTTGAAGACAAGGTGGTGATACGTGGGAGGCTCGAATTCCAACTGCCCGACGGACCCTTATCGCGATAGCCCGGTAGTTTCGCCGCAAACGCCCGTGGCGATCCGCAATCATACGAGCACACCCCGTCCCTAGTAGGTCGGGGGCAATGGAGTCGTACTGAGGGGTTTGGGCGAAGATGGTTTTGGTTCCTGTTTGCACCGGTTCGCGATGAGGTGGCCCACAGAAGTGAAGGTGCTCGATTATCCCACAAACTCTGACGCCCTTCTGTTTCGAAGCGCAAATTGCTCCTAGAGCCCGGTTTCCACCCCGGGCTCTACCTCTGAGAGCTCGCAAAGAGCCCTACCATCAATACATTCCCCGCTTGCAAGGCAACCAACGAAGGTTTCCACCCCCCGCCCTTATGGATAACGATGCCGGAAATTACATCAGCTCAGCTGTGAAGGAGAATTAGGGCAACAAGCAAACACCAAGATTCAGTTCCCATAGAAGTCCCCTTCTAGGAAGCTAGCACGGTGCCCTGAATCCTGATCTTCAGCTTCGACAACTTGTTGTGCAGCTCAAGCACGTGCTTGATGTGATCCTCAGGAGGGTTAGGATCGGTTTGAACTCTCTCGTACCGCATCCTATAATCGTCGTGAAGTCGCTTGTACTTGACAAGCAATTCCATATCCGCCCTGTCGTAGCGGGACCTGAAACGTCCCCCACGAGATGATGAATCACTCGAGCTTGACATGTTGCTGGTCGTCGAAGCTGTTGAAGATGCATAGGTTGCCCGTGGTACCTCTTTGTTCTTAGCCTGGGCGGCCTGTGCCCTGCCCGGTGCATCCCCGCTTTGTGATGTCTTCGGGGCCTTTCGTGCTACTACGGGGCGCTCGTCTTCCGTTGACTTCCTCTTTCTGTTACCATCACTATCCTCCGAAGTTGAGGAGACAACCCGCTTTCGGGCGACTGGCGGATCGTCAGTCTTCCGCTTGTGCTGAGGGCTAGCCGAATCTCGATGCTCCGGAATATATCTCGGCTTCGCAGAGGCTTTGTCCGCCGTAGGTTTGGGGGTGTGGTTAGGAACGGAGGTGTATGAGGTGTGGGTATCCAGAATAGGAGTCCTCATGTTATCGGGGGTGGCGATTAACGAGAGAGGAGATGAAGAGGCAGTAGATGACTGGCGAGGGATGGTTAAAGGGGGCGATGAGCCAAGGGGTGATGGTTTGGCGGGGGAGGCACTCGAACTTGCGGTACGTTTATGCCCATTGCTGACGGAAGGAGATGGTACTGTCGTATTATGCTCAGCACGGGTCGCAGAAACGCTGGGAGGACGTTTCGAAGATGTTGTTGGGGGGCGTTCGGGATGAAGATTTGCCTTCGAAGATTTCTTGTAGAGTGGTTGGGCAGAAGATGACGAGGAAGATGAGGACGAGGACGATGAGTGAGATATCTTGACAGGAGGCGTATCAATTAACATACGGTCTTCGCCAGACGAATCTGAATCATCGATATATTCAGAGGACTTATATTTAGTCGGTTTGGCCCGGGAGACTGGCTTGGAACGAGAGATGGAAGGAGGCGCGGACGAGGCAGCGGGGAGTGGGGATTTGGAAGACGAAGTTGTAGGATTCGCTGCCACCGGGAACTTCGTCGGGAGCACTGTCGCCGAGGTTGTCTTCTTCTCTCGAACAGAGCCGCCCTTCGCAGTCGTAGCCTTTGTTTTCGTGGCAGTCTTTTTATTACTATTCCCAATTATCTTTTTCAAAGCTGCAATCTCGGCGTTGCCCCGAGCCTTTCCGTTCGTCGTCCCAGTAGGTTGCGATACTGACCGGGCCATCGGCTCCGCACTTAGGACAGGAGAGGCTGCTACAGTCTCCTCCTTGCTAATCTTTATTGTCGGAGGCAGAGCTGGAGATGCTGCGGTGGCAGGCTTCTTCTTCGCAGGTTCGGCTGCGACTTCTGGCTTGCGTCGAGGTTGTCGCGGTGGTCTCGGCTTCCCTCGATCCTCTGGTTTTCGGAGCATTTCCCACTCAGGTGCATCCTCCGGCAGCTTCAGTCTATCAAATGCATTCTCCGCATTCTCAATTGCCAATTCTCGCATTTCTTGCTTGGGGTATTTAAACCTCCAAACGTCCAGTTCTTTATACATGCTGTCGAAAAGTGCCCATCTACCAGATGTATCGCGGTTTGCAAGCTGTATTACTATCCCAGAGCATTTATCCAGGTCGGTATGTGTCTTCATCGCCAGTGTCTGCTCTCGTTCTGGTCCTAAAGCAAGCAAGTGTATTAACGGCAAAAATAGAGGATCTTTTCGAAACGATTTCGGTTTGGGCGCGGATGTTACGTCCTTGCCTGCCGGCGAGGTGACCGCCGTTAATGCAGGCGACGAAGGCATCGAGTCGGAAAATTTGGTCCTCTTATTGACCTTGGTCTTTATCGAAGGAGCTGTAAGAATACCGGCCTTCTTTGCCGCGATTAAACCCCTTCGCCCGGAGAGTTCGGGTCCAAGCATGGATGGATTCGAGACCAGTTGGACACTATCGTACGAGTCAATATTCGATGAATCACGCAGCCGATGTACGTGCCAGGAGACGCTGCTATATACCTCTTCTTGTCCTTCTGCTTCTGCCAAGCCTCCATCTGTTGCTTGAGAGCCAGCGATTCTGCATCTGCGTTCTTCTGCTCCCCGACTTCCAGTAATTCCAGCTTATCCCTCAACATACCCAGTGGGACTACCGTGCTGTCGTGGTCGCTGGACTGTCGATACAGTTCATTGTGGAATAGCTCGAGCGTGTGCATAAACTCGAATTGATTGCTTCCTACTTGCAAAGACTATATTTTTCCACGAAAGACATCCCAGAGGAACCGCGTTAGTAAAACGTACTTCACCCTCATTCCTATTAACTGCGTATAACAAAATCCGCAATTGAGTCGGAAACAAGAGGATAGAAACACACCGTGCGCCCTTTGCCCGTGTTGAGTTGTAAGGAGTTCAGCTTCCCGGCTGACAGCTCTTCCAGAAATCGTTCGGTAACGTTGATCTTGACGGCGAACGGCGCCGGGTATGCCGCTCGTGCAGCGGGTTTCTCATCGGGTACCTGCAACGACGGACCGGGGACCATGAGTCCCTCGTCGGGTACGTTCAGATTCGGCATCTTCGATTCGCCAATGCAGGTCTCGGGTGTACGGTAGAAGGATAGGAAAGTAGGTGTTCGGAAAGGCGCCCCCTTGTGAGCAGCCGTCGTCGCACAAGGATAAGTTGGACCAAACAGAGCGTGAAGTCCTCAGAAATTCTGGTTCCCAGCCGCAGTGTATCCCGAATTCGACGGCTTCCTCTCTGTATTTTCTTCTTCTTCCTCTTCTTTTCCTCTCTTTCTCAGGGG
Source organism: Arthrobotrys sphaeroides (assembly GCA_036971245.1). Lineage (NCBI taxonomy): Eukaryota > Fungi > Ascomycota > Orbiliomycetes > Orbiliales > Orbiliaceae > Arthrobotrys > Arthrobotrys sphaeroides. The sequence continues at coordinate 881,178 of JAJTTW010000007.1, read as the reverse complement.
TGCCTTTCAATCGAAAGAGCAACCGAAAAAGCAGTTGTGGTTTCGTTTCCCTCCCGAGGTCCCTGTAGGTTGGTACCCGCAGTGGACCTCTCGCACCACGATCTTAGATTGTGAGCAGCGCCAGCGTGCACGATTGTTGATAGATCTACCAGCAAAACAGTCGGGTTTTCGTGAAAGGGAGTTATGATGAAGCGAACAGAAGGAATGCAAGGTTCCGGGTTTTTCTGTTGGAAGTAGCGGTGGGTCGGGCGATGCTAGCGGCCGATTAGAGACTGGGACCAAAACAAGTGATGCGTACGCCAATCCTGCGAACCGTTGGAAGCTGCAGAAGTAGAAGAGAGCGGATCGTGGCAGAGGTAGGTCTACGGAATGATAGGACGTTTCTTAGTCGTGAGGAAGGATAATGAGACTCGTGTCAGATGTCTGGGTTTTGGAGGTTTCAAGGTTGGAGTCGGAGATCCTCAAACTGCAGGCCAGGAATAGGAATAGGGACGGGAAGCCGACAGGATTAGAGCCAAACAGAAAAGCGAGAAAGGGTAAGTTCTGGAGAGGAAGGATACGGGAGACCGTCTGTTATCGGGTAAGATGTTGGAACAGATCAGGCGAGCGAGTCCTCGAAGGGCGACTGTCCGGTGGAAGGAAAGACGGAGAGGCTTGTCGTCGTCGGAGCGGGTGAGGTTGTTAAGTGTGGGCGAGGTTGTGGTTGGGTTGGAGGAGAGTTTCGGGTGTGAGACTCAGGCGGGAATCCTCAACAGGCAAGACGCACCACCATTCCTGACTAAGAAACTAACGAACTAACGGACTAGCAGGACAGGATAACGAGAACGGACGGCGGGAGCAGCGGGCTTCGGATGCGAGTGAGGAGGTGAGCAAGAGAGTGAGTAAGTAAGTAACTCGACTGTCCGGTACCAGGAGCAGAGTCAATCACTGAAAATGATATATGGCAGAAGAAAAACAGCAGAGAGGCCGAGTCAACGGTGCGGTGCTCTGGAAAAAGGAAAACGAGGAAGAGAAACAGGTGAGAGACGAGAGACAACAGGGCAATGCATACAATACGTCCAATCTTGGGGTCCTGTCCAGTTCCTGTTGCTGGCTTGCCTGCCCACTAAGCAGACAAGGGTCTGGTCTGGTCTGGTCTGGTGTCTGGCGTCCGGTCTGGTGCATGCAACATGAATTCGAAGACGGAGAACCGAAGCAGAAGCACGGGAAGATCGAGAGATCAAGAGAAAGCGGGAGAGGGAGAAAGAGTCCGAGAGGGAGACTACGCTACAGGATACCAATGCTACCGCTGCCGTTCCTACGGTCACAATTCGACTCCCACACCGACTACTGCCAGCCGACGGTAGTCTGGGATGGATGGATGGATGTCTTCGTCCCAGAGACAGGCAGCCAGAGACACCCCAAGCGGGAACGGAACAGGCGAATCTGTTTTCCCAGATATCTGACTGACACTTCTCTTTAGGGTCCTTCAGGATGTATCAGGTATCTCCAGCTGGCTACACAAGGAAACGAAACCTCACAATGATTTATTCTTGGGGGTGGGTATCCTTAAACATCCTAGTCCCGAACAATCCTCATGTCGGCGCATTGCTGGGCCTGCCCTCCCATTTCGAAGCATTCTCCAGTCTTCTGGGCTGACCAGGGACATAGTCTGCCGTGGCCCCCATCACCGGTGGCACCCTCTACATCGGAGCATCATCCGATGCCCGTGGGCAAGGTGGAGGAAGGCAGGCACACCACAGCGATGCCTGCATGTCGACTCCCAGGTCTCGCCTAAGGCAATGCAATTCGATAGGGTAGAAAATAGGAGGGAAATATGGGCTTGCGGTGGTCTTGTGCGTGGCAATTGCGGTTATGTGCTTGTTCGGGAATTTTTCCTCTCTGTCAAAGGAGTTCGGCGTGACCTGTCTCGCGCTCGAGAATAGAAATGAGGGATTGATATTAATCCACAGACGATTTTTTCTCCCCATTTACTTTTTTTTTTTTTTTTTTCTTCCTTGCGTGGCTTTTCTGCGTTTTCTTTTCCAATTCGTCGGGAAAGACCGCTCGAAAGCCGTATCGTCGACGGCGGAAAGCTCTCACGCTTCCCCAATTATGTAATGAACATGCACTTACCCTTCCAGCGCAAGGACCAGCGGATCCGGAAAGGCATGAGCAAAAGCAGGAACGAAGTGTGTTACTCACGCTTAGGCCTCATTAGCTCCATTCTGTGCCCCCTCTGGAAGCCTTGTCAAAAGATATCAGGTCACACGTTCCCTTCCTGATGGAACAACGGAATTAAACGAACACCCACCAGACCTATAACGGCAAGTGGGATGGGGAACAAGAAATGTAGACAGCATCGTCGAACAAACAGAAGCGCTATTATGACGGTGGGTGAGCAATGACATGATGGGATATTCTAGTCCCAGCAGCACGTAGGCGTATCACTCAGGTACCTACCGAGAGGTACCGAAGAGCGATTTCCGGGATTATTGGTAATCTGGTTTTCCCAATAAAACCGCCCTCGGGGCAATTTTGAAACCCCATATATCGCATTTGCTCCGAAGCTTAATACAACCGTCGGAGGTATTGCTACAATCACCTTCGGGGACCCCTTGGGCTGAACGCTATAGCTCTCAATCGTCCCGATGCCCCATCCCGATGGAATGGAAGCTGATGCAGGTCTCCCATAGCACTCGTATGGTTCAGAAGCAGGGCATAGGATACGAATTCCTGCTTTGTAGTCTACTTCCGAACATGGACGTCTGTGTCTCCCACTAGTTGCAGTCGGCCCTTCTAGTTCTGACGGGCGCTGCGGGAACCAGCCTCAAAGGGTACCGCCCCCCGAGAAACATCTCCTTAGACCCTTGATATAATTTCCATTGCTGCACGTAGGTATCATAACTGGATCGAGATATACTTCCAAACATAAAGCTCCGAATCGATCTCATCCTTCTCGTCTGCGAGACCGCTGGGCATGTTTCTTCGCAGCCATTAGAGATTCGCTTGTAGGAGGTTAATTGCTGGTGCTTTGTGAAACGGGCGTCGCAAGTAAACTACCCCGGACCAGGTTAAAATGTATTTTCGGCAGCAAATTTCCATCAACAATCCCATTCAATCATTCTACACGGACAATAGCGGCCCAGGGAAAGGCACGGGAGACCGGTTTGACAAACCCTTCCAATGAAAACCCGACACCGACTGTGCCTTCATCAGTTCTGAAAATCCACTACTCTTCAAAGCAATTCCACTCATAGATGAAGCAATTGGCCGGCGGCTCCACTTATTATAGTTTTATCAGGATATCAGACCATGTCCTCCGAAGATAGGAGTATTAGCAATAAGATATCGACTCCACAATCACTCCAAGACAGGAATCCACCTTTTTAATTCCACCAACTGGGGTGAACCTCGAAGCCACGAGAGAAACCCATAACATTGCGGTTGCGGCTTACCCCAGGCGCAGTGACCGTTGACCACGATCCGATCTATTCTCAACTACGCCACCAAATTGCATCCCGAGCGCTCTCATTTATCGCCGCTGGATACGGTTCATGGTTGGCGTGCCGCCGTTAATTCACAATCACGAGGAGGACATCTCCGGCGCACAAGTACCTGACTATTATGTTATTGAATCCTTCGCTTCAAGCAACAGGATCCCCTATTTTTCCCTCAAATCTCATCGAAATCGTGACTCTCACGAGACCATCATATCCCGTGGATGCCTTAACCCCCCACAGACCGAGTCAAGAACGAGGTCCCATCGACTACCCTCCGAAAACAGCAGGTTTGTCGCTTACAATCAACACCTCACCCACGGCACCAATTACTTACCTTCTCGTCTCGACGCCTATTCAAAACCTCAATCCACCAACTAAATTCACCAGCTTCGTAGTTAGGACCCACAGGAGAGTAAGTCAGCAAACAAGCGTGGCCGCATAGTTCCCGGCCACTTTAGGCGGGAACTATTTGTATGTGCCTGCAACAGGCATCTTCTACATATCCATACTCAAGATGTCCTAGTTCCCAGAGACCCTTCTCCCATAACAAACAACCCAACAGAAAAAAAGTAAAATATGAAAAAAGACCTAAGCAAGAGCCGAAACCAGAGTGAGATGGCAAAGCAACATCCTAAAATACCAAACTGTATACGGAATTCTAAGGCCCGGGTTGTAGACCAAAAGACCAACTATTCCACAGACCTCAATCGATAAAACCCTCGAACACGGGTGCGATTGACATATCTAGACGAGAGCGGTTGCAGAATTCACGAGCTAGAAGTAGACTAAGACCAATCGACCGATAGTACTCGAGTCTGCACATACCCCGAAGTATTCGACGACTAGTCCTCAACATTCCACAAAGATCGGAAATCGAATCGGAATTCCTTCAATTGCCGCCCCTAGCTCTCAAGATTCTTCATCAGCTCGTGTTCAATATGTATACATGTTCGGTATTATCCCGGGACGAACCAGCGCTCGGTGCCAGTTCATGCCAGCCAACCAATCCACACACACCGGGTACCGGAACAGCTGTCAAAGCGATAGCTCGAGCTGTTCGTATTCGGAAATCTGCAACAGCAGTCTGTTCTCCTACACAATATTAATGCAAGGGAACGAGCATGTGCGAAAAATTTTTTATCAATCCCTGGGTAGTTATACAATCTACGAACGGCAAGCCAGATCGAGTCCCGTTCTGCAGAGTATAACATGATTGAGCATTGCAAAAAAAGGCCACGACGAATGCCTTCCCATTGAAGCCCTTGTTTGAAGTCCTGCACATAAACGTATGTTGGTGCATGGGACACCTATCAGGCACTGCCTGCTTAGACAACTTGAGAAAGGCGTTGCATATACACCAAGCCCTGCTCGTTATCCTCGTTTCACTTCAAGAGAACGGTATCAGAACGAACGAGACTGCTGGAAGAAAGAAAGAAAAAAACTTTCTACCAGAAATCCCATTTTCAACCATAGTCGCCCGCGGACTTCCATCAAATCGCGGCCGGTTTAAAAACCACAGGGAGAATTACGAAACGAAACGACCAGATGGCATGGGGGTTTACGGGTTTCTTCAGCTTAAAACCTTGGGGCTCCACTTTATTTCACCTGATTAATACCCCCATGGCAAGCCAGAAAAACGTGTTTTATGCAAGTCACCTTTTCGTTCGCCACCGGCTCTGTTCCTCGAAGGAACCAAGAGGGCGTTTGGTTCGGAACTTAAGGGCGGCAGGCTTCGATAGAGGGACTGTCGACCAATACTCAAGATAGACAACTTAATACGCTTTTCGGACCATTAATTAAAATCCATAATGTGTAACACCGTCCTTGCAATGTCACCCTACCTCTCTGTAACAAAAAGAAATCGATCTTGTATTCTAGACCTCGACATGGAGGGGGCGGCCAAGAACATCCGTTGTCATACAGGAGAGGAACGAATAATGACATGAACTCGCCCGGCCGAAGCCAGGCTTGGCCGCTACCTTGAACAAGTCAATCGATTCGAGTTAATTAGCCTCCAAATTCGGACGCTTGTGATCGATAGCACTCAGCGGAATCCTATGATCGCAATTTCCATCGAATTCTCGACTCTCTTCGAATTCCGCGCATGGAATTTTCTTAGAAATCTCGATACATCCGTATTTTTCCCCTCCAAAAAGACATAGAAAAAAACAAGATTGATCTTGCCACTGCATGTCCTATCATTACAAACCAAGGGGCCGTATACTCCCAAATCTCAACCCCATCCCGTTCCGGCCCGTCGAAAAGAGGGATGCCAAATTTACCACGACCATCGGCGTCATCCGTTTGATAACTCATCATCTCACCCCCGGTCCAGACAACGCAGGGACCACTGTAAACTCGCAGCCTAGACTTTAGAGCTATTGGTGGCGGCGGCGGGTGGTCACCTCGAAGCTTCTGAGCTCTCTTACTTTTTGAACATTGGCAACTTCAAACGAAAGAGAGAAAAAAAGAGACAACAAGCATTAAAGACGTTCTCGACGTCGAATGCGTTGGCCGATTTTTAAAGAAACCTGTAACCTGTTAACCCTGCTGAATGGCATTTGTCTGACACACACGCATACTGACACCGTCAGTCGCTCGTTCGCACATGCATTATTTGCAGGTTTTTATATGGGATGTTGTAACGTTGGCTGAGGACTTTTGAAGCTTTGTCAGACTTTCGATTCGATTGATAAGTATCTGCACGTGTGCGTGTGTGTCGACACGGCGTTATACACTCAAAAAACTCTAACTACGCCTCGGCCTAGGACAGGAAGCCTCGAATTATCATATGTTGGTATACACCCTCGATGAATGGGAGCGGCAATACATGTATTGCAGTAAATTAATATAATGTATAATCCATTCGATAGCGAAAAACGATGCAACGACACCCCGCCAATTGCGCCAATATATCCCTCACCTAACCAACTTCAACAGAATCCAAGCCCTGGACTTTATAACCTTGAGCATGGGTTTACACTTGTAGCCCACTGGCGTCTGGGGATGTCCGGACGAGATAAGTTTACGGATAGAAATCAAGGTAACTGCATGTAAGCTCGCATGTTCCGCGAACCGGTACATAAGCGTAAACCGGTTCCGTAGGACTATTACCTACGCATAAACGTGATAAACTCCGGCCCAATGCAATGTATGTATACAATTCAAATTCAGGGTGAGATACAACCGCAGCTCGACCACGGGTAACCGTCTTATCTGATCATCCCTACACCAGTATACCCAGCTACCACGCGCGTTTACTACATCGTCCCAGGTCCGCGAGCTTATACGTTAAACCCGTACATTAATCTCCTTCCAACCCGTGCGACATTCACCTAATTGGAAATCCAATTATCTTTTCCAATCCCATGCATTAAAGCCCGGTGATCCATAGTTAAGTAACTATGTGCACTCATGCGGCACGTACATATCTATACCATACATATACCCGGAGCTGCCATCTCCACGCCCATCACCATTTGAACCACGGCTCCTCCCGTGCGGGTTATTAAATACTCCCGTAGAAAATAACATTTCCATGTCTCAAATATAACATACTTATGATTGATACTTCGGATCGAGGTCCCGTGGCTTATCACCCGGTTTATTATATGGATTTATAGGTTGATACGGCTGTCGGTTAGGTTTGCAGATTTTGTGATCGGATGATATTTAGATATTTGTAACGATGATATACTATAGTATACTCATATATTTCCACTGTGTATACGGAATAGAGCACGTTTAGCTAGTCCGGAGACCGTACAACATCTACACTTATCCCAATCCGATAATAACCCTCCACACTCCGCACGCCAAAAGAGGCATCACCTCAAGCACTCAAGCCCCCTTCTCACCGGAGACGAAAAAAAAAATAATACCTCCCAACCCACGGCACCTCCACCCTCATGGTCAAAAGTCCTCGTGGAGAAATCCCTCAGGGACCTCTGTCACCCAAGCAACCTTAACTAGCTAGCTACAACTCCTCTGAGCCGACGGAAGGCTGACTGGATGGTTTGTAGGTAGGTGAGTAGGTAAGTAGTTACCTGCGCGATATATCCCTTGCCAAACCTTGCAATGCCTCGCATAAGCAGGTACGATACAGCCGAAGGGGATGGAACGAGGGATGGAGGGATCATGGAGGCATTGACCTCGAGGGGTTTTTTAAGCCGATGGGTGAAGGATTCTAAATATGTGTACATATATATGCGTGTAAGATGGTTAGACGGGTATGCATGGAGAGCGCGAAGGAAGGCTTGATTGGAGATGAGGTTGATATATCGATATTGACAAATTTAATTCTCACTATCTGATCGGTTCTATTCTATACTCCCATAACATCACCGTAATTAACACCGACACATTTTCCACACACGATATTATAGTTATCTCGTCCACAATGAAACTGTCCTACACAATGCAATACCACGCTGTAATCGAACCCCCCCAAAGTTCAAGGATTCCAATTTAGCCTCCAAGCAAAAAAAAAAAAAAATACCATAAACCCGCCACAAATAACATCAAAACAAACGAAAAACCTAAGCTAAGAATGAAAAAAAGAGGCCAGCTGAGGATCCACTTTACCAGGTTACGCAAATATAGCCTACGCCGGACCGGAATCTTCAGCCGCTTAAATGCCTACCTAATATATACAAAGCTTGCAAAGAAAACTCTTCTTTTTTATCCCTCCCCAGTAAGAAAGAAAAAATCCGGGGAAGCGATTCCGAACGTGGGTGGTGTGACAGTTGGCAGATTTTCGGCTGTTTTAGCTGGAGATCACCCAGGTGGCAACGCATGGGTGATGTAAAATGCAACAAGTTTCGCTGGAAGACCGATCTTTTTCTCGGAGAAAGGTCTTTGATATACTACAGCAGTTTGTGGATAAACCTGACCAGGACAGAATTCATCACCTAGAATGCCTTGAAGTAATGAAGTGGTGAGATTTTTAGTGACGGAAAAAGACCACTCTTACCCTCTGCTACCAAAGATTTCATATATGCATATGCATTCTATGATATATCGATATCCATCTCTTGGCTTCTATTATCGTAATCACCCATCCCTCGACGATCGATAGAGTACCAGAAAAGTCCAGACCAGTAACTCGACCACCGAGCTCAATCCATACCAACCATCAACCATCAACACCTACCAAGCAACCATCACCTCAATTTGCGATGGCCAAAAACCACCCTTTCCGAACCTCACCTCCTGAAAGCAATATTCATCCGATTGGGCTGATTCCAATGGCAATCAAAGAATTAGATGATTTTAAGTCTATTTGATATTCATCGTAAAAATCGATCTAGTTTTGGGTCCGAAAAAGGTCATGTGATCAGTCCAACTTTGGTTGACGTCCACAACTATCCGCTGAGCAAGGCCGTCATCACAAGTTGCGATGACCATCGGTCCGTCAAAATCACCACTTTTCGAACCTCACCTCCTGAAAGCAATATTCATCCAATCGAGCTAATTCCAACGGAAATCGAAGAATTGGATGATTTTAAGTCTATTTGATATTCATTGTAAAAATCGACCTAGTTCTGAGCTCGAAAAAGGTCATGTGATCAGAGCTCTTCGGTAACGTCTTACCATCACGCAGACGTCTCCCATCTAGCAACCCAGTCTCGTCACCAGCTACTTACTACTAACCAACCATCTGGCCATCAACAACCATCACCAAAATTTGCGATGACCATCGACTTCATTTTGAGCTTGAAAAAGATCATGTGATCAGAACTCTCCAGCTCCGGTGACGTACATACAGTAAGTACATCTCGGCGAGCCGAGGAGACAGAGCTCATAAAGCTAGAGGTCTACCATCTACCAAGCTACTATCCATCCATCGATGACCGTCAACAGCCATCATCAAAATTTGCGATGAGAAATCAGTCCAATTCTGAGCTCGAAAAGTGTCATGTGACCAGAGCTCTCCGGTGACGTCTTAACATATCGCAGACGTCTACCATCTACCAACCGACCATCACCAGCCACCACCAAAATTTGCGATGACCATCGCCTCAATTCTGAGCTTGAAAAAGGTCATGTGATCATAGGACTCCAGACGTCTGATTTATAACCAACCTCACACACCCTAATCTCAATTAGCTGTCGATGCATATGCCGCGTATATCGATATATATCAAAGACTACCTCGCCCCTCGACCCCCTCCACACAATCATCAGAAGGTATTAATCACCAACTAAACCCCCCTCATATTCACCTCAATCATAGGAATACCATATTACCTTCATGAATTCACAACCACCTGTCACAAAGGCTCAAGATCAATATATCGATATCATAAAAGCACACAAAGATAATTCATTAACCTCCATATTATCCAAGGAATAGCCTCCCCCCCAATTATCGACCCCCTCCCTCAAAACAAAAACTACGCACCCAAAACTCGCACCCCGGGGCCGTACAATCCTCCGCCTTACAGGTAAGTCAAATTCAAATTCAATTCACAAATCACCACGCACCAGTCCCATCTTATCCCATACCTATAAAAGGACAAGACCTATCCCACCTCACCCTACTACACCCACCCTCACCCACACCCTAAACCCACAGCACAAGCACGAAACCCACATAAAAAGAGCCATAACCCTCCTTCATATCAAACGCTTTGTTACATTACTAAAGCCATAAGACTTAAAACGACTACTAATTAATTAGTAAGAAGACGAGTAGAATGGAAAAAAAGGGAAAAAGAAATGGCTAAAAGCAACAAAATGAGCACCCGGAGGCATCAAAGATCGAGATAATTATGACCTCCCCTCCCCTCCTCCTCCATCCACCTTCCTTTCCATCCCATCTCTTCCACCCCTTTCATCCTCATCAGCCGCTCTCCGTAGTGTATGCCTAAAATGTTAGAGAAACAAAAAAAAAGCAACAGCTACACAACCGCCAGCTGAACGAAAAGAGTGCAAGAGTGTGTTTTTGCGTTAAGAGAAACAAAGACGTCTGCACACTATTTTGAGTCGGATACATAGCAAAAGGAAATGAACAGAAAGGAAAACAGATGACGTTAAAAATTGAGAGGTGATGTTGATCACGACCTCGTATGCACCCAAGACCCGGGAGGGATATCCCCAGGACCCTCGTTCCTCCCGACGAGCCAGGAGCTGGTTTACTCCTGACCAGCTGGGGGGGTGAAAAGGTCCCAGTTGACACCCCTATCCGGTAGAGCACACCGATCGTGACCAGGGAATTGGCATAAGTAGAAGGTAATACCAGGTCATCATCGCTGACCTAATGCCCCCTCTACCACCTGCCAATCAAGGGGTGGCACAAGAACCCAAGCAGAAAGAAAAAAAAAAGGGAACCGCAAGGACTTAAAAAAAGAAAACGCCAATGAACCCATCTATCGCATTAAAATAAAGGCAATCCCAGCAAGGAAAACGAAAAAGCCAGCATAAGGACGTGCGTGAGCGAGTGAGCTATCACAATCTCTTCCCAGGTACCAAGGTATAGAGTATAACCAAGGCAGCGTCGAAAGCGATGATAATTGCCAGAACCCACATTGCCCGAGTGATCATTATGCGCCTGACGTAGGGTTCTTGCACTTTCATAAAGGTCATGAACGTATATTCACTGTAGCTGGTGAACGCGAGGATGGGATCTAGATTATATTGATGCGCAGCGAGGCAGTATACACCAACTGTGAATGGTAGGATGAGCTGTAACCGGTAACTAGTTAGCAAGCAATGATCTAGCAGGACAACTAAAAGGCTGAAAGAAAGGGACATACCCAGAGTCTTGTCGTCTTAGGCTTAATATCGAGGAAGATCAGGCAGAATCCCGCCCAGAAGGCGCCGAACATGCCCAACAATCCAACGATCAATCTGGCCAGCGAAGAAGGAGGAACAATGTTCCCGAATGCCTTCGACCGGAGAAACCCCGGGAAAGCGTCTCTTTCCATGGCTTGGAACACGTAGTCCTTCGCCTCATCGAAAACTTCGGGATCATCTCTTCCATCGACTTCGATCGCGTGGGAGATGGAAGCGAGGATCTGTTCAGGAAGAACGATCTCTCGCTCCGCTCCACGTAGAAGATATGTGTAAAGGATCTTTTCAGCTGAAGCCCTGATGTCGGCTCTAGCGACAGTGTGCTGTGGGGATCCTGAGGAGGTCTGCTCGGGTGTGGAGAAGTAAGAAGGCCGAGCGGGGTTCATGTCGGCGCCACTGGGTCGCGAACCACTGGCCTGAGGATTGTAGCCAGGGATCGTGACGGCGTGGGTGGTATTGTCGTTACGGAGGAAGGCCGAAAGCCTTTGGTCGTCGTTCTTCTCGCTTTCATCGTCACCTGTACCGAGGTGGTCGATGACAGAGGAGGATCGCTTGCTTCCGGACTTGTTCAGATCAGGCGTGGATACAAGCACCGACCTACGGAGCTCTCGCACGTAGTGTCTGCACAGCGACATATGCTGGGAGACATCGAGCCTGTTTACAATTCAAAATCCATCTCGTTAGTGAGAAGCTTACTATAAGACCGAATCGGGTAACATTGGAACGTAAGAGCTCCAACACCCTAGGGGTTCGAAAAGGAAAAGAATGTAAAAAGAAAAGGGACGTACCAGAAATCCAAGTAGTCAACAGAGCGCTGTTGGTCCCTCATGTAGATGTAGAAGGAGAACAAATCAACCGGTGGCCGGGTCCTCCTGCTAAGGACTTCAAACAGAGTCGGCAACCTATCCCGCTCTATGACTTCCATGCTATCCGTATTCCTGGCCATGATGAACGTTGGGAGCAACGAGCGTATCAGATACTATCCTGGGAGCTCCGTGCCACCGTCTCCGACCGACGGGATTAGCTTCTCGCTCTCTATGATGAAAAGCTATTCGACGGTCGCCGTTTGCGGGTTTTTTGTTTTGGGAGGTGGGAGGATGGCGTCACTGTGCGTTTGGGTGGGAGAAAGGTTTCGCGTGTCCCCTGATGGCTGATGCCGTCGGAAAGGGGTTAGGGGAGAGGCTGTCGTGGGAGTCGAAGCGAATTGACGGAAACGAGGGGATAAGAGCGAAGTCGAACGGACTCGACGGGCTGCCAGCGTCGGGCTCTGAAGCAGAGAGGGGTCCGAGGGCTGAGAGTATCGACGGATGGCGACGATGATGGCGATGGGGGGAGGTTGAAAAGAGGTTAGAGTGGCAGTGGAGCGGTGGAGCCGGGCAGAAGTCGAAGGGGGGAAATTGACATTGGCGCCTGCCAACATGACAGCCAACCAACGGCAATTCCTCAATGCAACGCTACCGCGGGCAATTGGCCTGTCTGGCTCTTAATTTCTGACTTCGCTTGTTTCAGCCCGTCGGTGGGGAAGGTCGCTGCGTATAAATTATCCATCTGCTGAGAATTCTTCCTTGCAGTGTGTAAAAATTCACAGGACCGAGGTGTGAATGTGGAAGCACAGGATACCGCGTGGCCAACGTGGACGAACGGGCCTCGCTGCACGTTATCCCATGATACGTATATTCCCTCGAGTGGGAGGCGCCGATGATGCTATTATTAGAACATACAATCCAACTCAACGGATACCTCTCGTGGGATACGAAAATAAGATCAATCCTACCGCGAGCCTATTTGCGAAGGAATTCATTTCTATCAAAAAGTGTATAGTACTAGTATACTGGGACTGGTTGATACCGTAGATAAAGATGCATTCTATACCTGCATTCCCAAAACCCTACCGCAAGAACGCTTCAAAAACAAAAGAAGGATAATATAAGGCAAAGAATTAAGTACTCAAGAAAGATATTACTACAAAGAAGGTAGAAAGCAAATGGAACTAAGTAAAAAAACCAATGTAGGCGTAGAATCAGACGCAGTGCTGCTGCTCAATCTGTCGAATATGTATAACTTCAAATCAACAGTCGAAAAAAGTCGCATGGACAATGATCAAAACTAAATAGTACCCCCGAATGCTTTTTGTAACCAAACCCCTCGTTCGCTATAACGGAAAGAAAAAAGAAAAACGAAGAGAGAAAGAAAAGATAAGATGCGTAGTTAATGGAAAGGGAGGAGGAACACTACGAATCGATCTATCACGGATGCTCCCGCTTTAAAATGCTAAATCTCAACGTCACCTCGCCCAAAGTAACCATAATCGACAAAACAATCAGAACGATAATGATCCATGTAATCCCTAATATCACAGCCATTAGCAACAAATCATAGGGGACTCTGCGAGGCAAGCATGGACGCTACTCACTCGACATATTGCTATCGGCGATCGAGTCCGCCAGAATGCTAGCGAGATCAAGAAACACCTGACACCTCTCATTCAATATCAAAACTCGCTGCTTAATCTCAAGGTACTCTCGCACAGCAGCATATAACGGATGAAGCCCAGGTTCCGCTGTTCCATTAGTTAGCAAATATCGACACACAGATGTCCAGCGAAGGAAACTTACAGTCCCAGAAGAACTCGGGCGTATCAAGGGTGTTACTCGAAAGATTGACGTCCACGCGGAGTTTGAATAACTTCCCGCTCATCTTCAGCACATCCTCACGCTTCATACCCAACGTCCCGTTCAACGCCAGACTCTTGGGTACATCTTCAACCTCCTTCATCGTCAACGCCATTCGCTCCTCAAATCTGCTCAACTTTGTGCTTTGCGCAATGGCGTGCGACATTGCAAGTTTGATCATGTGGTTACCGGAGCGGAGCGTGATCATGTCATTGAATATACGGGGCCTAGTGGTCCGAGGGGAGTACTCGAAATGGAACTGTTCCGTTTCATACTCGTCCACCTGGAGTGGCTGGATGGCGAAGGGCATCTTCTGGGGTGTTTTGGCGAAAACCAAGTCGGCCAGAATGTCCTGCGAAGGTGGTAAGTTAGTCAAATCGCGTCTAGCCCTCTGTGATATTTGGGTACGAGACCGGTCTAGCCCTTGACCTCGTACCGGGTAGCACAAACCTTCTCCTGTCGTTCCGTGAAGTTCCAGAACACTACCACCCCATAAGAGTATATGTACATCTCCGCGAAAGAGCTGGCCTCCGCCGCATCTGGCGGTTCAGGTGAAAATGTATTCCTCGAATTCCCATTACTATCCCTTCTTTCTTCGAAATCCCTGGTCTTGGGGCTCAGCGGATTATCCTGCGGCGGGCTGTCGCTAAGATGGACTTCCGGATCTATGAGCCCGATACCATCAGACATCTTCCTCCTCCCGGACCTCCCTCTAAAGTACTCTTCGTGATAATCCCTCTGTTCGTTTCTCTCAATCTGCATATCCAGAACCGCCTTCCCGCCCGGATTTTTCAGTATAGGACTGCTCTTCACCCTGTACCCTCCGGACCCCGGCAAAAGCGGTAGATGATAGGCACAGTACAGGCACTCATCGTAAAGTTTCGTCCTAGCAGCATGCTGCTCCTTCATAAACTTCGATACGGCCATGAGCCTCCACGAAGAAGCGGTGCAGTAAGCCGTCACCCGTGCCAGCTTCTCGGCGCGCCGATTCTTGGGTAACCGTTCGGCGTACGACTTCCTGGGCTGCCCATCCGGTCCACGTGACTGACTTCGCTCCTGAGCCTCATCGTCTCGCAACGGCGCCTGAGAATTGTCCTCGTCGTAATCCCAATCCGGCCGTGGCTTCTGCGAGTCAGGGAGAAGCACTAGTTTTTCGGTAACCTTCGAAGATCGCAGAGGGAGGTTCGTCTGGTTCACGACTTTTTGCTTCTTGACGGGGCGTGGGACGCCAGATGGCCTGCGCGTCGTCGGAAGTGGCAGGTTTGGATCATGAGGACGGGGTGGAGGGGTACGTGATTGGCCTGATGGAATTTCACTAGATTGCTGAAGAATGTTGTCAATTGTGACGTGACGGATTGTCGGACGGCGAACTATCTGAGGGCGGTTTCGTTGATCTCTAGCGTCCGTTACCTAAGGAAAACCAAAGTGAAAGAGGTTTTTCGCGGTTAGCGATGTGAAATAAAAGTAGAAAAAAAAGAAAGAAGAAGAAGAAGAGGACAAAAGCGTGAGGAATTAGGGCTGAGATGGGTTCACAATCCGGAGTTAAACCGGTGGGAACAATAGGCAGCAGAGGCAGACAATGCAAGGGGGGCAGAAGGGTTCGACGTACTAGAACAGTCGGTCGCCGTTTGGGCAGCGGTGGCTGGAGCGACATCATGTGAAGACTCTACCCAGTTCGAGGTAGTACGTATTTCAGTACCTTTCGAGCGAGAGAGAGAAATTGGACCAGAGATGACCGGAATATGTATGTTTTCGGGTAAAGATGCCGCGGGAATTGGTCTCCGTCCTGGAGATGCTCGGAGATTGTCAGATGGGAGGATGGTTGAGGTGGTTCCGAACAACTGTGGTCAGTTGAAGGTTAAGAGGGAGAAAAGAAGCCCAGACCGCATTGAACGGCACTAACTTCGGGCGGGTAGTGGTCGACAGCGGGCGATCGATGACGAGATGGATGGATGATTGAGAGAGAGAGAGGATGCCTCCCAGCGTTCCTCAGGGCGAGGTTAATTTGTGACGAATCGACGATGACGACGATGGCACCGCTGGTGGCGATGGCGGATGGATGTGATGATGTTGATGAAGGTGAAGATGGTGGTGGTGGAGGATGTGACGATGGTGAAATGAATGCAATGCAAAGGCAAGAATCTCAACGACGACGACGTTTTGTCTGCGGTCCCAGCCGGAAAATTCCACTTCGCCAGGAATCAACTTTGAACAATGCAATCACTCAATCGGCCACTCTCACGGAATCAAAATATCGAAATTTCGCCTGCTTCGATCGTTTGATCCTGGAAGGGCCAGGCCGGCCAAGGGAAGTTGGAACGGGCTTTCGAGCTGGTCCGTCGGGCAGCCTTATCCGAGCCGGGCAGGCCAGGAAGACAGGAACCGTCCTTGCCTGGGCCGTTTAGGGCTTGGAACTAGCACACCATTGGCTGTCCCAAACTACCACACTTGCTTGGGCCAGAAAATTTCCGATTCGAAATTCACGAGGGTGATGCATCTGGACCGACGGGTCTTGTCAGGAGGTCCGGGAACGTGTCCGTGTGCATGTGTCAGTGCGTCTACGCGAATCTACGTGTAGATATATCGTACAACGTGATACTGCCTGGTTATGGCTTCTACGAGATATATGATATATGGGATGACTACGGGGATTCTACGGCAGGATGGGTTCGGAGTCTTTGTTCGAAAGCAGACTATATTCTACTTTTGGTTCTTTCTTTTTGATTGCGATGATGCCTATTTACTAGAACCCCCCAATTCCAAGCTCAAAGATATCTCCTCCTCGCTTTCATTTCCTCGTATCAGAATCCAGCCTGGCGTTCGCTGGTCGGTTGTCGTGAAGGGCCGTCAACGGGGACCCAGACGCAAAGGGCGAAACAAAAGGTAGGATTGGTCGATGAAGAATAAAGAAAAGGTAGAAGAGAGAAAGAAAAGAGGACCGGAAATCAAAGGGTCTCGTTGCAAGAACATTTCCTTCAAGAAAAAAGAAAGAGAAGAAGAAAAAAAATTAAGAGGGACAGGCGTATTTAAACGGTGCCGGAGGCGGCAATGGTGATCTTCTTCTTGGTGGTGCCGCTGGAGGAACCGTGGCCCTCGATTGTTTTGACGAGGTCTGAGCCTTCAACGACCTCGCCGAAGACGACGTGGGCACCGTCGAGCCAGCTGGTGATGACGGTGGTGATGAAGAACTGGGAGCCGTTGGTGTTCTTGCCGGCGTTGGCCATGGAGAGGAGGAATGGCTTGTCATGCTTCAACTTGAAGTTCTCATCGGCGAACTTCTCTCCATAGATGGACTTTCCACCGGTTCCATTGCCCCTGGTGAAGTCGCCTCCCTGAAGCATGAAGTTCGGGATGACACGGTGGAAGGAGGAACCTTGGTATCCGAAACCGTGCTCACCGGTGGCCAGCTCACGGAAGTTCTTCGCGGTCTTTGGGACGACATCGTCGTAGAGCTTGAAGACGATGCGGCCGGATGGCGCGCCATCGATGGTGATGTCAAAGAAGACGTTGCTCATGATGAAGGTCTAGATGGGAGAAAAGGGATGATTGATGTTGGAGGGGACAATCGATGGACTTTTGTGGTCTGGAGGGATGAGATGGATGTATCGGAGAAGGAGGAAGAGAGTAAAAAAATCGAGAGCGGGGTTGATTTTCTTGCCAGGCAATGAGGGGTAGCTCAGCTCAGCGGGAAAAAACCGGGTCCGCCGAGCCTGTGCTGGGCTGTCTTTACGAAAGCGGCGTAGACGTCATCCCGCCAAGTCGAAGCCCGGGCAACGCGAGATAAAATACCTCAGCTTCCATTTATTTCCATCTCATAACTATACTTGGGGGGATACTCGTCTGCTGCTATCTTATAGTTGTATTGGGTGGTGGGATGCGGTCGCTATTCGTGTGTCTCCGGCTGGATATCCCAACGGTAGCACCTGAAATGCTACGGTGCACGAACACCAATACCGACTGCCAACGTTACTACCGCTCATTGTTGGATAGGATAGACCCTCATAATAACCAAGTAAAGTGCTCGTTGGCACCGTCAATTGCCATAATATGACAGAAAGTATCATATAAGAAGTAAGTAAGTACCTAGGTACTGGTCTAGAAAAGTAAGTACTAGTACTTTATATACTTTGTGCTCAGTATGTGCAAGCGGACGATATATACAGAATATGCACTCAATTGCTCAAGCACAAAGGTGTTAACATATAACAAATTACCACGAATTGAAAACATCTGTGAGGTTCCGTTCAATCTGACAGCGAATTAGCAGCACGTAATCGATACCATCTGTCACATTTTTCGTGAACTCCAACATCATGATCCCTGTCCATCTCGGAAGTCGTGAGCTCTTCTGAATCCTCCCATCACGTGATGTGCCCGAATTGAAAATGTGTATCACCCCAGCCTTTTGATGGCGGTTGCCGGTATCTATGCTTGCTGCCATCTCTAGAGCTGGACTAGATGCCTACTGTATTCTCTTATGTTTATCTTACTTTTTTACCTTTTTATTTTTATTTTTTTATTTTTTTATTTTATTTTTTATTTTTTATTTCCCTCTTTCTGCGCCCGTATATAGGTCTATACGTATACGCGTG
Source organism: Arthrobotrys sphaeroides (assembly GCA_036971245.1). NCBI lineage: Eukaryota > Fungi > Ascomycota > Orbiliomycetes > Orbiliales > Orbiliaceae > Arthrobotrys > Arthrobotrys sphaeroides. Next base: position 862,638 of record JAJTTW010000007.1, on the reverse strand, counting down.
GAGCGTCGACGAGGCTGCAACTTGCAACAATATCAACACTTCTGGGCAACACATCGAGAACACACATCTAACGGTGTCGACATGCCGGTACGTCAACCAATATCAGCCTATTTAACAATCTAGACTGCTTCTGTGTACACGCACGAATGATAAGCCAGGGTGGAGAATAATACCATGCATCCCTTCTCGAACAGGTTTGGATGAGATCGAATGGAAAGCAGCCTGCCCGAATATAACCAATCCACACATAGCCACCGAAATTATCTAAAGCTAGATTAAAGATCTCGGAAACGGATTCCGCAGAACCCAAACAGGTAGATAGACCCCCTAATCCCTCAGACATCCTCGATCTAAATCACTCTCCTCCTCGCGTTGTCCCCGTTGCATATTAAAACCCCCGGCCATCCCAAATCCTCCAAACCACCCCTCTCCCCGCCATCCATATCCCACCGCCCGCCCCTCCGTTAACAGCAAAAAACCACCCAATTACCAACCATCAACCGCACGGAGTGACATTTCCACTCGTACGAACCCTCCCCGCGCGAAGGTAACCATACTATTACCCCATTCGCGCGTCTGCCTAGTCTTCCCTCCACACACACACAAAAAAAAGGAGCGCAACCAGGCCGGCACATCCCGTGACGTCGAACTGCACGTAATGCCGCATGCCGCATTGGATTTTAATATCACCTGTACCTGTATTCAGGCCAAACAAAAACCAAACCGGGTGTGCCGTGTTACTAGGGAGGGGGATTCTGTAGATTCCCGCCTTTTGCGGCGATGTTGTGAGGGGCGATGAGAATTTACATTCCTTTTCTCTGGCGTTTTTGACCCGGTATCCGGTGTTTTGGGGTCTTATAAACTTCCTTCCTCGTCGTTCTATAAAAGAGTGTAGATTCCTCACCGATGTTTTGACAACCTTTATTTCCCTTTGTAAAACTTCCCATCAATGTCTACTGATACCCCGCGAAGGCTCTAGATCAATATAGGTAAGAAACCACAATCTACTATATATATAATTTCCGTAATATTCGTCACACTAACCTAACAAAACCAAATACAAAGAAGCATAATACACTCAAAAAAACATCAGATTCGCTATTCTATATATGCTGGGTTACTTTAATGTTACAAAAGAAATAAAAAAAATAAAAAGGAAGATAGAGCCCGTATACTTACTACCTCCAAAGGATTATCGAAAAAGTCGGAGAATAATGAAAGAAAGGTATGTATGTGTAAGAAGAAAGAGAAGAGGGAAGGAAGGAAGGGAGTTATACATGATTCTCGCCGGCGACGGCACTGTTATATCTAGATGATTATAAGAAAAACCCCCCATCTCCAGTTATTCGGGGAGGTAAAAAAAAAGCCAATATAACCCCAAAGATCCGTGACACCGCCGATAAAAGTGGGTAAAAGTATATGTAGGAAAATATGGGTAAAAATGAAAGTGATGACATGCACATGAATCCAGAACGCCGCATCGCAATGAGGAAGATCGATGGAGTGCTATGAATTTCAAATGGCGAAAAAGAAAGCAGGGGAACTCATGGTGTGTGTGGGTGTGTGTTGGGAGTTGTAGATGTGCGTGATGAAAAGGGAAGTGTATAAAGTACACGGGAAAAAATGTGATAGATGGCGAGTAAAATCAGCCGTATCGACATTTTTGCGGGAAAAGATTATGAGAACGGAGATATACAAAAAAAGGGCTAGATACATTTTGTCCAAGTGGTAGTGGGGGCTGGTATAAAGAAAACAACGCCGTTCAGAAAGGATATTAGAATGTTATACATGCACCGTCGAAGAAGGAGCTCGCCCGAACAATGCCGAAAGGAAAAGAAAAACAAAGCGAAAAAAAAAAGAGACAATTATTAAGAAAAATATAAAGAAAAAAAAATAAAAATGAAGATGTTTGAAAGCGGAATACATCATACATGATTCGATGGGCAAGGGTAGCGAAGGGAAAGAAAGGCCTGGCCAGAAGGGTGTGCATATGCGGCCGAGTTGGTGCAGAAGTGGCAGCCTGGCGGGTGTGGCATGTGCAGTCGGAACACCCAAATAGTATAGCAAGGCGAGTCAACCAGCATTCTTTTGGAAGACGCACCCCCTTCCTTCCCAGCCATGTTTCTTTTTTCTTCGGGGAATTTTTATTTTTTTTGGCTTTGTTCCCTTTTTTCCCTTCGATCTTGCATGATATCTCCAAATCTTGCTTTTCGTGCGAGACTTACTGCATATTGCCCATCCCACCTTCGAGGTGCTCCTCGCCAGCTAGGACGGGAAGTTGGGGCCACTGCGAAAGTAGTTCTGGATGCTCTGCAACCGTGGCATAGGAGAAAGGAGGCAGCTGATCGTAGTTCTGAAAGTAGTCGACACCAAGATCTTCGACGCCCGGCTTGCCTTGGGGTTGGTCCTGCTGACCAAGTGAGTATCGAACCGTGGACTGCATGGACATATCCGGGAAATTTTGAGGGAAATTCGGCTCATCGTACGGGGTCTGAGGATAAGCTAGAGGCGGGGTCGACTGGTGGTATGATGGTGCGTAGCTGTCGACCGGGGAGCTGTTGGACCACTGTCCGATAGCTGGTGCGTAGCTTGGGAGCTGGCGGGTATCGAAGGAGTGCCTGCTGTAGCCGTAATCGTGCCTGAGGGTGTCATCCACCACAACCGGCCTCCAGTAGGTCACGCCGGCCTCGTCCCGCTCAGCCTTGCTGAAGTCCCAGATGAACAAGGCAGTCCTCTGCTTGCTGAATTCGTGAGTCCCGGTTGAGAGCTTGTTTTCCGAGATAGCGATCTCAAGGTCTGTCGATCTCCAGGTGAAGATTTCCTGAATCATGGTCAGATTACCGATGACGTCCGCTGAGTTCTTCTCCCGTCTCCGCATCTCATGGTCTAGATCGTCGCCGGCGGCTAGTGGTTCCATTAAATCGTTGACAAGGTTGTTGAAGTACATGGACCAAAAGTTGGGATTGAGAGACATCTTAACCCTCTTGGCGCCGGTCTGAGGATCGGTAACGATCAAGGCAGGCTCTTCAACCTCCTCGATGGTTGCCAGTCTGCTTCCAGACACGTAGAACCTGGTAATGACCGTAAACCCGTGGTCGTAGAAAGTATCATTGCAGAAACTAGCTTCGAACGGTGCCCAGAAGACCATGTTATCGGGTCTCTGTGTCATCGTCCGCAGCGAGCTGGAGATGTGAATAACGGGGCATCGAAGCTGTCCCTCAGTTGCAAGCTTGGCAATGTAGGGGAACTTGTTCTCCCATCTCGGGATGGTGGATAGAACTGTGGGGTTAAGACCATATTCGTGATTGTACAGCTTGGTATAGTCGTGAAGATGCTGCCTAGAGTAGTTTGTCTTGTCCATGGAGTCTTGACCCAACCACATCTCAAGGCTGTAAGGCTTGATAAGCGATTTGTTATGAGATGTGAGAGCATTGGTTGGAGAGGATGTATGATAGCTGTCATAGATCTGACTGGGTGGCCTGTATGCAGTGGGAGACGCCGAACTGCTGGCGATCGTCGAAGTGGAGTATCTCTTGTACTTTTGCTGCGACGAAGGAAGGCTCGAATCAGAAAGGATTGCGAGCTGGCTCAAAGTCTTCTCGTCAAAAGTTCGGTCAATAGTATCCTGGTCTTCGGCTACCACAAGGCGCATAACTGTTTTACTGTTAGTGCCAGGTCCGTGCATACGTGCATGCATATAGAAAAAAAATACGAGCGGAGAAACGTACAGTTGGGATCATGCTTCAACAGGCCCTTCAACACCTGGATGTGACTGGACACCTGCTTTCTCTTTCTCTCTTTCCCAGTCTTCATGAAGATGTATTTGGAGATCAGCTCATTTCTGCCACATGGCTTGCCGTCAACGGTAAGCTTTCTACGACCCTGTGGTGGGAAAAGCTCGAGAGCTGTGCCGACGTGTTAGTCTCACATTCTAAAATGCAACATCCCCCCCCGGAAATTCCCGTCTATGCGGGGGAAGGAAAATATGATATGGATATATCCGTACCTTCGAAGAAAGCTTCTTCGACCTCGTCGTCCCACACTGACTCGCCGTCGGCACCGTTGCTTTCCCCTCTCCTCTGTCGCTGGCGGTATTCTCTGTACGACTCCTGGGGATCCTGGAGTTCCTCGACTCCGTAGATAGACTTTGTCCTGCTCCTCATTGGGGATGATGTATATCGTTGACTGTTTAGCGTAGGGCTCAAATGATCGTTCGACAAGAGTGTCGGATAGAGATGTCGAGTGCTACTGGCGCTTGAGGAAGGTCGTTTTTTGATACCTGCGTAGTGTCGATTATATCGGCTGATGCTGTGATGATCCGGCGAAGGTTCAAGAACGCAAGGGTAACCTTGACTTGGTATGTAGTGATGAGTATCGGTCTTCTGAATGGATTCCATCTAAAATATTTTTTTCTGTGGAGCGATTGGGATTACTGTATTATAAAACCCTTGATAATGGACCCAACCCCGCAAGATAGCCCGCTTGTTTCCACACTGGTACTTTTGGTTGTAGTTTTGTTTTTTTCTTTTGCTTTGTTTTCTTCTTGGGTAGTCAGTTCCCTGATCCCCGAGAGTACTAAAAATTAGCTAATAGGAGTTAGACGGGTCTATGTTCTAGTATAATGCAGCTGTCTATCAGACTAAGTGCGGGTTGCTGGAAGTGAACGTTTTCGATCAAGGCGTCAAAGTTCAACTCTGGTGGTTCTTCCCAACGAAACAGGCAAACTTGTGCAGCCCGTGTCTTGGATGTATCTCTTTTCGTCAAAATGTGACCGAAAAAGCGAGTACAGGAAAGGGAAGCAGTCGGGTGGGTCTTTTGAAATCGTTACTTCGTGACAAGGGAAAGGTAACAGAAAACGATTCTGGTAAGTGACAAGTGACAGGCGGGGTAAGCAAATGTCTGGGGACGGAATTCGGGAATCAAGGCAGGCGCATGCAAGGCTTTGACGAAAATGAGTGTCGGTTGGCACAAAAAAAAGTTCGGACGATTTTCTCGAAACAAAAGGTACTTCTTTCGATGGACTTGCGTCGCGAACGGGTTTGTGGTCAAGGTCGGAAGAAGGCAAAGACGAGCAAGAACGATGAGAATTGCTGTGTGAAGGATAGTAAAGAGAGTGTGAAAACAAATTCTCTGCTCGATGCGGCTTGCTTTGAACTCAACGTAGATGGAATGGGATGGAACGAAGAAGGAATTGAGGACGAAACGGAACGGACGTCTTCATATATGCCCGCTCGCCATACCCAGTCGACGTTGAAGATGCAGAAACTGAAGGTTTCGAAAATAGATGTAAACTCACCGTTTTTCGACAATTCGCAGTTCAACTGTGTATTGTTTTGGTGCATTCCATCACAGCATTTCGTAGAGCTGAGGAACTTTCGATTATCGATGGAGGAGAAGGAACAAAATATTTGAAGGCCAGGGTGGGCAACGACGAAAATAAGAAGTAAGAATTCCTGCCCCATGGACTGCAAGCATTCTGCAGCAATACTCTGCATGCTTTCGTGTCTGAGCTTATTTTTTCGGTGGGAAGGAGTACCTCTCCGCAATAGCTGATCGTAATAGTGACTTCGAAGCAAGGGGCTTCATGCTGCAGCAAAGAATTCGAACTAGGTGTACCAGGTTTTTGGGGCTCCCCATCACGGACTTTCACAATCCAAAGATTATTGATTCCAAGACTTGTTCACCGGGACAATGTGACTGGAAAGTATGCATCCCTTCCTTATTACTCGCATTCCCATGCTGCTTCACCATCATCGTCTTCGCTACCCCGATCCTCTGGCCTCTCCGTAGAGCCAAAGCGGTGCAGTTGATATCACTTTCTGGATTATGCGGAGTCTGCAGCCTTGCAGTGTTGTATTATTCGCCCAGCAACGCAAGCATTGCATATCGGGTCCAATAGTAGCCTAGCCGCGTCTGGGGATTCAATGAGGTTTTCGAATTCAAATATCCAGCATACTGGGACTGCTATAATCGGATTTGAAAGAAATTGGGGTTTCAATGCGAGCCCTCTCCGGGGGTGGCTCCTTTGATTGGAGCATCGTTTCATGCAGTTTGCTCGAAATTTTGTTCGCAAAATCCGATCTCGATCCCGGGATATCCTCGTTTATTGGGGGACAATTACTATTCTATGCAAGATGTATGCAAGTCCTGAGAGGTTTCCAAGTGGCGCAACGAAACGCACGTGCCACCTATTATGTCAGAACCATCGGGAGGAGATTTATATCTGATCTTTGCTTTTGAAGTCGCAAGCTGGGGCCTTCTCCGCATCCGTCAAGGTTTAAAAGATGCTAGCTGGATTTTTTCCCTTTATTGGCTTGGCAACTTTGCGGAAGAGCCGTTGGGCGTTTTCCAAGCCAGAATGGTGGCGAGTGCACGGAGTTTGGAGAGTGGCCCGCTGACATTCTCTGAGGGCAGAGTGTGGCATTTTCACAGGCCTTAGGCGGTGCAAGGAGGTTCACAATCTTGTTGGTTGGCCGTGTCGAGTCGTGCAGTAGCGTGAGATTGTCCTTGCGTCGAAGCTCTCAATTGGTGACCGGGCTGTCGGCGCCCAAAATCGGCATCGAGGCGAAGATGGTCAGAATATTTCTCTGCTAGGCCAGCGGCCAGCTTTTCGGGAAACTTTTGGCGCCAGAATGGAAGTAACCGTCGGCCGCATGATGGCCTATTGGAATTGCATGCATACAGCCACTCCGCGAGGTAGAGGCAGCAGTTGCAGATAGAAACCCATCCAGCGGCCACTGAGCGAGAGACAAATCTCGGCCCATGGAAAGATTTAGCTGGCTATGATTCGTGAAGGATCCCGGCAAACTCAAAACAGTATCCTAGCCGACTTAATCTTCAACGATGTTGCAGACGTACTGGGTTATCCACCGACTAGATTCACAATCACAATTAGTCAGTGAGCTCAGACTCACCGTACCGGCGACGACGGTACCGGACTGGTGACCGGATCCGCGGCCGGCTCGATAAAAGTCACATTCGGGCAGGACTTGAATCTTTCCAAATCACCAGAATTCAGATCCAGCAGATATGCAACCGGCCTAGGACGTCGTCGGTGATCGAATTCCATACCAATCGCTGCCGGGATCTTGCTTCGTTGAGGGTCAGGAAGACAAGTGCCTAATCAAGGAGTCGAGTCAAGACACACCGCGGCCCGGCTTACCCAGCCTCAGTGTTTATCAGGCCTGAACGAAGAGGAGAAAAAAAAAAAAAAAGGATCTTGTGGACGGTGAAGAAGAAACAAGCAGCAGCCATGTCGGAAGTTTCCATTGGGCAAGGTTAGTCTGGAATGCTGATGCATTGGCATTCAACATCGTCACCCGCGCCCGCTGCACGAAATAAAGTTGTCGTCGACGTTTCCATTCAAATCATCCCGACCTCAGGGGACAAGCCCAGGCTAACCCGCAACACATCGCACATGTCTTAGCAATCTTCACTTCCATCAAGCCCTTGACAAAGATCGCGGCCCTTGCAGGTCTGTGGATGCACCATGACGCAAAAACGTCTTGCATGACGATTGAAATCTTCCTATTATCGATTGGGCACTCATGTTAAGATCTCGCCATCTTTAACCTTTAGGCTGCGGCGCGCTATTTGCGAAAAAGGGTAATTTCCTCAATTTCCTGCGCTTAATAATTTCCCAATCTGATATATCTAACATATCCTTCGTTCACTTCGGATGTTAGGCATTCTCGATGTTGCGACCTGCAAGTCCATGGCCTCGGTGAGATTGCCCATCTAGCGACCCGTAACTCCGGCTGGACCTGTCCTGTTCACAGTGGCTTCGAGTTACGCTGGGTAGTAGTGTTGACACAAGAATGCTATGTCCTACATTCCACAGGTTGTTATTAATGGGTTCCTACCAATGCTCATCTTTGCGTCGACGATAACTTCTTTTTCCCTTGACAATATCAGTGAGGTAGGGTTCTTCTTCTTCTTTTTTTTTCTTTGTTTTGTTTGTTTCTTCTGCAGAAACATCTGCTCCGGCCGCATCTCTGTTGCATTCCATTACCGTACACGTAGGTTAACATTTTGGTAGGCGGGTACTGTGCTGCTTTCCGCAGCATTCTTTACAGGTAGGTAGAACAGGGGTGCACATCAAGCGCGCCTCGAACTTTCCATGCATCGGATTTCCGATTTAGCTGCATACTGATGGTATTTTGAAAAAAATTTTGCACAGCGTTTGGGTTCGTTTTTGGTATCCTTATCCGCTTTCTAACGCCTGTTGGGGGATGGAAGATGGGTTCGTCCTATCCTTTGGCCACTATCGGCCTAGTGTTTCAAACCCAAGCCTATACTGATGGTGTTCATGCAGGCATCATAGCCAACAATATGTGGTCGAATAATGCCGATTTGGTGATTGGTATAACCAGTACGATCTCGCAGGCTAAACCCTTCGGCAACGCTGGAGATTATGAGAAAGGAGTATCATATTCAGCCATCATGGCTGTATTTGCATTTCTCACATTGTAAGCCTAGAAGTTCTTGGAATGCTACGTATTTGCGCTCAGTAAATACGCTGCTCGCCCATCGCGGAAAAGGAATTCTTTGCTGATGTGCCGTCGTTGAACACGTAATAGATACAGCATGGGTGGCATCCAAATGATGCGGCGTGATTTCGACCGTAGACCGTCTCAGGACGACGCGGAAGCGGGCGGGGTAGAGAAGAGGAAGGATGTCCCAGTCGATGAGCCCGTAGAATGGAGTCGGGACTCCCAGGCATCAGTGCAGGCCTCAAACCAGCTCCCGGAATACGAGGAGAAGGATCCGTCTCGTACGACCGGGGCGGCAGCTCTGACAAAATCGACGAGTCTAGATGTGAACGTCCCGCCTCAGGTCGAGACCGTGGGCCGTACGAAGGAAAAGGTCATGAGCATCTTAAAACTGTTCATCACAATTCCTACCGTGACCCTGGTATCCGCTCTCGTGATCGCTGTGGTTCCTCAACTACGGGCCCTGTTTGTGCCGACGACTAGGGTTAAAATGCCAACCGCGCCGGACGGCAGGCCGCCTCTCGATTTCATAATACAGTTTGCGAGTTACGGTGGCCAACTGTCGCCCGTGATGGGTATCGCGATGCTTGGAGCGGCGCTCTCGAGGATCCGTGTACGGCACTTGCCGAAAGGGTTCTGGATGTCTATAGTCGCCACTTGTTTCCTCAAGTTGATCGTCGGTCCGATTCTAGGAATTGTCTGGATTCAAGGGCTGAAGCACACACCGCTGATTAACGATGACCAGTTGATGATGCAGCTTGTAATAGCGATCACGGGAGCAAGTGAGGCAAAAGACATGACCCGCGATAACTAGTTTTTTCCACGAAGTCTGAAACTAATAATCCTGCGCTCCTTCTAGTGCCATCGGCGACCAGCCAAGTTTATATCACAACATTGTATGCTCCCGATGATGCTCCTGAATTGTCTCAACTATCCGCGTAAGTCCTGATCCCCCCTCCCAGCGAGGTTGCGGGTTTTGTGGCAACCAGAAGCGTGCTGACGAAAAACCCTGCTGTCAAGAATGTTGTTGGCTCAGTACGCTCTGAGTAAGTGTCTCGCTCGTCGATATTTTCTCAGACACCGACTGATGATCCCGTCAAGTGGTTTTAACCCTCCCTATTGTGACGAGTTACACCCTTCTGAAAGTCATCGCCTAATATTTTGACGGAGCGCTGGCGTAACCAAACGAGTGCTCAATATCGCATTTCGTGACATAGGAGATTAGGGTGAGTTGACTTGATACGACGTATCTGTATAATGGTAATGGTTTGTATAACTTAATTTGTGGTATTGTGACTTCTTTATACATTTTCCCGGATGAATTTGTTGGTTGTTGCACTAGATTGGACTTGGGATATCGTTTATTTGATTTTGCATAGTTATAGTTTTATCATAGTATATAGATCTACGGTTATTTATCAGCAATGTATTCAAAATCGGAATCTACAAGTTTGCGAATTCGAAACCAAAGTAAAGCTGCTAACTTGTGAGTTTGAGTGCGTTCTTAATGGGTATAATGGTGGATAATTACCAATATTTGGATTTAAAACTGACATGTACAAATATTCAAGATGCTTCCACCAGCTTATTGAGTTTGGAGTCATAGTGATTCCTCATATCCGTGTTGGACATTGTTGGATATTTCGATCTCGATTAATATGCTGGGGGGTTAAGTCAGTAACCGGGGCGTTTACAATCGATTAAGTGCGATTTATAATTATGAGCTGCAAGGGGAACATAGCCGACAGCTAAATAATATTAATCGGGATAGCGAGGTAAGCAGGGCAAGAATACGTATACAGTATGATAAACGGGTGAGAGGTAACTTTCAAAATTTAAGGAATATTGTATTATATAAATATACCTAGCTATCTGCACCGGGGCCGACAAGGGTTTGTGATACGAGCCTCCCTAACTTGTCTAATGATTCGAGTTTATTGGATATATGGACATTTAATGCAAAAAGTCAAATTTGACTCCGACGGTTTTATTCTATATCGGCCTTAAAATCTACTGCTTTGTGACCGTGCGAAATCGTCAGGACTCGTACAGTTGGTAAATTTATGAGTGGTGCAGATATCTATTTCACGTAGCTTCAATTAACGAACAAAACATCCAGGTGTTAACCAAATATTAGGTCCTATGCCACGTTATCTAGGCGGTAATATAATAGCTTGAGAACGTGATCTAGAACTTAGTCGTGAAGCTAAGATAACTAGAGAGCTTCGGAAATTTGTCTATGATGTCTTAAAGGTTGAAGCTTGGTAGATTTGAGTAGACGTGTGTATGCTCGGACATTGCAACCCCCGTGAATCTGCCCTAGAGTTTCCCGTGACCTCTCCCGCTGTATATATATCTTAACTTATAGTACTATATTAATATCGACATCAAAATTTAAAATGCCACACGCGTAAGTACGGAGTATTCATTATCTCGTAGAGTATTAACCTGTTTTACGAAACCTTTAACATATGCATACGAGTGTTAATTATCTTCATTAAGTCAGAATTGCTTTCTTGTATATAGAGACATATGCATATCAATCAGTCTTGATTCTTATTGCAAAAGAAAAACTTGAATATCGAAAGCTATTATTTCGGTAGCTCCAAGATCACAATTATGAAAATCTAGAACTGTTGCCTCGATTACGAGACTGAAGTTATCCTACTATCCATGTGGTGGTGAACCCCAACACACCAAAATGTTGCAAAAGTCTGACATCCGATTGGCCGATTCCCGCGCCACAGTTGTTCTTGCCAATGGCTCAGCATAGACCTCACCTTTGACCCAACCATCCCAGCTCCAAACCTCCACTGCGCAATCCATCACCACCATGTCCGCCTTCGAGAGTCTCTTCAAAGTAAGCTCCCACTACATCCAAATAACATATAAAATCCCTAACTAAATCACCCCCCTCAGAAACCCGCAATCCCCCCTTCAAACACCAAAAAGCGCAAACTCGACCCACCAATCGAAAGTCCCAGTACGTTCCCTACCCACGCGCACCTGGAATCACCGTCCCGCGCCCCGGGCCCACGCACCCCTTCTCTAGTCTCGCAGAGAAGACTGACATAAAACCCACAGATGATAGATATAAATCCACCCGCGTCGAATTAAACGGTAAATCCAAATCTCGGAATGCAGCTGTCGAAGACGCGCCAGACGATGACGTCGATATGGACGGCGGCGATGGGGGCTTTACCGCCGAAGCGGACGAGGATTTGGAAGATGAGGAAGGTGGACGGTTTTTTGGCGGTGGGATAACGAAAAGGGAGAAGGAGATTTTGGATTTTATGGATGAGGAGGAGGATCAAGGGGTATATCCATCTTTATACTGACTGATATAATTCACAAAAAGGTGGATTGAAAGCTTGAGCTAGTACTGACCATGATTACTGCAACATAGCCCGAAAAAATAGACCTCCCCTACCTCCGAAAACTCGCCCTAACCTTCGAAAAGAAAATCACCAAAAACGCCGAAATGCGCGCTAAATTCGAGGATGACCCGTCTAAATTCATGGAATCGGAAGCCGAACTTGACGTGGAGATCAAAAACCTTGCGATCCTAGGCGAACACCCGGAACTCTACGAAGAATTCGCAAACATGGGATGCCTTGGATCACTAGTCGGGTTACTAAGTCACGAAAACACCGACATCGCCATCGCCGTAGTTCAAATCATTGGCGAGCTCACGGATGACGAAGTGGAAGCTGAACCGGAACAGTGGGATGTACTGGTTAACACCATGATCGATGCGCAGCTGCTGGATATGCTTACGCAGAACCTGGAGCGGCTGAAGGAGGATAACGACGAAGACCGAAACGGGATCTATCACACCCTTTCAATATTCGAAAACCTAGCTTCGCAGCAGTCGGTTGCAGAAAGAGTGGTAAAAGAGACGAAGATTTTGGCGTGGTTGTTGGAAAGGATTAAAGTCAAGGAGTCGCCGGTTAGTCAGAATAAACAGTATTCGGCGGAGATATTATCGATATTGGTGCAGTATTCGTCGCATAATCGGAAACGGTTGATTGAGATTGATGGGGTGGATGCGCTGTTGCAGTTATTGAGTCCGTATAGAAAGAGAGATCCGGCGAAAGGAGGGGAGGAAGAGGAGTTATTTGAGAACATGTTTGATACCTTGATATGCTTGGTCGATGAGCAAGAGGGAAAGGAGAAGCTCGTGGAAGCGGAGGGTGTGGAGCTGTGTCTGATTATGTTGCGGGAAGGGAAGATGAGTAAGGGGAGGGCGCTGCGGTTACTTGACCACGCTTGCAGTGGTATATACGGAGGGGCAGTGTGCGAGCAACTAGTGGAGGCTCAAGGGTTAAAGACAATATTTGGGCCCTTTATGAAGAAGGTAGGCACCTAGTAAAAATAAATTGCGCGTCGAATGATACTAATATAAATTACAGCAAGATGCTCAAGTAACAGAGCATCTACTAGGCATCTTTGCATCTTTACTCAGAAATCTACCCGCTGACTCAGCTCCCCGGATCCGAACACTCGCCAAGTTCGTTGAGAAGGACTACGAGAAGCTGGTCAAGATTATGTCGCTACGAGATGAATACTCGAGGCGGGTATCGGCAGTGGACCGAGAGGTTGCTGCGGAGAGGCGGCAGGCAGATGAGGATGAGATTGCAGAAAGAGAAGACGAGTGGGACCTCAGACGGCTGGACGCCGGATTATTCTGTTTTCAGGTAAGTTCTCCTCGAGCTGGACACGAATAGGTTGAATATTCCGTTCGCTCATAGTTATTACTACATAGATCCTGGACCAGATCGTAAGCTGGTTAGTCGCAGAGGATGACGGCGCACGGAAACGTGTGACCGAACTGCTGGAGAAATCTAAAAAGTCACTGGAAGATGTTAAATCCACCCTCGTGGAGCAATTGGACGGGTTGGACGAATCGACCGAAGAGGGAAAGGGGACTAAAGAGATGCTAACGGCTCTCGTATCATGTCTATAACCAAGAGATACCCGTTAGCCCGCGATGATTGTTGGTATCACATTGGACGGCCGACCTCACCGAATAAATTAATTCAGCTTGTAGAAGGAAAAATATCCTTGTCATTTGAACGTGCCTATAAGTCCATAACTTCAGCGGTATCGTACAAATTCATACGTCATATCGCCTATTACCTTATATCGACGACTATGACGAGTAATAGGATGTATTACCGATCCAAAGAAGAGAGTCGGCAAATTAAACGTGTTCCACCACTGTCCATCTCAAAACACCAATTTAAGCCCTATTACGTCCCTCAAAAACCGGCGATGGACTCCTGCTAGTCTCCCTCTCATCCTTCCCTCTAATCCTCAACCACTTCTTCGTGCTCAATTCCAGATCCTTATCCATCTCCTTCGTCGGTTCCTTTCTATGTATGAAATTGCAGAACCCTCCTCTTTGACACCCTTCCCCGGAGTTGAGCCTGCAGCATGCTTCTCGGAAATCCGTGACGGGCGATAGTTCGCAGTATATCGGTCGAGCGGCGTACCATCGCTGATTTAACTCGTCGCAGGCCTTCTGGGCGTCTTCTTCGTATTTAAAACGGGCGTAAACGTTGCCGATGAGATCTTATAACCAAACAATTAGCACCTGTTAGTAGTATGCTTTGTTAATCTGAGTATAGTGGGATACCTACGATCATTGTTATTGTCGCAAACGACCAACTCCTCGATCTCGCCGTACTTGCACATTTCGCACCAGATATCCTCGTAGAAGCCGTCGAAGTGGGTTTGCAGCTGGTTCGGGTTCATCTTGTTCTTTGGATCGAAGGCTGGGTTTTGGTACATGTTTGGCAGCAGGACGGTTTGCGAGTAGGAGGGTTTGACGTGTTTACGAGAGCAGCGGTCGCCGTGGCGGCAGGCGCCAATTTTGTAGTAGAAGGAGCCTGGTGTGGATGAGGTTTTTATGTTAGTTGCTATCACTCTTTTTTATATGCGTACTCGGACGTGTTTGGAGTTTTTTGAGAGCTTACAGTTGACCTTGTCCTGCTCGGTACCGAAGATGGAGGCGAGATAGTTTGCCATTGTGGAGATGGTTTGGAGGGACGTGCGACTCGATTGGAGGTTTCTTTCGAGGTGATTTTGAAGGTAGGTTCTGTCGCGATCGTGGTTGGTTTGATCGATGAAAGAGTTTGGTGATGATAAAATGAAGAACAGGCGACAGAAACGAGGACGAGTTTCTTTATTACAAGGTCGGGTTGGGTGGCTGACAAAGCCACAGCAGAAGCAGAGGTGTGGCTGAGTTCGAGAAGATTCCAACACTGCCAACGCAGGGTTCAGGTTACACGGATGTCGAGTCTGATTCGATGACTACAAGACGAGGCTATCCTGTGACGCTAACTAATAACGATATATACAGGCTTTGCTTGGTCTAGTACTAGTCTTTCCACGCGGGACTCATCAAAGTGAATATTAACTCATGCTATCCTGTACTAAAACCAATTTCTCTCTGCAGCTATAGAGTGTCCAAGTTCAGTTAGAACTCGTATACCAATGCAATATCTACTCGAGTATCTACTCAAGAGTAACCCAATGACTGGTATCCGTCTTGATCATAGACTAGTCTCGAACTTAAATGATTGAGGAGGGGACTTCCAAGCTATCTAGTCTACTAGACGCTCATATATTACATCTCCAATACTATTTTTACCACTGACGTCCGCAACGTCCCACATGTCGGATCTTCGCTCCCGATCACCACACAGGGCACATAGACGATCTACTCCACGTGGTATCAAGGCCATAAATAAAAAAGATAAAAAATAAAAATAAAATACAATCATTAACCACCTAGACACAAGGCATCAAGTCCATCATCACACATCATCCACCGTCCATCTTGAGATCCCCCCACGACCCCAGACCAACCACATCACCAAAGAAACTATCAAAGAAGTAACCCCCCCAAAAAGCCAAGATGTGCATCACCCAAACAACCTACCCCCCCTGCACGCACACAATCACCATCCGCCTGCCCCTCCAAACCTGCAAATTCAAACGCTGCAAAAGAGTCATATCCGCAACCATCATCCAAACACCATGTCCACAATGCGAGTACCTCGAAAACGAAGCTTTGGCCGTTATCGCGATTAGGGCGTTAAACCGTTGGACGAAAACGGGGCATGATTTGGAGGACTACAGACGGTTTGCTAGGGCTTTGATGTTGAGACCTGTTTGGAGGTTTGAGGGGCAGGAGTATGGGGATTGAATTGTCTTTCTTTTACTACTTTTTATTTCTTTATCGGAAGGGACGGCAGGTGGATATCTGTGTCTGGAATGCAACGGCGACCAACGCGATCTTTTACAACGGATCCGATCGACGTCATTCGTTATTACCCTTTCCGTCATGGACGATGACGGCGTTTAGCTCAGGAACGGATTCTTTATCGCATTTTGGCCTTGGGGGGAAGATTATTTCATACTCCGCCTTGTGCGAGAGAATTGATAGATACCTAGGTAGGTACCCCTATCAATCCCTCAACCACCTTATCACCAATACTTCGAATCGTCAGTCGGGGATATCCACTAGGATATCGTGTACATAACATCCCCAATCACTCATTACATATATACCCCTCCCAAGCCTCCTATATATAATCACAACCACTCCGCCAAAATGTGCATCCAAACCACCACCCACGCCTGCGGCCACACCTCCAAACGCGAACGTCTCTGCAACATAACCTCCCTCCACCGTCATCATAACTTCTACCCAAACAACCCCACCTCACAAATATCACCGCTAGACACTATACAATGTCCACAAAACAACGAACACCTTCATTCCGATCGTCTCTGCGGGGGTTGTACGGAGATATACTACTGTTTGAACTACCAATCTATCGATTGCGGGACTTGTGCGAAAAAATATGGATGCGAGGTTTGTGAGAAGGCTGGGAGGGAGGAGGATAGAGGGTGTTTTTGTGAGCATAGGCCTAGGGGGGAGGGGTTTGGGTATTGAGGGTTTATATCTCTTTGAGATACTGGGTGTATATAGTTATATAGGAAGATCTAGTATTGATCGTTACTAGTCTCTGGACTGGGTTAAAGAGTAAAATACCCACCCAATAAGAAGTATCTCAAAAGCGCGGATTCACAGATATGACGACAAAGCCAGTACCTCACATAGGTGCATGACGCTATCACACCTAGTCATCACGATTGTAAATAAACTACGTAATTCCCTCACAAAAAAGAACAAGAGAAAGCTTCCTCAAGAAATGTTCATTGACCATCCTTTCTTCATGCTATTCACAAAAAAGAAGTGGTATCTAATAGGTGTGTGTGTGGCTGTATAATTCGTAACCTCATTCACCCGGTAATATAATTATATATCTACCAGGGCAGAAAAAACTTCGTTATGAGGGTAATCGAGGGCGGACGAGAGAGAGATGGGGGGATGTCGGATATTCGTAAACCGGGAATAATATGTATATGAACACCGAATCGAAGAAAACAGACGGAAGAGGTGGTGGATGTCGCGGTGGTGGTGGTATTACAACTGGGAAATGAAAAGGCGAGGATTTGGAACACCCAGAGGAGAGGAGGAAAAAAAAAAAGAAAGAAAAAAGTCGTGAAAAAAAAGGGGAAAATAGTAGTGGTGTAATAGTAATGGAATTGCATTCAAAAACCGGCCAGGAACGGGAAAGGGACAAGAACATTCGCTCTAAAGGACACTACGCATCGACCTGTGACATTATTCATATCAGTATAATTTCTTAAACCCGGATGGAAAATAGGTATTTGTTGCAGAGGAAAACATACAACAGTAGTCTGCAGTCCCTTAGGGTTCTTAACGTTAACGGCCTCAACGAAGCTGTAAAGCTTCTCCTTCGCACCTTCCTCGTCGTTACGTTTTCTCGAGATTCGGACACGGAGACGGTATGGAACACCCTTGATACCCTGCTTCCAGACTTCCTTGTTCAACTGGGGGTCCAGACGGACGTCGATTGTTCCCTGCGCGTCGTTTTAGCGTTAGTTTGGGGATGTTTCGGTGTGGATTTTCGTTGGTTTATGGATGTATGTACCATCTGCTTGTGTGCGAAAGCCTTGATCTCCTTGATGGCGGTTGGTGCTCTCTTCTTGAAGGAGACGCCGTGTACCTGTTTAGATGGTGGATGGCGTTAGTAGTTGTAGATTCCTCCGTTTTGAGCTGATGGATGCCATGATGGTCTCTCTCTCTTTATCTCCCTCATTCTCGTCCTCCTCCTCCGCTACTTCTTCGTCGTGTGTCGTTCTTTCGATTGTCGAGATATTAGGTATCGTTCGAGTCGGATCAATTCTTGTTCCCACCTCCCCTTAGCCTCCGAACTTCGTCGTAACCGTTTCCTCCGCCTTTCAACACTATCGTCGTCCGTATATAACCCGTATCATCGACCCAATCCGTCCGCATCTCCACCAATCCCGCCGACCAACCCAAGAGAAACCATCATAACAACCCTCCAAAGCTCAGCGTTAACAAAACAAGAAGCAGCAACCGTACCCTCTTATGCATATGGATCGTATATTCCCTCGTGACAACGTCAGCAATAGCCGACCTGCCAGGCTTCGACTTTGGTGGTGCCATTGTTGATAAGAAAAATGTCGGATGGAGAAACTGGGGGGTAAAAAAGGGATCTGAGAGGAAGGTTTGTTAGTCGACTCAAGGTTTTTCGTTTGAGATTGTATGAGGTCGGGAATAGGTAGAATGGGTAACGTACAGATCTGTCGACGATGATGGACTGGAAAGTGACGATTGGGCAGTAGTGGCTTGTCGGGATTGAGGGTTCCAGTTCTTTTCGTGGTGTGTTGAAGGTTTCTTGGCGCTGGTGTTGGATCGGGGTTGGGCCAGGGTTTGCATGGTGGGGATTAGGGCAAGCGGACGGAATAGGCAGTTTCGATTAGGGTTTTGGGCAAACGGGACAACGGTGGCAACGCGGGATACATGTGCTTTCTATTACGAGAGGCCTAGCTATAGAGGTCGAGAGTATCATCTAATGTGAAGCACCGGGAATAACACCTGATGCTTCTAATCGCTATCAAATGTAAAATAAAATGGAAAAGTGTTCAAAGCTCCTTCTCTTTCTTATACGACCAGTTCATATTATTGAACCCCAATCGACTGCTCGTCTCCAGCCATCTCCCTTCTCGTACGGCTTTGATAACTTCCTTAACCCTCTCTCTATCAAAATCTCCGATGTTGGCGAGTAGAGAATCCTGCGATGTGTTCTTTTCCTCGAAGGTGTCCGAAACCCACTCCGACGGTGCTTCAGAAATCTCGTTGCTAGAAGCAGTGGCGCTTACATGCGACTTGCTATAGCGTGCTTTTCTGATGTCTGGTCCGTCCGGTGAAGAATGATGAGAAAGGTCGTGATACGGTCGCTTTGAAGGAGTGACGACAGTTTTGTATGTCTCCTGCGAAACTATGAGGACAATATCCGATCCCGCTTCTGTTTGGCCCTGTGTAGAAGTCGGGGCCTGTGGTCCTTCCTGAACACCTGATATATCCGGCGTCCTGTACACTTGAACAGTGTGATCCGAAGGACTATTGTGTAATATCGATTTAGACAAAAGTTTCCCATCCTCTATCGCCTTTTCCACTTTCGCAACGATGTTCGGATCATTTGGGTCGTACTCATCTGCTTGAGTATCACCCGGAAGACAAGTAGCATTCGAAGGCTCCTCGAGTTTTATTCGTCTGACAGCCTCGTCTACTTGTCTTCTTATGTCCGAGCCATCTGACTGCGTGGGACCTTGTACGTGTGAGAGATCTTCCTGTGAGGAGTGTATTAGCTGCTGGGAGCGAGCTTGTTGTGATTCCTCTTGCATCCCCGCTGCTCGCTGCTCTTGGAGTTCGAGGTACTCTAGGTCCTGTCGGGTTTCTGCTACGAAATCGAGGTCTAGGGCACGCTCAACGTCGAAGGCGAATTCCTTCCCTGTGCAGTACTTCCCGAAAAGCTTTCGGATGGAGTCTTTTTGGTACCAAGAGCCATCGGCGGCGACGCATGGGTAGACATCCCTCGGAGCGAGTGCCTTGACGAAGTCTTGAAGCTCGGAGAAAGATGAGTGGCGGGAGGCCGGGTAGCCCTATACGATGTTTTGAGAACCTGTAGATTTCACTAAGGGGTTGCGGGGGGTGGGAACTTACAAACCAGGTTGGTAGACTGAGTAACCCACCCTGCGGTTGGCTCTCTGTCTTCGGTTGCTCCCGCTGCCGTGATGCGATGAGAGCCTCGAGGTTTCGCTTGATAATTTCAATAAACCCATCAAGTTTCGTATCCGACTCTGGGGCAGCTGCATCGAGCGGTAATGTAAACCCAGGTTTGACTTCAACTTTTTTGATTAACTGGGAGAGCTCTGGATCCTTTACGATGGCTCCCAGTTCCAAGAGCAAGTCCCCAGACACTTCATCAACAGCATTCGCTTTCAAAGCCATTAGCTTGTTATATACCCCATAGGTCGGGATAAAAATCTCACCATCAACATTCCCACCACCTTCCCCAGGCTCCCTAAGAACAAACTCCGTCCCATTCGAATCCCTATACTTCGCCACCAACGGCGATATCTCCACCAACTTCCCATCCTTCTTCGCTCTATCTCTCCCCTCACACTCTAGCCACCGTTCACAAGAATGAAACCGCACGTTCTTATCGTCCGTGAGAATAGTGTCGCTGAAAGACCGTCCGAGGAGAAAAGCGCCGTGTTCCCAAGTATCCTTCGACCCAATCGCGTTGAACAGTCGGAGACGGTAGTCGTCCAGGTGTATCTTTGTATTAAAATAAGACGCAAGAGCGACCCAGGCATCCTCGTACCCGAGTGTCCAGGTGTTCAGGTGGAAGACCGTCTCCGGCGGGTATTTGGAGACTTGGGTTAGGAGGTCTGCAATCCCGTCGGCTTTGGGGCTGAAGGATAAGTGGGAGGCTTCGAGGTTTGCGTGCGTGGTGTCGAGGTACAGGCAGTCGAGGGATTTGATACGTCTGAAGTACGGCAGGAGGATCGGGTTCCGTCCGAGCTTCTCGAGCCACCAGGGTTCGGCTCTTATGTCGCCTGTGTAGAGGATTGCCTTGCCGTTTCCTTCGACTAAGAACATGGTCGAGCCGGGGCAATGGTTGGCCTGTGAATGTTAATATAAAAACATGGGATCATATAGCGATGATATGGGCCACTCACATCGAATAATGTCACTCGTATGGTATAACCAGGACATAGTTCAATCTCCGTGGGCGTCTCCAGCGGGAGCTCTCTCTGCGGAAACCTCAACGTTAGTATACCAAACTATGAGGAAAGGCCAAACGATAAGTGTCCATACAATGATACGGTCCCGCTTTGCATAGTCGAGATACGAGTACTCATGGCTTTCCACAAGCTTCTTTGCATAGTTGAACCGATGCAGCCGTCTCTCGAGCTTCAACAGCAATTGTTTGGTCGCAGCGGAGCAGTATATGAAGGGGGCTCGGTAACTCTTCCCCGCTAGGCCTGTGAGGTGATCTCTGCATAGAATATTAGACCATCTGCTCGATTACGAGTCACGGCTTAAAACAAGGAAGCCATACGAGTGGATGTGAGATAAAAAGTTGGCGAGAGAAGGTTGTTCTCCGTCCACACGTCGGAAATAGTCGACTGAGCGTTCTGAATGTTAGCAGCCGCTATACGAATAAATAGATTTGAAGATGCAGAATACTTACATTGAATACCTGGGAATTCTGAGCGTATGGTCAGCTCCTATTCGGACTTTCTTCTTGCATTTCGATATATCCGTCAATGGACGTACCCTTCACAATGCCGTTGAAGGTCGACTGCATAATCACCAAGTTAGGGAAACTTCCATAGAAAGCCACCTAGGCGGAAGATGAACTCATATGTATTATAGATGGAGACTTACCATTCTTGAAGCATCCCAGGGCACTCAAAACCCTCTGTTGAATCAATGCCTGACCGGTGTTTTTCGAGTAACTTCACGATAGCTATAGCTTCTAGAAGGGACAAGAGTAGAGAAAGAACAGGAGAAGATCTAGAGACCCGGCCAGCAGAAATGTAAACCCGCCCCAGCCAGAGCCCATCCGTCCACAGGAGCGGCATCAGAGAACATATCTCCACAGTCTCCTCACACCGACGACGCAGCTCTGCCAGCGTTTGTTATCATCGCCATCTCGAACAAGCTAGATACCGAAAACTTGCCCGATGTTGAATTTTGTGAGTTGTCGGGCGACGCGTTTACCGCAAAAGCTGAGAGCTTGAGCTCGAACCCTCGTCATCCATCCCATCCAAAGCATCCCAAACCTCACGTCACCCTCCTCCACCCTTCTCCAACCACCTCATCATCACGGCCTACCTCACGAGAGTACACATCCACCATGGACACTTTAATAACCCTCAAAGCCGGGCGCTGCACCCGAGACGTACGTGCTCCCCAGAAGCACCCGTTTACCCCACGAAAACAGCTAACAAAGGCACCCTCCATCTGCAGCCCGAAAACGCCAACCGCTACATCCCATCCAGCGTCCCCGGTGAAATCCGCCTTGAACTCTCACGAGACGAGGGTATACACCTTCTCCATCCACTGTACCCGTCGCTACACGATATCTAACAAACTCCACAGAGCTCCTCCACTTCAAATGGGTCCCCCGCCGCGGCAACACCAGTGACGGTGAAGACCTCATCGTATTCCCCGGCGACGCCAGCTTCACTCCGTACTATGCCGGTCCATCTGACGGTCGGATATGCGTGTTGAAGTTCCAGAGCAGCGATTCAAGAATCCTGTTCTGGCTCCAGTCAAAGAACGACGAGAGCGTCAGTGCTTCGGAGCACACACGGAAGGACAGGTCGTTAGTTAAGAGGATCGATCAGTGGGTTTCTACCGATCATATAGGTTCTATCGATGGGATATGCTGATTCGGTGGGATAGGTTAATCCAGTCCGGTGGCGACCTAGACGCCGTTACGGGTGACGACGAGCAAATGGATATCGACGACGAGGCGTCTCCGAGCGCTGGGGAGAGTAGCAGGCGAGGAGGTGCAGATGGTGGTCGAGCGTAGGTCCTATCATTTGCCCTTACTGTGCTGTCTACTTGGAACGAAAGAACAAGAAGAAAGAAAGATATGCGAGAAAAAATAGAGAATACAGCTCCCGGTATTCCACCCATAAGTTTCTATTTTTTCTTATTTCCCCGAAAAAAAGTCATGAAACATCGCACCGCCCACGTCAAATCATCGCCCTTGGTTTTATCGGTTTTTCTTGTCTACAGAATATGCTTTGTAGTTTGGAAAAGGGGTATGCACAAGGGCTGTGAGGGCTGCGTAGAACCAAGAGAGTGACGAAAGAGACAAGATATATGTGGAAATATTACAGGTGTCTACGTGGAACAGCGGATTGGTCATTTTTTTTGGAAAGAATCATATCGGGTTTTGTTTTACTATGTCACTTTTAGCACCAATTAACGAAATACATAAGCTTACATACTCCATCAACCAATCTAGAAGTGAACCTCGGGCAAGTACGGCAGCGGCAGCAGCAGCCAGCGACGAGCACTCCCAATCCGGCCCCATCGACGTCGCAACCTTGATACGTGGTATTTCGATCCCGGGAGGTGGCGCTTCAGCTGCAAAACCTCAGGGATTCCTCACGCTCCCGAGTCTTCTTCAAACGAACATTACAACCGCAGACGAGATTTTGGAATCTAAGTCCGTACGTCGGAAGCTACTGGCGCACTTACCGGTGACGCTGACGTCGCAGGTTAAGACGGAGTATGATGAGAAGCAGCTGTTGAGGAGGGTGCTGCACAGTCCGCAGTTTGCGCAGGCGACGGCGATGTTGACCGTTGCATTGAGGGAAGGGGGGTTGAGAGGGGTCGCGGACAGTTTGGGGGTTAAGCTGGACTTGGAGAATGCGGGGACGCAGGGTGGGGTCGAGATATTTGTGTCGAGCGTTAAGAAGGAGGCTGAGAAAGAGGACGATGAAGGGGATGCGCAGATGTCTTGAAGAAGCGTGAAGGTTTGATGTCCTTGTGCGCTTTGTTATCCGTCAGGGAGCGAATGCGTGCTCCGTGGTATGTATGCTAGAGAAAAGTTATGCGATAGAACGGTCACATATCACTCCACATAAAATCCCAGTATCCTGTTCGATTGATCGATCGATAGGATAGGTACTGGTATTAAAGACGGATCACACGCCCATCCCGTGAGCTCAGCTAGCTCGTCCCGGTGGCTGAAGTTGGTTGGTGGCGAATGCAAGCTGTCCGCCGTTTAGCCAGGCGAGCGAGCCCACCACAGCGATTTAATCAGTGGCCCGTGACGAAATACGAACAGGGGCAAGCTTAGCTCCAGCCAGCGTCGAATCTCGATGCACGGTAGATGCGAGCAGAGTCCGTAGACGGGTTCGCATTAACTCGACCAGCTATTAAAATCGGATAGGCCACCATCTCCCTAGCACGGAATCCTTCTGATGTTTTTCACCGTCTGCTAGCCAAAACTACCCCCGGCCCTGTCGATAGTTGATTGATAGGGATTATTTCGCAAACCCCGCCTGACCGAACACGAGTCTTGATTCGGTCTTCGAGGTTTTATTTTCTCGTTCACGATAAGTGCAAGAGTCACTCTGGTCCGAGATTCCGGCACTCGACGAGATGAAACGGAGAATAGCCCTACCGGAATGCTGTCTCCGCCCCGCCCTTGCCCAACCGCTGCAGCGCCGGGCGGTGCACGACATCGTCAGAAGAGAACTCTGTTTTTTATTTTTAATTCTGGAGATGACGAGTATTAGCTGATTAGAAAGCAGAAACCCTTTTTTTGCTTTGCCTCGCTCGTCTCGTAGCAGACCAAATGCCTCGAGTCGACATCGAATTCGGCTGTCCGCCCTCAATTACATAACTGAGAACGGCAAGAGCAGCCAGCCCGCACAGGCTTGTCGACTGATTAATTATAAGCTCCAAGAATAAACCCAGAAGGAGGTTTCGCTGGTCCGTCCTGCGCATGATACGTACATACATGAAGCACTGGCTTTTATGCACCAGCAGCCGCCGCCTCGGACGATAAGCGGAGTCCAACCAAGGTTTTGAGAAAAGAGAGATGACCTCGTCATTAACGTGCTAACGAGGAAGCCGTGGGCAGATTGTAGCGTCTCCATCCAACTTCAAATGTCCGAGAGAGAAAAAAGCAAGAGTGCCCCTCTCTCTCCACAGCGTTAGTGGATCTGGAATACTCCTCTCTTACGACCCCAGGGAGCTCTCTCTCGCACTCTCGTCGGACGTTGTCGATGCTAACGGGTTAATCAATAAAACAATCTTCCTAGTTCCTTCGAAGGGTACTTACTTAAGTACTTATTTACTTATTTGACAGCCATCGGAGACTCATCGAAAGGAAAGAGCAAGGATACCTCGTCGCATCGAATCAGCTGCACCTTCAAAACGTCGAATGCATCCTCCGAGCCTGTGCGCTTGTGTGATGATGACGATGCAACGATAATTAATAACTAACACCTCCCATCACAGCAGAAAAAATAAAAAATAGACTGACAGGGTCACCGTGTATTTAAATCCTGGGACATCCCGAGAAATCAGTCGAGAACACCTCTGCCCGTTGCGGTTTCACGTTTTATTTCCGCTTCTGAACCGGCGTCTGGTCGAAAACCCTCTCATCAATCCGCTTGCTGATTGCTCTTTTAATCCCGTCCCATCCATCCTCACTCTCCACCAAAGCATATCTTAGGAGCACAGTATATAAGGAAAAGCAGCCCCGTCAGCTCTGCTCCTCGACCGGATCCAGAAGTCCTGCATTCCCGCCTTGCTTGTATTGCCTCAACCCTGCTCCAGAGCGAGTCCCTTCCGCATAATTCTGGAAATCAGCGGTGTCACAGCTCCATTACATAAACAAAAACATCAACCGTTGGCAATTACGGAATCGACTCACTCAATCTTCTCGTCATCATTCTTCCTTTCTACTATCCTTTCGGAAAAAACGGTTCACGAAAACTTTCCGGGAAGGAGAGCATACCTTATTTCCGCGTGGTTTCGAAACCAGCTGTTCGGGTTTCCGCCTCAAAACCTCGAATTCACGCCGTGGGTTCGTTCCCCTTGCGTGCCGCTAGCCACGGGATCCCAGGACTCGGTCAAAGAGAGGAACCTGAGAGCTTTGAATAGCAGAAACCCAACTGGGCGGAATCCGGTTTTGAAAGAAATCGAGCACAATAATAAACATTTCGAAAAATAAAATACTCTTGAGAACACGCTGTTTCTTCTTCTCTCCCCTTTTCTCCAACCATCTCCGATATTATCCTCGAAACCCTTCCGATAAACGAGACCAATAGCACAGGACTCGTGATACCATCCGAGAACGAGCCTGGAAATACTTCGCCTGCTTCCCGAAAGAAAAAGAGACAACACTTTCCCATCACAATCCCGATATCACTATCACAAAGTCTGGCCTCGAATTTCCGTCTCCACGGTCCCAGGATCCTCTTCGGGGGCCGAATTAACCGTGCTGCCAAAATTCAAAACTCTCCAAAAACCACGCCATCTTCAAATTTAGCCATTTCAAAGATACCATCTACCCAGACATTTTCATTCCCTCTCGACAAACCGTCCTCTCTGAAGTCAAAAAATTAACGCAGCAAACGACCACCGAACAAGATGGTTGGTCGTCGCCAAATCCACCAGGCCATCCACTCGCGGATGATGAAGCGCAACGCAGACGACGACGTGGTCCAATGGGACCAAATCGTCCAAACCCTCGTCACGGAACTAAAGCACGAGGTATCGTCCTTCTACGGGAACGAGGGCTCGGACATAGAGAAAATGTACCCGGGATTCGACTATCACAACGAGAAGATCCGGGCGAGGCTGTCGAGATGGCCGTGGCACAAGAGTTTCTTCAAGGCGATCGATTATCTCGGACTGAGCGCCAGCGAGGTCGATAGCGTGGTCACCTGGTGGGGAACGCTGAGGGAACGTCAGGCGTACGAGAGGAAGACCGGGACGGTTGTGAGGGATACGACGGGAGAGGACATCCCGACGTGGGAGCAGGTGCAGGAGATGAGGCAGGAGAAGCTGAGGGAGGACGAACGGGAGTTCAGCGGGGTGTTCCCGTACACGCCTCTGAGCCGGTCGGACGTGGAGAATATGCTGAAGGAAGCGGATCCGTTCGCCAGTTTGCGAGAGATCCAGAATGCGGGTGTGCGAACGCACATCTCACCTGCGGCTCTCAGGCTCCATGATCAGTACTATCAGTCGGCAGCCGAACAGATGCGGTTGTTCAGTTACGTCCCACAGTAACGACGGCGGACTCTCTCCCTCTCTCTTCTTTTATATATCCTTTCTCTGCCACATTAATTATTCTGTATCATCTACTCGGAGTTATACGGCTGCTGGAACCTTCCTGGACACTTTTGTTTTTTTTGTTAACGTTTGTGGATTCTACTGATTTTTTCTTTTACAGTTTCTTATAATGGGGGGTTTTTTTTTTTCGTTTCTGCGCGGTTCTTTTGGTTATTTCGATTCCACGGCGCTCGACCTCTCCGGACCTCTACTCTTCTCCTTACTTTAGATACTTATACACGCACACGCAAAGCCCCCGTTCCGTCTTATCATCGGTTATACCCCCTCCCTTTCCTATTCTTTCAGCAATATGGAGCGATTCAACCCCCTCAGAGCCATTGGATCTTGTAATTCTGTTTTTTAATCTCCCCGATATTAAATTATCCCACCTTGGAGCAATCTGGAGTTCAGACTATTCGATGGAAATGCGTATCCCGTTTTTTCTCCCCTCAAACTTGGAAATTGATGTTTTCGCCCGCCTGGTTATTGGTTTTCTTTATCCTTACTTCCAAGGTTCTTACCTTACCACTCGCAGCTGTTGGAAACGGCACAAAGTGGTTTTTGCTTGCGGTCTGGTTTTGTGTGATCTATAGACCGAGTACAGTGTGTATCTTTAACTTTTTTCTTAGCTTCAGAGATGAGAGAAAAAAAACCGGACGAATGGAAAATTAACAAAAATAAAAAAATTGAATAAAAAGATTTGTAACTTCTCTTCTCTTCTAATAGCCATTGTATGCGTAAGCTTCTATTGGCCTTTCGAAGCATCGCCAATAGTCATACCCTGCTCCGCTCGGTGCCATCCGAGTCGACCGCGACCGGGATTATCGACTTCGCGAATTCGGCTGCACCGTTAAACCTGCAGTATAAAAATCTTAGCTTTCTACAACCTCAAACTATCCCCACCATGAAGCGTCTAAAACTCTGCACCGGCATTGCCAGATCACGTCCATTCCGCCCAATTCACCGTCCTATATTCCCAATCACCCCCACCACCCGACCCTTCGCTACATCCCCCTTCAACCTCCAAACCGTCGTCGTCGCCAACTCCAACTCAGCAGAACCCGTCCCCTCCACAACATCCCCCCCACCACAACCCCCCACCTCATCATCACCACCATCAAATGCTGTCCCCAAACCCACCAACAAAACCCTCCACCACACGATCGCCACGCAAACAGGGTTATACTCCACCCTCCCCTACTCCCCCGGTTCCCCATTCTTCCTCCCACACGGAACAAGAATCTTTAACCGTCTCATCGAGTTTTTGAGAGCACAGTACGCGGTGTACGGGTTTCAGGAGGTATTGACGCCGACGGTTTATAATGATTTGTTGTGGGAGAAGTCCGGGCATTTGGAGAATTTTAGGGATGATATGTTTAGGGTTAGTAGTGCTAAGAAGAAGGGAGATGGGGATGGAGGGGAGGAAGAAGGGGGGTATAGTCTTAAGCCGATGAATTGTCCGGGACATTGTTTGCTGTATAAGGTTCAGGGGCATGGGTATGCGGATTTACCGTTGAGGTTTGCGGAGTTTGCTGCGCTGCATCGGTGGGTTATTTCATATTTTGTTTTTATATTATATGATATTTTATATTGTAGGTATTACGAGATAGCTAATATGATTACGACGAGGGGGATTATACAGAGACGAAATCCGCTCTGCCCTAACAGGACTAACCCGCGTCCGCCGTTTCCACCAAGACGACGCCCACATCTTCTGCCGTCGCGACCAGATCTCAACCGAAATCTCTTCAACGTTAGAAATGATCGATACCGTGTACTCAGTCTTCGGTCTCACAGACTACAAATATGTCTTATCCACACGACCTGAGAATTACATGGGAGAGTTATCAACGTGGGATGCAGCCGAGCAAGCATTACGGAATAACCTCGATGAGTCCGGGAAAAAATGGACGGTTAATAAGGGCGACGGAGCGTTTTACGGACCAAAGATCGATGTCATATTGACGGATTCCCAGGGGAAGGAACATCAGACTGCGACTGTGCAGTTGGATTTTCAGTTACCGTTGAAATTTGGGTTGGTGTATGATGGGCCTGGTGGGAATACTACTACTAATACTACTACTATTGCTGAGGGGGGAGGGGAAGGGAGGAAGGAAACGCCGGTGATTATTCATCGTGCTATATTTGGGAGTTTGGAACGGTTTATGGCGTTATTGATCGAGAAGTATCAAAAGCGGTGGCCGTTTTGGATGAGTCCTAGGCAGGTTAAGGTTATCCCCGTGGCGAGGAATGACGACAGCATATACAAATTCGCGGAGAAGACGAGGGATATTTTGGCCGGTGTGGTAAAAGGTGAGAGGAGGCAGGAGTTGGGGAAACGAACGTTCTTTGTGGATCTCGAGGAGAGGAATTTGGGGTTGAATAAGAGTTTGAAGATGGCGAAGAGTGCGGGGTATAATGTTATCGTTGTTATTGGGGAGAGTGAGGTGGGGAGTGGGCAGGTTGGGTGGGATGTTTGGGAGGATGGGGGGTATGTGAAGAAGGGGAGGGAGGGCGTGGAGGGGGTGTATGAACAGCTTGTGAGGATGGAGAGGGAGTATAGGTGATACTATACTATACTATACTATACTCAAGGTTATGCGGGGCAAAGATCATGAGCTGTTTCAAGGTTACTGAATTATTCGTACTTGACGAATTCCGTTGGGGAGCATGAGATCGGTTGCTTCGGGGTATAAAATGGAAAAGAGATACCGAGGGACGGGACTCGAAGGTAACGAGTTTCGAGGTTAAAATTTAAAGCGTAACCGCTGCGGGAAAAGAACGGTTTACGGACGAAAGGAAGATAATAATCTATTCTAGAAGATCCTGAAACGGCGGGTACGGGTGTATATAAATCACTTCTCTGTCATTTTTAGAGCTCTTTCAGGTGTATATATTGCTCGTCGTGTCAATGTCGAGTCAGTGCTGTTTGTGCCGTCGAGGGTTTTTGTATGTGAGAACAACCATCCGCGTACCGAGAACACCCTTGGCGAGAGAACAAAACGGAACAGAAGGAAACAAGAAAAAGTAAAAAAAAAAAAAAAAAAAAAACGAGGACCAAAGAAATAATATCCCGTGGGTGAAGCAGGATTTAGTCAGACTGCGGGACTAGTGTTATGTATGTGAGGTACCTTGCGGCTCGGGACTTTGGAACAATCATCTTGTTTGAACCGTTTTGGCGGTTTTTTGACATTTGAACATGGGGTTTTGGCATGTGATAGCATCATTCATTGCTGCCACTGATCAGATCATTGCGCAGCGCCATTGCCAGAGCCTGATCACAATTCGAATTAACGTGTAGTGGGTTTTTAAATATAGAGAAGTACGAGGAGGAGGACAGGGGTTCCCCACAGAATATCGAGATTTCAGATGTTAAAAAAACTTGTTTCCTGAAGCATGCAGTTGTCGATGTGATATAATACGATATCTCTCGGGTTAACTTATATAATAACATCGTTCGTGCTACGCTCTCCTTTCATATCATCATCCGCTCCTTCGGTATAGATCATTGCATCGTTTTATTTATTTTGGGCACTTTGCTTGTCGCTTTGGTCCTTCCTTACTATACTTCCTTTCGGTATCTTTTTATACTTCTCGGCTATTACATCGCAGTATGGTATACTATCATAAGTTATAAGTTATCTGAAGTTGTTATATTTATACATCGGACGAAATCGAGTATTCTCAAGCCGCCTTCTTTCCCGGGCAGGAAATAAGGGCCGCCCTTTTGCTCTGTCAGTTACAAATCACGAAGGGACTTTCGACGAAGAGTCCTTTACCACCTGCTATTCTCAGCGCTTGGCTGTTCGAAGGGACTTGCAAACGAGGGTCGTCTGATCATATCGCGTTCGAGTTTCCGTGCAGTTCCCGTTTGAACTAAGTAGAAGCGTTCGAACGATACACGCAATATACTCGCAAGATCTGGAGATATATCTTCCCAGGACCGCGTTTATACACTCCAAGATCGCAGTTATAATCAAAGACACGAGTGGATACGTACCCATCCAGCAGATACATACATAGCATACCCTGCTGTCTGAGATCGATTCCAGCCAGTCAGCGCCTCGCCCGAACTAGCGCAATAAGAAATTCCCCGCAGCTTAACTGCACTGGAACGGATTAGTTCCCTGTCACCCCACACTCAGCACTCCACTCGACGCTGCTGCCCTCCGCCGCCGCCGAAGTGGGCAAGAACGAATAGGAAGGAAAGGAAAATAAATCCCATCTCTTCGTCTCTCTTTCTTTTCCTTTCTTTCTTTCTTTCCTTCTTTTTTTCTTTTCTTCTTTTCTTTTCCTCATCGATTTTATATCAGCACACGACACTACATCGCCAACTTACCCGACCTCCAGAAAACCCTAATTAACAGAAAAAAATGGACCAACCACACCCTTTCTCCCCCCCAAACCTCCACCAACCCTTCCCGCTCTCCTACTTCGAAGAAGACATGCTCCTCTTCACCGGCCGCTCCGCGCACACGGGCTCCCACGACCTCGCCGCCTGGGCGGACATGGGTATCGGTCAGGGTCGTTCCGTATCCTCCCTCATGGACCCATACCACCTCGACCTCCAAGCCTCGGGAGCTTCAGTACCGCCGACGAGTCCTACGTTGCAAAGTCCCATGGATACATCCGGTGGAGGGTTTAATAGACCCGGAGGAGGAGGAGGAGGGGGGAAGAAGAGAGGCAGTAATGTTGATGTACTGGGTAATCCTTTGCCGTTGCCCTCAGCTATCCTTCTTAGCCATCACCACAATCATCCTCATCACGACTACAATCCCCCCATCACCAGTAATACCCTAAACAGCAGCAGCAGCAGAACCCGCAGAAAAAGCAGCAGCAGCATGAGCAGCAGCGGCAGCAATCTCAATAGCCACAATAGTAATAGTAATAATAATCTTAATAGCGTTCACAACAACGCCATTATCATCAGCCAAGCAGGCAGCATGGGTGTCTATGACCACCACACCCACAACCACATGCACAACCAACTAACCACCTTCCATTTCTTGGATACTACTATGGATGTAACAACTGATACTAACATAATCCTCGAAGAACAAGAAGACCAAGACTCCGATCGCCTCCTCCTCCATCACGACGACCAATCCATATCAATCCTACAATCCCAATCCTCGAGACAGAGTACCTCCCAGCCTCAGAAACGGAGAAGAAAGGATACTTCTACTACCACCACTACGACCGCTGCAACGATAAACCCGGCTAATACGACGAATAACGGCAGCAACACCGACGATTTATCGAGTAACGACGACGACACGGGTAGCGGTAACGACGGTAGACGTAGAGAGTCACTAGTTGATGGGAAAAGACCGGAGAGACCGAGGTTAACAGAAGAGGAGAAGAAGAATAACCACATTGCGTCGGAACAGAAGAGACGGATGGCAGTACGTCCTCCTCCCAATTTTGTAGGAAATATATTGGTGTTACTAACCACCACCTTCAAAACCAGATAAGAGACGGCTTCGACAGACTCACAGAATTAGTACCCGGCATCGAAGGCCAAGGCAGAAGCGAAAGCATCGTTTTAAGAAAAAGTACTTATATCCCCCAAACTCCCTTTAACCATCTACAAAACTAACCCCCAAAAGCGGTGGACTACATGCGCAAAGTAATAGAAGACCGAAGAAACCTAATATCCCAAGTCCAAGAACTCGGCGGCGAAGTCCCACAGGATCTTTTACTCCGATAATATACCCTACCATTTCACCACTCTCATCTTTGCCATTTCAAAAGAAAACGGCAAAAATTACTAGAGTATTATATACTTACATAACCCCCTTTCCTTATTACCTGTAGTATAGAGTTTTTTGCGTGGAGATGGGGCAGGTAACTCCATTGCTCTGGAGTAGTCCTTTTTTTTTGCTCAATCCGGGGGGTTTTTTTTTATCTGAATTGCTACGCAACGAGGTCTAATATGTCAATTGTATGTACGATATCAGGACTGGCGTTTATCTTCCCTTTTATCTCGCTTTTTCGCCCTTTATATACCACCCCTAGAAGAATCAGTGGACCTCTTACCTTCTCACTCAATCCCATATACATCCCAGTTTATAACCCAATCAATACCCACTACCCTACCAATCACAATATCAAATACACACAGTACCCCTTCCACGATAAATTCTAAAATTTAATATTTTTATCCCTCACTACTACCTACTTACTTAGCTACTAGTACTACCCAAAAAGAAACAGCCTAGTTAACAGACATGCCGCATTCCGCACAGTAGCAATGATCGATTACCAAGTTCCCCCATCATCCCGATCACAATCTCAATAAAATTTAAACAATAAGGAAAAAATAACGTGTTAATCGCCAGAAAAGAACAAAAGAAAAAAGAAAAAAGGTCTGTACACGCTCCTGCATTGAAACGAGAAAGGAAAAATAGGAGGAGAGTACGTGTATAGGAGCGGAATCAATTTGCGCGGGAGAAGACGACGATGAGTCTGCGAGATACGGGAAAGGGGTAAGAGTAGAGTCTAAAATAGAAAACCAGGAATGAAAAGATTCCGACGAGACTTAGGAAAATGGGTGGGATCGAGTTTCAAAGCGCAAAGGGTAAAAAAGAAGACCATAGTACACCTGGTATGGGGGGAAATGCTGCACCGGAGAGAGGAAAAAACAAAAGAGGCTTCCAATAACCAAGTTCCTGTCAAACAGTAGAAGAGAGAAGAATTCAAAAAAAAAAAAGAGATAATAATGAGAAGGAAATGAAAAACGTCCTCGCCGTTTCATCGATCAGTTCCCGAAATTTAGGGAAAATATTGACGAGGGGAGAACGTTATCGTATGTCTGGGTGAATCCTCATGAATTCGGGAGAAAGTCCGCATTATGGATCCAGCTGTGCAAATTGACAAATGCCGCCGGTCCACCTTCTTCCCCAAGTTCGCGGAGAAGTACTGTAGTCTGCTGGACCAGACGCTCTAAAGGTGCCTTCGAAGATTTCCCGAGGGATACTATATAATCGTTAGCATATCGAATGAGGTTTACTATGCATATTTCAACATACCAAGAATAGCGGAGTTCAGTGCTTCGGCAACCGGGGCCCTTCCGTCCTCATGAAGAAGATGCGCCATCGGCGAATCCGTCGGGTCCGGATACGCGAACAAACTGAAGACTTCTTCCATCTCCTCCTGTAGGTCCGGCTTGCCCTTGAAGTCCTCCTGCAATTGTTGCCCGTACTCCAAAACCTTCCCGAGCATTTCGAAATTATCAGGTATCGCTGGTCCTGTGGTGGGGGCTGGGTCATCGAGATCCATGTCACTTCTAGTGTCTCCACCACAGTCCATATCAACATCCTCGTCTTCCTCGTACGTGTCAAAGGGGCGGTGTTTGGGGTTCGACGTCGGAGCCCTCTTCTGCTTGTTATTAGCCTCAGCGGATTGTCGCATCATTTCAAGGAATTTCCGGCAGCGGAGTCGGAAGTTGATCTGTTCGTTCCGTTGGAGGACTTGCGGGTAGCACTTTTGCGTCAGGGCCAGCGCCTTGTCGATATTACCTTCAAGGATGGCCGTGCGGATGTCTATAGAGTTGTTAGAGGCGCGTACAAAACGGCGGTAGGGATCGAATACAAACTTACTCTGCCTGCAAATCGCGTCCTTATCCTCCATCAACTCCAGCGGCTTCGGCTTCCCCTTGTTACTTAACGCGTCTTGTTCGGCCTGTAAGTCCTGTGCAAAGGCATTTGCTGTCTCTACGAACCCGTCATGTTGCAGGTACGATGAGATAAGGGATTGTATCAAGGCTGCCTCGTCAAGCGGTGGGCATAAACTCTCCGGTGCTGCATCTTCGATATCCTGGAGTGCGAGTTTTCGTTCAACCTGTAAGAAGTCAGTAATTGATAGAATCGTCAACGAAACCTCTCTCCTCAGCGTACCTTAACATATCCGTCGATATCGAAACTGAAGTTACCTTGCCCGAAATTCACCCTTATGTGTTCTCCCGGCTTCTTCATACCCACTGCTGGGTATAACTTCCTATCTGTTGGGATATCCTTAAAAGCAGTCCCTGCGGAGGATTAGAACTTGAGCGAACAGCTATACGCCTGGGTTCTAGGTACCTAGCATGTGGCCGTTCCGTGTGAAGAAAGCGGAGTTCGTCCTAAAGTTGATACCGCAGCCGATGACGTCCTTTGAGTTGAACTGTGGGCCGTAGGCCTTCCCCATGCCCGAGCAGCAGAATGATTTGCCATCATCACCGTGATAGCCCCACGAATTGGGCTCCCAGCCCGGCAGCCTGTTGAGCTGGACATCGGCACCGCAGAACCCGATACTGATCAGGCCCTCACGGCTCTTATTCATGATGGAGACCTCGAAGTAGTAGACCCCGCACGACCTAGGGATGAAGTGGTCCGCCCGCACGGATGCCGAATCGTATTCGTTGACCTTGTTCGGTCCTGTCGCTCAACTCGAGTGTTAGTACGGCCATAGCTCCAAGAAACCAAGGGCGTATCGAATTCCCTACCTAAAAACTGAACATTGAGTCCATCTTGAGAGACGTCCACCCCTCCACTCTTGTCTTGCTCGTTCCACTTCGTCGGCAGCGGTGTCGGCAGATCATCCTCGGGTGTCTGGATTGTGTCCTTAACATCGAGTTTCAATCCACTCCCTCTAGACTGCGCGGTATGCAAGCCAACCGATGTGTACGACGACGTCCTGCTGGGTAAGTTGGAGGTCCACGATGGATCTCTGACCGATTGTAGCTTTTCGGCGTACAGCGAATCCTCCAGATAGCTTGGCACGGACTCCGGGAGTTGGAACAGCTTGGACTGTGCGTTGAAAGGACTGGAGAGGCCGTAGTATCGACCGGACTGCGAACCAAGATCTGACAGGTTCGCATAGCTCCCGTTCCGCTGACCACGGATTCCTGAGGTTGACGATGCGATGCGAGGGCGAGAAGGCTGGCCGGAGACAATGGATGCCCACGACGAGCCTTGAGAGCGTGGGACTACGGTGGCCGTCCCGCTGGCGGCGACGGAATGGTAGCTCATGGTGTTTTTCCTGGTTATCTCGATCGGTCTTCCGTACCAGCTTTCTCCCTGAAGCTGCGAATGGCGGTCTGGTTGGGACAGACTCCGCCGATGGTTGGTGGGTGGGTGTGTGACGGACCGTCCGATGGTGCAAGGGTGCGAGGAAAGCAGAACACGGGCCTGAGTTCACACGAGATACAGGACGAGGTGCCGGAGGGATACTCGAAGGGTGCGTATGTACAGCGGCCCTGGGAAGGAACAGCAGACAGCAAAGCAGCCGGATGTCGGTTTTGTTAGCTCGATGTTTGGTCCGTCCGGTGTCACGAGTGCCCGCTGTGCAGCGAGAGGAAGATGGTTGGTCCGGACAGCGTTTTAAGGTTGACGTTCACGTTGGGCGAGGTTGAGCTCTGCTGGTTTGTCTGGCGGCTGCCGTCTTATTAATCACGCCGGATGACGAGATCGATATTTTATCCATCCGTTCTATTCTGCTCTCTTTTATTTTATTTTATTTTATTTTCTATTTAATTTATTTATTTTAATTTATATTTTATTCCTTTTTATTTTTTTATTTATTTTAATGTTAATATCAGTTCCGTTGTAGGCGGTTTAGTGCCGTCCGATCGAACTGCCAGGTACCGATCACAGCCAATCGTCCTGAGCGGGGCGGCCAGCTATCAGCTTAATTGTAATTCCGCCTCGAATTCCAGCGCCAGAATCACGCTTGCTCTGCTTTCGGGCAGAATCACGCTTGCTTTGCTTTCGGCCAGGGCCAGTGCACGGCTAGCCGGCTGCTGCTTCGGGCTGGGCTGGAGTCGCCCGTTCGGAAGGACCGCGTGCATTGTGCATCTGTCAATATCTTTCAAGGAAGCTCTCGGCCTCATTTCTAAAGTATAAATTGTATATTCAGACGGTATATACAAAGTATAACATGTCGAGTGCATTGAATCCCGCGATCGATGAAGGGCCGTCATTCGTTCCATTTGACTTCATCGCCCCAGAACCTGACCACCAGCTCTTCCTGCTCTTTCCCTTCCTTCGCCAATGGTCTAGCCGCATAGGCGCTAACATCCACCCACACTCCGTCATCCTCCTGTGCAAAGATCCAGTTCACCTCTCTCACAGGGATCCTCTTCTCCCCTTTCACCAGATAAATCCACAGACTCTTCCCTAACTCGTCGTTCGACCTCTCGACTTCAATCGTAGCCGTAGGACCCTCGTCCGGAGACGAACCGTCGTCGCCAAGAGGTGTGACGGACCAGTCTGCCCATCTGTCGCAGCATACGGTGCCAACCCACGGTTCGTCGAGGTAGTATTCGATCCCGGTTTTGATCCACTGCGAGTCCCATTTCCTTTCGCCCTTTCGCTTGAGGGATAACAGGAGACCTCCCTGGTCGTACTTGTTCAACTCCGAGCGAGGAGGGAGCGAGAAGCTGATTCTGGCTCTTTTGAAATCTTTTAGCGGCTTGCTACCGAGGCATGCCGTCGGAGCGTTGAAGGCGTTTGTGGTGGGGGGTTTTCTCCAGATATCGGTGCCCGCGATCGCTGGGATCGAGAAGTGGCTCTTGGGCTTGGAGGATGTAGACATGTCGGTAGCGTGCCTTTCAGGATGTAATACTAAGGTGTGTAAACTTGTAGTCGTTTTAATATCGTCGGTACGTTACCGTTGTGGGTTCTTCGTGACAAATCCGGGGTACCGTCGCAGGTTTATATGCGCCGGATGCAAGGCGAGGTTCGTCAGTGTCGGAGCCGGCCACGCTCTTCGGAACCAGCGCCCTGCAGCTGGATGCCTGCATGGTGCAACCCAAGAACTCTAAAATCGAATGAACCTCAGATGTCATAACGTAATGCCGCGGTACCGACGTCTACGCCCGGAGGAACTTCGGGATCTTTATTCCTGTTTGGTAGAAGATTCACTTTGAGGGTCGCATTTTCGACACATGGTTTAAACGTTTTCCATGTGGATTCGCAATGCAAGGCGGATTTGGCGGGGTGGAAATATGCAACGTCTGCAACGCACTTTGCTGCATTATTAATCCGTCTCGAGGTTGGACCGAGGTTCTGCCGGATATCGATGCGTATGCTACCATGGGTTCTACCCTTAGAACAAGAAGGACTACGTTCCATATCTATCCCATAAGCAAATTGAGAACTGGAATCAATTGTACAGAGTGTCCAAGGTTTATGTTCCTACCATACAGTATCCTGATCTTGAGACTAGTATCCCACCCAGAACTTGGTGGCGAAATGGCTACTCTGGCTACTTCCAGAATGTCCTTATTTTCCACAACAGTAGACCATGTCGAGGAGATAAGTCCTATACTATGGAGAAGACGTCATAGCCTTACCTATATCTAACAGCACTCAGAAAACATCTATCCAGAGCCATCATCCAACTACGCCCACCTTTCCACTAAATCAACCTCCCCCCCTCCTTTCATTATCTAGAACGCTTCATCATTCAGCTTCATCCCCTCCATCACGGGGCCCATTACGAGGCCCCATCACGATTTTACTCAAAGAAAGACACATTCAGGTGCTCCTCCCAACCGTCACCGGAGGAGCATCATAGTCACCAGTCTCCCTACATGGGAGGCTGGCTGGGTTCGCCCAATCTCAAAGGAACCTACATGGCCGTATCAATGGCACCGTCATCATGGTTGATATCCTAGTACTGGACCAGCTCCCCGAAGCTGACATCACCTTCAACTTTCCACGTGTGGCGGGCGAGACTTCAAGCTAGACAACTGGTTAGTCAGCTGGCGAAGGAGAATATCGCGAAGTCCATATCTACAAAGACGTATCTCGAGGCCAGGACAAGCCCTTTACCATGACCAATGACGTCAGGGGCGGCGCGTCGACGCCTACGGGGCGAACAGAACGCGTGTTGTCCCCAATTACATGCTGGTCTCGGGCTTTTAATCTGGACGCCGAGACAGTCTTAGCTGAACCCACGGCCTGAATAGCCCGCTTTGGAATCAACAATATACAATCAGAGCGATTGTTGTCAACAGCCTTCAACAGAGCCATCATGGAGAGTTATGGCTCTGCTACAAACTCAAAAACAGACACATCCAGGCCGGATATCGGATAAGACAAGATACGAGCTACGAGCCTGTTGTATGCTACATAAGTAGCAGGGGCAAAATTCTATGATATATATAATATTATCATTCGGAAACGGAACAGAAAACATACGCTCCGGTCTCTGTCAGGATATATTGGAGATCGGTTCAGGGATAGTAACGAAGACAGCCTTTTTGGTTTAACAGGTTATGAGTCTGACGTTTCTGCTTATTAAGGCCTGGGGTTTAATCCTCAAAACTGTTAATTTGTTTAAGAACCTAACACGACGGGCTCTTATACTCGGCCGGGTCCAACGTGGGAGGCGAACTGAGAAGTTCATGTTCCTCGGTACATACCTCCCAGATCCAAACCCTGGGGACTCCGCAAACGCCCAGGAGGAAATCCTGATC
Organism: Arthrobotrys sphaeroides; assembly: GCA_036971245.1. Lineage (NCBI taxonomy): Eukaryota > Fungi > Ascomycota > Orbiliomycetes > Orbiliales > Orbiliaceae > Arthrobotrys > Arthrobotrys sphaeroides. The sequence continues at coordinate 823,394 of JAJTTW010000007.1, read as the reverse complement.
CTGTACGGGCATGTCCGCCGATAGCGGAAAACCACAATTTTGGGATGGGCTCACCTTTGCTACTCTATTAGTCCGTTGTCTCTACATGCCTGTGAGATTACGGGGAGTGGTATCGTGGCCTAAGAGCAGGATTTCTTGTAGGAACACGAGTGATGACTACACCGCGCTATGCCCCGAGATTGAGGCTATCAACTACAACTACCTGTTATACCCTAGCTCCGAATGGACTATCGGTATACATCCCAGGAAGTTCACCTGAATCCAAGAAACCCTTTTCATATGTACTTATTTATTGTTCCCTAGTCGCTATAGCCCTACTACTGCAAATGAAAATATTAAAATAGTATCGCTGCTAGCTGGTTTACAAGTTAACTTTAGCGGGTTCCGAATGGGTTGTATTTTATCAGTGAAGTTCGTTGAGCCGGCCTAGGCGTCCTGGGTTTCGACTTTTGTGGTTTTCAGGCGTCGCTTCCGCATACGCACGCCAACTTCAGTGATATTGCCGCCGGAGTACGGTGGGTTTGAAAGAACATGATACGATCTACCACACCAGCTAGCAAATCCCATGATTCATAAGTCCTATTTAAATTCACGATGGCTCCTGGACTTCATGATCTAACACCATTCTTCTAGTTTTTTAATCCTCAACCTGCCCCAGTCTCGTAACCAGACAATTGACCTGCCCAACATTACCCAGGTCAAACATTCGCTTATAACTATAATTACCTAACACCTCTCAACTCGTTGTCGACATTGACACATCCACGATCATGTCTATAACGCTCGAATCTCTCCCCGTCGATATCAAATTCTCGATCCTCGCCCAGCTTGCCAGTTATCGTAGCTTGCTTTCTCTATGCGAAGCATCACCAGTGTTTCGCTCCGTATATGAAAACCAACGGTCTCTGGTTGAACGGGAGGTCTACGCTTATGACGCCTGGACCAACTATGGGCGAGAGGCACTTTGGCTAGCGGTTTACCGCGACAGGCTTTACAAATGCAAACCCTCGAACCAGGAGATTGCGCAGAGTTTTGCGGAGTACAAAGCCTATCCGAAGCCCCCGACCATGGAAACGATTAAGGTCGAGATGGAAGAGGGGATTTTTTGGAAACTGTGGGGCCGCCGGCAAAATCATGGACCGAATCACGATGATTCTGAGCCGGAAATCCAACTCAAACACAGGAGTTACAGCAGGTACCCGATAACAAAGCAAGAAATTGCTGTTATGTCGAGGAACCACGAGGCTGTGGTGAAAATCTACCAGAGATTTATAAAGGCGGAACAAATAAAGCGGTCCCCGGAAACACGCTGGGGCTCAAAGGAGAAGCGTAAAATCGAGAAAGCCTCCGCCGGATACGAAAGCCATTTCCTTGCGACAGCTTCAGAGGAACGCCGAATTATAAGAGCGGTGTATAGGCTATTGGTTCTGGTGAATCTATATCCTCACGCGCCAGGCTTTGGTAGCTTCATCCAGGATTGGGGCTTTTGGGAAACAATGCACGTTAGGGCGGTTCGCGATTTTTTGTTCGATGAGGTCGCTAAGTTTATTGAGAAGTTCTATGGGGAAGATGGTATGGAATTTAATTTGCAAGCTCGTTACGGTTCTGAAGACCTTGGCAATCGGGATTTGACTGGGCTGCTGCTCCTTCACGAGTTTCCAAATTACCTGAATGGCCCTACGGACGACGCTTGGAGTTTTGAACAGCTCAAGAATCAGGAGCGGCATTTCCCACCCCGTCCTCCCTACGACCCGTATAATCACCATTATGAGAGACCAAACGCCCGAGTGGGAATTGGAAAACAGCTCGACGTGCCGGTATGGAACAAAGATCAATTGAACAAATCAATTTTCTTCCTGGATGCAGGTCATTGGAGAGGCAATGTTGGTTGTGGGAAAGCCTCCGTCCCTGACATTGTCAATCTACGACTCCACCCCCCAGGGGCGGACAGGTACTATATACGGAACGAAAACTATCACAACAAGAATGACTGGATTTTCGTGGTGTTCAATACCGATGGGGACCCCTACGAAGCGACTAATAAGTACGCCGAAGATTTTGCGGTTGATCTTTCCGCTAGTGTCTGGAATGACGGGAGGCTGGTGTCTTGGGGGTATACTTTCTGCCGATGGCTGCTCAGGACTTATCCTTCTGACTATGGTTGGGACTATATGGGCTATGGCCGCGACGACGGTCGATCTAAATGGAACTATTATTACGACGACAGTGAGGATGAGGAAAGCCAGGAGATTTCGGAGCGGTTTGGGACTAAAAGATTTAGCTCCAAGGACAGACAAACGAAAGGCACAAAGTCAGCTAAAGGGATGAGGCCGAAGGGCGGCTCCGCGAGAACTCCGAGTAAATTACGGTCAGATGGGAGACATGATGAGCTAGGTGATTTGCTAGATAGGAAGTTAGATATAAACTTGTAAATATGGATATCTCCGGACAGTTTATGATATATCAGTCTCTTGGTCATGAAATTAATTATCAGCTCAAGCTTTTCCTCGTTTATGAGTTTAGGTACCGAGGACTATCTTATTATCTATTGCATTAAAGTAACAAAATTACTCTCATCTTATATCTATATCCATATCATGTGTAACACTTAAATTTACTCTATTCGATATTAAATTTAAACTCTAGCGTGTATATTCTTTTCGCATAATATAAATGCAGACTTATAAATTGCGTGAGAAGAAAGCTCATTAATTAAATACAAACGCCACCGCCACCGCTATGATCAATGAACCAACAATTAACTAGAGCCATATCGATACATAAGCTCTTCTTCGTTCTGTGGAATCGACCGACGAACTCTCCTGACAAGAGTAGTCGCCTGAGGCGCTTCAATAGCCTTAAACCCATCTGGCAAATTTCCGCTAGGGCTGGCGGCGGATATGACAGCACTGTCTTGGCTGCTCAAAGTCGGAGACGCCCTGGCATTATTTGTGGCTTGTGGTACGGCGATTTGGCTAATAACCTTGAAACCTTCCGGCAGAGCTGTCGGAGCAGCTTGATTTCCGGAGTCGGGAGTACTAGTGGTGGCGGGAGCATTTCCTTGGCTGCCTTTGTTTCCCGAGCCTTTTCGATTATCATGCATACCTGCGGTAGCGGCTACAGAAGCTGGGATGTTGCTGGAGATTACGCTGAATCCGTTGGGGAGGGATGGGAGGGATGGTTCTGCTGTAGGGGGGGAAGATACTACTGGTTGAACGCCACCAAGACTTGGGATGGCTGAGCCTGGTTTTTCGTTTCCTAAGTCTGCTCCTGGGACTACGGGAACTGGTGCTTGGGTGGGGAGTGGAAGTGCTGCTGGTTCGCTGGAAGCTGGAATTTCTGCGACGTTGCTGGGTAGGGGAACGACAGGGAGTGGAAGACCGGCTGGGGCGCTGGGTACGGGCTCCGCACCTGAGGTAGGAGCGGAAAGTTCCGGTGACCCGGGCGTGGGGACCATATCCGCCGGGTGGGTGGGCATTGCTGATGGAGCTTCCGATGCAGTTCCGGCGGCGCTGGAGTTGACTGGCTCTCCTACCACACCCGAAGGAGCAGGCACGGTTCCAACGACGGAGAAGCCTGGTGGTAGGTCTCCTTCGACTTTTAGAGGTTCATCGACGGGGCCGGTTGGCGCTTTACCCGGGAGGTCGCCGCTTCCTGGGGGAAACACCATCGGCATTTCTCCTGGACCTCCTGGACCTCCTGGACCTCCTGGACCGCCTGGGCCTCCTGGGCCTCCCGGGCCTCCAGGCCCCCCAGGCATATTTGGCATATTTGGCATTACTGGAATTACTGGAGAAATAGGACCTGTCGGGGGAAGCTTTGGTTGCTCTGTCTCCGGATGTGTACTAGGAGTAGCCCCCATAGAAACAGTAGTCGCTACTGCCTCCGGTGGTACACTAGACGGAGTAGTCTCAGGAGCAGTTGGAAGCTCTCCAGGCATTTGTGGTTGCGGAAACCCATCAGTGGGCATCTGAGGCAATTGCGGTATCTGACGACGTACTCGATTACGTCTAGCATATCTCGGTCTTCCTATCTGTTGTACAGCCGCCTCTGCTAAATATTCCGCAAACGTTTGACCGGAGGCCGGCCTCTGGACAGCTGCGGTACCGCCATTATCTCTTTCCCCCAAGCCACCTATCAGGCTTGCAGAGGAGGTAGAGATTAAGAGAGGAGCGATTAGAAATGTTAAGGTCTTCATTTTCGGACAACTTTCGTAATTTAAACAAACAAATTAAACGTCGGGAAGAATAATCTATAATGTGTAAATGAGCGTTACCAGAACAGCTCAAAGCCTTCCAGAGGCAAGAAGTGAATAGAAGAAAAAAAAAGAAAGAAAATAGAAAAAACAGGGATGCCCAAAAGGACAGTGAATGGTATGGTTTTTGGAGAATTTACAGAAGAGGGAGAAGCTTTGGGACTGGGTGGGTATCTTTACTTATATAACATGTCTTGTGAATCATGCGCTAAGGTGGGAGAGAAACGGTTTGAATCCGGCTTGGAGGACAAGAGCCTTGCAGGTGGCTTGAAACGCAGCACTCCGGGTTCTCACAGTCGATCGCCCGGTTGCGACGTTGTAGTTGCGGCCTAGGTATATAGGAAGCTCTCGTTTCTAACCGGTATGCCGAATACCGATCGACAATCTCGTCTTTCTGTTTCGGCCCGTTTACGAATTTTATAGATTTCCAGTTGATCGATTCAAAGAATCGGGTTCGAGAAAACGCGATAGTGCTTCCACCGAATGCTCCTTTAGTTCACGGACATTTTTTCAAAATTTCGTAATAGCCTGGAACCCAGGAATTGCGCATGTACTTGCATTAGGGAACATGTTCTGCGGGCGGATTGAAAAAGAATTCGATACGAAAACGCCGATTCCTATAGAGCCATCGTGATCTTCCCCTTGCAAGATAACTCTTTCCTTTATTCAGATTTCACACTGTCTTGATGCTAAACAGACACTGCCCGTCGCCATTTTATGCGGCTCTCCAGTTCCAACAACACTTTATCCAGTTAGGAAAGAGGACGTCCAATCCAGCCAATCGGAGAAAAGCAACCCCTGTCACTCTGTCACACCAGGGTTGTCAGAGGCCTCTGTGTCCAGTTTAGGCCGTGTTTCAACCACAACAACTCCTTCGACAGGAGGTCGGAGAATTTTATAAATTGAATACCTGGGATACGCTTAATCCGCATCTTCTGCTCAGAATTGGAGCTCAGAGTGATTCCTATTCTTAGCTATATACTATCGTAAAGGTGATGTCATCTGTCCGGAAACTCGGAAAGGTGAAGTATAACACGGGGTCTGCCCTGCCAACCGCTTTACATTGTCTTGCCTGTTCATGCGCACAGGCTTTCTGACAAGCTATCCACAGAATCCCGCGATCTTCGGGCTGTTCGGAAACAATCTTGATTTATTCTGGAGCTCGAATGTCTATGCTGGATAGCGACTTCGTTTGAAGCGTTTGGACCCACTGTGCCCGGTGTGATACGTTCTAGAAAACGGGTTGACAAAGTGGAGACGTGGATTTTGTAGTAATGTTTATAAAGAACGGTGGATCTTCTTTTTCTCGTTTCCTCCTGATCCTAGCCATCGCTTCTGGAAACTAAGGTATTTCGCTTTTTTCAAAGGTTAGGCTGGTCCTTAACCAATAACGCTGGTCGTTCACAACGCTGGTCGTTTTCTATTCTCTTCCTATTCTTTTATTTCTTTTTAATATATTTTAATATCTATCGTTTCTGTCGCTGTGCGATTATAACGAGTAATAATTTATAATACCAAAATGAGGTCCATTGCCGTAATCTCTAGCTACCTCCTCCTCTCCGCCCTTCCATCCACACTCGCAGCCCGAGGAACATCAGATACAGAAGTCGGGTTACGAAAAAATGACCCCCACGGCGACTTCCTCTTCATCCTCGCCGACCACGAAAAAAGATCCGTAGACGAGGTAATAGACGAAATAGGACTCGACCACACCAAAACCACAACGTTTGGCACACACATGCGAGGGTTTAGCATAACCCTTCCGGAATCTCACGCCCATGACATCGCGTCGCTCGATAATATTGCGTTCATGCAGGAGAATCATAAGAGGTCTGGGCCGGTAGCAAAACCGAAGCATAAACCGCGGGACATGCGGAGCAGCGCGAGGTTTTCATTGTCGAAACGACAGGCGGATGCATTGATTGAACAGACTACGGCGCCTTGGGGTCTTGAGCGGATATCGTCGAAAAACAAGATCGAGTTGGATGATAGGAAGGTTGAGGATCTGTTTTTCAAGTACCACTTTGATAGGTTATCTGGTGACGGGGTGGATGTGTATGCGATTGACTCGGGGATCAACATTGACCATGTGGATTTCAACGGGAGAGCGAAGATGATATTTACGGCTTTTGGAGATGAAGGGAAGGATGACCATGGGCATGGGTATGTTCCAAAACTTGCTCCCGTATTATAAATTTCGGATATGTTACTGACAGATTTCCATCTAGAACCCACACAGCCGGAACAATCGGCTCCTTGACATACGGAGTCGCCAAGAACGTCAACATCTTGGGCTGTAAAGTCCTGGACGCTACAAACTTCGGATCCGACGCCGGCATAATCGCTGGCATCGACGCCGCATACGCATCTCACATGAAGCGTAAGAACCAACCAGACTTCAAAGGCTCCGTCATGAACATGTCACTCGGAGGCCCCGCTTTCTCGCCCGCCATGTCCGATCTCCTTAGAAGAGCGCTGAACGCCGGCATGCATATTGTCGTGGCCTCGGGGAACGACAATACCGACGCGTGCGGTAGTGATCCCGGTAGACTTTCCACACAGATCCCGATCATTAATGTCAGCGCTGTCGATATCACTGATAATCGATGGGCGATGTCGAATTTTGGAAAGTGTGTTACGATCCATGCCCCCGGTGTTAGTATTGTCAGCACTTGGAATACTGGGCCGCATGCTGTTATGCCGTTCGATGGCACTTCTATGGCATCGCCCCATGTTGCGGGCGTTGTAGCGGATCTGTTAGCAAAGAATCCGGCGCTGAAGCTAGATCCCAAAGGAATGAAAGAGTTATTGTTGTCCATGGCGCAGGAAGGGGGTGTGAAAGGCATTGAGAAGGTTATTCCTGGTGGAAACTTCTTATTGAATACCGGGATGGGAGATATGATTTCGGACGGGGTATCTAAGTCCGTGATGAGGCGTTAGCTAGGGTGTGTTTTCTGTTTTCGTCTTTTTTTCTTTTTTCGTCTTTTTTTCTTTTTTCGTCTTTTTTTCTTTAACCTTAAGTCGATTTCATAACGGTTCGAGAGGTCTTGTCACATCTATAGAAGGTTGCGTAAAAGAAGACACTCCGTTGGTTGAGGCACAGAGCTGGATTCGAGGCGAGTGTTGTTACACCCGATGGGCCTAGGCCAGTGTACAACATCTTTGCAAACTATCATATGGGGTTAGGCATGTATTTATCAATACATAACGTTGTAGTGGTATTCCACGTATAAACAAGTGATCTTTGATATCACTGGTTGTTCGGCCAGTAAGTAACGCTCTTTCATGAATTTCGTAATTAGTTAGTCGCCAACTTTGCGGGAATTGTGCAGTCTTGTTAGTCTCGAGGCCAGCCACAGTCTTGTACCTAGATCTAGACTGGTTGTGCTGTCACGCATCCAACTACCTGCCTTGATCGAGGCTAAACGGGATTTCGATTAGAGCTCCGGAGGACGACGAGCTGCCACAACATTAAACAGTTGTGGTTGGATTGACTGAATCTTGCTCAGATATATATTTGGGTACCCGGGTATACCGGTAGTCTCGAAGCGTTCGAAACCAGACGGTGTGTTCCTGTTTGGGTACTCAGATATGCAGATTTTCTCAGTGCTTCAATTGCAGTTTTGGATATCACATAAAAATTTGCTCAGCGACGAAATTATATGTAATTTCCGCGCTTTTTGTGAAAATTTGAAACCTTTGGGAATCGATCTCGTGTTTCATGATGGAGTTGGTGCACAAGAACAGTCTAGTTAGTAACAAAGTTGCAAAGGTGTCGAGACCGTATACGTGGTCTGGTCTGGTTACGCGTATACACGAGACTGGCTGGTGCACAGGAAATATGCAACATCTAGTAATATATCTTCAACACACTTGTTGGTTCGACCGCAGTAGTATATCCACTGTGCCGGTAAGGGGTGTGTTTTGAAGACCAATCCAAAATCAATTAGCAGAAAGTTATAACGTTATCGTCCTCAATACAACTTTTAATGCGTATTGTATGTTAAAACACGGTATTAATATATTAATATGATAGCGTTAGCAATACAACAAGTCGTGTTGGTACCAGACCAGAGTGATATATACTATAATGATCTCACCTCTCTTGCAGTGCTCGATATGAGGGGATAAAGCATGACGAAGAAGACAAATATCTTTGAGAGCCCTTCTGAGTTCGCTCGTACCCAGGTCTAGGTGCCTGGCACTACCTTCCGACGATTGGGTGGGTAGATCTATAGAACTGATAACATATCGAAAGTTACCAACTGAACCAGCTTTGTGTTTGTTAGAAATGCCGTGCCCCAAGTCTGAGGCAACGTCGAGCGATGTACGGTAGTCCTAGCGTTAGTAAGTCGGGCACTCGAATGATTGACTATCCGAGACCTAGGTAACATTCTACTAGGAGATTATCGGCTATATAAATACAGGCGTATATCTCCTGGCACCTTTAAGGGTTTCCTCCATCGAGTAGGCCTAAGACGTGGAAATCGCCGCTGGAATCGGAGCCGCTTGAGTCATTCTTTCATCTTTCACCATGCCTTCGGCCATCCCATACGCTCAATCGAGCCTAGGGCTACGTATGCCTAACCCTCGGGCAATCCTTTTTATACTCCTTCTTTTTTTCGCGAGTGTAGAGGTGGGTCAGCAGTACCCATCCCCGGCCGAACTAAGTGGCCAGGACGCTGCAGGGACACTAAAAATCACAAGCAACCGCCCTCTCGTGAATTCCAGTTCAAGTGGCCTGCAAATGGGTAGCTCTGAAAAAAGAGCTGGTGACGAGTCCCCCTTGAGCTCAGATCTCTCTGAGGGTTACCTTGTTAAGTGTGCTGCCCCCAAAGAACAGTACCAAATCACTATCTTTCAGGCCGTACAAGAGTTCATCGACCACAAACGCGTGCGCGGGGACCTAGGCGAAGGAATACACGCATATGAGGAGCATCTCAGGATGTGGAAGGAGATCCAGGACTATGAGATGACGCAGAGCCAACATTCAGACCACTTCCAAAAAAATAGTCGAGCTGCCAACAAAATGCACCTGGTTCAGCGCCAGTGTAGAAGTTGCGCCTGTAACGATAAAGGTCAGTTGCAGCCATCTACTGTGGGCCGTGGATGTCGGGGGGGCACGAGCTATATCGTGTGCGATAAATTATATGGTAGGATATATCAGTACCTCAAATTCGATATTTCTGGAGGATCGGGTGACCTGATTGCTATTTCAATACTACGACCGATTTCTTGCCAGGAGGTTTAAAAAGGGACTAATATTGTTCTGTTTTACATCTATAGGCTGTTACTGCGAGCTAGGAATCGGCGATAAATACACAAAGTTTGGGACTGTGGAGAGGAAGACGAAAGAGGCCGCGGAAGCTCGCGGCGAGAGATCGAAACAAGCGTGGCGTCAATATAAGAGCCAGTATGGCTCCGGGCGTCGATACGAATGGGGACCCGGTCCACCTCCGCTTCCGGCTGGTGAAGAACCCCCCCCTCTGCAGGGCCCGGATGACGCCATGGTAGTTAGTAATGATGAAGAAGACCCCGCCCTTGGCATCAACGACCCCTTCGGACAACAGCTTGCTCGCCAGGCTGAGGGCCAAGTCCGCCGCCGCCGCCGCCGACGTCCCCACAACGAGAACCCACCAGAGAACCCGCCAGAGAACCCGCCAGAGAACCCACCGGAGAACCCGCCAGAGAACCCACCGGAGAACCCACCGGAGAACCCGCCGGAGAATATTCCCACCGAGGACGATCCGGGTTGGACAACAGTAAATCCTAACGAAGGCTGGTTAGGAATTCCTGAAATGGATTATTGGCTATTTGGACCAACAGAAGAAGAGCAGATGTATGAGTACGGCCCCCATGGGCTTAGGAGAGACGACGACGGCGACGGCCTTTTCCCCTCGTACATGGATTTCTCGCAACCTGGTGGACCGAATTATTTTGCTCCCGGTGGCGGCGGGAGCGGCGGATTCTTTGGGAAGAAAAGATCGCTGCGATCTCAGGATACCAGTGAGGATCTCGGCAACAAGGTAGAACCTGATGGTGGTGCAGTAGTGGATGGACACAAATGAGCTTGATTCTTTGAGTTCGATTGAAAGCGTTTAGATATCAAGATCTTCTTCATGTCCGCTTGTATTCTTTTGTATCCTGCGGGTCCAGCTGTTTTAAAAAATCCTTCACATCTCCCTAGTCTCGTTCCCAGACGCCAGTCGGCCACAAGTGTACATCCCCCATGTAAAATAATTGTTGAACTTTCTACCCAGGTCTGCGGGTTTGAGGATTAGTTGGAATCAACCGGGCGGCAAGCGCTTTGGGAATTGGCATAGAGCGTGGTAGCCTGGTTTCCGCATTCTCGGCTATAGCGCATTCACCAAGGATAGTATATTTCTAGATATCTTGATGGAAGCACTTCGATAGCCACAACCAATGGGTTTGAGTCACGGATGATATCTATGTTAACGTTGCGAGGAAAGTGTTGTCCCCGTTGTATTATAACCACTAGCGTTTCCGTCCAGGGAAAGTCACGTGCGCGGACCAAACTGACGAAGAGGCTGACATACAGTGCGGCAATGCCAGCCCATACGTTACTCTAGTATCAAGACGGCGACCGATCTGTGACTGCGAATTGAATCGACTGCCAGACTGACAGGAGTGGATAGAGCCTGCGGATGTCGCAGCTGCATGTTGGAGCCAAGTTGGCGTTTACGAGACTGGTTGGCGTTTTAAATTTCGATGCACGACTGCACACAGGAGGGAAAGTTTATAGCAAAGTATCCGATGCATCAAATCGCCTTCCCTCCACTCCGAATCGTGGAGAAAAAACGCAAACTAGTGAGCATATGGAAGGTTCAAGGTTGGGTGGCTGCTTCGGTTAGGTTTAGTATGGAGGAAGACGAACCGGTTGAGGACCGTCGGGTTTTGGGATTTTATTCGCGGAGGGTGTTCGCCAATTCGCAAACACGCCGCCGAAGACGAAGGGAGAAGGAAGCACAAGCCTCCGTCAGTCGGAGCAACAGATGGAAGTAAGTAGTAAGAAGTACTTAGTAAGTGTGTCAAACGTCGACGGCTGGGGAGAAACTGTTGTTTCCTGATCACGGAGTGCGAATTATTGACCAAGTTCAAGGGTTATGCCGATGCATATCGATACTAGGGAGTGTCGACGAGGGAGCTCACGAGAATCCAACAGTTATGACCGGTGGGCGAAAGGAAGCATCCATGATACATCCACAGCTGCACAGAAGAGCCGTCTTGGTTTGTCTGAAACCGTTAGTTTGCTGGACATATTTCTTCCTGTTTGCGAGGGATTTCCCTGAACCGGATTCGATTGGCTGGTCGATTAGATGGGAATCGAAGCGACCAACCAAGAATTCGAACGATTGAGGTAAGAGAGACCCTGGGAGTTCGGCCTGCCCTTGCCTGAACCCTCCTCCCCGAGATTGAGCCGTACCGGATTATGCGAGCGAGCTGCGCCAGGGCTCGGGAGCACATGCGCGAAATGGGGGTTTCCGTGTGACCGTTACCTCTGATCGATAGCTTGCTTTCCCTGAGCACTAACGTTAACACGGACGTACGGTGATGAAGATACAGCCCATCGCGGTAGTAAATATATATATCTGAAAGTGCTGCACGCCATAGTTTATATGGACTTAGATGTAGATGTAGATGTCGATGTGTATGATGGCGTTTGGTGGATGCGCACAAGATACGAAGGCGTCGGCGTAGACGGGGCAAAGTGGTGATAATGGGGTTGCTGGTTGCGGGGCTTGGCGGACCAATAGGACCGCGGGATTTGCTTATTCGCGTACCTGAGACGGAGCCACAGTGGACTGGAGCACCGGGCCAGCATGGAGCAGGGCCAGGAAGTGTGTTGTTGTGCCAAATTGAGTTCTCTCTCCATCGCCCACTTCAAAGATAGGAAACACCACACAAATTTCCTGTCTCTTCGCAGGCAAGTCTAAACAACCCGCTCACATCAAAACGAACACCCGCCAGCACCCAGCCAGCCCGCCAGCATACACACCACCTTTCATTAAAATGGCTCGACAAAATTCTTTCCCCTTTCCCGCTCCCTTCCTCCGCAAACCATCGTCACCATCACCGGCTTCACCACCATCGACATCGTCATCGTCATCACCACCATCACCGTCATCCTCGCCGTCATCGCCGTCGCCTCTGCCCTCATCGTCATCGGTCACCTAATAACCTCTCTCACCAAAATTCTCACCCTGCACTGCAACACACGTGTGCCCGCGTTTCAGAACCTTCAACCTCCGACTGCTCCTCCGAACCGGAAACGATTATAGTATCCCTCTACAACCGTTCCTTTGTTTCCTTCGATCTTTTTTCTATACTTTCCTCCTCCCTTTCCGGGCCGTCGTCGCCTTTTCAAGCATCCACGGTTTCCCATCGAAAAACCGCAATCGACCGGAGAAAAGAAAGAGAAAAAGAAGACGGAACTATAGTCGGTCTCGCTACCATCACGTCGGCTGGAAGACATTTCCCTGTTTCGTCAGCTATCGCCGGGGGATCCGAAATAATAGCCATTTGTCACCGTCGTCACTCCGTCGGCTGACACATTCAAGGACTCCAACCTGAATAAATCGGCCATCATCCCCGTTCATCCACGAAACGACGATAAGAAAGGCTGGCTCTCCGGCACAGCCAGCCTTCCACTTCAATCAACTATTCTTTCCGGCACTATCCTTCCCGCCGTGCATAAAATATATATAAAAAAATATTCGCCATGTCATCTTCCTCGAATACACCGTCGCCGACCTCGTCGAGGCCTCGCCTGCTTTCCGTCATCAAACTCCCTTCGGAAACATTAAAGCAATTCGCCGAGTCGCCCTCCACCTCTTTAAGCACTCCGTCGAAACCGGCCTCGATAGCCGACGATGAGAAAGGCCCCCTCGGCGCGACATCCCCGGCGACTGCTGCTTCGCCAGTTCCAACTCCATCCGTTGCCTCGCCTGCACCAACCGGCCCAGGTTCTCCTCCGAACCTCGAAGGAAAGGCCGTCAACGGTGTTGTCGAGGCGGTAAAACGCGGTGGGAAGCGTGCTGGCGGTGGAGGGGGCAAGCCGGGTCCGAAGAAACGAAAGCTGTATGTTCTACCTCTTATTCCTTCCTCTTAACCTTTACGTATCAATACTGATTCCCTCTTTATAGTGACGATGGCACTTCCCTTCCACCTTCGCGTTTGGGCCCCAAATCCTCGGGCGGCGCCATAAATGCCGGACTCCGGGCGCTCGATCGCTCCGGTGCTCCGTGCAAAAAGTGGGCGAAAGCACCGTTCACCTTGAAGAGCTTCACCGGGTTCAAGTTCACTGTCAAGGCGTATGGTGCCAACGCTCCGCCCGCACTTCTAGAAGAACCAAAGGATGCCGTCACCGTCAACATGTCCGATGCTGCATCCCTAGTCTCCGGTCAGAGCGAAGCCGGAACTCCCAAGGAAGATGTCGCAGATCCTAACGGTGCCACCCCTATGGAGGATGTCAGGAGTACCAATGGTGACGCGAACACTCCACCGGGAGTTACCGGCGGCGTCAACGGAGTCAACGGATCCCACGTCTCGACACCTGGGGCGACCCTTGTTCCGCCAGTTTAGACTTTTGTCGACTTGCACTGATACCCTCTCGTAATCAGCCCAGCCTCCCTGCCAGAGCTCGTGTGTATCGTGTGAGACCTCGGGCATGAGATGACGTGAATTAGTTCCGCTTTCCTATGTTGTTCATCCCCTTTTACGTTTCGATTTATCAGTCCTCCGGCGTTATCAGGTTCTCTTAGTTCTTCCACCTACCGCCCCATAGATTTTGATCTTTCGATCTCACTCGCTTCGTTGTATTATATTGCTTCCTTCGTGCTCCGTTTTCGTAAATTTCCCGCTTTTCTTGGTTGGAAGTTCTCATTCTCTATTGTAACTTCTACTTCGTACTCGTCATTACTGATTTTCTTCCAGGGTGTTCTTCCGGTCTTCTTTCTCTCTCTTTCTTTACCTTTCCGTTAATTACGTTCCTGGGTGCATACATGATTGAGAATGCTTCAACCTGTCACTAGTATACTCGTCTCTTTCCTTTGGTTACGGTGCTTGTAGGGGTCCCTTATGACGGTGTTTCTTTTCATGCTCTTTCTTCTCCCATGGGAGGCATAATCCGGGGTTGAAAATAAAAATACAGGGCTGTTGATACGGACAGTCCGATTGCTCTGCCTTCCCTCAAAATGTATGATATAAAATTCAAAAAGAAAAAGTCTACTGATTCATTTCCCTCCTTCGATGCTGAGTGATTAGGCTTCGGAGTGCCGAGGGGTCTTTTCCATTCCTTCCGCTTCGTTCTTCCCGGCTTCTCTGTCCCCCTCTCTCACCTTCTTCGCTCATGATCTCTCACCCTTCTCCGTCACCTGGTTTGTCACGCGACCTTTCAACCCCCTTGCTTGCTCATATAACTCCGTCGTCTCTTCGTTCGAGCATTCTTGGCATCATCGATTCTGACTGAGGGTTTTGGGTGTGTCTCTGGTTCGTCGTTCATATTCTCTTTTACGGGTTGTTCGGACTATGACGGCACGCTCGGTATGCTTCAGTCACGGCTTTTTTTTATTCCCTACGACTATCTGGTTGGCCTTCTCTTCTATTTCTTTCTTTCTTTCTTTCATCCATCCTCCATCCTTATCCTCCTCCGATACTCTTCTCATCATCAAAACGGGCATCTTACCGGCACGCTGTTTGCGAGCTGTTAGGTATCCATCTACTTAGCCTCGGATCCAGGTGTTCTGCATCTACCTAGGTACCTACTCACTTATCTCTACCGGTCTGCCCACCTACTTATCTGCCTACCCGGCTACCCGGCTACCCATCCACCATCACAATTCATCTCAGAAGCTAAAACCAAGCTCATCAAGAGCTAGAGAAAGAAGCTGAAAGGTGATCCGAGACGAATGAGTGACACGTCCTTCAGCTTGGTTACAGGTGCTCCTAGCTTCAGAGCGGCTTCCACGTAAGCTCTCACCCCCCGGATAGCATGGCCTTGAGTATACCTCTACCCCCTCTGTATACTTACTTACCTAAGTAGGTACCCTTCCGAGCCCTTCTGTGACTTTTTTACGCAACCAAAAGATAAATCTTAATAAGATTTCACCTACTCAGCTCTATATATACATCATCAGGATATGATATCTGAATCAAGCACCTCTATAGGATGCTCTGGAAGACAGTCGTAGCCTACTAGCGTCTGGGAACAAGACTACTCTAGAAGCATAAGGACATCTACCTCACAGCAAAGCTAGAAAAAAAAAAGGAAGAAGAGAACAAAAAAAAAAAAAAAAATCTAGCACTCCCTCGGCGAGGAGTGTCGATTTCTAGAGCCAGAAAGATGGTTGGGTTGCGGGACAACGCGCTGCCTTGGATCCAGTTGAGCCCCCCCCCTCGGCAACAAGATATATATGGACGATATATAACTAAGTACCCTAGGCAACGAGACCCAGGTCGTCAGATTGGTGTGTGCCACCTAACGCTTCGACCTGACACAAGATTGCAACATTGCAACGCGAGACGTCGATAACGATAAGAAGCATTTAGCCACCAACCGTTGCCGTCGTCTTCGTTGGATGTTCCCCGCTACCGTGTGATCAGGATCCTCAAAAAGCGATAGTCCGCGATCCAGATTTCATGGAATACGAACATCGAACCACTTATCTTGCTAAGCGATCTGCAGAAGACAGATTGTCGAGGGTACATCCACGCTTGCCGGAATGCATAGACGCCTGTTGGTGGTTGTCTTTGAGTCCTGTTACCCTATATACGAGGACTGTATTATCGGTTGGATACAGCATCTGTCTGGCTCGTTCCGTGATCTGGCGTGGTGTACCGTAGTGCGATTACCCCGTGCTCCGGAGACCACCAACTATTTGAAAGCGCGCAGGATGTGCACCGTCGAAAAGCTCTGCAACACGATGGCACTGACACATGCTTCAACCATAAACCCCTGTGGTGGTGAGGCTGACATAGTCTGGGCGACTCTTAGCCTGCAAGACTGACACCCGTGGAGGATAGATATTCCTGGTTAGTACCACATTTTTATGGGAATATGTCGTGAACCTGCTGACTCATTCAATAGTTATCTGAGGGAAGTACCCCGGAGATGACCTCTGGGTACCCCTCTTTGGGAGGTTTCAATTCCGAACCGGATGTCCCCGATGTCTAACCCGGCGAAACTGTTACCAAAACTTATATCTCCGAACGACATTGACGTGTGGTTAATGTCCTCCCTTGGAGAGGAATTATTGCCCCCCTCCGACGACACGAAATATGGCCTCCCCCAACTGGTGTACACTGACCTCCAACAGCTTGACGCAGAATATATCGCTTTTTCGATCTGAAATATATGAAACCTGGTCAAGGAGCGTGTGTGCATCTGCATTTCGCCAGGGATACGACCCAATTATGCGCACACCTACTAGTATGTGGTTGATGCGATGATATGCTCTTCCCAGCGGTATTGAGGGGGTCCGGAACCACGCACCGCCATGGCTCCTGGCGAAGCATGGAAATTTAGACATAATGACGACGGATACGGCCTCCATCCATGAAAGGAAGACCGAGCCTAGTCCTAGATTACCAAACTCCCGTTTCTCGAAGTTGGGCGAAAGAAAAAGCATCTAGACCGCAGGGATTTCGGTTCTTACCCATCTGTCAGATATTACAGACCATGCGGGAGCCTGCTGGGGAAGGCTGCTGAAGCATCGAAATACTATTGGGTCAAGTCAACAACTCAAACAACTCCGAGATCAATGCTGCCGGGACCCCAAACCGATATTCATGAAAGCGTGTAGGGGGGCACGGTTCACACTGGAAATGGATGAATCCTATCCCTCGGCCCCCGTCTCGGGGGCCAAATAGATAAATGTGCCCAACCAGCAATATCATCGGCGTCGGATAAGAAAAAAAAGGAATAAACCGGACACAGAGGCTGGCGACGACACCTTCTAAGCATTCGTCGATATAGCATCCAAAAGCTTTGAACACCGCACCAGATTCTTTGCTTGCGGAGGGCAGTCATAACGTGGAGCCCAAGCCGCCTACCAAATCATCATCACACAGAGTGGGGGCTAGGTCCCTCGTTATTATCTCCTCCTATGTTGGCTGCGTGCGTTCGGCCGGAAACGGAGCCCTAAGATATACGACGAATGTCGGATCCTGGGTACGAGACCAGTCGGATCGTATATTGGGTCGGGACGGAGAACGGCGAAGACGATAACTCGGGTGCCTCGACTCTCTTCATATTGTCTCCCTCCGGGCTCCCTGATACAAAGCTGGCTCCAAGGCACCCCGACTACCAAGTTCAACCTGTGTGGCTTTGTGCTGCCGGCTCGAGTCACAACCCGATTCAAAATATTTGCGGCGGACAGGTACTTACTTGACTTCCGTTCAAGACCGCACGGCTCCCTGTCACGCGTTGGAGCTTTGCTACACTCCTCAAGCGATTCGATGGAGGTACATCGTACCATAGTCCTATGTCGCACGCAGATCCAAGAATCATTTGAGAGAGACACTCAATGGTTCTCGGCTTTGAGCTGGTATCATGGAGCAGATTCTCGACGGGAAAGGAGAGTGGCGTAACGCTGGCCATCACCACATCCTATATACATCTTCTGCTGTGAAAATTTCAGACCTCGGGCCAAGGGGATACTCCAGTCAGGACATTAGAATCTTAGCTGGGAGCTCGATCATGCTCCAACCATGCAAACGCCACCAGAAGTTGTTGCCGCAAAACCCGGGAAGTTTTATACGGAAAACCGAGGATTTCTCAAGCAGCATGCTAGCCAAACGAAACAACATGATGTTTACCCAATATTCCGCCGGCTACTAAAGTGATGCCGAACTTGATGCCACGAACTTCCATATCCAAAAAGAGGCACGTTTGCATTTAAACCTATGAGGAAGGCCTTCTCCTCAAGCTACTAAGCAACGAGAGCTGGGTTTTCGCAGTACGACATCAGGTTCTGGATACAAAGGTGGGATTCACAAAACAATACTAGTGTCTGGCTATAGGTACAGGGCTAACTTGTACTCGTGCAGATACCTAGCGCTGGATCTAGGGACCTTTCGACGAGCTATCTTATTTTGTTCTTTTCCAACAGTCGAGTCATCTACCCAGTTTGTATACTGGACCCAAAAAGTACAACCGGATTTTCAATGCGAGATCGTGCGCATGCCGCGTTCGAATTCTCTTAAACGGTTGAAGAAGACGAATCACAATACCGTGGGAAACGTGAACACCTCAAACCGATTATATATACTGTTATAAACGGTTGGACCGCACTTGGACGGGTTACGAAAGATAAAGTTTTCTCATTAAGGAGAAGGTCAATCTTATCGTTAAGTAACCTATACCGTCAACTCGATAGTGATTTCGTGGAAATAAAGAAAGACGGGTCATCATTTATTGGGTTAGTCTTTGACCACGATGAATATATACAGACGATATATACAGCGACAGAAGTGGGCTTGCTGGCTCAGGAGAAAAACCCCGGCGGTATAACCTAATATATAAGTAGCTACATACTCATATAGCTCCGGGCGCCAACAACCCGCTCCATGAAGTCCTCAGATATACCAAAGATTAACGGCTTGGCGGCTGATCTTTGATCGAAGATACGATGGAGATGTACCATGAGGGGCAAGGGGCCGTGTGAGATTGGAGATTTTGGAATGGGAGGATATTACGGTGCACCGTATACATATACAAATATCTAAAGCCGGTACCTGGGAGTGGACAAAAGAGGATGGCTTACGACAATTTTCCAACAAAGCTCCAGCTCACGGCCTTCTCTGTCGAACGGTTGGTTATATATAAAAACGCCCCCTAGGCATCCACTATCCACCATCTACTAGCTACCGTTCACAATCCACCATCCACCATCTACCATGCTTGTTTTTGGCACCAAAAAACAGATGCATCTTCTATGGGGACTTCAACAAATATATCAACTGTTCCGATCCGACATTCATGGTAGCAAGGCGCCCAGCCTCTCTGCCAGATGACAGACGTTCTATATACTCTATGAATCGTCGATCTCGAGCTCGCCTTGCCACTACCATTTAACACATTCCCACTATGCAACCTACTGGTGTGACCAAGAAGATAGACTATCCGGATGCAGCTTGCAGCAAAAGGAGCAAGGTACTTCCGGCCGAACGCTTGGGCTCTGTCGAATGTGCAACTGGCTCTTTTGGTCTCGGTCCCTTTTCTATGGTTCCTATTTTGATTAATACAGGCTCACATACGCTGCCGGCAAACGACTCGACGAGCGGTTGTGTATTCAAGAAGGATATACCTGGGGTCCCGATACCAGTGCCGAAGAAATGCGGACACGGGTACTTTCTGGACCTCGGATCCAGAGTACAGTCCGCTGGGCTCCGAAGACTTAAAAGCCTCGAACTCATGAAGGCATCTGCATACCATTCCTTGGGTACATGGTTCAATATGTTTCCGACATCGTTCGCTCAACCATCGCGATATCGCCAGGTAGCAAGTCATGCTACGGTATACACTACTGCCATCTAGCCTACCAAGACGCCCAGCAAAGAGTGTCTCGCGGGCCGTGGTACGCGGATGAACTGGTTAGCCTGGCGACAAGTTATGCATCCGCTACAAAGCAATGGCATAACTTGAGATTTTCAGAATTGAGAACTTCGAGGCCCTAGATGCCTCATGGCCGATCACAGACCCCTTCGACAAGGGAACTCTACCTAAATACCCTCAAGAATAGCCCGCACATCTATAATTCCAGGGAGATGGATCGACCAGGTCTGATTCGATGACCTGGCTTTCTCGCGAATTACATCGTACAACTGCAGGAAGATAGATTCTACGGCCGCCCAAAGAAATTCATAACGGGTATCTCGTCACTCGTTCAGTGAAATAAACCAACGTATAGCAGCTTGAGGTCCGAACACAGAAACACCTCATCATAGTGAGACCAAAGATCTAGCTGTTATACTAGACTGCTGCTATGAAGCAAGCTGGTCCTGCTGCCGATGGTGCAAACTGTGCATGTCATGGAATCTTCGGTCACCATATATACATCACATCGCGTCCATATTAGGTCGGTTTGAACCGCAAGACTACTTTGCACCAAATTTCTCCAAACAATATATAAATTTGGGTTTCTGTCGATGTACGATGCGACTTGCATTTGTAAGAAGAGCAGGGCCGATGGCCAAATTTATCCAAGGCCACACGTTTGCTGAATGTCCGAGATGCGTTCCGGCCATGGGTTCTACCGCGTGGTTGGAGCTTGATACATATCATCAATTCGAGACATATAGAACCTAGCGGGTTTGAGTTGACTGATCCCACTCTGCTCATCAACAATGGTCCGACAGTCAGAGAATGCTTCTACCATCTGGGCATGCTTTTGCTTCTGCTTCATATATCGAGCCGATTGTATCCAAAACAGCTATCGGGTCACACGATATGGGATCACTTCAGGAACTCACTTGAGGCCGAGATATCATGAGATCTTGTTCGGTGGGCTCAGTGGGGAAACTCTTACTACTGTTATGTATAATACCACCACATTGACGATTCTTTACCTCATACCGTTTTCCCCGCCAGCTACCATGACTAGAGGTTTTGCTTTGACTGCCCACATGGCCTTCCAATGAGGAGAGGAGTATGGTACATTATCTTGACCGGAGTTAACGCCAATTTTATGAAGAATACATCGTTTAACACCAAACATTCATGATTTGGGTGAGCTTGTATTTTACGGCAAAACCCCCGAATATGACACGCCAATTGGGCAAGTTTGCAGAGCTGATGAGCGGAAAGCCCCATCCGAGGAGGTTTATGTCAGCAATTTCATGAATTCAAGGACTCGTGGTTCTTCGGAGACGATCGATAATACCTACAGCTCAACCCAAGGCTTTGAAATATATGTGAAAGATAAAGGACTCGTTCTAGGGGAGCGAAAGATGCAGACAGTACATACTCTCTGCAATCAGATACTGGGGCAGCGGGACCGCCTATGAGGAGGCTCTATAGCAAGAGAACGAACGAGTACAAGTTTATTGAGAGCACCTATATATATACTTTACATCGCCGAATCCGTGGCCATGATATCACATCAACGTCTACCCTGAAGATATTGCAGTATGCATCAGCAACGATCGCCATCCACCATCAAAAATGCAATTGGATGACCGAGTTATCGATTTACTACCAGTTCCGGACTCCTTGGCACCGAAATTATCTATTAGTACCGCCCCCGGCATCATCCTCACCGACATCGCTCCTGTTTATCAGAGATCAAATTACGTACCCCGTGTACGCCTTTTCGGTGTCATGGGTAAGGAAGGTGCTCTACAAGCTTACACAGAACTAGTCAACTATGGTACCATCGAGCACAAAGACTCCTGGGGGACCTCATTGGTGCCTCCAGATCTGCAGACCAGGAGTATACACCGAAAAAGTCACAGCCATTGCCCACATAATTATGATTACATGTTTTCCTTGCATAGTGCACCGGTTGGCCCATTGTTGGCTCTGATGCCACCGAAATTCCAGAAGCTCTCCCCCCAGATAGGGGGCCGAGGAAATATCATTTGCATTAAACATCGACTTCACTGAGCTAGGTGGAATACGGGAGTGAGGATTTATACCTTTGCCAGCAATGTGTCCGGAAAATCCTTCCGAATGACGACCATAGGCTGGCTCAACGACTCTCCGATGCCCTCACTGAATGTGGCTATCTGGTTGGGTATTTCGCACGGTTTATTTGAAATACTCTTTAAGATTAGCTTGGCTACTTCAAACAAGGGCCCTGATATTGGCAACAAGTTGCGATTTTCAGGCCGCTCCTTTGGATACATTGGTTGCCTCCAATTTGCACATGCATCCCAAATGGCTGGATATTATCTTGTCTGAAAATGGAATTCCACCTTCAAAATTGCTAGCGCGGCAAGGATTGAATGGAACTCTATCCGGGTCGGCGCCTATCGGCGCCTTCGTCCCTGATTTTAGATTGATCTCTGACTCTGAGATGGAACCCACCTATAAACACCGTCACCTGCAAGAGGCAACCTGCTGGGGCGTAAGCTACAAAAACCGACAGCAGCTTTGGGCGAAAAGAATCCCCTACCATAGCCATCCGGCCAGGCCCATGGAGATTATCGACAGACTTCAGACGAGTTCAAATTCATGCCCCAGCCTGAATCGGTCACCGCCATCAATGACGAGTTCGGTGCTTCTAATGAAACTCCTCAACCTTCGGAGCTTCTTCTGAACGACGTTGTCTATCCGTGCTTGAACGATATTGAGATACCATTTTCAAGCCCAAGCACCCATGTACACAAAAAGAACGAAAGCTTGAAACTAGCACGATCTACTAAGGGTCGTTGCTAGGAAATGGCTAGGTTTGCGTTAGGTGCCGGCTTGTATCCTCGGAGGACGATAGAAGACCATCTAAGGATAGCTCATAACGTCACGTTTATAATCTGGCAATATATCGACAATCTTTGATCTCACGGCCAACAACCACTTTGTAAATATCCTTCTTCGGACTAGACTGGATTTAGATGTCAATTGCAGATATGACATTTTGTACTAGTCTGGGTGACTCTTGATTTTGTACCTTCAAGTTCGTGCCCGCTTTGCGTCTAGTTAGGCGGACCTACCCCTGCGAGTTCGTAGGGCGTTCGGCGCTATGTATACTTAGTAAGTATATAGTCAATTCAGACCGTACCACTCGAACCTTAAATTTAATCAATCGAGATGTTCTTTGCAGGTTATTGTGAAGAAGGTAGAGATACCGATGATCACGACCATCACACATTGACGTCATTGAGAAGGATTAAGCGAATAAGCAAACTTTATTAGATAGCAGTCTTGTACGGAAGTGGAACTTCCTTCTAATCAATCAATCAACATCATTCATCAGTCAAGTCCTGTTAGTTATGAGCCAACGCTTAATGTTTTAAGACGCCACGAGGAAGGCCAAATGTTCAAACAAGCTCGCTCAGCCGGAAGAGCACCCACTGGATGGATTTATTGCTTAATTTTATTTACTAAGACCGTATGGGCCGGGTCAATGTTCGGCGCTGCTGATAGTCAGTACGGATCCCCCAAGAGACCTATATACCGGCACCCATAGATACTAAGTAGTCAGGCCCACGTAAAACAGTCTGTTTAAGTTCCAGCATAATATGAAGTTAACAAATTGTACTAAAGCTTTAACCAACAGCCAACCTATCCTATCCGGCTGTCAAAATGGTCAATTCATAAACCGTACTTTGAACGCATAGACAAGCGCTTAGACTTCAGTGAGGTTGGCAAAATTTTTGTACTTGGTAATAAATATTAGCCTAGGATTTGACAATGACGCCCGATTCTGCAACTTCTTCAATACCACCCATTGGATCCGACGAAGCTCCGCCGATAGGTCTTTCCTTCTTTCCCTTTTTCTTGCCTAATCGAAATATCAAATATCCAAGGACAGCCAGGAGAATCACACCGAACACCGACCCTAGTCCAATTCCAATCTTCGTACCCGTCCCCAATCCGCCGGAACCGCCCAGATCGTCCAGTTGGCGTGCAACTTCGGCAGCAGCAGCGCTCTCTTCTGGGATGAACGTGTTGAATGTCGGTCTCGCATTCGCCGGGAATACACGAACATCGGTTGGCTCCCACATGATCTTTATAGCGCTGACTTTTGCCGTAGCCTGACCAACAACCACGCTTCCGCCAGATTTGTATGAACTCTGGACGATGCTGTTACCAGTAATATATGACTCTATTGTATAGTATACTACGGGAACATTGGTAGTTTTTTTCCAGCAAATGGTATTTTCGTTAAGGAACCACTGGCTATTGATAGTGTCGAAACCGCTTTGCAGTGCAAAACCGGAGGAACAACAGACTGCGGACATCCGATTGCCGATAAATGTACTAGCGGCGGTTGTGTAAGATTCTGGGCAAATTCCAGGACTATATGGAATATAGCGGTTGGAAAAAGTGGGCGCTTCACCAGGAGCCAATGGCTCCCCATTTCCTGGATTCGATGGCTGCACATCTCCTGGATTCGGCCTGATTGTGCGAGAGTTGGTAGCCGTGATTATTACTGGCCAAGATGGAGGAAAGCACGTAGGGTTGTAATCTGGAAGCAGAGAGGTGACACCACCGTCACCGTTATTATCAATGTAACCTGATGGATAATAGCTGCTGTTCGGGGCTGACCCAAGGAAAAGAGTGAAGTCGGTTGAACAAGAGGACGGCCGAGTAAAGACAGTGGTCAGGGGGGGAGTAGTAGAGCTCATGGTGGCTAGATATCGTAGAGTCCAATTTATGTATGTGCTTCACGAATCAAATCACCTTGCCATCGGAGAGGTTTTACTAGCTAAGAGACCTGTGAGGTCACACAGGGATGAAGGAAGGAGTATAGTAGATTTGGACGATTTTCGGATTAGCGAACTAGTCTGGTCAAATATATAATCGCGTGGCAGAGCCTCTATTCAATAAAATATTTGGCTGCGAGGCGCTCGAGGCTCCGATATTCAGTTTCCGCCAACTTTTGCAGCCCCTTCTGCTTCTCGCTTGATCTGAAATTTTATTCGTGGATTGGATGCGGCTGAAGCGGCCAGAGCTATCGCCAAGTTAAAAGTCCTTCAGCCGAGAGGGCCACCAACTGTCACGGTCCCCCGTTTCGTTCCAAAATTCGGCTACAGCCTCTTCATCATTGTCAAACTCCTCTGCGAGCTGGTCCAGTCGATTCCTTCTAGATTCTTCAAGATAGAACCTCACACAGTTCTTGAACCGTGTAACACCTTTGCTTAGTTCTTCTGCGGCTTTCAAGCTTCCTGCCCAGTTCGCGTCCCTTGTAGTAATATACCCAAAGGGAAGTTTCAAAGGCTTTCAAAATCGCTGAAAGTGTTTGGCTATGGCTGGAGAGAGACTTGGCAACCATATTACTTGATTGGAAAAGCTGAAGCCTTGTCGCTTCGGTGTACCTGTTTTCGGAAAAAGTTTGGATATGAGGCTCCGGGTCTGCCACCTTTAAGCCCGTGTATATTCTTTCATTCTCTGCGTCTACATTCTCAAATGCTGGGTGCGACGCAATGCGGATTTTGGATTGGTCTTCAGATATAGATTCCGGTTTAGACGTCCAGGAGTGAGGCCACACAAAGGGAGTCTAGTTGATTCTTGATATCGACAGATGGTCAATTGGTTGACATGTGTGCATGTGTGTGTTGTCATTGAAAAAGGCATGTATAGTTTAAGTAGTTGGTCTTCTCTTAGGCTACAGGGAATAGTTTTGACATCGCTGTCGAGTAATTGATCAAATTTAGTCGGTGGAAAGATATCTGGCTGTCATTTAAGAGCAGAGAGCAAGTCAGTTCTGGGGATAGATTGTGAAGCTACAGTCTAAGGATGGAACTAAGGTCGGCTCGAGGGATGATATGGGTAAAAAGCTGCTTTTAAATTTTGTCTGCCGCAGAGAAAGGCCACGAGGCTGTATTTTACCGACTGCTGAAGATAAGCAAGGTCAACCCTGATATAAAAGATGGAGAATACTGGACCCAATTATAAAAAGTTATCGAACGAGGAAGTGTGGTAATTGTGCCGTTTTTAGTTCATAGAGGGGCAAAAGCAGACTACCGGTATTCAGTCGTATGGGGATTTATTAAATACTTATATGAGTTTGGATTAAGATCGGGATGATCGCTAATACTGCGATCCTTGGATATCGCAGAGGGTAATTCTTCGTTTTAGGTTTAAAATAGAAGCTTTTATTAACCATAATTAAACTCCATGATCTCGAGCTCTAGAAAAATGTGATGCAAATGGTTGTGACGCTACTTCTCAAATACGGTGCCCGGTCGAACTTAAGGGATCGGGGTGGGGGTTCGACGGGCAGTGGGAAACGTGGTGCGCCGATCATTGAACTAGTAAGCTCCTACCGTACCCCATAGACGTAGTTCGTAGCACTTTTACGGCACAGGTGCCATACTAGAATAGTTTGGGTGATCCTCTAGTCATTCCACTAGCGTCACTCTATTTCATACCAAGTTAGAAATGCTGAACGGAAAGAAATATTTAGGATTGCACTGAATTCAAAGGATATCCAGGTTACTGTTGAAACTTAATTACGTTACTCTAATTATACGTGGTAACAGGCTCCGTCTTGTTCCTAGACCCGCCCAGGAGTGCCCTCAGCAAAGTGACCGATTCACTACGAGGCTGCCGATTCACCACACAATAGAGATATGTGTTGTTGATGTTGTATTTATCTGTCAGAATAGGATTGGTCACACTAGTCAGCCACAATCCTACGCCACAATGTGGGTGGCTGATAGAAGACCTACTATGTGACTGGCCGGGGGGTGTCATACAATATTGCCAGAGAGTTTTCACTAGCTCTGCTTATTTCTAGACTCATACTAGTCTCGTTCATAGAGCCCGTCAGGCTACAAAATGACTCATATAATACATACTTAGATTACAACATTATCCAACTCGAATAAGGCATGAATCGATTTAAGGGCCAGTAATTCCGACAGATGTTATACTACCTTGGGCGTTCATGCGAAGATATTCTCCTTGGTGACCTGTTTGCAGAATTGAAATCCTAGTGCAGAATTGAAATCCTAGTGCACAATTGAGGATTGTTCAGTATTGCGTTTTAGATGTCAGGTCCGTAAGGAAGTATTCTCAGGCTTCGATCAACTAATTGGAACGATGAGAACTTCGTAACCGATATTGAAATATATAGAAGTTTACATGAGCCGGGGCGACAACAGGTGCGCCTGATTCATAGGATGAGTGCAGTGACTTTATTATTCCGGCCTATAACGTAGACACGCTAGCAGGAAATCCTAAATCCTAAATCGTAAAATCCTAACTAAACCCTCTACCATGCATACCTAGAATCTCAACCCAAACCCCTCCCTCTAAAAACAGCCTCCTGACAAAGCAGACTAACCCTCTTGAACAGCCTTCTCCACTCCAGCGGACATCCCTTCGCCTTCTCAAATCCAACTACGAACAGCCCATCACCTTCTCCGCTCGTCACCCTCTCTATCCCCAAACTCCCAGTCAAAACACACTTCCGACTATCCCTAGTTTTAATTTTTACATGCGCAACATCTCCTTGTCTTTCCAACTCTTCGATTTGCTCATCGTAGGACTTTTCGTCCACCGGCACCCCGGATTTTCGTAGACTACTTAATAAGAGGGGTAAAAAACGGGAGTAAGGCCAGAGTGTATAAAATCTCGTTAATCGTCCCGTTGGACAGATATCGTTGAATTGTCTTGCTGCTTGGGTTAAAGTCAACGGTACAGCCGGCTGCGCCGAAAATTGTGATTGCGAGGGGTCCTCGTTCACAGATTCTAATATCTGCTGGTCATTGTAATTGTAGCTGCTAAAGGTGGATTGCTGGGAGTGGTATTGCTGTTTCCTTTGGTTTGCGGCGTAGCTTTGCGCGTTCGCAGCCTTCTCGCGGAGATATTGGCTAGGTTGCTGGCTGCTTAACTCTGGGTTTTCGTCCACCCATTCTAGCGAGAGAGATTCCATATCTTCTCTCAGCGCTTGGGTGTTCGGTACTATGTCCGTTCCGGCGGTGGAACTGGGTTCGTCGTCGGCAATTATGGTGTCGTCACCTTCTTCGTCATAGTCCATGTCGTCGTCTTCTTCTTCTTCTGGGGTGGCGGCGACTTGAGTTAGGGGGACGTGGAGACCTTCGACGAGACGGGTGGCGAGGATTACGCCTCGTGTGCGCGAGTCGGCTGTCATTAGTGGGTTGTTGTTTCTGGACCATGGGTGGGCTTTGATTTGGGCGATTGTAGCGCGTTTTGAGGGGTCAATTTCCATCATAGATTGGATGAGGGCTGGGATAATCGTCAGATTGAAAAGTAAATGAGGTAGAAGGACAGAGTAACTTACGTCGCACATCTTGGGTAATCATAGGCCACGGTTCGTACGTGGCGTTCCCACCGGTAGATTTGTATTGGAGATACTCCGCTGAGCGGGTGGTTGGTTCGTCCCAAGGTGTATTACCCGTTAGGAGGACGAATAGGACGACGCCGCAGGACCAGACGTCGACTTGATCGCCTGCGTAGCCTTTGCCTTCGGATACCTGTTGCATTCATGAAACGAGAGTGAGAACCTGGGGTTAGTGTCAGTCTGTCTTACTACGCTGCCGTAACATTGAAAATATCGGAAACAGAGGATGGACTAAGTACTTCTGGAGCGACATAAGGTGGTGACCCCACGAGCTGGGTGCTCTTCTTGACCTGCCCTTTGTGTTTGAACAGAGTTGCGAAGCCAAAGTCGGCGATTTTGAGGTTGCCGTGGGAGTCCAAGAGGATGTTCTCGGGTTTGATATCCCGGTGGGCGACACCCTTGGAGTGGATGAATTCCGTGCCGGCGAGAAGCTGGTGGAAGTAAAAGTGTGCAATGTCCGCCTGGACACCTACGTCGGCCTCTGTATGTGAATAAAAAGTGTTAGTTATGTATACCACGTTTGAGATAGAGGTATACGTTATCATACCGATTTTGTCGAACAAATCACCACCATCAGCAAACTCCATGGCGATCCACCGCCAGATGTCGCTTTCGCTACTGGCGTAGAATTCGATCACATTCTTATGGGCACCGACATGTTGGTGCAGGCCGACTTCCATGAGCAGCTGCTTGGGTGTGACATGGCCATACTTTTCGGAGAATTGCTTGTGAATGAACTTCACGGCGCAGATGGCACCTGTTTTTGGGTCTTTACCCTTACGGACGCTATGCATATTACGTCGATATTAGTTTTGATGTCTAATATGGATACAGGGGGGAATCACATACAAAGCATAAGCACCACGACCTAGGGTCTCTGAGACCAGATCGAAGGGGAGGTTTTTGGGCAGCGGTGCCAGTTGGCTGTGAGGTGGCTGATTTGATGATACACCAGTACTGTTAGCTCGGCCTATATTGATACCTATGGATGGAGATGGTCTGTGCTTTTGAAGTTGGCGATGAGCGTACCTGAGCCATGTTGTGGTTTAAGCTTGAAGCTTGACGTTTGAGCGGAGTTGGTCTAGCAACAAGATGCAAGAGGAGTCGCGTCCCAGCCACAAGCGGAATATTGAAAGCAAAACGCGAGAGCACGCGCTGGTCGCGAGAGCACGTTCCTTCTGCTTAACACGGCCAATATATGCTAGCTAGTGCACCGGGTTGTGGAGTGCGCAAGTGGCCACCCCGCTACGGACCTGCCGTTTCGCTGTGTGTTTCGCTATGTGTTGGGTTGAGGGGACAACAGCCGCCGCCCGCTGTCTCCGGCGGGTTTGTTTTGGTCGCAGCAAACAGTTCTGACAGCTTTCAATCAAGCTCAGGGACCCAATCCCAGGCATCAGACCCTCTTCTTTCTCTCCTCCCTCGGCGTTTTCAGATCCTGTCCAGGTGCATTTAAAGGCTGCCAGTCTTCTCCGATTCCTATCTCTCTTTTGTTTTACTTCTGTACACCGCTTCCTAGAACTCGATCTGCTCTCGACTTCAATCCCCACCCACCATCTCACCATCGTCTACAAAACAGTTAGATCCCTCTCACAGACAAGATCAAGGCATCATGAGCGTTTCCACCACCCAAGCAGTGGCTCCCACAGCCGGCAGCTCGAATACCACAAATGTCACCAAGAGGTACTTTTCCATACCTCTTTTATTACCGTTGGTCGTACACGCATACGACGGTATCCCGTGCTCCGGGTATTGGATTACATTGCTAACTGTTGCAAACCCTCTCTCTAGGCTCCAAAAAGAGCTCATGCAGCTCATGATGTCTCCTTCTCCCGGCACCTCCGCCTTCCCAGACGACCCGTGTAACCTCCTCAAGTGGACTGCCACCATCGTCGGTCCAGATGACACCTACTTCGGTACATAGTACTCCCAGTCCCCTCCTAAACGAGTTTACTAACCTCCGTCGGGTGCTGCAGCTGGCAAGACCTTCAAGCTATCCTTCGCTTTCCCGGGTGACTACCCTCTCCAACCGCCTACCGTACTCTTCACCACCCCAATGTTCCACCCGAACGTCGACATGGCCGGCCGTATCTGCCTCGACATCCTCAAGGACAAGTGGTCGGCTGTTTACAACATACAGTCGATCCTCCTGTCCCTCCAGAGTCTCCTGGGCGAACCGAACAACAAGTCTCCGTTGAACGGTCAGGCGGCTCAGCTCTGGGATGATGATCCAAAGGAGTACAGGAGGTTGTTGGAGAAGCGACATAAAGAGGCTGAATAAATAAGCGGTCGCTCGCTTTTTTTTCTTTCTTAAACTCCTCTGCATTGTCTGTATTGAAACGGCCGGGATAATTTAGGACCGTGCGAAACGACTGTAACGACCCTTCACGCCTTTTCTTCTTTTCTTCATAAAGGAAAAATTCATACATATGAACACCACATTAATGCCTGTTTCCCGATCTCCGGTTTTTCTTCTTGTGTTTCTATTCTTGCTAGGTCTTTTAAGCCTTGCTTGCTCCTAAGCGGTGGTTTTCATTTGGTATCCCTCATGGCGTTTTGCTTTTCCTCTCTTTCTTACCATCTCAGAGGGTGAACTGGAGGGGGTGTACGCTCTTGTCTGCTTTATCCTTTTTTGCGTACACTGGATTTTGCTTATTGGTTTGGAGATGGGGAGAGAGGGGATTGTAGCTAGACAGACGAGACAGGGAGAGATCTCTTTCTTACGACTAGAATGATAATGTTTCCGCTCTCTCTTGAAATCTTTTATATCTGGTTCGCCGGCTTCGTTGGCACTTCCCTTGGAGATATGTCAACATTTCCGATTTGCCACTTTTTTTGGACCCTGAACGGAATTTTTGGTGGTTGCTGGACTGTGCGCTAGCGTGGCCTTGGCTTCCGTCTTCTCTCCAACCGGCGCCGGCCATTCCATACTCTTCGAAGGTTCCTTGCTTCAGCTCAAGTGGAGATATTTATAGGCGAAGATACTTAAGTAAGTATTTACGTTTCTGGAATGGCCATGCATGGGATGGCATGGGTCTTTTCCACTCTTGAGGACTTATTTGATTCGTATGAACCTACTCGTGCGGTGAACTAGTTCAACCAGGACATTCAATTGCCTTTGATCATGATATAGGCTCTCTTTCAATGCTTTGTAGTTTGTGTTAACCCTCGTTCTATACGAATTAAGGATCAATTCCAGTATGCAACTCGTCCAGAAGATGGCCGTATACACTCTATACATCTATTGGCATGAAGCTGGATATATTACAGCCTCGTAACCAGACAATTTTGATGTATTAATAGCAGCTAGCTTAAGACTGGAGTTGACCGCCAAGCATTAACACCTCGGCAGCAGCTCTGTCACACGTAACCGAATCAGGTAAAATAACCGAGTCGCAAACATGACCATCATTAAATCGCGTGAACTCGTCTCCTCGCTCAGCACACTTCGTCATACCCCCCCATACGTATACCATCATAACGAACCGAATACCCCATACACCCCCGTATCACAACAGAATTACGAATATGGTCAAACCGTTACAGTTTAAGGGCGATAAAAAGCCTATTAAGAAGCGGAAACGGACGGAAGGGGATGGTGGGAATGGGGAGGCCGGGGTTAGTGCTTCTACGGTTGAGAAGTTTGGGAGTACTGCTGCTGCTGCTGCTGGGGCGGTGGTAAAGACGGAGAAGGAGAAGAAGGTGAAGGTTGTGAATGAGGAGTTGGATGCGGATGATGGGTGGGTTAATGCCGATGGGGTCGAGGATTTGAAGGGGCCGGTGGTGTTTGCTTTTGTAGGTCTTTCTTCTTCTTTTTTCTTTCCTTGGTTTTTGGGTTTTTCGAAGCATGGGATGGGATAGGATTGGATGGGATGGGATGAGATGAGATGATGGCACGTGAGGGGATGGGGATT
This sequence comes from Arthrobotrys sphaeroides, assembly GCA_036971245.1. NCBI lineage: Eukaryota > Fungi > Ascomycota > Orbiliomycetes > Orbiliales > Orbiliaceae > Arthrobotrys > Arthrobotrys sphaeroides. The sequence continues at coordinate 791,238 of JAJTTW010000007.1, read as the reverse complement.
TGAGACGTCATATAGGGAATTTTGATGGCCGTCATGGGATTCTTTGGATGGGCTATGCGGGTCCCGGTGGGTTTGTCAGGTTTTGTACCTGCAGACCTTGGGCGTAGGGCTGCATCTCATGGATTATTTCATCCGATCTTTTTTCCACCTTTCCCCTGGTGGTCATGTGGTTGGACCCTGAATTTTGGGATTACCTTTTTATTTTTTTTATTATATGATTATGAGAAGGAGATGACATGGCTAATGGAGATATGACGTATAGGCGTCCACACCGCCCACATGTCTAGCATGCGATGCGACTGGTAAGGTATTCGCATCCGTATTACGAGATGTCGATGGAGAGGACCTATCAACCGCTGAGCCGCATGATGTAAGTCCCTAGAAGTCTCCCTACCCCATCTACCATAACGACGCTAATCAATTATACTACAGGTCCGCCAAGTCTGGACCGCCACGCGAATCCCCACAACCGCCCGTTTCGCTTTCAAGGGCCACCACGGGAAATACCTCGCCTGCGACAAATTCGGTATCTTATCCGCCACCAAAGATGCCATTTCCCCGGAAGAAGAGTTTACACCTGTAAAAACCGAGACTGGGTGGGGTGTTCAGACTTGTAGGGATAAGTTTTTGAGGGGGGAGGAGAAAGGTGTTAGTACGGGTGGTAAAGGGGATGGGAAGAGTAGTGGGGTGGTGGTGGAGATTAGAGGGGATGCGGAGACGGTGGGGTTTGCGGAGACGTGGGTTTTGAGGGGGCAGAGGAGGTTTAAGAGTAAAGTTAGGAAAGAGGGGGCGAGGGAGGAGAGGATTAGTAGGAAGGAGTTGGAGCAGCTGTATGTTCCTTTCCCTTCCTCCCTTTTTTTTTTTTTTAGACAAGTGAAGGTTTATGTATGCTGACTTTTGATAACAGGGCGGGACAGCAGCTTGATGATGACCAGGTGAGGATTTTGAAGAAGGCGAGGAGAGAGGGAAATTTACAGTCTGCTTTGCTGGATATACGGCAGAAGAAGAAGAGGGATAAGTTTGCGTGGTAGATAAAATTTGGGGAAGTTGGGGTGGAGTCGTAGGTCTGGGATGTAAGATATGGAAGTATGCCAGTGATGCCAATATATCATTATCACGGGTATCAGATGTAGTCATGACTATTATATATCTTCCTGAGAAAAGACATTAATGCATTTACTGTCTATGAGCTTGATGTCGAAAATTTTGTGAAGGCTAGATACTTAAGTACCTTTTTTGATTTGGTACGATACCAGTCCGGTATCAACTAGTGTTTTTGGTCGTAGTCCCAAGGCTTCAATCCGCATTTTGTAATGTTATTGAAGGCAAAGGTTTTGTTACAAGTATTAGTAGTATTGAAGTGGTATCCACAGAACATCCTTTTCCGGCACAAGTGGTTTAAATTTATCTTCTCGATACGGAAGGAAGCGGAGTTGCGAGCACGCGAAGGGGAAACTACACTCCTTCAAGGTATGAGCGACGGATATGCACAGCACGGCCGACCAGCCGCTCGCATGGCGGGTTTGTCGGGGAAATTCCAGGTTTCGACACACACACTTTTAAGGGCTCTGAGGGGCTGGTGTGGTGGGACCGATGCAGCCCTTGCTTGGAGGGGAAGATACAAGAGAATACATCTACGGAGAGGCATGCCAGGGCGGGGCAGGGTCTAGAATGTCCGTACTTGGGGCTCATGTGCAGTGTTGGGTGCTAAGTATTAATACAAGACCATAAGGACTCATGCTGATTCCCGTGCATGCCTCTTTGTGAGATAACGCATATAACATGCCTCTGGATTGCGGCTGTTGGGTGGTAATTGATAAAGACGAGCTTGTGAAGTGACGCAGCGGGGTATCTGAGGCAGAGATGCGCATGAGGGGTTCCGGTCGCAATTCCAACATGCTTACCGGATCAGCTGACCGTTTTGTTCGAGAAGAGGGTCAGCAGAGTGACTTGGTCCGCTGGTGCCGAACACACCGGAACGATAAGTACCCAGCATTCTTTTATCAATCGGTGACTTTATCAGCGGTTGTAATTAGTGTTAGTCAGGCAGTTATTTACTTTCAGCAATTACCGCTATTGGCAAAGAAAGTGGTTTTTGTTTTGGTTTGGGGACAGGACAGCTGTCAAGCGACGGGGATGTCATTGGCCCCGTCCCCAGCCATTCCGAAAGACCCCATCACATTGCCAAAACGGGTAATGTTATTGTTTTGGTCCTTTGAGATGGGAGGTTCTTCCATCGGAGGGGGGGCGAGCAGGAGGGCAGACGAGGGAATGTAAATTAGTTTTCGAGGGGGGCAGAGGGGGAGGCCAGACTTATCCTTCTTCATCTTTCTTTCCTTCTTTCCCTTCTTTCTTAATTCTTGCGACGGAATAACGCAATCACTCCACTCTGTTCTCGTAGTCGATATCCAAGCGAAGACCATCTTGATCAGATAATATACAATACCATATAACTTGATATGATAAGGCACTGACTCGAGTGGTTCCCCGTTCGCTTGCGCCCTTACTTACTCCCAAGCAAGGTAAGCAGCAAGCAAGCTTCCTGTTCCCTCCTTCCGAACTCCCAAGCACACATCCCAAAGACCACAGCCTGGCCTATACCCTCAGCTACCTCGACGCTTGACCGAGCGCAGGTGGCCGATAAGGTACTGCTACTATCGGTGCCAAGACCGGGATCCAACACAACACATCAGGCTACTGGTGCAGTGCAGCTGTGTTGCCGTCCCGGCCTACTGAGTGGCCAGCCCCCCCACTTGACTTATCTGATCCTGTCAAACATCTACCACACCACACCGCAACAACCCACCCGCCCCATCACCATCGCAAAGCTCCCATCGACACTAGCTCTTCAACCTCACCTCATCACCTCCGAAGCCGTCGTCGCTGACTTTCTCCCTCTCTCAGACCACCTCACCGATCCAGTCCTTCTCTTATCCATCCACCCTGTCCGAATACTATCTCCAATCTTCTCCTTCCTCGCTTGTCGCTGCAGGTCGGTCTCCACTCCCCCCCTGCATGGTGTACTACGTACATCTCATACATACATCGACCCGAAAGCCTCGCAGACTAACCACCAAAAGAGTCATAGCATACAAACCAACAACGACCTTCCCACCTCCGCGAATCCCTTCTTCCCCGAACCAATAACGCGAAGTCACTCGAGCAGGCGAATCTGTAACAAAGCGACACTAAACTTAAGAGTACTCATCGCGTTTTCCACAGTTTTCGCATTATCCTAGCGCAGGTTAGTCAGCACCCGGAGTTTGATATCGCAGGCCAATAAAAGGTACTATATATACTACCCCTCCCTCTGGATCCTCTTTCGAACCTCGATTCCTCCTCCCTTCCCAGTTATCCTTCCTTTTTTTGAATCCCTCTTTCCGTACCTGAATGGTGAACTCATTCGGGTCTCAAGAGCTACGACGGATTGGGATCAAGTTTCGCAGCGAAAACTCGAGGAGTTGGATATCCGCTACACTCTCTTTCCTTCTCTTTTATTTTGTCTTCTTCCTTCTCTTCTTCGTTTTCTTGCATTTCTTTCCTTTTTATGACGATAACGACCATTTCTTTTCTTTATCTGCTGTCTTTCTCGGCATCGCTTCTTGTTATCTATTCATTCCTTGCTTCGTTACTTCCATCAATTCATCTCTCAGCAGTCTTCATGCAGCTTCCTAACCCGCATTTCGTAGCTGGCGCCAACACTAAACCTCCAAGGAAACACCATCAAAATACCAGAAGGATAAATCCCCCCAGGAAGCCTCCCCGCATGCAGGACGATCTTCCCAAGATCCCCAGGCGGGACTTTTTAGTCCCAAAGAATCTTAATGCCGGTTCTTTGCTCGACACATCGGATGACGAAGATGGCATCTTCACCCCCGGTCCGGGCTACTCCTCGGCTGGAACTAGTCTAGGATCCATCCCCGGCCCTAACAAAGCCACTTCGACCATCCAGGCTATCCCCCAGGCTACTTCCCATACCCCTTCTATTACCCACCCTTCTCGACCTGTGACCCCCAAGCCTTCCGTTTCGATTAATAATGCGACGAGGAATGGAGAGACAGTGGTTCTCGCGCCGGTTAATGCGCCGCCGACACCCACTTCGCTTGAGCAGCGGGAAAGAGAGAGGGAGATGCTTAGAAAACGCAAAAGGGAACAAACCCCGGTCGACGATCCGGTTCAAATACAAATACAGACAGAACATAGAGATAGAGAGGGTAGACTACTGGATCGCGGGTTTAAGAGTCCGAGTCCTGGTTCTCTGAAGCCAATCATTAAAAGATCGCCTAAGAGAGTCAGCGTTGTTAGATTCAGTGATGTCCTCAGGGCTTCTCCGAATCTTAGCAACGCCTCGGCAGCTCTTGCCAATGTTCAAAAGAGGAAAAGTAGTATCGATACCTCAGTTCAGAGCGACACTATCAAAGAGGAATCTTCGGATACCGTCGAAGAAGCTACAGCTGCAAACCCGGCAGCACCTAAAGTCAAACGCCGCAAGAAGAGTAGAGTTTTTCTCCCCGTCGGTTCGATTGGCTATCTCTCTGCCGGTGTCCTTTCCGCCTGCGTCGGATATTTAGCAATGAAGAGCTTCTCAAATGAGTCCAAGGCATCCGACATCTTATCGAATCTATGCAAGTTCGAGGCAATCCAAAGCTTTGGTGATGCGGTACCGTTCTGTGCTGGGCATGGTCAACGAACTGGACAACCCCGTGGGCCGAGATATGGCAAAGGTGATCAGTCGCCGCCTGATTACAAGCGACTTATGGAATTACAATTCAGTTTCGAAAAGATTTTAGAGGATTCGGTTGGTGGAAGCAGGCTCGCATATGATATGAAGAACAGCGAAATGGCTGTTAGGGATTTGACGATTTTGGTTAGGGTTAGCGGGCTCGCTTGTCGGTATGTTCTTGAATCTATTCCACCTAACTCTAGATACATAGCTAAATGATATTTTCAAGGGAGCAATTGTCAATCCACCTCGAGGAGTTTGGTGACAATGCGCGAATCGCTTCACGCAGCCTCTCAAAGTTCTCGTCCCGTGTCATGGGAACAATCGACAGCATTCTCGCCCTCGACGAGTGGGCAAAGAAAACTTTGGAGGACATCCGAGATTCGGAATCGACATCCAAGTCGTTCAGTAGCTTGGTCCTATGGAGAGACAACGATCAAATTCGCAAGGACGTTGCCAACACTTTCACGAAAACGACGGAAGGAATGAACGGACAGTTGCAGCGACTGGTTTTGGAGGCCCAGAATGTCCTAACCATTCTCGATCAACTGGAGGAAAAGCTCACCACGATCCGTAAGTTCCTTAGTCTTTGTAATTTTCACCTTTAGGATGGTATGACTAACTTCTCAGATGAAATTATTTCTCGGGAGGCCAACCACGTCAAGATGGAGCATGACGAAGTTCTATCCGCCATTTTCACTAAACTCGGAGCCAACAGGCAGAAGATTGCTAGGAGCAAGGAGCAAGTTGCCTTGCTTCACAATGTCAATCACTACCGGAAAACAGCACTGAGCCACGTTTCCGCCACTGTCGTGGAACTCGACCGCATGAGTGCCGATCTCGAGCAGCTTAGGGAAACGGTTGCCGCGCCGAGCCTAATGGATGGAATCGTTGAGGTCCCAATCGAACTCCACATCCGGAACATCGACCAAGGAATTCTCAGATTGACGGCCGGACGATTGAAGGCATCGACTAGAAAAGAGGAGTATGTGGACTCATACCCTTTGCTCTCCTTGTAGAGTCGAAAAGGGAATCGTGGGGCTGACACGACCCGGTTGGTGTTTGTAGGTACACACAAGCTGTGCTCGCCGGAGTTGACTATTCGAACATGTTGATCAACTCCCAAATTGCTGATGCTGCATCGCAGCGAATTCTTCACAATGTGGATGTTTAGGTGATCTTGCATCCCATTATTTCTCCCTGATACATCGGTGGATAGTTACCCCCCTTCTTTTTTCACGCCTGTCTCGATTGATAAATCTCCCTTTCTTCCCCTACGATGGTTTTTCACAAACTGAGTCATAGCGGATGGTGCCCGAGCGTTTATCCATTCATTGACAGTTTTCCTCTCTTTTATTATCGGAGTCCTGTGGGTGTATTAGGTTTTGTATCAGGAATTCAAGGAACTTCGTCAAATATGTGCCCCGGAGTTCTGGCCCTCTGCTTCATAGTTATTATCCTACCCTGTTTTTGAGTTTTTCTGCTTTTTAAAAGCCGGCCCAGGTATCGAATTAACGATACACCTCGAGGCAATACGGCTCCTGCTTTTTCCACTTTTGCGCCGTTCATGGTTTTCACTTACCATATCTCCACTTTCTTGCGCCATAGTATAGTGTCTTTTTTGCTCCGTCACTTCTACATTCACAAGCAAGCGAACCATTTAGCAGTTTTTAACCTCATCCTGTACTTTTGATTTCCTTTGTTATTTTTCTTTTTCACACACACATACTAGCACAGCGACAGCGATTTGCTCTTTTCCGAACTCATGTATACCCCAACCATTTTCTTTTTGTTATCAACTAACGGCTGCTGGATAACTGTACTACTGTCTCCTTATCTTTTTCCTGTTGTTTGTTTTTTGGCGTGACTTTTTTAGCGTCTGTCGGAATCATGTATCATTCGGAGTTTTGAATGTGGTCTTGTGGTGTACCTTTGGTTTTTAATGTCTTTTTTGTCCACATTGCTCCTTCTTTCCCCTTGGTTTCTTGCTTACAAGCATAGCACAGTCCTGTAGGTTGAATATAGCGTCTGTGTAAGGTTTTATTCATGTATGGAGGGGCCGCTGAAGCACAGCGTCTTCTCCTTTTTTTCTTTAATCTTAGGGGTATATAAAGACTTCCTATTTGTTTTTCTTCTTCAATATCTTGTAATTTACCTGACAATCTCTCTCTTTTTTCATTTTGGAAGGTTTTCTATATATCTTGTATAAGTATAACGGCCGGTTTGGTATACTGTAGTGCTTACTTACTTACTAACCCTACTTAGTTACCTTACTTATTTTACCTATTATAGGCTTGGGAAGTTATTTTGCCTTTCGAGCGGTTTCAATTCTTTCATAAATTTACCATCTACACCTTTGTTTATCTGTTTGTTATCTTAAGGGTGTAGATTCTTAAGACTTTTTTTTGTTTCTTTCTTTCTTTCTCCTACATTTGCCTCCCGCGAATGAGGTGGGATGGTTGTATTAGTATAATATATTATCGGTATTACCTGATAGTTCATGCATATGTGCTGGCAGGTGGACCTATACCGTTTTCTGGTTTTGACATATCTCAGTGATGGTGTAACCTATACCGGTTAAAGGAAGTGTGGGGTTATGATTACGTATAATTACGGCACATTGGAAGACTTGTAGAAGCCGTTTGGCCATGGCCAATCGATATTTCGTCCTAGGATCCTGTCGGGGAAAGGGGACGGGATATCAGGATCTGGGGATGTGGTGGGAGTGCATTGTTTGGATCCTGCCGGGTGCGAAGATTGGAATAGCTAGTTTATACAAAAATTAGGCTAAGGAATTTAAGACGGCGTTCCTAGAAAACTAGATCGTACTATCAGTTTCAGAGTACCCCGCTAGGCTTTATTATCGGATCCTCACTTATCTACTTATATAGAACGCAGATATTCTGCGTTATGCATTGGTGTCATGTGTTTTGATATAGCGGCCGGGTTGGAAACATTTGTTAGCCGGATCCTGGATGGGTTTCGCTCTTTTTTTTTTTTAATTAAGACGTTCTCGCGTGGGAGGTGGGTGGAGTATGTTGGAATTTCCTTCAGGGAGTACCCGGGTTAATGGGGCCGGTGGGATGGAAGCTAACATTTAAATATTTGTAAGGGGCAGCAGTGTTATTGTGGCATACCCAGATGCAGTTGGTTGCTAGCTAGCGGGATCGTCACAACTTAAGCTACTGTGGGAGCGATATAAGCATATGAGTACAGTGTGATACAAAGCAACAATGTTTTTGATATCGATAGTTTTATAACGTGGAGAGATCTATCACTTTGTAAACAACTTTGACAGTTACCTGCGAGTTATGTTACAAACTTACTGGTAATATAATCTGATAGCGCATTCAAGATTGGTTATTCACCACCATGAAGTGGCAATTCCGTCTCATGTGGAACTTCTTGTAGACCGGAATGGGCTCCGCCAGTCCCGACCGGCCGACCAATAGCCATGAGGTTTTATTGAGCACAGAAGAACCTATAGACTGTAGCTGCAGTACTGGTATATGCTAGTCTTTTATTGAATCTGAGGATACTTAAGTATGTAAACTCGACTTTTGGGGAGTATTATGCCAGAAGAATAGTGTTTTTTGAGCACCATTCCAACCAGATACCGAGGTAATATAACAATTTTCTTCCTCGCGATCAATATATTAATAGCGTTGTAATATATACCTAGGTAAATACTACAGCGAGAACATCACACTGATCCCGCATCAATGGCCCTCATTTTTCCCTAGCATAGTCACAATATGTCTAAATGATTACTTAAAGATACCTTCTAGTCCGGTAGCCTGTAGACATAAGTTTCGATAGAGTTGAACTCCAAATGGGTAAGATATGACTGGGAAATACGTTAGACCCATGATATCATTGCCCGCGGTCACAGGATCTTCCACCCGACGCAAGAGCGTCAGCGTGCCGACAATAGGATTAACGCTCCGTAAGCAAACAGGTGGTAGTGAAGGCGTATGCACGTCTTATGTTGCATTTTTGAAGATCATGCCGAAGAAACATGACCACTTCAATCATCACCTACAACTTTCCTCAACCTTTCCATCTAACTCCTCAAGCCCACAAGAGGACTTTACAAACCACCCACTACCCCCTCAATCTCACTCGAACAGATACTAAACCATGTCAGTCTTTGATTGCCTTAAAAGAACCACTCGACGCCCACTTTTCGTCCCTCCATTGCTATGGCGAGAAGAGCACCTCGAACACCTCCGGGTATCGAAGAAAGTTCCCAAACCTGAGTTACTGAAGCTTCCATCCAACATACATCAAGCTATGAATCCTATTCCTGGTAATCCGGCCCCCAAGTCACGGAAGTATGTGGACGTACGCTGGTTCTGCGAGTCCACTGTGCTGGAGTTGTTCGATGCGATTGACTTGGATTACAAGTACTATGGTGAATCGGATAAGCATCGGTTAGTAATCCCATGAATGTTTAGTTATCCTTAACCATTGGCTTTGATGATTACTTATCTATCATTCGATATTTGCATACTTATTAACTATTTGTATACACGCACAGCATGGACCTCAGACTCATGAACCTCAAGACGCCAGTTTTCCCTGACAGCGCAATATATGGTCTTCCGGAAGCGTCCGGGAGAAGAATATTTATCGCCATCCTCAGTTCCACCCAGGAGGGTCGACTACCTGAAGCCGCGACTTTGAAAGTTATGCCGAAGAGGCATATTGTGAAGAAGGATGAGCGGGAGTATCCTCTTTCACCCTATGCGTTTGCGACTTTGTTAGCGGTTGCTCAGACTCGGTACTCGTGTTATTGTGATTTGGATGTTTATAAGGTATTTTTACCTTCTTTCGGCTCGCACATGCGTTTTGATAGAAAGGTTGGATAACTCAGACTGTCTGCAGGCGGATCTTCTCTATATCGAATCCGACTGCTCCGTCACACTGATTAGCGGGGAATTTCCGCAACGATATCTGGAGCACGTTATGAGTGGCAGGGGAAAGGTTGCAGATGGGAGTTTGGTAAAACTCAATGTTTTAGCTGGGTGTGTCTCCCACTTCATTTTTTAAAAACACCACCTTATAATTAGTTGAAAAATTGTTGCTATATGCTAATATATCCTACGTTTAATAGTCTGAGCGGGCCGACTATGTGGCAGACGTTCCAGCGGTTTTTGTGGTTGGCAAAAGTGCATTTTGATGAGATGAATCCGGCGGAATGAACGTGGTGATGAGGCAAACGTATCGGGTGTATATAAATGAGGCGGGAAGTTTTTATCTTTGCTTAAGCAGAGAGACGTCGGAACTGTATAGCAATGGCTTGGACAAACCGTCCAGTATGTTGATAACCTAATAATGCTATCAATCACTCGAGAAGATAAAGGCCTGTACCATCTAGATATAAAACTTAATAGGTAACCCTATTGTAATTAAGACGAGAGCCATGAGCCTGCAGGACTCTACGTCTGTATTAATGTACATGCATAAACCATACTGGGTACTCTATCTATAACCTAGAACGGCTAAAGGATACCTGTATGCGTACGAAGTGTAGCATCTACAACTTCCTCTTTTTAGTTGGCATAAAGAATGACAGCTCGTCCACGAAATCATCCGCTTGATTTCCATCACGGTTTTCCTGGTCGTCGTCCATTTCGTTATCTTCGTAGTCATCTTGATCTTCTTCCATAGGGTCGTTGGAGTTCTCATCTTCATACTCGTCCAGATCCAATTCCGACGAATGAACATCACTCCCATCGTACCCGGAATTGTTACCGTCGGAGTCGTCCTGCTTGCCTCGAGTATCCGCATGATTTATGATGTGTACGTCGTATAGATAATCGACTAAAGAAGTCATCATGATTATGGCGTCCTTGCGAGACTCCGTTTTGGCCACATCGCGGCGATAGCTGAATTCCACCTTCGGGTAGTATCGATTGTCTTCCAAGTCGGCATTCCAGCTAGGGACGAGATAGCTCTTTAGATACTCTCTGGTAAACTCGGCGGTTGCGATTTGGAAATGAGTATGCTGGAATATTACCAGGAAGACGCTTGGGCGGGTAACCGAAGGAGCCAAAGTCAGAGCCATTCGTTGAGATCTTAAAAAAATATAAAGATAGATAAATATGTGGGTATTATATTGGCCTTACCGTAGGTCGCTCTCCGGGAGCCTATCAATGCTCTCCTCTATTCCACCACCGACCTTAATAGTCAAGATTAGTCATGTATCGGGCCTGGTAATCGATATCGTATAGCTAGCCCCCGAACGTGGCCTATATACCGAAGTCTTCGGAATCTACTTACAGATGTACTGGCACCCCTTTTCTTTACGCGCTGCACCAGACGTTGATTGATTATGCCCCACATTTGGGCGACGTTTTGCCCTAACCGTTGACAATCACCGTCTCCTGTTGTAATTCCAGTGGCCTCCCAGCTCAACAGGGCCTTCTTAGTCTCCACGGGACAAACCCAAGATCTATTTATAAACCCGTACCCGGACCGCTTCGACAATACCGTAAAGCAGCCATCGTCGTACACTTTGCAATCAATATTGCCGGTGGTGACTTGAGAATAGTGTGGCCAACTCTCGTACCAAAGATACTTGCGGCTATTCGACTTGGTTTCAGCCGAGGGAAATTCCGACGAATCCGGACACATATACTCTAACAGAATACCCTGGATGAAGGTATTAGCTAGATACTGGGACATGGGTTCCGACTTTGCCTCGTCCTGTTGTCCAGTTGACTGGCTGTTTCGGCTGTTTGAGTAGTCGCTTTCGGGTTGGCTGTTTTGTTTGGGGCTGGAACTGTGAATTTGTTCCGATGAAGTAGGGGAACTAGTCGGTGGGTTTTGGGTTGGCACCTGTTTAGCAGAACGAGGCAACTGGCCACGACTCGGACGTTCCGAATCGGATTTTCGTTTTCGGATAGCATCGCTGATGGCTCTCAAAAACGGCCCGAGTTTGGTACCACCGGCCAATAGTTCGAGTTCTGTCGGGTTCTTCGTTCTCAGATCATCGTCTTTGATATTACACAGGGCTTGAATATCTTCCGCATGTTTAGAAGCAGCGATGAGCTCCTGGCATCTCAAGTAATTCTCCCGTAAGTGGGGGAGGGGGACCTTGTGGGTTTTTGCCAGGACTCGGAGATATTTCAAATGCTCGTGCAGTTCCAATGACTTCCACTCTGGTTAGGGTTAAATGTTTCTCCTTGTTGAATATCATTGCCCCTGGAGCCAAATATTTGATGGAACTGTGCCACCGTCGAAGGGTATTTTTGTTCCCTGGCTCTGCTGGCGGGTCTGGACATTGAGGGTATCGTTCCGAATTAAGATATACAATACCTATATAGATAGTGGAGATTCTCGTATAAAAGCCGATTTTCAGATGGATATGTATGGGTATAATATGAAGAGGTCTGTAAGTTAATTAAATTTGCACGGAATGGGTATTAATATTAATATAATATATTGATCTGATAGCAAGATGAATCAGCCTGCGCCTGCCCTCATGCTTTAGTCTCCAGGCTGTTGTATATCTAGTAAGTTCGATTCGATTCTAAGGATCCATTGTGAAAACTCCAAAGCGGGGTAGACCCCAGCCCCTCCTCAGTGCAGTACCATTCGAGAACACACTGGGCTCAGATGCTTTATTAATTATTGTGGTGCGGCACAGCACCCATGCTTTTTACCAACACTAGCTCGTGCATGAAAACGTGTGTTATTTTGGACTGCGCGTATCCACGTGATTTTGGTGTCACACCAAACAAGGGTGACACGTCTTTGACGGCAATCGCACCAAGTACAAAATATCATAGCTCGAGCCCCCTCCTCTCGACAATCTAGACTTCGTCCCAGGCTGGCGAGATGTCGATATTCGACGTCTTAAAGAAAACTACCAGAGAGCCTCTTTATCTCCCTCCCGAGGAATGGAGCGAATTGCATTTAAAACACTTCCGACTTTCGAAAACACGCCGTCCCCTGATCTTACCGCACCAAGGCAAAGCTGCGCCAAATTTAAAATCACTACCCCGACCACCAGCCCCGACTGCGCCCTATCGGTTCTATCCTGCGCTATGTGACTTCTTTTGGCATTCAATAACCCAATTTCTTGTTGCAAATGGGCTCCCATATGACTGTCGCACTACTGATGACGAGTGAGTAGCTCAGCTAATGGGCGGCCCTTTGTTGAGACCCGGCCGCTGACCCTGAGTATATTGGGTTGGCTCCCGTAGGAATAGGATGTTTTTCAAACTTTTAGTCAACCAAAACAAACTTATTGTGGCGCCCGAAACAGCTGCCGCAGTAATCACAGGGACACCAGGAATATTTATTGCAATAGCAGATCGGAATACTCAGAGCGACCTTATGAGCCAGCGACAAAGTAGGGCGAGCAAGGCTAGGGCCCAAAAGAGGGCGTCTAATAAAACGTCTCCAACCTATTCGATATTCCCATACACATTTGCTATTTTGCTAGCCATCGCGCAGAGTAGATATCATTATAATAAAAGCCTCAGCTCGTACAAGGTCCGTACCCCCTACCCCAGCAGCTTCATTAAGAGACCAACAAACCCTCCTGCTAACGAGTTACTAGGTGGACGCAATCCAGAACAATCATGATTATACCGTGACTTTGGTAAGCGCGGAGTTCTCACGCCAATATATCGAGCATCTTAGTACTGGCTTTGGCAAACTCCCGAAGGATATGAGGGTTAGAGTCAGAACTATCGACAGGTTCGTAAAGCCCCATGCGCCCGAAACGTCGCTAGGGTCGAATAATTGATGAACTCTACAACAGTCCTGAGGGATCCCGTAAATTGGCCGGCTATCTATATCGATTCCTCCTGTTAGCAAAGCGGCATTTTGATGCTGTGTGGATTGAAAATAAAGTTCTGGAGCTGCCCGCGAATCCGGTCAAGCACATATGCGATTCTTGCGAAGACGACGCGTATTCAACCGATGGCGACGAAGATTGGGCCATCAAAAGGCAGTTTTGGACGGATGCGGCAATATATGATCATAAAGGAGGGTGTCCTGGAAATTCCGACTTCTACGGCAAATCGTCCTTCACCAAAGAGATTGCTATAACAAAAGGTATCGATAATATTTTTGAAGAGATGTTTAACAGCAGACGAGGTGAGGCCAAGTACGAAGGCCTCACGTCGTGAGTTCATCACCACGCAGTCCCTGTGAGGATGGGACGAGATATTTGAGGATACCGATGGTCGACGACTCAGCGGCTTTATCCGAGCTGCGTGTTACGGAGCTCCTGTATCACAAGAACCGACGCATTAAGGCGGTCAACAATCGAGAAGGATACTAGACAAGGGAGTGCGGGAAGTGGTGGACGGATCTGGAACCAGATGGTGAACAAAGATGCCGCCATGATTCGCTGATAACTCTCGGTAGTCACTCTGAGTTGCGGCCTAAAAACCTGGAGTTCCTCGTAGAGGCACCACCTGCTTCTTATTTACAAAACTCTGCAATTGAGCAAAGGCCAATCACAGAAAGTGAGCCTGAAGCTCAAACAGACTAAAATACTGTATCTAGATCAATCACCGCCCATCAACTACGCTTGAAGGGGCTGTTACATTACAAGATACCCAGCAGAAATTCATTAGTTTCGATCCAAGGCATAAATACACTGTTTGTGGGATAGCTACCTGACTTTTCTGAGGCTAAGTTTTTTAACATGCCCGACGACGCGAGAAACCACGTCTCCCTTCCCAGACCGATCTGAGAGCCCAAAAAAACGTTTGCCTCTTTCCTTCGAATGACATTTCGGCGACTCTGTTTGCAAGTACGAATACTCAAAGAAGATACCAGTCTCCCCTAACGCACCATGTATGGCCTTGAACTCCTTCAGCGGCATGGAATTGACAAACGCCTGCATTGATACAAGCCTTAGGTTCGGTAGGGATTCCGGAGATAGAGTGCGCAGAACCTCACCAATGGGCGAGCAGTGATACCACGCCCCTCGCGATGTCGAGCAGAACGTTTTCAAGGAAACGAGTGAGGGTGGTAGCCAGGCATTCGGGTCCTCCGCCGGAACGGCCAAATTTACCATTCCATCACTTTGAAATATCCTGTTTTCGACTTCCAGATGTGTGAGGTTTATCAAGCCACGGACTAGGAGGCGGCCGTATACTCCGCCAAAATCGATTTTGAAGTCGGTGAGCGTCGCTGAGTGGGAAAGAATTGCGTTCCCGATTGAGATTCGTTCTGATCCGTAATGCCACCCGCGCATCAGGTGCAAGGATTCTAGTGCCTTCGGTGCAACGATAATTTTGTCAAGATGAATCCCACGGGTTGCGAATTCGTTTATCGCAAGGTGTTTAATCTCGCAGCCACCTTTCTGAGGGATCCAACAGACGCACATTGCGCCAATCTCCTCTCCATTTGTGTGGCACATGCAGTCGGCATCGGGATTTTCCGCAGCAGCTCCAACGATGAAGCTGGTTGGTCTCGAGAATCGGCCAGCGTTGGATTTGAATATTTTCACCCTGCCCTCCATTTGGTCGTAGTTTGCGATATCTCTGTCACCCCATCCGAATTCTTTGTCGTAAGAAACCCCTTCTTCGTCCTGCTCAGAAGGCCGCAAATCGAATGCTGTGAAAGATTGTATTCTAGGGAATTCGAGTAGTTGGAATGCCATCGGGCACCATGATCGGGAAGAAGCCCCCCAGGCGTTTCCGTATTCGAACTTCGTCAATGTGGCCTCACACCTCGGTAACTTGGTATTCAATGCTTCTTCGAGCAACAACGGCGGCTTAAATCGTGAGGCGTATGAGCCGCTGTGTGATGCGTCCTTCTTGAACTTCAGCTCCACCAGATTCGGTAGACTGTATATCAGTAATGTTAAAATCATATCCGACTTCCCCTCCGCAATTGCACTCAAAAATTTCTGATCACCGAGTCCGAGATCCGTTGCAATCTTGTTCAGAACTTGAATCATCCGCTGCCATTCGACTTGTTTCCCCTTAGGACCTTCCTCCCGCTGACCTCGAGTCGCATTTCCTCCCCAATACGAACTCGCCCAGAGATCCGTCTCCCACCATTCTTCAATAGCAAGTATCTTAACAACCTCTGACCTCCTCGGATCCGTCTGTATAAGCTCCAAAAACCGCGGCACGACAGCTATTGCAACCTTTTGTACCCCACCTTCGGACTCAAACCCCGTTTTTGGCGCCGTATCCGCAATCGACAACCGTTCATAAAACAGCGGATAAACTATACCCCGGAGTCTCCGACAACTCCCCATCAACCCTTCAAGCTCCACAGGGTCCGGCTTATATCTTTCAAAATCCCGGTGGCCGTTAATGTTTTCCCTATAAATTTCCACCGGAATCTCTTGGCTCTCGATGAGGGGTACGGGAATATCTTGGATCAGTTTCCATCGCCAAGTTTCGGTTTGGCGCACGTAGAGGGCGATCTGGGTGAGGAGTTCGTCCGGTAGCGAAAGCAGTGACTTTTTCGCAGGTCGTTTTGGGAAGAGCGTGAGCATCGTAATGATATATTGATTTTTTCGTAATATTGCAATTGAGATTTAATCGGATTCTGCAATTAAGTTGCAGTTTGGCGCCACTGGCGAAGCGAGTATTGCAGTGGAGCCTTAATTTAAAAACTTAAGCTTTCACGATTATACAACGCTGTAAACGGGTGGGCTTCGGGTGGGCGATTTAACGAGTTATCGGTTCGTGAATTAAAATAACTGGATCTCTTTGAATAAAAACTTGGAAATTATTGGGTCGAGGGGGGGATATATATCGTCAGTGGCACATCGTTATTTACGCAACAGGCTGGCAGGAATTGCCAGATATGAATATCTGGATGATAATGTGTGCATGTGCGCTCCGTGTCTACACGGAAAGCAGCTCGAAGGTGATAATTAGTCGTTTGCAAGTTGCTTATTCGATTCTTTGTTTTTCTGGCACCTGGTGCAAGGTGGGGGGAAGGGAAAGACGCCCCACTTTTAGAAAGAAAATACGAAAAATCGCATTCGCGAGTAGGGATTCTTTTTAATATAGAAATTATAATGTTTTTTACAATTCGTGACTATTAAGAAAAGTCTTTTTCTTGGGGGGAAGTTGAGGATTTTATAAGTGGTCCTTTTTAATCAGGTCATAACCATGTTTTTCTTGAAAAAGGCCCCCTGAAGTGGATGCGACGTTGTAATTCGATGTGCAACTCAATTACCCAGTCCAAGCGCCAGCGTTAATTTTAATTTACTGTCTCGCGGAATTGGCCATTCACATGAAGTACCGATTCAGCGGCCTAGTTGTAAGTGACGGCTGGGGCGCCTACGGCTGAAAAAAATCTGTGCTTTCTTTTATATTTTGGATTACTCCGCGCGTTGGCTGGTTAATGGTTTCGCTCAACGATTTCCTTCGCGAAGGTAGCGAAGTCCCTGTGGTCGACTTTGTCGAACAGGTTCGGCTCTATATATCAAACTCAGATGTCAGCTCTTGATCACGAATGTTGCAAGTTGCAACAAAAAAAAAAAAAAAAAAAAATTCGAATCCGATGCTTACGTGTGAAGACGGCCAATGTATTCCTAGCAACACCAGGAGCTTTCGACGCCCTGGCGCCTCTGACGAAGTGCGGCACGGCTTTGAATTTCCCTTGGGTAATTACCTCCAGAGCTTCGCCCGTCTGGAAAGCAAGACAACTCCTTGGAATCCCAACCTTAACAACCTCCCCCTTCCTGTTTTTGATATACAGTCCCGATTCCGGGTCCGGAGAAGCTGCGAGTTCCTCCAATTCAACTCCGTTCTTGAGCGAAGGTGGGTTCGACCTCTCGTCAACAAACATTGCAGACGTCAAGCCGGTAAGGCAACCGTGATCGAGATGGGTACCGCACCAACTGTCGAGGTCCTCTTCGTTCTCCTCGACCGCAGAGTCCGGTGGTGGGAAATAGTGGAGTAATCGAGCTTTGCTAGACGATGACGTTTTAACGATGTGTTCAAGATAACCTTTCTTGTAGTCCGTAATATTCTTTTCCGCGTATCGGTCGCATGCTCGTGCTACGAGGACGGCGGTATCGATTATTAAGGCGCACTGTGAAACGACGGCTTAGTATATCAAACAACCATACTCTATAATCTGTGTATTGTATACATACCAGCTCCTGGAATGCCTGTTTGAAACCTGGCAAAAGATCTTCCGCCGGCCAGATATTTCCCTTTGTGTACTCCGGTAGATGCGGATAGTCCCCCTCCGCACCGTCCAGGTTCGGATCTTTATACCACGCGCAATTTACATAGTAGCTCCCCTTCAATGTGTCGTATTTCCCATTATCCAGCTTTTCCTTCCCGCACGACCACCCAACCAGCCATTTCGCCTCCTCGCATTCGAGTCCTGCCAAATCCGTCGCCGGAAGATTCCCGAGATGGGTGGCGTACGACAGCAGTCGCAGACGAAGGGCGGCGAACTTCGCATCCAGATCCGATACGACCAGTATACCCAACGACTCGGGTCCGAAGGCGTCCTCCAACTTTTCGAACGGGACGGTGCCCTTTTCGAGCTCGTCGAGGGTGACGGTTACAGGGTCCGCTTTGGCGTACGTCGACATGGCGGAATAGAATTAAACTTGCGTAAAAGATAAAAAAGGTTCTTTTTGTGTAACGTAACGCTAGTTTTATCGATACGCGATAAGGCTTACCTATTGATTTGAATTCAATCAAACGGACAAGAAGAAAAGAAAAAAACTACCGGTAAACTCGGTTCTCCGTAGGCGCATGCAGATTTGGAAGTACTTGCGAAATCAAAGTGCGGAGGATCTATCAAGAAGAAGACATTGGAATCGTATCGCGCTTTTAAACACACACCCCTCAGAATCGGATAACGCCGGATTCCTTGCGAACAAGCTCATAAGGTTATCGACAAAGGCCTCAATGTCTCAGACCATCCGCAGCGAACACGGTCAAAGAGGCTCTTACTACCTGCCTTGGTTGAAAGACGTCGGCTACCGATGCAGCTGGGGAATCCTTGAACTTTCAAAAACGGTTTTGCAACATTCCAACACAGTTGGGTCGCAACGCCTGCGAATCGACTATTTGGGTAGGTCCGTTACGTTTCTTGGTAAAGTCTCGTATCATAAGCAGGCCATTGGGCATAAATTTTTTGGTGGTTGGGCGATATAGCGAGGAGTGAAAATAGGGTAACGGGGATATGGGATGCAAGGTTCATATCCTATTCCCTGTAGCATCGCGCAAGCCAGTTTCGGATTCTAACAACGGTACAACCATGCAATCGGCCTTCGATATGAAATATATTAATATCGACTTAAACATATATTATTCGTGTTGAAATTACGTTTAAATTACATGGGTATAACAAATAATGCTAAAGAATGGGAATGCCCCCACGCGCAAAGGTAGATTTTTGAAAGCGCAGCCATCAGACCTACCGTCCCGTTGACGAGCGGAAGCTGATATTCAGTTAAATCAGATATACTAGAGAAAATGATTATTCGGCAGTGAGAAACGCGCTACTGAGGCACATTATGAAATAGATCTTAACGTCTAAATAGGTTCTGTCGCTATAAGTTCTAAAAATACATATATACACCTCCCCTCCTTAATCTCCTCCTCACTAGAGTCTCACACCCTAGATACTCCAGTCTATAGTACGCCCCACTACTTTATTTATCACCAATAATGTACTTGACATCATCGATCACAACCGTACAATAAGCCCCGTCAAGGTTCTTAAACAAGTTGGCCAAAAACTCCTCCCCGTCATCAATCTTGACGGTCAACTTGGTAATCTGGCTATCCGTGTTGAAAACAATCTTCTTCATACCATCTACGGTATTGACACCCGGGATGGATTCCCCCACTTGCGATTGCAAAGCTTGGAAGGATTCGCTGCCGTCCGGGTTTACGACGGTGACGTAAGGAGTGAAGATGACCTTACAGATCATTGGTGCCGGTGGGGTGTCCGGGAGGTAAACTCGGCAGCCGAAGTTGAGTTCTTGGGGTTTGAACCAGCCGACGGTTGAGTCCGCGTAAGTTATTTCGAAAGACGGAGCCGCGAAGTCGTTTTCAAGTGGCACAGTGGCTTCAGCGGCTTGTCCGCCGGCTTCCTCCTTGAGGGCGTTCTGGATGACGCTGAAGCGGCTGAAGAGGATTTCGGAGGATACATCGACTGGGATGTTTTGACCTTCTACTGGGGAGGGGGAGGATTCGAACTACGATTCCGATGTTAATTATCAATGCCACGATCGAATAAGAAATTAGAACAGGGTACTATCAAAGAACTTACATCTGCAACGACATTTCGAGTAGCCTGCGAATACCCCAATCCAGCGAAACACGAAAGAAGGGAAAGCGAAAGAACGGTCGATGGAAGCATCTTGCTAAGTCTCGTTTGAGAAAGTACTAGGACTAAACGTAGTAACTATAAAACTTATAGTAGAGAATTTAAGGTATACTACTAAAGTAACCGAGCGAGAAGCAATAAACCAACGGAACGAGCGACGGGAACAGGACGATCAATGGAGTCAAAGAACGTCAAGGTCGATGTTATCCACTTCAGTTTCTGGAAAGGACAAAGTGTAAATGTAAATCTTCCCCCATCTTCACGAACCCGCTCCCTCCTTAAATACAAGTTCAGAGCAGGTGGATACCTTACCAATCCATCGCTATACCACAAAGGTGCGCTGACCCTGAAAGTCCGCTTTCATACTGGCAAGATCTGCGCAGCTGCGGGTCCTGGAAATTTGAAGCGGGGACAGAGGACAAGATAGCTATATCCAAGGGGACATTATAGCTCGATAATGCCGCTTGGACACATGGATTCCATGCCTTCCACGCACCCCCAACATCGTGCACCCCTTGTTCACAACGTGAAAGAAAGTTCAGCGTAACGATGATCCCTGCCCCAATACTTTAGACAGCTTATCTGCAAAGTAAACAGCCTTTAAGACCTTATTGATGACTGCTGTGCATGTGGGGCAATTGGCAAAGGAAAGTAGACAATGAGGCGTCGCTGTATGTGGTTAACGGGCGAGCCGGCACCGGACTTCAAAACACTTCCCCCGAAACGGTGGAACCTAAAACGGTTAGCGAGGTGGTATAATGTCCGTGCTTTTGGTTGGTTCTTGCCCCTTAAGCAGCCCCCGGAGGAGTTGCCGAAGCTTAACGAGACCCCATTGGAACGTCAAGCTCGATGCATGTGGTTCTGCGCCCGGATTTCTAAAGGCTTGGTGAAGTCATGGCATCCGGAAATGGATCGTGGATAAATTGCGGTTGTGTCAAGTGTAAAATTGGCCACGTTGGTGCCTGGAGTGCGGCAAGCGGGAACTCCTCCAACCGATTATAACAATAATTATTTTGGTCTTCGCGCTGTATGAAGACTCCTCTTTTTCCAAGTTTCCTTGCTTCGGTTGTAAGAGTTAGAAGAAGGAATCACTACAAAAAAACGCGACCGATTCAATGATCCTGCACAATCGATAAGGGATATCTAAAATGCAGGGACGACCATCGCCCGTCGACATTCGGATTGAGGATCGTTACCCAGTTCCGGACAAATACTCCGTTAAATTATGCGTCCAATGCTGCGTGCCGTTCAAAATTCAGTAGCGTCTCCTGCAAGACCGTTGATTCCCATTTCGAAAATCCAACAACATGTAACAACGGCAAATTCCTTCGGTCTAACCCACGGCTGAGAAGGAGCATGCTAACATCGAAATAATCATTTCAGTTGCAATAACTATTATTCGCACACCGTGTAGGCTATAGTAGTAAGCCCTTATACTCATGCCAATGCCGCCAAAGTCCCCTTGTCCAATATCTATACTCAGGAAGCCTCATAAATGTCTCCACAAAAGCTGTGCCTCACGCCAGTATGACATCTTCCCTCTCCAGTACCCCAAGATATTCCGACCACTCATCCCTCGATTCAAACCCCTTAATCCACTCTAGCTTTTCGCCAAACGACCAAACAAGATCATTCTAGCGCCACAAAAGTAAGCAAGTAGCTAGCTAAAATCCTTCAAACTTCAACATCATATCACAGTATGTGTAGAAACCATTTTACTAGAGAGAAAATGTTAGAGGGATGGGAAATATCAACATAAACACTTACACATTTCTCAAGATCCCACTCTTGGAATTCAACCGTCTGGTGATCCACAGACCCCACACTCAAGAGCTTCCCCCGATTCGTCCGAATCTCCATACCTACGACCGAAAACATGGTATGGGCCATGTCTCGAAAAACCGTGATCATATCCACCACCTCTCCCTTGTGTACATCGATACCCATAGTAGTCCAGCATTTCCCCGACGACACTCGACCCAAATACTTCGGATTCCCACCCAGTTCTTCATCCTTCTCCCCACAGAACTGGATGGCTAACCCGGTAATGTAGTGACTATGCCCTCGCACTGGATAACGGGACATGACGTATACATCAATCGACTGGCAGTCCGTAAAATTTGCGTGGGAGACAAACATCGTATCTCCATCTCCGTGTCTTCGAAAGTTCGGGGGTCGGTACAACGGGTTATACTGAGCGTTTTGGGCAGGCCTGCCTTTTCTAGACCTTCTGAACCCCCGACGCCTCGAAAGTGGTAACTGCGGATCACCAGTAGCGGTGCTAAGTATCCCTAAGTTGCGGAGACCGTATCGTCGGAACCAAGGAATCTATGGGTGAGAATAAGAAATCGTTAGAGAGGTTTTCCTAGTTTAGTTGACGAAACTCGCACGGCCGTACCCATCCAACCTGTCCGTACAAGCCTGTTATTTCACACCCGTCTTCCGGTAATATGGTCTCCCGATAACTCGCATGACTATCATCCTTACGGTCGCACAATCTGAGGTGAAAGCATCGGCGGCGCGAGGTGAGTAGCTAATCGTAAATCGCCATTGCAACAAGATTAGAAAAATGACCTCCTGATCTGGATAAAAGGGTCTAGTAGAGCTAACTCACTCTAATTCCAAGTGGAACGGGACATTCCTCCTCATCAAAAATCAACACCTCTATAGACTCCACTCTCTCTTTCCTGAGGGCATTTAGAGGGAAATCAACAGGCACACCGTATTCGCGGCCCAAAACCCATTTTACGTCGAGATCTCCAGACTCGTCCTCTGTTGCAAATGTGAGACCGGAGATAAGCGGGTGAGACTCAACCCAGCATGTAAATCGGTGCATGGGCTGATCTCCAAACTGAATGACCTGGATTGGCGTCACCGGACCCTTTTCTATCCTTTGGGCAAGAAGAGAACGAGATACCATCACGCCTCCGTCTCCCGACACGGTTATAAGATCATGGGCACCATAGAACTGACCTCTGTTCAACGATTGAGTGGCGGACTCGATTGGTGGTCTGGGTTGCCACAAGCTACAACATGTGAGAGCTTCGTACGTCGTCCCATTTATCATCAATTGCGGCGAGAAGAATCCTAACCGCTTAATTTTGTAGAGCTGTTTCGAGTTTTCCGTCAGCGAAACACTGAGGTCAGTTTGTGTACGAGATCCAGTAAACGAGTATCACAAACCTCAATATCCGCTAAAGCAGCAATATAAAAGCCAGGCCATCCCGAACGACTCGGACATCGAAAAATCCTTTGCATGACGGCCGCCCCAATGACGTTTTTACCTCCGCCCAACCATTGAAGCGTCTTGCCTCTGGCGATCGAGATATCCACAACTCCGCACTGGTTCACTGCAATGGACATGACAAACGACCTCCTACGTCCTATTTCCACCTTTTTCATCCATTTCCTCCTCACCAATCCGATCCCATCTAAAATCTCACCACCCTTCAAAAAGCATATTCCGCCGACATATTTCAGCCTTTCCTCGCCGATGAATGTGACACCAATCTCATCAGTGGCAAGGAGTTTCACAGACCCCCGTGTAGAGACGTTCTGCATATCAGAAAAGAGCTGAGGAGTCCTTAGTAAATGTGGCGATTCGACAGTTTGTAGTATTATCGGTATTTCATTCTCGCCAAATATCCAACTGCTCGGTACTAAGAGTCCTTGATCCTCGTGCGGACTCTCTCCGAGAAACGGATAGTCGACATGGTAGGTGAAAGTCATTTCTTCGCTGTCGAGAATTTCATCGACGAGGTTGGATAGGCGTCGGCAAAGCTTCCAGATCCGCTTACGGTTTGTAATAACCGGGTCGTCGGAATTCCCATACGCCTGTCCCAGAAGACAGACCGAGTGCCAGTTGGTATATATTGAGGGCACGAAGTTATGATACCAAGTATTTTCAGGCTTGGCCCCCGCGGCAATACCGAGAAACCCCAATTCAGAGTGATGGTCAAAAAACTTCTTCCATAGGACATCTGGAACCTCGGTCGTTCCTCCCCATTTCGTCTTGGTTAGACTGACGAGTTCTGCCAAATCAAGATACCGGAGTATCTTGTGAATGAGCTCGTTCGGTAAACGACTGAGAAAGCCCGGAATCAGCACTGGCTCTCTTTCCCTGGGAACCAATCCGAACCCTAAGACTGAGCGTAAGCTTGAATAGTCGGCGATCCAATCCTCGGGAGGGGGTATGATTGTTGGATTATTGAACCTAGGCCCATTATCATGCGGAAAAATCCTTCGGATGCTATCATAGTTATGCTCCCACAGCACTTCATTCACTGTGTGCTTCGAGGACCCGAGAATTCTGTACAGTATCTTGACCTTCTCCTCTGGGTATTCGGTAACCTTCGAGCCGGCTATGAGAGTATACATCTCCCAGCAGAAGCAATGAACCGGAAAACATGCCGAAACAGGTGAGAATTCGGGTTCAGGGTAGTCTTCCCCAAACAGTCGGGAGAAAAAGGGTATGTATACGGGTCCTTTTTTGGGTGGTTCAATACGGAGGAACGGCTGAGGCATGGGCCGGCCGTTCGTTCCGTCAAGAAGCTTGATCATGCCACTGCCAGTAGTACATGGACTGGTTCGATGTCGGAAAGGATTATCCTCGCGGGGATTAAGATCAAAATGTACTAGAAGAGAATATAATATGCATCTTAGCCAGTTCACGACAACCTCTGTCTATACATTTCGTTGCATCTATGTAGAAGGCCTTCCGTATTGATAGTACTTACCGAAGAGGACGTGCTCCCACCAAACCTTTGGCGTCGAATCTCCGCTGCACTGAGCGGTCATGCCACAGATGAAGCAGTAATTCAAAATCATCTTGGGCAGAATGGTCGCCGCTCCTTAGAAAATGGTAGGTGAACTCAAATGACATTAAATCTGTGCCTTTGATATTTCTGTCAATTCGGTGGAATTTCGATTTTTATATTTATCTCGAAAGTCGCTTTGTTGGTGTTGTGGTAAGCAGTGCCGGGTTCTGCATGTTGCATATGCATCGTGTCTGACGCGGTACTCTTCGAATCCTCGTTCTACAGCTCGAGAACCCCTCGATTCGAAGACTACGGCGGTGAGCCCCGTTCATTCGACCTGCTGGCTTTATTTATCATAGATTTTATCTGTTTTATCAGATTTATTCATCATCGCGCAAGCCTGCAGATCTGGTCAGATCTGGTCTCGTATACGATCGTACCCAGACTTCACAAAGGTCAGATCCTTGGTCTTCGAAGCATCGATCGATATAATATTACATTACAGCAGCCTCAGCGCCTGTCCGTCATTGTAACCACCACGTGCACGTTCGGTGCCGCACTGAGAATGGCCTACCTCGCCGACGAAGAGTTTCAGGACTTAATAAGCGATGTCAAATCCCAGGGATCGCGTTGTGGACACCTCTGGATGCGCCTGCTCGAGCACGAGTTCACGCCCTCCGAGGGCGATGACTGGGCCATAAACTACACCCGCTTCTCCAACCTCCCCCAGACGGTAACAGTGTACCGTAGATGGGAAATATCGGAATCATCGAATACCTGGCTAACCCGCTGTTATCTGGTTGTCGTGTTGTTGGATCACTTCGAATACAAGTTTGGACGGCACAGGAAGTTCTACGATGACGCGCGAGAAGGGATGTTTGAGATTATAAAATTCGGGCCTTATTATGAAGTGTGGGATTATCATGTCACGGTTGCGGCGGTAAGTGAGTTTGCCGTGGAGTTTTGGGAGTGGGATGGGAGGGAAGCTGGGGGGAATTTGGGGAGGTTGAAGGTGGAAGATCGTGTCAATGGAGGGGAGATATTCGGCCCGTTGCATGTGGTGGATGATGCGGAGAAGGTGTATCGGGTGCTGCAGAGTGTCAATGCGAGGGCAATGTCGATGGTTGACAAGGGTGGAATCGAGGTATATCGGCCGGGGACTCACTGGTAGTATCCACTGAATAGATCGGGTTTCCCATGTACGGAGTATATATGCAAGCTTATGCATGAGATAGGCGTATTCTTATATCAAGCAGCTTTCGTACCTTACAATTTAGATTCGTGCATTCAATAATATTGACTGTTTTATCATACCATCGTATGAGTAGTAGTATTTAAATGTATACATTATCAAACATAACTTCGTAAGAACGAGATATATCAACTATCCAAACATCTCGCAAGACATCTAGAACTTTTACAAAATCTTCCTCCCAGTATATATCATGGGGTTAAACCCATCACAGCATATAAACCAACATACCCAACCCAACCATAGCCGTCATCAACCATCCGCTAACCGCAACACCGCTAGCACTGTTGGGCTTATCGCTAGCTCCCGTCGGTGTAGGCCCAGGAGTTGGTCCGCTAACGGCCGCATTGCTCGTAAAAGCAGCTACACCGCTTCCGTCTTCCTTCCTGATAACGTAGATTTCACCGGTAGCGTCGGAGCTCATCCACAGGTGTCCAGCGGTATCGAAAGCCAGCCCAACGGGTCTGAAGCACGAGTTTTGGCATTGTGAAAGGTCTGGGTTGGCCATGATTTCGATGGCTGCGGATTGTGAGTTATTCGCTTCCTTTGGTTGGCCGTTCGCGAAGGCGACGGTGATGACGCGGTAACCGATTGGTTCGGCGCGGTTCCAGGAGCCGTGGAAGGCGATCCAGGCTTGACCGTCTCCGTCGAATTTGATGTCAAGAGGTGCCTGATGGGCATGGAAGGAGAGACGTGGTGGTTGGGTGCGATCGGCGCAGAGTCTGTCATTGACAGTGGAGTTTTCGGTCTGTGCGAACTGGTCACCGGTCTGGAGACCGTTGTGATCAGGGATCTCATCTGCGGCCCAGACGGCATAACAGTTCGGATAACCGTAGTTGCCGCGGGGTGAGGTGTCGAGGAGAGAACCGTGGAAGTTAAGTTCCTCAGCGGGATTGTTCTCGTGGATTTCTTCACCGTTTCTGTATGTCATGGTACATTAGATAATCAGTTGAGAAAGGTTTATAATGGTGGGTCGTACCTCATAACTCCATCGACTGAGTTCTCGACACTCCACAATTGAGCCTCGTTATCCTCAGTGATACCAACACTGTTCCTCAATCCCCACCCGAGGACAAATCCAGCTTCGTGGAAAACAACTGGGTCCTCAGAAATTTCGGAGACGTTAAAGGCTCTGATCTGTGCCTTTCCAGAGTCTACCGCCAGGGTGCTAGGGTCGACATTGGATTGAGAACCGACGGAAATGATAAGCCAATCAGGCTTGGAGATGGGGCTGAGAAGGGTTCTTGTAATGTGACCTCCTTCGGCAGTATTCCGCATGCCGGTGACGAGGGCTTTCCTGTTGTCGACGTCGCCGGTCTCCGGGTCATATGCTGTTGAAAACCAGTTAGCCGATTGGCGCGTCTCTAAGGGTTTGGTATCGAAGTACTTACACCACGAATATGCAATATCATTCGTCGTAGCGAACAATGTCTTTCCATCCGTTGACATGGAAATTCCATGATTCAGCTAATATTACGTTAGCCCGCGCCATCCAATATTCCCCCCACGCCCCCTCCCACCAACTGTGTTGGGGCTGATAGAGAATCCCACCCACCTCGGTATCATTGATGATAAGCCTTTGCTCCGTCAATTGCAGACAAGAGTCCACGGAAAACCTAAAGATTCCGACACCACGGTCTACGACCAGTAAGTGACCTGTAGTATCCCATTGAATGCCTCTCGGGTACTTCAGCCCTGCGAATGAGATGTCCGAGATATAACCCGGTGCCATCGAAGGCGCGGGAAGGTCGTTGGTGAGCTTGGTGCATGATGTTTGCGCTAGCGCACCGGCAGCCAAGAGTGGCGCCACGAACAAAACTTGAGCCGTCCACCGCATTTTTTTACACGATATCCTGAGAGGTCGAAGAGGAAGACTTTGGAGAAAGAGGAGACGAGACGGAGGTGGCAAGCTGGGTCGATGGGGAGAATCAATGGGTTATATAGCTGCACCGACGGGCGGCGGGGAGCCTCTGCCGTCCCAGCTTTTTTGCCATGGAGCGGTGCTAGCTACTGATAGCTAGCTGCTGGAGGCGGCCCTGCACAGACGTGCCGGTTCCTCGACACCATCTGCACTCAAGGTATGCAGGTTAGAGCCGGGCTAGACCCAATCGCAGAAGAATCCCAGACCAAGGTGGAGCGCCGGGAACCCCAAGAGAAATTTATCCATCCATAATGTGCTCTAGGTCTTCAGCCTTTGTCGTGATTGTTACTTTTTCCCTCCCACCTTACGTCGAGGTGGTGCCTGCCGCTTTCCCGTTAACGGCCGTTCGCATTTGGAGCTACCTGCCTTCGACTTTGTTGAGATGCAATGTGATTGCCAACCAACATTGTGGAAATGATTCCTTTTCTTTTTTTTCTTTTAAATCGCAGCTGCATTTGTGAACCGAGTTCTAGTCGCGATTTGCATCTGTCAATTGATCCTGAGAACCCCGATTCTCAATTGCCTCAGGTGACGAGAGACAAGACAACCTCGAATAAATGTATGACGGTATAGTAACTGATGTCAAGCGGGGCTAAACTCAACGGTCCCAAAGCTCGCTTTAGCCGGGACCCATCCCAACTACCTTTTGCCTCTCCACCGAGTACCAGGCCGTGGAGTTTTTTTCGCCTTTCCCCGTTCAGGTACTGATGTGAAGCATGCCATGTGGTACTGCTCGTTCGGCAAAATAGATTGCAATCGACCGCCTGTCTGAAAAGGCTGCAGCAGGTTGGCAAAAACATCCCTGTCATGGGTGGGTATTGGTGCTGGTGCGTCTCGTTCGCTAGGAGCTTTCACCCGAGAATCGAAGGTTATGTGGAGGAAAATGGGACATGGATGGCGGCGTATATCGGACGTGCTCGATCAGTCGTTAGCTGGAGGTTGATATATATATCGAGCTGCATTTTAAAGATGATATACAGCCTAATGTTGGGATGTATGGTCTCGCGATTGTTTTACTGATCGGTTTTGCACCGTAGCGTAGCCCAGACATAGATAGATGGCTGATAGCTAATCGAACTGGTTGGTAGTTAAGGCAGCTGGTACGCGGAACGCCGTGGCATGAGTCCGTGCTATGTAATCTCGGAGTACCGGCACTGTTTCGTGTCACGGCAGTATGTCTAGGCGGGCCAAAGCCGTCGAAAGTGAAACCGGCCATGGCATAGGCGCCTTTAGTTTTGGGCCGAGATCGTAAGGTAACGTTTATTCTTGGAAGCCCCAAATGCCATTTGTGTTGTTGTGTTGCCTCGGCGCACGTTGCAAAAAACGTTTGACTTTTTTCAACAGGGATTGTCGGGGGCCATCCTCGAACCCGGAACCTTCCCGATGTGTTGTTTTTTTGGACCGGACCCGTTTGACAGGCCCGCCCCAAAAAGATACCCAATTCAGGCCCCAAAAACGGCAAAAACCTTCCTCACCTGTTGAAGGTGAGGCTCGGAAACCTTGTCTTAGTAGGAGTGCTGATTCTCTTCCCCGGCCGCTGCAGTCGGAGCGGAGAAGAATCCTGCTAAGAGAGGTTTTTTGGGGGCTGTATGTTTGGCTGTTGAATCGCTCTTACTGATTAAGTTAAAGATCCCAATTTGGGTGAAGGCTAGGTGAAAGAAATGTCAATATATACCGAAGTGGCTTCCAACAACACACGGCCGAACTGGTGTGACAGTCGGTCTCGTTGCTGAGGTTGGGGCATACTGAGGTCTACTGCCTTACTGGAGTGCTGAGATTGGTACCAGTGGCCTGTCGTACCGGCCTGGTGATGGGAAACATAAGATGCGCGTGAGCCCTTCCTGAACAGATGATGGCTGCACGCCAGCCTCTCCACCTCGAGTGCCTGGAATCAGGCAATTGTACCATAGCCTTCACCATCAGCTGGCCAGACACAGACGTCATGATTCATGGTAGTTGCTCTATGTTAATATTCTGCTATGCGGGAACCAGGTGAAGGGCTACTAGTATTGAAAGAAGCATCGCGATTCCAACGGTTGCACAATTATCAAGGACTTAGCTTGGTCCTTCAAACCAGATTGATAACACGCATGGTCTTTCAGAACATGATCGTGACGCTTTGCTAGTAAGAATCACAAAGACTGCTGAGAGATTCTTTCCACCAGGCTCACAGTACCAAGCAGGGCATCAAGCAAGGGTGGCTCTCCGGACCAGAAGACCTGTTTTGCGGCATGAGTCTGATAATGCGTTGTTTTTGTTGCATCTTCCGGCTTCGAAACCAATTGACACAGATTCGATTCAGCACAGGTTTGAAACCGGATGTCAATACCGAAGCATATTACCTGCCTGACATAGCGCCCGATGTCCTTGTTAGCCGTCTGCAGTGCGTGGGACGGCTTGACCGGCGAACTCCATGATTCGCGCTGCACGCGTGAGCACTGGTTCGTTACAAGACTACACCGGTTCCTATAATAAGTTGCCCCACATATGGCCGTTCCAGCGTCCAATTCGCCCTGTTAAATCTTCAAAAGATACAAGCCCTGCTTGTCCATGCAAAGCCCAGATCCGTGAAGCATTGAAATCCGGCCTCAAGAACCGTCTCACATGCCACAAGACATTGACGCGTAATGCCAGCTGTGCCTCAGTTGTGGCCAAGCAATCCCAAGGCGAGCAAACAACCATCTCGGTTGCCACGGAATAAAAAGGACCCCTTCCGAATTCCGCCATCTGCGACTCTTCCACTTTGTCAACATAACATCATTCTTGCGACTTTCACCTCAACCACTTCACTTCTATCACCACTATAGATCACCGATTCACTATCGCATAAGTTTTCATCACCATCACCGGAGGATAATTAGAGTAGCACACAATGGCATTCATATTCGTTTGCGTATGTCCTCCCAACAGTCGCTAAAGCCCCCGACGTCATCGCATCTTGCGTGCTAATTTCGCAACAAATCTACAGGGCACACAAGACTTCTCCTCACGCCTAAAAGGCTACGAGAATGTCAGAGTAAACTGTTCGAATTGTCATAATAACTCCGGTACGTACACTCATCTTCAAAAAAAAAAAACCCCCCGCAATCTAAAGGGAAACTTGAACACTGACGTCCGATTTTAAATTATCCAGTGATCGCGATAAAACGTCGCAACTTCTTCACATTCTGCTACATCCCAATCATACCACTCTCTTACCACGAAGAACTCAACTGCACGATCTGTAACGCCCGTTCGAAGATTTCAAAATCACAGCTGGATCAACTAGCCAACCAGCATCAGATGGGGAATGTGGGCAGCGGCGGTTTGCAGCACGGATACCATCCGGGACCGCAGGGCTACTACGGAAAGTAGAGACGACAGCTTCACGAGATAACACCACAGCGGGCTAGAGTCTGCTAAAGGCATTTTATATGTCTTCCGTACATCTGGGAATATTCTCTACCAATCCTTTTATTGTCACGCTGTCCGTTTTTTGGTCGCATTCTTTGGGGGCGTTTTGGCGTTTGCCTCATCTTTCGGCCCATCGGTTACCGGCGTTTTGCTTCCGCCTAGCGCCTTCGCCGTCTACTAAGTATTTTAATATACCCGTTCAACCTCTCGAATGCATAGTCTAGCAGCAATTGAAGATTACCACCTCCTGTCCCTATGAATCCCGTTT
Source organism: Arthrobotrys sphaeroides (assembly GCA_036971245.1). Classification (NCBI taxonomy): domain Eukaryota; kingdom Fungi; phylum Ascomycota; class Orbiliomycetes; order Orbiliales; family Orbiliaceae; genus Arthrobotrys; species Arthrobotrys sphaeroides. The sequence continues at coordinate 759,624 of JAJTTW010000007.1, read as the reverse complement.
CGTGATAAATAATAATGACGTCATTGCATTGAATCTAAAGGAAGGGTGGCCTACGGGACGCGGAAACAACAGTATACCTACTTACCTAGATACTGTGCCGGCAAGGGCCTAGGGGTGTATTTGAATACCACCAATCCAATACCGATTCATAGAAATTTATCGTCCTGAGTATCATTGTGATGCGTATTATATTGGGCATTAAAATACGGTATGCATATATGGTAGTACTACCGTAATAATATCCCCCCTCTTTGAAGTCCCGGCACAATAATTAGCTGGTAGTGAGCCGGGAGGCAGCTGGCAGCTAGTCATCTTCGCCTCGCCTGGAAAGTTTGTGCGACGTTGCACGGGGAATCTGCCTGGTGGCTGTCGCCCAGAATGGTAATCTTCCCATATTTGATGTCTCGAATCTAAACTTCAAGGCTACGCGGTAATTGGACGAATCAAGGGTGCGGCAAGGTAAACAAATTTACATTTATGGGGAGAGTCGTACAAAGAGTATTAATTGAGTGCCTGGCTTCGGGGCATAGGTTACCGTTGGCTTGTTCACACCGGCACCGTAAACCCTAGTTCAGATTAAATATTTGCTTTCGAGATAATCAGTATCAATATCTATCGGATTTAAGATGGCAAAGCATGCAACCCTTATGTTAGACCTTTGATGATAACCTAATCCGCGCTCTATTCACGAGTCGATGTGCATCTTTTCAGATCTACTATTTATTTTAGTCTTTGGTACCACGAGGGACTAGGCCGATTGGTTGGCCAGGCGGGATGCATTTGTGGATATCAGAGTATTAAATCCTATTATATTCTATCGACAAATTTCACTGATCAGCGTGAATGTGCACATGCATTTTGCAGGTTCGTGGGCATTTTAACTGGAATAACAAATGAAACTGGATCCTTTCCTTCCGGCCTTCATCATGATATCATCACCTGAAATTTCACAACAAGGCTGCGAGATTCTGAGCAACTGACTGCTCAACACCTTCGATAGATGCGCCGTCCGTCGAGCTCGCGAATGTCGAAGATATTGACCAATCGATTTTGGCGCACAGGTCTTGCGCGAGCGGTTTAGCTTGCAAGCCGCATCTGAAAGTGTCCTGTGCGGTATAGAAACATGTCGATAGAAATGGGTTTATATTTAGGAGTTGGTTGAAATATTGAAATCGTGGTTATATACGTTATTAGTGAACGCTAGTTTACGATCTAGATCTAGGTATGAACAATGAACCCCACGAAATAACTCCTGAGTATAAAATATCGCTGGAGAACTCTGCACAAATATCGTCCCCTTTCAATTTGTTACAGCGCAATTGATCAATAATCCTTTGATCTAATGAGAAGATATCTCGAAATGCCTGAATTGCTTTCAGGTCTCAGGGTCGTTGTATCAAAGACTATTCTATAGAAGTATAGTAACAGGTTCTAGTACGACCCATAATCATCACCATCCTCTTCAGGAATAGGCTTGGGTTTAGTCGGCTTAGGCTTCGTCGGCTTCGGCTTAGGCGGAGGAGTAGGCGTAGACTTGGGTGGTTTAGGTGGATTTTTAAAGAAAGATTTCTTCAATCCGATCCCTTCGACATGCCTCTCTTGCAAACATATACCTCCCCCGCTACAATCCTGCCAGTCAGGACACTCGGATCTAGGATCTTTGACGCAGTACATGACACCCTGCGCAGGATTCGTCCCACACGTCTCCGGCTCCCCGAGAGTGCAGGCTCTGTTGAAGTCCGTGCAGACGCCCATGCCATCGTTGAGAACCTCCTCACCGACACACATCTCCCCGACGGCTTCGAAGCATTTCTTTTTAGATGGACCGCCGCAGCGGTGTATGGTACCATCCCTCCTTCGTCCGAATTTATCGATCCATTTCTGTTGGACACACCAACCGCAGTAGTTCGCGTCTGCGATGGGGCAGCGGATGTTTCGGTCCCACACGCAGGTGTACCCCGCGGCTTTTGAGCAGCCGTCGGTTAGATCTTTCTCCGCGCCGCAGTGCGAGGGGGGTTTTTTGATGCAGATGCCCTCTGGTTTGTCTTTGAGTTCGTTTTCGAAGGCGCAGATTTCGTTTGTTCCGCATGTTCGTTTTGAGGAGCCGCCGCAGCGTTTGCCGTTGCTTTTCGCTGCCTGGGGGGTTATATTGTTAGTATGCGTGTTATATGGTTTGCAATGGGCTGTGAGGGACGGAATCTGGGACCTACAAGACTGTTATCTTCAGCTCTTTTGGTGAAAGTGTCGATAGCAGCTGGGGGAGCGGCGGCAGCTAAAGCCGCGAAGATGGTGAGAATGAGCGTCGACCTCATATTTGAAAGAGCGACAGTATAAACTTTAAAACAACTGAAAGAAAGGACTAGAGTATAGGGTAAAAGAGTGTCGATCGCCAATTGGCTGCAGCCTGAATATTCTGATTCCTCTGGTCGGAAATCTGGAGATATATCGGCCAAGTCAAGTGAGTGGCCAAGCGACTGGCGTTCGTTTTATAGAAATACATTCCGAGTACTCGAGTGGACCGGTGGTAAGTTGCTTTTCCTCGACGTCTACGCCAAGTCCAATTCACTTTTCGATTTAATTCCTGAAAACCGGATTCACTCACCCTTCTTAATTGTTCAATTGCACAGGATTCATTAAAAAAAAAAAGAATATCGATTTTGTTGATTCCTACGTTCGTGAAACATTCGAAACCTATACCTTCCCGTACGGAAACCTCGCCTGTTTTTCGCTTCGGGTGTATAAACTGACATCGATATTGGGAGCTAGGTAAAAGGCTACGAGCGAGGCGTATATATATGCACATGACGCCCTCGATTAGTCTATAACCCGTCTCCATCCACCTTTCGATTTTCGCTTCGAAAATACCTTATTAGGGTTCGGGAATCCGCGACGCATATAACCCCGTGGCGTGATTCTTTATTTCAACGTTCTTGTTACGTTACCGTACTGATAACTGGAGCCGGGTTTAAAGCAGTCTTTGTACGTTCGAGGCGAAACACTGACAGAGGATTTTGAATCCTAGGGTTCGAGTATATGGTATTATACATGGGAATGAACGAATTTGCATTGATGTTGCGGAGTAGATGACTTGTTGGCTGTGTTCATGCGCATGCCCAGTTTGGGCCAGCATCGGGTAGCGACGCCGGAAGGCCTGGTCCTCGAGCATATGCTCGTTCCGAACTTCCTTACATTGACCGAATATAATCCACTTACTTCTGCAATGGCTGGTCGATCAAACGTTGCAAACTTTTTTTGCGCAACGTGACGGCCAACGCAACAATTAGCCACGAGCGCTAGCGCCATAGACGATGAACTTCGAACTGACCGTTATGTAACGTTGCTAAATATACTCAAGTACCTACTTGATTGATACATCGGATAATAACATGTAGATAGAGTTAGAGGCTCTAATCTTTATATCTTTGCCAAGAGCTAGAGAACATGAGGGGAATATTCGAATGGAGGATCTAATCCGAGGATATATTATATCTGAATAGGATTTTTTCTAGCACTGCGCTGTATGGTATACTGTTCGCTGCTTCCTTTCAAGCCCAGTCTGAATTTGAGTTAGCGCTATAGCTAGCATCAAATAGCAATCGTATAAGGTTGGCAAAAGTAAAAGGAGGTGTAACAGAATGCTCGACCAATATTCGCAAAATGTACTGGCTGGGTGAGCATCTCTTTTAGCTACGGCCCTGGCGGGTGGAGGTGGGCTGCGATTGGGAAGTTTAATAGCATCTCCGTAGGTGGTGGTTTCGGGGAGAGATGCCTCGTGAATTCGACTCGTGAAGTGAAGTTGGTGGAGGGGATTGTAGGTATGAATGGATGGTAGGAGGAGGTGATGGTTTACTGGTTCTTTACGAGTGGGGTCCATTGCTTTTGTGAGATATTGATCTTGGGGAAGTTTGAGGAGCTTTGGATTCGATGATTCGATTAATCGATTGACTAAGTACTATAGTGGGGACTGCTGGAGGATTGATGGATCTAAGGTATAAGATTTTAAGCAGGACTATTTAGGCTACAAGTGTGGTGTCGATAAACTAGTGTGTGTACATAGAGGGTTCTAGAATGTGCGTGTGTGGATGTGTAGATGATCTAGTTTCTAGATATATATCTGATCTAATCGGATTGATACATGACAGACCTAACGACTTCTACACTAAAGCTAACTCCATGCCTTACAAGTGGTATAACTAACAGTTTTACCAAGGCGATTGGTATAAAAGAAGTCGGCCAGGTCTGTGAGAACGATACGGGTATGTTTTGGGTATGTTTACCTGGCCATGTGCATTTCAGGACCTATCGGGATGCATTGAAAGAGTGCAGTGTGGTCGATTTTGCGTTGGGGCGGCGCGACTCGCCTGTTCCCGGCCTGACGCCCAGCACATTGACAATGCAACCCCAGTTTGCTGCTACACCATCAGCGATACCCATCGCGACACCACCCGCGCAAATGAAGTCAGGTCTGTAAGGCGCCTAGTCCCCCGGATACAATCCCGCTTTCTCCCTAGACCTAACCATTCTACGTACGCAGACGAAGAGCTAGAGGGCCTGGTCAGCCAGATCGCATTGGACAGCACCGTTCAGCTGTAAGTCCTACAACGTCCATCTACTAGCGCTAGCGAGACGCACGCGACTGACCGGACATGACGTGGTATCAGGGATGAGTGGCCGGATGTGCTGCAGTATATGCTGAAGCGGTTGGAATGGGTATTGCTCCTGTCGATTTCACCCGTGGTTGTTCAATGATACGGTGGAGCTAACGGGTGGATGTCCTAGATCGCATACAATTCCTTCCCGCTGCCCAAACCACCACCGCTGCTCGGACCAAAACCACCCGTTAGCATATCTAGGGAATCCACGGTCCTGATCCAGTCAGAGGAGGAACAGACGCCGACTGCCCTAGAACCAAGCGGTGAAGGTCGCGAGTCCTCGTCCACTCCCACCGCAGCACCCACCGTCGACGTCGAGGCCACCCAGACCCAGGCCGAACCGACAGCTCAAGCCCAAGCCCCCTCCCAACCTGCATCTCTCCCGTCCACCCAAACCACCACAGTCCCATCCACCCAATTCCCCTCCGAAACCACAATCGCGAATAATCCCGTCGAAAAATTCCTCCCACCGACACTCCTTTCATCCCTAAACTCTCTCGTCACCCTCCTAAACAATACCTTCCCGACAGCTCCACCCCACACGGTCCAACGCTTCGCCGAACTCATCCAAAAACCCAACAGACACTACCGCTCCCTCGCCAAATTCCTGCGAGCCTGCCACCGCGTCGTGTCCGTCACCTCGGCATCAACTAAATTCCCCTTACCGATCGCCCACGACGGGCAAGCAGCGTCGAACGCTATACCCATAGGGTCGGTATTAGTAAATGACCACGATGACGGCGCAGCAACGGGTGCAACGTTAACACCGATACCCTGGGCGAGCGCTAGGGAATACGTTGCAAACAACGGAGTTGATGCCGCCGGTAGCCCGGTTAGCGATGAAGGCGTTGCGGCTTTGACGGCCGATGAAGGCGGTGGTGGGATTTCCCAGGGTGAATTGCTGAGGAAGGAGCAGGAGGCTAATGTTGTCACGGGGGGACAGAATGGGGATGATGGACCTGTGGTCGGTGGACCTCCGGAGTTGGATGCGGCGGATGTGGGGCCTCAGCCGGAGGGGACGGTGTTTGGGGAGGCGGTGAAGGAGGGGGATAAGATGGATGTGGATGAGAAGGTCGAGGAGAAGGGCGAGTAGAGTTCGTTCTTCAGAGAGACCTTTTGGAGGGATGGGAGGGATGTGGCGGGGCCGAGTGAGGGGTCCACGCCGTGTACGAAGTCGGATGTTGATATGGACGATGTTGCTGGTTGGGATGCTGGGTTGTGACTGGGAGGGTCTACGGATGGCTTGAGAAGAAGACTGCAGTACTGGATTTACGGCGTGAGCGGTGATAGATGTTATCCACTGGTTTTTAGTACACGGCGTATACATGGATTCTGTGTAGGATGCGTATATGTGTGCCCCGCTGCCGTAGTTTCTGCTTAACACGCGGTTTATTGATACCGACCACTGTTCAAAACGGCCTTGGCTGGAAAACCAGGCGTACTAGTAGTGCTACAATTCCAAGTTGTATGCACATTCGGTCGATGTTCTGTCTGCTTCTCATGCGAGCATACAATTGCTACAAGACCAGCGGGAAGGCTTGATTGATTGATTATAGATTTTGGTCCTCTGGCAGCGAGACGGTATCCCAGTACCTAGGAGGTTTGAACGCGATCTTCAGTTGTACTTGGCACTTCATGGTGTATATGATTATAATAACATCTCTGCCAATATACTGCGAGACTTATCTCGTAGACTAGCTGCATACTCGAATTCATTCTTACCTAGGTAATTTGCAGGATGCGAGACTACTGCATTATACTGCCAGTGTAATGTATATCTAAATATTGAGCCGTACGTACTTTCTAGTTGTGCCTGGATGGATATTTATGGAATACCATTCCAATGCCGATTATAGGAAATCTTGGGTCTCTGATACCATTGCCGTGCGTACTTACGGCCTCTTCCCAGCACACGGGCACACAGGTTTGTGGTAAACGTGGGAGGTGACTTGAGTTGTTGGATGGCTCTAAACTGGCTCGTCTTCCAACCAACGTTACCAACCCGTCTGCACATATCGTGTATTTGGATTGTCTGTGGCACTCAGAGGGCGACGACTCCCTGCAGTCGCAAATAACTCGGTTCGAAGGCCGCTCGAGAGGTTAGCGGGTATCGAGGTAAGCAGTTGTGTCTACTCAGCCAGGTTTAAACGTTTGGTTGGACCTGGTCAGCTAATGGAGAGTTGGTCCGATTATAGCTCTGAGACCGTCGCATGAATGCATTGATATCGGTTGGGATTCGATAGCTTGGTATGTCTACCACCTCTGCATCTCAAGGTATGTATCGGAAATCTCTAGCAGAACTGCCCCCGACAAATATAAATATTCATGAAGCATATCTAAGCCGCTCTGAACCTCTAGGAACTCAATCCAGAATACAAATATCTGGATATATGTCACATCGGCCCCAAGCTATGCGCCGACGCCGACGCATGGCGTCGCCCGCTCTCGTATCCGAGCAAGCGAGCTGCGAGATTTCAAATTTTGGCTTGGCCCAGCAGCAAGACCGGACCAAGGCCTGGGCCTGGCGCTAGTGAGCTGGGTCCCTGCATGCCTGGCATGTTCCGTCGACTAGGCCATTATCTCAGTCAATCACGAAGTCGAGTCCGAAGGTTTTTAACCAGCCTGGGGAAAGGTGGAGGCCGAGTTACGGGTCTCTCCCATCCGGTCAAGGGCTTCGCTGAGGCCGACGTCGTTCGAATAGGAAAGCGATGGTTCGTGAAGGATTTGGAATGGCGTCGGATGACATGATCCGAGTCGACCAGAGCCCAAGAGGCAGACCAAGAAGCTTGAGGGCCTTGATCGCCTCTCAGCATTGCCGTCCCGGGTTTGTTCCAAGACGACTGGTTTTTCTCTCGTTCTTTCGACGGATGACGAGGTTGTCCCCGTAGACATTTAATGCCCTGCGCTCCCGCCTTTCTCTGACTCCGATTCCAACTCTGATTTGGGTTTTTTCGCCGTCTGCGTGGGTATATCGACTGTGAGTGAGAGTGTGCACCGTGTACCGCCGTGCATGTGCATGATTTATAGCTGACCAAGTTGCACAGAACAGCGCTCGTGACAAGACCGTTTTATCTCGGTTTCGGAATCTTCGATTTCGTGAATTTCTTTCTGGGCCTTTCCAAGCCGGGACATTTCTCAACCACATTTTCAGCTCCTGAACGGCTGCATCCGCCCTGAATATTCTCCATTCCTGCTCTTCCCCCAGTCGGCTGTCCAGGAAAAACCTCCTCGTGGACGCCCGATTAACCGGCTTTTTCGATTTTCGATTCGAGGATTACGCAGGGCTGCCGGGGTCTCGACGTAAACTAGTCCCGTCAAGCTTTCCTCCCTAACTACTCCCTCACTTTACATCATCCTTCACGACTACCACGGCATATTCCTCCCGATCAATAGAAGTTCCGATAAGACGCTTTCTGTTTGTTTGTACGACACGACCCGGCTCGTTAACCCGGCATTGACGACTTTCCAACAAGGGCGGGAACCATGAGTATTGTTCTGTGATAGCGGCTGACGACGACCGACTGCAGCGGGTCAGAACCGTCGAGTCTTTAAGACAAGCGTCCCCCCACAACCTCGCCACTTATCCACCTCCATCTTGTTCCGATAACCACCCCAGGATATCTGTTCCATCTGATCTTTTCTTTCTTATCTAATCATCACCGACTACCGTTTCGTCTTTGAATAGAGTTTAATATCCGTTCTCTGAGGGGGAGGAGCGGTCGTCGCTGCCATCATGTGTATGTTCCTGCCCCGGTCCCTCCTTGGCGCGCATCGCCGAACGCTGACATTCCGCCCGACCTTCCTCTCGCAGCTGCCGCGACTTCGTTCAACTTCAGCGTCATCGTCATACCCTCTGCCGCTCGGAGCGTTGCCGCAAACCTCGACTTTCCCACCCTCAATGTTCGTGTTCTGCCGAGCTTATCCCACCATCTTTGCCTGTGTACCCGTCTAACAAACTGTTACAGCAATCTCTCTCCTTCGCCCTCGAAGTATCCTCACCCAGCGACTTCCAGACCCTCTACTCTCAGGACTCCAAAGGTGGCGGCACCTACAAGGGCCTTCTCTACGTCCCCGACCTCGACCCGGACGACCCCTGCGATAACCACAACCTCGTCCCTCGAAATGTCACCAGGAAAACTAACCTACCCATGGACGACCTCAAACTCGTCGCCTACGCCCCGCTCATAACCCAACATTGTACCCGTCAGTACATGTACTCCGCCGAAAATGACAACGTTGCGGCATTCATATTCTACGGCGTCCCCGCCAACTACTCCAACAACACCGACCCTCTCCACGGCACGGAGTATCCGTTCGAGTACCCCGTGTACTACCTCGACGGAGCGATTGGGCAGCCGTTGATGAATAAGCTGGCGGAGTATAGCGCGAATATGTCGGAGGTTTATAATGGGTTTAATCTGACGGAGGCGGGGTACGATATTCGGGATTATGCTAGGATATATGCGGTTATTTCGACGAGTGGGTTCCCTTCTCCCCTACTCCTTTGGGATTGCGTGGCATGAGTTGGTTTTATTTTTATAAACATGCTATCGTGGCTATTATGATCTGGGGGATTTTCACTACACATGGTTCTCACGATGCTAACGTTGCAACCAGGGAATACGAATCCCATGCCGGGGCTCTGGTTATTCCTACTAGTCGTCGTTGCGGTCCTGCTATTCATCATCGGTGCTTCCTCGTTACTCATGCATCTGTTCCAGTTCCACTACAGGAGAAGTCTACGACGACGGATCGCAAACGGAGAGGTCGATTTGGAAGGTCTGGGTGTCGGACGGATCACTGTACCGCGGGAATTCCTTGCGAAGTTCCCGTTGTACACGTATATCGCGGAAGGCGGCGGACAGACGACACCGCCAAGGCAGAAGGTTCGAGATACGACTACGCCGCAGACACAGCAGGAGGGAGGAAGGAGGAAGGAAAGAGTTAGGGTTCCGAGCGCGGTGGTTGTGAAGGAAGGCGTATCGATCGTGATACCGGCTACCATCACCTCGACGAAGAAATCGAAGGGCAAGGAGAAGGTGAAGGATAAACCGAGGTCGCCGACTGTGGATACGAGTAATAGTAATAATAATAATGCGTCACAAACACCGGAGATGGCGGAGGTATCGACTTCGAAAGGGTTAACTCTGGCTTCACCGACTTCTACGGCACCTTCTGTAAAATCTCGGTCCTCGCCGAGGGTTCAGTCGCCTACTACTTCGACTCCACGGTTAGGATCTCAAACTCCACCGGCACAGACTCCACCACCGCACGCGAGAGGGTATCATCAAACTTCCTGTCCGATCTGCCTGGACGACTTTATCCACCAGGAAACCACAGTGCGAGAACTACCGTGCCTCCACATCTTCCACCCGGAATGCATCGACCCGTACCTCGAATCTCAATCCTCGCTCTGCGTGTTATGTAAACAAAGCTGTCTACCGAAGGGGTACGTTCCGATACGCCTTACCAACGCCATCGTCCGTCGGGAGCGGTTGTTACGGACGGTGAGAGAAAGGAGTAGGGAAGTCGCTGCTGCTGCGGCTGCTGCTAATGGTAATACTAACGTTGAGAATGGAGGGATATTATGGAGGTGGCGGATGAGGAGGTTGAGGCGGCAGGAGTTGGATTTGATGGGACGGCAGGCGTTGGTTAGAGCTGGACGGGGGCAGTATGAGAGGTCTAGAGGGGGTGGGTTTGGGTTGGGGTCGCATTATAGAGAGCAGAGGGAGGTGGAGGATGTGGTTAGGCCAAGATGTAAGTTTTGTTCTTTTTTGGCTTTGGTGGAGGGGGTTTGGCTAACTTGTGGATAGGGAGGGAGACGATGGATAGGATATTTCCGGGGTTTAGGTGATGGGTTATAATGGTTACTTGACCAAGGTTAGACTGGTTTAGTACCCGGACGTCACAAAGGGTTAGACGGACCTGATGGGGTGGTTTTGATAATGTCTTTTTTTCAGTTATCACGATCATAATATTTTACAGCGCATTTTCATTGGCGACGGGCGATTGTGAATGTTGATTGCTTCTCTCTATTTTTTACCATTTGCTTTTGAAAAAAGCATGATAGCAGATCGTTTGGTTTGGAAGATCGATTGTCGTTTGCTCTATATAATTGTTTCTATTGGGTGGCATATTGGGATGGCGTTTTACACTTTCTTTTCCTTTCCTTTCCTTTTTTTTTTTGGAGATTATCTACGAAAGCTAGTTTTTTTGATAATTATAATGATTAACTTTAGTGGTTTGCTATTATATTGACGAGGTTTTTGTGAATGGGGTTAATTTATATGTTCTGTTATGATTGGGTTCAAGATCGGTGATATGATAGAATTCACCGTTTAACGTTAACTTTTGAGACCGGTTTGATGGAGAAGCGGGGACCGGACGGCCCGCTGGTGTGTTTAAAAATTATAAATTATATTAACCCGCTCGGTTCTTATACCGTGTGTGGGGGCTGGAACGGATCATGATCATGTCTTTTTGGACTGATAGTTTTTTTTGTTTCGTTTGGTGAGTATTGGAGTTATATTTTATGGATTTATGGGATTGGGGGCGGATTATATTGAGGTTGTGGGTGGGGGATGAGATGTGGGTGTAGGAATAAGGAGGATGGTATGCTTGGTATACTTAATGGCCATGTGGAGAGGTTGGAAAGTGGATGGTGTGAGGTTTGGGAATTTTGGTTTCCTGGCCTGGGGTTCTGGGGATCGTTGGAATTTTTATATTGGGGGTTGTTACCTAGCTAATGGAGTTCGCTAATGCAGGTGGTGGTGTACAGGTGGGACTCGTGAAGCTTAGGTTCATCTGGGGTGACTGTGTTCTGGCTACTGGGTTAACGATTCGAGGGTTAAACGGTAACTAGCGATGGTTATGGGTTTGTGTTTTTTCTTTGCACAGGGTGGATTAAAATCCTTTATATGAGCTTTAGATTTCGGATGTGAAACGGGGTTTTGAGCCGTTGAGTATGGTATTTCTTGTGGGTTGAGTACTTGGCTGTTCAAACTTATAACGATTTCTGACGAGTTATGAGTAATCTTTTTGAGGAGAGTGTATTTATTCATGTATAGAGATGTCTTGGGGATAAGCTTAGAAGGGATCCAAAGGAGAATGAGTAGAAATATATACCTGTAGTACAGGGCCGAGAAGGAGAAGAAGGGATTGCAGGTTAAGGATTAAATGGATATAGTAAGTTGATTATGATGGTGTGAGTACCTGGGCCATGCATGGGATCTAAACTAGGGGATTGAAGTTTGTAGTTTTTTGCTATGAGATAGGATGGTATGGATTTGTAGATTGGAAGAACGCTTTAAGAGGCTTTTGTTTGAGCAGCAGCACAGGTAGGCTGGCTGGTTTAGACGAAGGGTAAGCAACGGGTGTGTATGTTCTCTAGGTGTGTGTGTGAACGTATTTTTGGTGGATAGGGCATTTTGTGTGAATGTCTAGGTTGATGTGCGTGGATGGTATGGGGATGTGAGTATGGAGTGAACGGGGGATGGAATAGAGTGAGAAGATACTCTGGTATATCTGGTATTCGGATGGTTTTGGGGATTTTAAAGGATTGTAGATGGATTGTGTGTGATATCATGAGGTTTAAAGCTGCGGTGTGGTTAGGGAATGTCGTCGAATTAGGTCGGGCCATGGCGGTTGGAGGTGGCATTTTATGTCCGTCTGGTGGGTTGGTAAAGTCCGACTGAGCTGTTACCTTACCTTACCTCGACTGGTTGTCACCCAGGAGAATTCTTCTGGGCACGGCTGTGCAGGTTAATTCACCAGACTAGAATCCTTCTGTTCGGGTTGAGAAATGGTAACTCGAGTCTGGTAACCCGAGCTGGGCTGAGCTGGTCGGACGGTTAGGTTTTCTGGGGGGATTTCGTTCCAGTCGAGCCGGCTGACCAGCTGGTCTCTGCTCTGTTGATGGCACAACGTTTTGAAGTCGCCTGCTGGCTGAACTGCGAGCGAGATGGAACTTCCTCGTGCGGGGCAACGTGAGCTCGTCCTTTTTTTCTTTTCTTGATAGGCTTGCCTTGCGTTGTTGGTTGGCACTGCTGCTGCCGCCCGCTGGGTTAGCGTGGAAGGTTGGAGGGAAGGGAAGGGGGAGAAAGAAGCAGTCGGTGCGGGGAAGGGCGAGGGAAGGGCTTCAAGGAAGTAGGCATGACGGGTTGGAATGGTAACGGGTAACTCTCGTGGTGGCAGGAGGTTTTTGGACTCGTGACAGCTGTGCAGAGTGAGAGCTGGACCTTGATGGTGGGTTTTGAGGGCTGTGTAGGGACTTGGAGCAGTGGATTGGGTTGGTCGTTCAAGCATGAATTTCAGGTATGCTTTGTGACGGGCAACCGTTTGTTCGAGAATACAATTTATTCCTTGGGTGGTGAGATAAGAATTCATGATGGATGGATAGGTGAAGGGATAGATAGGTCAATGATGGGTCAGGATTGATCAATGCATCTTTGGATGCATCGATGGGGTAGCTGTGCCGCTGGGGTGCTGGTCAAGGATCATTGTAGGTGAGGATAAATCATTTCCATCGAGAGGGATGGTTATCGGTGTATCGATATTGAGAATGGCGATATCACGAGAAACGGTACGTTCCAAGTCACGATGTTACCGATAGACGGTTCAGAAAGTGTCCAGCGAGGAGTTTCAAAACCGGCTAGCAGAATCGACTTTCCCTCAGCCTGGACCGGGCGGGGTTTTTGGTACAGCTGGGGTTTTTGAATTCTGCGTTCCGGCGGGGTTTTCTGCGTTGCCAATTGGTCCCGGTCGGGTTTACCAATCAGCGGGACGGATGGGAGAGGTCCTTGGGACGGTTCTTCGTGCCCTTGCTTACGAGGTTCTGGTTCAATCGACTGTGACTGGGAACTTCAGGGAAGAGGGAGAGGAAAGAAGGGCAGCTGGTATCAATTGCGCAATGGGATGCACCGTTGAGATCACGGCAAGCGTAGCTTATCAGGATCTTTTCGACCAGGTTGGGACCGAGCCAACCGATGGGTTCTTTAACGAAACGGAGAGAGAGAGTCAAGAAGCAGGTACACGGATCTTCTTTCACAGGTCATCGACTGACTGACTTACTAACCCGTCCGTGGACTTGTTCGAGACGAGGAACGGAAGCGGTAGAATGGGGGAAAGAATAGAACAGGATGCATGTGCTAATGTTGCATTTTCGAGTTCAGACAGCTTTCTCGGGTGTGGGCGTCTGTTGGTTCCTCTGGGTCTCTTTTTTTGGTTCTCTTGTCGGGTGGGGTAGGATGTGAATGCACGTGTGGGAGAGAGCGCTATCTGGGACCGGATAAGGCCACCTGTGTTTCTTCCCGTTCTCTTTTTTTGGGGATTGCTTCATGAATTCATTGATGAGAATTGGCTGTTCCGTTGTTTCTTTTTTGTCCTTTTCTCTTCTCAGTGTATAGATACAAGATATACTTCCCAGTGAATGTGATTGTAGAATCGTGGTTACGAGGTTCGGTCGGAATGGGCGGCCGCGATGTGATGGGTAATGCCGAAGCACACAGCGGAAAGAAGCTGCTGCATGCGAAGGACAGGAACAAAAATAAATACACGGAAGATTCGACGTCGATTGATCTGGAACTGGCACACGGACTGGGGCCATCCCAGCGTTTCGAACGGGTTTGTTTTGAAATGGATGGGAAGGAAAACAGCCATCGATCAGATCGGATCAGATCAGGTCAGGTCGGGCAGAGAGAAGTCAACAGCGGGCAGGGCGGACAGGCAGACAGGCGGACAGAACAGGCCGGGGCAGCGACCGCGCAACCCACCTCGCAGCGAGCGCAGAGTTTTCGACGGCCGGAAGCTATAAATACCACGGTGGCATGCCCACCCGCCCCAGTTTTTTTTTTTTTTTTTCCTTTTGGACTCTTTCTCTTTTCTAGACGCTCGATCGTTCCCATCCCCCCCGTAGATATCGTTGTTTACTACATTTTCATTATCTGTCTAGTCTGTCTTTACTGTTCGGGTGTTATCCGTGATCGGTAGCGATTCTAGCGAACGGAGGAATTTTTTTTTTCTGCTCAGAGGTGGGTGATAATTATTTGATACGTCTCTTGCTGCTCTGACCCGTCCGTCCCGCCCTGTGCTTGTCGATTTTTTTTTTTCTCGTTCGGTCAGTTTCAACCAGAAATCATCGTGCTGGTGAAGCAAACCCAGCATGGCCGGCTCTTCCCAGCCTTTTTTTTTTTTTTTTTCTGGGGCGGGTTGTGTGGTTCTGAGGGGGGCGAAAACTCTGCCTGGCCTTTGTTTACATTGTGTCAGAATTCGAGCAGCCCGGACGTGAAGCGGGCTGTGACTGGCTGGGCTGGCTGGCTGGCTGGCTGGCGGCCCTGCGTTGGCTCGATGGGATGGGAGCCATCGGTTGCGTCCTGGCCTGTCCGGCCTGTCTGGGTCTGGTCTGGTCTGTTTGGGTGTTTGATCTGGGCAGCCCGCAACGAACCCTCTAAAATTCAGGACGTCCCCTTCTCCTCCGTCCTCCCTTCCCTTCCCTTCCCTTCCCTCTTCTCTTCTCTTCTTCTTCCACCCGACCTGACCTGCCTTCCCCTCACCAGCGCGCAACACCTTCAACCAGCGCTTGCCCAACACCTCTTCCCATCCTTCTCCTCCGTCAACCAGCCCAACCCGCTCTTCTGGTCAGCCTTTTTCCATCCTTCCTCTCCGCTTCTCATCACCGCAACCATCCGTAAACCAACAACGCACACTCTCCCTCCCTTCCTTTTTCATCGGTAAGCAGCAACGGCTACCTGACCACCTAACCACCTAACCGCTCTCTCGCTCTCTCCCATCCTCGGTTCCCCGCTAACAGATTATCTCCGCACCGGGCAGATAAAAAAAGACAGACGAATAGTCAGCCATGGCCAGGTCAAAGGATAAGCCCGCCCCGGCCCCGGCGGCGCCAGTCGTCGTCGACTCCAGTGAAGCCCTCACCAAATACAAAGCTGTAAGTTCCCGTTCCGTCCCTCCCTTCCCTGCCTGCATCTCTCCATCGCAACACCGCCATAACAACATCATCCATCATCATCTCCCATCCATCCTGACCTCGTCTACCACCGTCACCCCTCCCATCCATCCTGATGATGTTTCGTTCATCACAACGCAACACCACCTCTCGTGATGACGACCTTCCGTTGTATCTCTCCAAGAAGAAGAACATCTCGCTGACCGTGATGAAAACGTGATCCAGCTCTGCTTCAGCCTTGACGCCCTCGCCAATGCTGCTCAGACTGCCTCATATGCCGCTGGGCAGTATATGGAGGCTAACTTCCCCGGGTTCAAGGTTAACAACCAAGCCTTTTTCGGAAGCGCCTTCCAACGTCCCGGTGCCGTCGCAGCCACCTCATCCGCTGCTGCCGCCCACGCCCCGGAAGCTGAAGAAGCTGCCGAAGATGGTAACCCAGCCAAGCGTCGCAAGCGCACCAAGGCTGCCACTCCCAAGGATCCAAACGCTCCGAAGAAGCCTTTGACCGCCTACTTTGCCTTTGCTAAAGCAGCTCGTCAAGAAGTCGTCAATGAACTTAATGGAGCCACCAACAAGGAGATCACTGAGGAATTGGCCGCCAGATGGGCCTCCATGAAGGATACCGGTGAACAAGTATGTTATTATCCTCTCTTTTCTCTTTTCTACAGACGTGCTAACGGACCCCAAGCAACCCTTCCGTGATCACTACACCGATGAGATTGAAAAGTACAACAGACTCGTCGCCGCCTACAAGGCCAAGCTTAGCGGACAACCCGTCCCTGAGGAGGCTGCCGAGGAGGCTGAGCCTGAGGAAGAAGAGGAAGAGGAGCCAGCTCCTCCTCCCAAGCCCGTCACTCCTAAGTCGACTAAGGGTAAGAAGGAGAAGGGCGAATCCAGCAAGAAGAAGAGTAAAGATAAAGAGAAGGCTACTCCTAAGGAGAAGAGCTCGAGAAAGAGAGCTGCCAAGGAGAACACTCCTCCTCCTTCCGCTGAGGAAGAGGAGCAACAAGCCGCTCCGGCTGCCAAGTCGCCTAGAAAGCGCAAGAGAAAGACCGCTGATTGAAGCGATGGGTTAATGGATCGCCTCTTCTCGGATTTTTTGGAGTAAGCTGGAGCTTTTCTTCATATATCTTTCGAGTATCGAGAGCTGACTGTCTCTAGCCCTTCACTTTGACGACGTCTTTTTTCTTAATTTGGCCTGGCGTAGCTTGATTATGTGCTCTGGCGAAACTCATCTTCGGTTTCCTTTCTCCATTTTTCTTTGCTACTCTGTGTACTAAACGATCCGCTTCTCTGTTTCTCTTTTTTTCCCTCACGATCTAGAAACTGATCGGGATTTCCAACATTCGCAGCTGGAGGGTCTCTTCGACTTAACGGTTGGATTGAAGATCTTACTCCGGCGAGATCGGGTGGTTGGATCGGCCTCTTTTTTTTCCTTTACCAAAAAATGGTTTTCTCTCATGTCATCTCTCTCTCTCACTACTACTATTATTACTACGGCGGGTTATGAATGAATTGACAAAAAACATCGTAAAATATTTTATGTCTTCTCTTCGTTTCTTTTCGATTCGAATTCTGTGTTCTTCTTTTGGTTACTACTATGTGCGGTGTATTTCGTTACCATGGGCGGATATCTGATATTTTATCTTGCTGGGTTTTGAATGGTTGGATTATATTAGCTAGCTAGCTTGGATGATGAATTCAAGGGTTTTGGCGGCACTATTCAGTATATTGGTATTACGTTAGATGGTGATTGTATCGTAGATATGAAGTCTGGGATTGCCTCGACCAGCTTAGAATTATGTGTATTTCTCTATGCTTCATGACTGAAGCGGTCGAAGCAATTGACTATTCTAAGGGTCTGGACTGTAAAGTTGCATGCAGCTCGACGGGTACCGGGCTGCTGGTATTTGGACATTCGCGGGATTGGCTTGCTTACTGGGGGTGTTTAGGTGCCGAGGGATACCGGGTGGGTGCGGGGGCTTATCTATGGGGAGCTGGTGGATGTGGTCGAGGTACCGGTTTGACATGTAGGCCTGGCCCTCGTGGAGCTTGAATGGACAGGAACTAGCAGGAGCTGGAGCTTTGGGGAAGCAAGCTTATTTGGTTCAATGGGCGTTGTGGTACCGGTGGCAAAAGGATACATGCCATACTGTACTGCCGGAGGGAAATAAAGCTAGCCAGCTAGTGGGTTTTTTGAACGGGAAGCTCACGAAAACTGGGGTCGGAACGAAGGGGGAAAGGGTGCACGCGATGTGGGAGTGATGGTTTTTGGGTGATATCATGATATCATTGGGGTCGTATAACACCTCGTACTTGACAATGATCACGGGTATGTTTCTGGATTACGGAGGGTTTCTTTTTTGTGGTTTATTAGGGTTCGTATGGGTTTGGACTTGGATTGGTTTGCTTGCCTACTCTGTTATAGCTTCGTTGAAGCTGTACGAGGTCTGGTATGGTGTTAGGTAATGCGTGGATGATTTGAATTGAGGGAGGAATGCAATGTGCTCGTATGTGCAGGTGGTATCTTTATTGAAGTCATCACTTAGATCTCGTTTTAGCTGGCGGGTTACACTTGAGACGAAAAAAAGCTTAAGTTTGACGGGTTCACGGTTAAGGTAGGAGGGTACCATAAGGTACTGTGTTTGTCGTTACCGACTGTCATGTAAACCGCCGTTATCTATGAATGCCCAGACTTAGACTGGTTGAGTGGATGGTGTTCGGGTCTGGGGTAGTGGGCTTGAGGGCAGCTGCTTTAACTGGATTTTGAAGGGGAAACGTGGGGTTTTTTTCAGCGTCGTACAGAGACATGCTTTAGCTGCTAAGGAGATAGGTAACGGTGGGAGGTACTTGGTTTAACAATTTCTTCCGGCTGGCTGGGTGAATGGAAGCCGTTTTGATGGGGACTAGGTGGGTTTGGGTTTGGGGTGAAGATAAGGAATGCTTTCTCGACGTGTGGTTCGGGATATATATTTGACCCTGAACTGCCATCGATCTGCTGGTTTTTTCTGTTATACTTTTTTATGGGGATTGTGTCTGGGAGATCTTCCTTTTATCCGAGCTTTAGGTTGTGGTCTGATTGCATTGACTGCCCTCTACTTCCCCCTCTTTTTCCTCTTCTCTTACTTCCGCTGGTTTTACTGAGGTTGTGAACGGACGATTTGGATTTATCTTTTCTTCAATTGAGAAGAAGAACGGACGGCCTTGAGGTTTCCAGAACGGCTTTTTTGTTCGTTCGCAAGCTTCTTTTTTTTTGAGTGGTTGCGCCAGATCGGAGGGTTTTTTTACATAATAACCTGACTTCCGAGGTTTGGGTTACGTACGAGAAAACCGGGATTTGAGTCGGAGTTCGGGTGAAAATAGTGTCGTCGCGACGTTATAAGCAGCAAACGACGATATCAATCGAACGGGTTTAACGAGGGAAAGCTATCAATTGGAGGGTTAGATATAGGATTTCAAGATGCATTTGAGTCCGCGGGAGGTATTTACTCTTTATTCCTTTGTTTTATTACTTTCTTTGAAGGTTTTGATGGGGATTTTGGGGGGAGGACTTGGGATGTTGGAGACTTGACTTGCTTGGCGGGAAAGCTTGTCTTTTTTTGATATGGATGTTGGAGTTTTGAGGGTGTCAACGCGGGTTTCTTCGACCTGATATTGCTCTTCTGGTTCTCTTTTTTGAAGACTGAATTGAGGGGTATGGGCTAATCGATGGGGTTCGGTATGGAGTGTAGATCGATAAGCTTCTCATAGCCCAGGTTGGGCAGCTCGCTCAGCGGAGGCTGGCGAGGGGGGTTAAGCTTAATCATGTTGAGGCTTTGGTAGGTTTATATCTATACGGTTTCTCGTCGCCTTTTACTAATTGTTTTGGTGGTAGGCTTTGATTGCTAGTAATTTACATGAGGTTGGTTATATACTCCTCTTTATATCCAATCTTAAATATAAAAGGACATACCTGACAAAATGAATAACAGTTAATCCGCGACGGCACCCACTCCGTCGCCGACCTCATGGACATCGGCAAAAAGATGCTAGGCCGCCGGCACGTCCTCCCGTCCGTCGTATCATCCTTACACGAAATCCAAGTGGAAGGAACATTCAAGGACGGCACGTATTTGGTCACGGTGCATCATCCGATTTCATCGGAAACGGGGGATTTGAAGTTGGCGCTTTACGGAAGCTTTTTACCGGTTCCTGAGGATGCGGTGTTCGGACCGGTGGTTGAGGAGGTGGTTTATGAGTATGAACGACAACCTGGGGCTGTTGTTGCGGTTAGGGGGAGTGTGAGGTTGAATGAGGGGAGGAAGAGGGTGGGGGTTAGGGTTACTAATAAGGGGGATAGGCCGGTGCAGGTTGGTTATTATTATTATTATTCTTTTTGGGGGGTGGGTTTGGGGTTAACGGGTTATTGGGATAGATCGGATCTCACTACCACTTCATCGAAACTAACCCGCAGTTATCATTCGATCGATTGCAAACCTACGGATTCCGTCTCGATATCCCAGCCGGAACCGCAGTCCGCTTCGAACCAGGCGACACCAAAACCGTTACATTGGTAGAAATCAGCGGTAACAAAGTAATCCGTGGCGGTAACAACCTCGCCTCCGGAAAAGTCGGCTCACTGGACCCCTCCATCATCCTTCAAAACCTCGAAAAGGGTGGATTCGCACACGTCCCCAGTCCCATCATCGACATTTCAAACCTAAGCACCGCAACCATGGAACGAGAAGCTTACGCCGCGATGTTCGGACCCACGACGGGTGATCTGGTTAGGTTGGGTGATACGGAACTGTGGGTTAGAGTTGAGAAGGATTATACGGTTTACGGGGATGAGTGTAAGTTCGGCGGGGGGAAGACTTTGAGAGAAGGGATGGGGCAGGCGAGTGGGAGGTCTGATGGGGAGTGTTTGGATCTGGTGGTTACTAATGCTTTGGTGGTGGATTGTACGGGGATATATAAGGCGGATATTGGGGTTAAGGATGGGGTTATTGTGGGAGTTGGGAAGGCGGGGAATCCGGATGTTATGGAGGGGGTGGATGAGGGGTTGGTCGTTGGGAGTAATACGGATGTTGTGGCCGGGGAGGGGAAGATTGTTACTGTTGGGGGGGTGGATTCGCATGTGAGTTCTTTTTTTTTTTATGTTTTTGGGGGTATTGGGGATTGGGCTGATGGGGGTAGATTCATTTTATATGCCCGCAGCAGATTACGGAGTCCCTGGCGTCTGGGATTACGACTTATATCGGTGGTGGGACGGGGCCTAGGTATGTGATCTCAGCTCACGTTTTAACTTGCATCGGAGACTGACTGAAGATACGTTTAAAATAGTACCGGCACGAATGCTACGACTTGCACACCTAGTAAAACGTATATTAGGGATATGCTGCAGGCTTTGGATACTTACCCTATTAACGTCGGGGTCACTGGTAAAGGTAACGACAGCGATCCGAAGGGTTTGAGGGAACAGTGTGAAGCTGGAGTTATTGGTCTAAAGCTGCACGAGGATTGGGGTACTACGCCTGCGGCTATTGATACTTGTCTTACGTATGTTTTTTCGTCATCCCTTTTATTCTGAAAGTTTTTTTTTTGGGGGTGATTATTAATCTTTGGTTTTTTTTATAGGGTCTGTGATGAATACGATGTTCAGTGTTTGATCCACACTGACACGTTGAATGAATCTGGGTTTGTGGAGTCGACTATTGATGCGTTTAAGGGGAGAACGATACATACCTACCACACCGAGGGCGCGGGAGGCGGTCATGCGCCTGATATCATATCCGTGGTGGAGCATCCTAATGTTTTGCCGTCAAGTACTAATCCCACCAGACCTTTTACTAAGAATACGTTGGATGAACATCTGGGTATGTACGATCCTCTTCCATTTATTTCTCAGAGCTTCCGCTGACATGGTTTATTTTGCGATGATTGTGATATAGACATGTTAATGGTCTGCCACCACCTCTCCAAAAACATCCCAGAAGACGTGGCCTTCGCCGAATCCCGTATTCGAGCCGAAACAATAGCAGCCGAAGACGTTCTTCACGATACGGGTGCTATATCCATGATGTCATCTGACTCCCAAGCCATGGGTCGCTGCGGAGAGGTGATATTGAGAACGTGGAAGACCGCGTCGAAGAATAAACTCCAACGGGGCGCATTACCGGAGGACGATGGATCCGGGGCGGATAATTATCGTGTTAAGAGGTATATATCCAAGTACACCATTAACCCGGCGATAGCGCACGGGATGTCGCATTTAATCGGGTCCGTTGAGCCGGGGAAACTGGCGGATTTGGTACTATGGACCCCCGGGAATTTCGGGGCGAAACCGGAGTTGGTGTTGAAGTCTGGGTTTATCGTTTACGCGCAGATGGGGGATGCGAACGCTAGTATTCCGAGCGTGCAGCCGTTTTATGGGAGAGAAATGTTTGGAGCTAAGGTGCCGGGGACGAAGGTTATTTGGGTCAGTGGGAAGAGTTTGGAAAGTGGAGTTGTGGGGGGGTATGGGTTGAAGAGTAGGGTTGAGGCTGTGAGGGGGTGTAGAGGGGTTGGGAAGGGGGATATGAGGTTTAATGATGCGATGCCGAGGATGAGGGTTGATCCGGAGAGTTATGTGAGTACTTTATGTTATTTCCCTTTGGAGTTTGGGTGATGGGGTGCTAATGGGGGTTTTTTTGGGTAGGTTGTGGAGGCGGATGGGGTTAAGTGTACGGCTGAGCCGTCGGCGGAGTTGCCGTTGACGCAGGGGTATTTCTTGTTTTGAGGGGTCTCAGGACCCGTCTACAATTCGGAAATAGATTCGAAATCCGATAGGATGCGCTGAATGGCAGCCCCTGGGATTAATGGTGGTGGGGTTTGAGGGGACGTCTCTGGAAGTTGATGTTCTTGTGGATATAGTTTTGGTGTTATATGCAGCTAGTTGGATTTTTCAAGTTGTATTTTGGTTTGATATATACTTTATTATCTATACAAGGGATTTTTGAATAGTTTTGGAGATGGTTTTGGGTTATAAAGGTCTTCTGTTTGGCCTATGGTAATCGTTGTTAATATGTTTGGTTATGGTAATTGATGGGTCGCAATTTGTAGCCTTTTATGAGTGATTGATCGTTCTGGGGTAGTATGGATGGATTTGTGAATGGTATCTTCTTTGAATGGGATTTGGTTATATGTCGAGGTCATGCTTGTTTGGTGATAGACCACGTTAGATTTATTTAAATTCCTCGTTGTCAGAAGTGGTTTTTTTCCGGGGTGTCCTAATTGGTCGTGTTGGTTGCACAAGGTGTGGGAGGCAACGTTGATCGTGTAACTTAACTCTGCAGCTCAGAACACGGAAAAGAAGGCATTAATCGGGATCGCCTGATATTTATATATTCTATTATTCTTCCGGGGTTTGAAAGGTTTCGTTGTACAGGCTTACCCTGCGACTAAACCTTGCGGCTTTTCCATCCCTCAGCTTGATTCGGATAATTCGCCTTTTTTGATAACAACGGATTGGATCCTTCTGATTCGCATGGGCGTCCTCGGATGAGCGTCGATGCAAGGACGATATGGGGCGTTGGGTTTCATGCGTTCTTTGTGGGGTCAAGATTATGTTCTCGGAGGCGGTGGATGGCCTTGTTGTACGCGATGAGAAGTGGATGGTGCGGTGTAGGTTTTGTAAGTTTTCTGGTTTCTATGGGGTTTTACTATTCTTTCTTGATGATAATATACTTACTACTTATACTTGGGTGGTTTTTGGTATGATATTTAGTAACATTCGGGATAGAAGGTCGTCCGAATACCCTCTCCGGTCTCGGAAGACTGGTGAACACTCCACCGGCAACTCAAGACGTCGAGCCGGAGGTTTATAACCCTTCGGTTGGGATGTACGTCCGCACCGGCGCGAAGCTGTGTCCGTTGTTACCGGCTGCTGCTGATGAAGTGTATGATGGGAAGTGTTACCCGGTCCACATGGAGTGCTGGTGGGTTTTTGAGAAAGTTGCTGAGAGGGTTTTTGGGGTTAGTATTGGTTATGATGGGGATGGTGGGGCTAGTGGGTGGGTTATTGATGGGTTGGTTGGGGTGTTTAGTAGTGGGGTTCCGGAGGGGAGGGGGGATTATCGACTTGGGTTTTCGCATGGGTATGGGGAGGTGGAGGATTTGGAGACGTATTGGGATCGGTGGCATTTGTATGGGACTGTGGCGTTGATGAATAAGAGGGTTTCGTATCTTGAGAGGGGGCCTGCGGAGGCGGCGGTGAGGGTTGTGAGGGAGTTTAGGGGGGAAGATGGGCGGGATGTTGTTGAGGAGTTGAAGAGGGAGGTTGAAGGGTTTGGGGTGGAGGATGTTGAGTTGGTGGTGAGGGGGGATGGGTATTGGGTTCCGGAGATTGAAGGGTTGCCTGTGGAGGTTTTGGGACGGGTGTTGGAGTTTCTTGGTGGGGAGGAGGTTGTTAGGTTTGGAGGGGTGGTTTGGAAGGG